>CM054821.1:19948402-20553819 GCA_028984105.1 Lavandula angustifolia | reverse complement strand
TTTAGTTCTGCTTCTGGCCTTATGAACAGTATGACGGATGAAAGTAATGGGAAGGATGTAGTTCCTTACGACTTGCATTTAATGACAGAACCATATGGTGTACCCTGCATGGTTGAAATATTTCATTTTCTCTGTTCGCTGCTTAATGTTGTTGAGAATACAGGGATGGGTCTCAGAGCAAATTCTATTACATTTGATGAAGATGTGCCTCTATTTGCATTGGGCTTGATCAATTCAGCAATCGAATTAGGTGGCCTTGCTATAAGAAACCATCCTAGATTGTTGAGTTTGATACAAGATGAACTGTTCCGTAACCTGATGCAGTTTGGGCTGTCAGTAAGCCCCTTGATTCTTTCTATGGTCTGTAGCATTGTTCTTAATTTATATCAGCATTTGCGCTCTGAGCTGAAGCTTCAGCTTGAAGCTTTCTTTTCCTGTGTCATCTTGAGACTTGCACAAAGCCGGTATGGATCTTCATACCAGCAGCAGGAGGTTACAATGGAGACGCTAGTTGATTTCTGTAGGCAGAAGACCTTCATGGTAGAAATGTATGCAAATTTAGATTGTGATATCACGTGCAGCAATGTTTTTGAAGAACTTGCTAACTTGTTGTCAAAGAGTGCTTTTCCTGTTAATTGCCCTCTGTCCAGCATGCACATTCTTGCCTTAGATGGTCTGATTGCTGTGATTCAAGGAATGGCTGAGAGGATTGGCAACACATCAGCTAGTTCTGAACCATCTCCTGTAAATCTTGAGGAGTATATGCCGTTTTGGATGGTGAAATGCGATAATTACAGTGATCCTTATAATTGGGTCCCTTTTGTTCGAAAAAGGAAGTACATAAAAAGAAGATTGATGATTGGAGCTGATCACTTCAATCGGGATCCAAAGAAAGGGCTAGAGTTTCTCCAAGGAACCCATCTGTTGCCTGAGAAACTTGATCCACAGAGTGTGGCTTGCTTTTTCCGCTTTACTGCTGGACTAGATAAAAATCTTGTTGGAGATTTTCTTGGGAATCATGATGAGTTTTGCGTTCAGGTTCTACATGAATTTGCAGGAACGTTTGATTTCCAAGACATGAACCTTGATACTGCATTAAGGCTCTTTTTGGAGACTTTTAGACTGCCTGGAGAATCTCAGAAGATACAAAGGGTGCTTGAGGCATTCTCTGGTAGATATTATGAGCAATCGCCTCAAATCTTGGCCAATAAAGATGCTGCTCTTTTGCTGTCATATTCCCTTATAATGCTTAATACAGACCAGCATAACGTACAGGTGAAGAAAAAGATGACTGAAGAGGATTTCATTAGGAATAACAGGCACATTAATGGAGGCAATGACCTGCCTCGTGATTTCCTCTCTGAGCTTTATTACTCCATCTGCAAGAATGAGATCCGCACCACCCCTGAACAAGGAGCGGGTTTTGCTGAAATGACTCCTAGCAGATGGATTGATTTGATGCATAAGTCCAAAAAAACTTCTCCATACATAGTTGCTGATTCCAGAACCTACCTTGACCATGACATGTTTGCAATCATGTCTGGTCCAACAATTGCTGCTATCTCTGTGGTATTTGATCACGCAGAATATGAGGATGTTTACCAAACATGTATAGATGGATTCTTGGCTGTTGCAAAGATATCTGCATGTCATCATCTTGAAGATGTTTTGGATGATCTTGTTGTCTCTTTATGTAAGTTCACAACACTCCTGAACCCCACATCGGTGGAGGAACCTGTCCTAGCTTTCGGTGATGATGCAAAAGCTAGAATGGCCACAGTTACGGTTTTCACTATTGCAAATAGGTATGGAGATTTTGTACGTACAGGTTGGAGAAATATTTTAGATTGCATCTTAAGGTTACACAAGCTTGGCCTTCTGCCTGCTCGTGTGGCGAGTGATGCAGCTGATGATTCAGAGATGTCATCTGATCCTGGTCATGGGAAGCCTCTTACAAACTCACTTTCTGCTTCTCATATGCAAGCTATTGGCACACCTAGGCGGTCTTCTGGCCTGATGGGGCGATTCAGTCAGCTTCTTTCTCTTGATACTGAAGAGCCAAGGTCTCAGCCGACTGAACAGCAACTAGCTGCTCATCAACGCACGCTTCAGACGATTCAGAAGTGCCATATAGACAGCATCTTTACGGAGAGCAAGTTCCTGCAATCTGATTCGTTGTTACAGCTCGCACGAGCACTTATATGGGCTGCTGGACGACCACAGAAGGGCAATGCCTCACCTGAGGATGAGGACACTGCAGTCTTCTGCCTGGAACTGCTAATTGCAATCACTTTGAACAACCGTGACAGAATTGGGCTTCTGTGGCCAAATGTTTACGATCACATAGCTGGTATAGTTCAGTCAACAGTAGTGGCTTGTGCCTTGGTTGAGAAAGCAGTTTTCGGGCTTCTTCGCATTTGTCAGCGACTGCTCCCATACAAGGAAAATCTGGCTGATGAACTTCTTAGGTCCCTACAACTGGTTCTCAAGCTTGATGCTCGAGTTGCTGACCAATACTGTGAGCAGATCACACAGGAGGTCAGCCGAATGGTCAAAGCGAATGCAACTCATATCCGGTCCCCAATGGGCTGGCGAACCATTGCTTCTCTACTTTCCATCACAGCTAGACACCCGGATGCTTCTGAATCAGGATTTGAAGCCCTCTCATTCATTATGGCTGATGGAGCTCACTTGGCCCCATCTAATTTTGTACTCTGTGTGGATGCAGCTAGGCAGTTTGCAGAATCTCGCGTTGGACAGACTGATAGATCAGTCCATGCTGTTGATCTCATGGCCGGATCAGTTTCCTGCTTGGTACGTTGGGCCCAAGATGCTAGGGAAGCCATGACTGAAGCTGAAGCTGCAAAACTGTGTCAAGATATAGGAGAAATGTGGCTGAGGCTTGTACAAGGATTGAGGAAAGTTTGTTTGGATCAGAGGGAAGAAGTTAGAAACCATGCTCTTTTATCACTGCAAACGTGCTTAACTGGAGTCGACGATATCTGCCTCCCTATCGGCTTCTGGCCGCAGTGCTTTGAAATGGTGATGTTCACAATGCTTGATGATTTGGCGGAAATTGCACAGGGGAATCCCCAAACTCAGAAGGAATACAGAAACATAGAAGGGACCCTTGTTCTTGCTCTGAAGCTGCTCACAAAAGTGTTCTTGCACTTGCTGCAAGAGCTATCTCAGTTGTCAAGCTTCTGCAAGTTATGGCGGAATGTGATTGGCCGGATGGAGAAGTACATGAAGCTCAAGGTTAAGAGGGGCGAGAAGCTTCAGGAGCTAGTCCCGGAGCTTCTCAAGAACACCCTCCTCGTCATGAAGACGAAAGGGGTGCTTGTTCCCACGAGTACCCTCGGGGGAGACAATGTGTGGGAACAAACATGGTTGCATGTCAACAAGATATTCCCATCTCTTCAGTCGGAAGTGTTTCCGAATCAAGAATCGGAGCCTTTACAGTCTAATCAAGGCGATGGTGAACCGGCTTCGTCCTAGAACGAGCACGAAACGAACACGACGCGCAGGTAGATAGCGAGAGGGTATCCAACCTTGTGTTTATTTTGATGCCACAATGTGATGATTTTTGTATCATTTTGAAGTAGTGAATAGCTGGTAGGTTTATTATTTTTTCCAGTTTATGTGTATCTTTTTAATGCAGAAGTTTGGCTTGGTTTTGGTCTTGTGAAGCACCAAGACACTATGCAGTCTATATTGTTACGTTGACTTGTATTCTGATGCAGGAAGTTGAGTTTCATCTTAGAGACGGTAGTGGACTGCTTATATTGTACAGAATGTTGAATTCTAACTTTTATTTCGAAATTATTTAAAGAGAAATAATCCTTCAATTTTTTATACTAGTAACTCAAAGTAACTTTTAATCTTGAATAAAATGTCTGAATCTATCGCAGAAAAAAAGAAAGCTGCATTCTTCATTAGCTTGGTGGTGGGAAGAAAATCTCCTCAGCCTTCCTCTTGGAGGTAAACTTGCCCTCAACTTCTGGTGGAACATTGAAACCTCCCTGCAGCACTTCTGGAGACAACGCCTTCCACACTGAAGTCCTCCCAGCCAAGGGAGTGAAAATCGGACTGCAAAATAATTCAATATTCAGTTTCATACCAATCAAGAAATTGTAAGTATCCTACTTGGGAGTTGTGATGATGGAGAAGCAGTCCATGCCATCAGCATCAGCAATCTTCGACACAACAAAGAATCTCGGAACTATGAAGTGATCCCCAGCCTTAAGAGCAGAATCACATGAGAAGCCGGGCGAGCACATGGCGTGGCCGTCCAAGCTCCAAGCCCGACTTGGCCGACCAAAGGCAAGTTCTTGGTGTTGAGAACCACCACTTTGCCGCCGTTGTTGATGTCTACATCAAGTGGAGCTTCCTCGCAGTTGAGTGCCATGCCGTTGTAATGCTCTTTCTTGGGCTCCGGCATCTTCAAGCTCGGGTCGAGCTTGACGATGCCATTACCTTTTTGGCTGCCGACGAGGGAGTTGACAACGCCCTCGCCTAAGTCCCATGCCCTGCCCACGAACTCCGTTGAGAATCCGGTGAAGATGCCGTTGGTGCTGGTGAGGAAGAAGTCGGTGAAAGAGCCGGATTTGTGGGCTTTGGAGGTGTCGCCGAGGAAGAGTACAACTAGATCAGCGTCATCCTTGTTGTACCACCACGTTACAACACCGAAAGGGAGGGCTATGGCGTCTCCCTTCTTGATTGCAAGCACCTTTTCTTCTTTCTCTGGGAGAACAATGCCAGCAACTCCGCTACCTTCAAATAATGTCGAACTGAATTGTCAAAACAGATTTTCCAACAGTGACAGCATTATGAACATCATAAATTGGTTGCAGTTTTACAGAAACTAACAATAAATTATTACGGAGCCTCATATCAATGTTAACATTTTCTACAGGAAAAAAAAAAAAAAGGGGGCTGATCGCACAATCATAAATTTGAATTGAAAAATTGACTCAAACTACATGTCTACATCAAAACAATTTGGAACAATCACAACAGTAACAAGAGTCTCCAAAAATAATAGAATTGCAATCAATGTTAGATAGCGGCTGTTTTTTCAAATAATAAACACGAAATTCTCGCAAAGCTTCAAATAATAAGAAATTGAATAAAAGACAAAATTGAATCACGTGAAAAGTAGAAACCCGCTATACAGAAACAAATCACAGCACCCATCAAAAGTGACGATCGCGCAATACACCTTGCAGAACATAGGCAACATTGGCAGCATCGGAGTAGCGAGTCAGAGCAAAGCCGTTATTAACGAGAGATAGCTTAGCAGCGCCGATATTGCCTTCACGGAGCATCGGTAGCTCGCTCGGGCACCACGCGCTGTACGCGCCACCATCTCCTCCGTAGATCTCCTTCGGTGTCAAATCTAGCTCCATCTCTCTCTAAAATTTAGTAACTGCAATGTATGCATACTGAAGTAGAACGAAATACTAAAGCGCGGTAGAGACGTTTAGACCGACGTCGGTTTATTTATAGGAGAAGAAAATCAATAATACGAATATTTTTAGAAAATGAACGGATTAATTAGGTAAGTTGTAATTAGGTAACTTGTTATCGATCGAATCATAAACCACCGTAAGGTGACAGACACGCATAGCGTGTTCTGAAAATTGAACATATGACTTTTCGGTCTTAGAAAATATTTATTTAAATGGGTTTGGTGACGTTACTTCGTAAGTAATAGGATCACGTGTGTGATTTTAATTTCATGACAAACCACCTCAGCTTACCTTATTCTCCCTAAATTTTTTTATTAAATAAAACGTGTATTTTTGTAGATTTAAATTAAACTTACGCGCAACATACGATTAATTTAATGTAATTTGCATCTTTCATATTAATTGAAAGCTATTAAACAAATGCAAAGTTTAGTCAATGGCCACAACTTTTCGAAAAAACTCCATTGATTTACTTTATCTAGGAAGCTTATCCATACCTTAGAATTTATCTCATCCAAAAGAAATGTAGTATTAACTAACATTCATGATTTATCGTAAATATATGTATCTCAAAATAACATTATCATTTTAGAACTATCTTTTAATAAAGTTTCAAACTTTTTTTTCCGTAAAATAAATGTGCTTGAGGAATGACGATTTTATTGTAAGATTATGGATCATGATTTGCATTTTATGTAAATAAATCGTATTCAGGGATAGGTCCATAATTTATAATTCGGGATGTGAAATTTTCAATTTATAATTATAGAGGAATTAGTATGTAATTGTTGGGGGCAATAGCCTGATCCGTATGTGATTGTATTAGGTAATCATGTACAATAATAAATCTTATCTACCCACTCCCTCACATAATTTAAATTTATGATTATCTTAAACATCCAAGTATTTACCAATTTGTAAACCAGAGATTGTGGAAAGAGGATCCGAATTAATCCGATCTATAAAAGTTAGTTTTGTGGTTTAATGAATTGTTTGTTCAATTTTAGCATTAGGCCCATTCTGAATAGATTAGTCGAGCGCATTGGATCAGAAAATTATGTCCCTGACGTGGCACTCCGAACAAGCGAATGAGGAAATGACACGTAATCTCATACGCATCACCTTAACAACCTCCCCGCCAGGAATGATCGTTTACCTTTAAATATCCGCCAATTTCAACACAAGATAAAAATCACTTTCTGCAAATTTGCCAAATTCCTGAGATTTATTCTTCAAAGTGAGTGCCTTTCGATTTCTTTTTTCTATGTTAAATTTATTTGCAGGGTTTTCGTTCTTGTTGCTGCCAAGAATCTGGTATAAATTTCTTTGGGAAATTCGCGGGGATTTAGTTTTGCCGTTTAGCTTTTGAAGCGATTTTTGAAATGAAACCCCAATCTTTATGTTGGCTGTGTGCTCTTATGCGTCTGCGTGTTGATTCTTCCTCTAGTTTCTTGGTTTCTGTAGGAAATTAGAATTAGAAGATTTTTGCCTGCATAAGTAAAAAAAACTTTTAGGATTCTATATGGTGGTTAATTGTAACTACACGCGTTATAGAGTCCCCTGCATTTTTTATTTTGTTGAATTGTTCGCCTTCTCAAATTCATGGTTGAATCTCACCGACTTTGGGAATTACTTGCTTCAATTGAATATTTGAATTGACTTGAAAATTCTTTATCCTTGTACTGATACTGTTTTGCATTCTTTTGGATATTCTTGTAGCTAGTCTATAGAGAATGTAATATTGCATGAATAAGTTAGTTGATGAAATTGGGAATTTCAGTTAACATATGATGAGGGTGGCCAATGCTGGAAAGGTTTTTGATTGACTTGAAATCATTAGATATTTGATCATATAGGAATTTTTAGGTCACATTCAATAATTTACCGGATGTGATGGTCGTTCTCTGTCCCTTAGAACTACATTCCAAGTAAGAATCCATTCAGCTTCAAGATATATGAAGATAATCAAGTAGTATTGACTTGAGGAATACATATGTCTCATAATTGGTTAGTCATTATTGTCATTGTGAAATATTCTTATCTGAGAAAAGCAATAATATATTGGTTCTACACTACCAAGATATTGTATCAAGCTAAGCTTTGGAGCTTTGCCATTTCTTAGAGAATGTGCTTTTTAGGTAATTGTTTCCACTGACCCGTCTTTTTGTCTATAGATTTGGCATTTTTTATTAACAGAGGATAATTGAAGTGATGAAGCTGAAAACTTATGCTGGGTTTAGTTTAATAGCTGCAGTGGCTATTATTTATCATGCCTTTGATAGTAGAGGCCAATTTTACCCTGCAATGGTTTACTTGTCGACTTCAAAGATCAGTCTGGTCCTTCTTCTGAACATGGGTTTGGTTTTTATGTGCATCATGTGGCAGTTGACTAAGAAAATCTTCCTTGGGTCACTTCGAGAAACAGAGGTCGAGAGGCTGAATGAGCAGTCATGGCGGGAGGTCATGGAAATATTGTTTGCAATAACTATATTCAGACAAGATTTTTCAGTTACATTTCTTTCAATGGTTGGCCCAAAAGAGGGTTGAACACATAGAAACAACTCCAACAGTTCCGAGGCTATCTCATGTGCGCATCGTATCTTTCATGGTATTCCTACTCGTTATTGACAGTGTATTTCTGTACAACTCAGTTAAGCATTTGATAGAAACCAGACAAGCTTCAGTCTCACTGTTCTTTTCGTTCGAGTAAGTTTCGGGATTTCTTTTTTATTTAATATATTTCTGAAATTTAATCCTAAAAGTTACTTGGAATAGCAAAATTAGAATATTAAATATTGTTTACAAGCAGTAATGTTCTGCAAACATTATTTGCTTTCAGATATATAATACTGGCAACAACAACTTTCTCAACCTTTTTGAAGTATGCGTTCCATGTTAGTGACATGCTTATGGAAGGACAGTGGGAAAAGAAGGCTGTTTGCACATTTTATCTGGAGCTTATTAGAGACTTGCTCCACTTGACTTTATGCATGTGTTTCTTCCTCATCATCTTTTTGTAAGCCACCTTTAAGCCTTTTTTTCTTCTTCTGCATTATATGTGTTAATGTGTATAGCTACGTACTGAGTGTTGTGGCATGTGATTCTGTGAATGTATGTTTATCTAAATGATTTGTGTTTGTTTTCATATTTATTGTTTTGTGTACTTGTCTGTCTTTAGCTTCTAAGAACTTTTCCTTGTCTTTGATGCTGCAAATGTAATATTTCCCTTCTATCTTTTTTAGGAACTATGGTGTGCCTCTTCACTTGATCCGAGAACTGTATGAGACATTCCGCAACTTTAGAATCCGTGTGGCTGATTATATACGTTACCGAAAGATCACCTCAAATATGAATGATCGCTTCCCCGATGCAACTCCTGATGAGCTCAGCACGTAAGCAGATTCGGCTTGTAAAAGCTTCTTGTTCTAATAGCTGTCAGTAACTTCTTTTCAAATTTCTTACATTTCCAATGTATGCAGAAGCGATGCAACCTGCCTTATATGTCGCGAGGAGATGACTGCAGCCAAGAAACTTACTTGTGGGCATCTTTTTCACGTGCAATGCCTCAGATCATGGTTGGAAAGACAGAACACATGCCCGACATGCCGAGCTCTTGTTATAACACCTGAAAACGGGACATCTACAACTGCAATGAGGAGCAATGGCCATCCAACAGGAACTAGCTCGGCTGGAACATCTATGCAAGGATCTAATGGTGATGGTGTAGCAAATATTAATGTCAATCACCATCAGGCTAGACTCCAAGCAGCAGCGGCTGCTGCTGCTTTATATGAGAAATCTTTTGTTTATCCTTCTCCAAATGCCCTAATGTGGTAACGACCTTTTTCTACCATTTATCCAAATACTTACCTTTGCAAGTTGTCACTATGTTAATGAAGATTTATATTTGCGAGTTCCTGGTTAGGCGTCAGTAGATTTTTTTCGGATTGGGGATCTTAGGTATAGGTAGGCTAAGTGTATGGAGAAGATGAACGGGTATGGGTGTTGGGTTCTGTTTTTTCGACTGGAAGAGAAGAGAGACCATTAAGCTATCATCTAAATTTGCAGGTCATCTGGATATGCTTTTAAACATCCTGCAATGGCAAAAGATGGTGGGGAGGGAGCTGCTAGTAAACTGTCTGAACAGTCTGCAAACACAAACTTGGATCAGTTAACACACAGCATTTCGTCTCCTTTACAATTTGGAGCAGGGAGTCCATGGGAGTCTCAACTTGATCTGCAGAGGAAGTTAATTGAACACCAGATTGAGGTACTTCTATTTGACTTTTCTGATTGCTTCATCATTCTTTTACATATCCAAAGTTTAAAATCACTCCTGCTACAAAATGGCTAAATAACTGCACTAGTAGAAGCATCATGCATCTCCCATATTTTTACAGTTTCTGCAAAACCAGCTCCAGCTTCTAATGTTATCAGATGGAGAGAAAAGAAAGGATGCAGGAGCATTTGATGTCAAGGGAAAGTCAGTATCGTCGCCATCTTCATCTGTCAAAAACTCTAATGAGAGTTAAAGCGTAGGACCCTTAGTACTAATAGAGACATAAGATGCATCCAAGAATCTGTTGTAACTATACGGCCCGTTCCTCCTCAAGAAGACGTTCCTCTCTCAAAGACGCTTCACATGATGTGTTGTATACTGAAGCAAGCTTGGGGGAGCCTTCCTTGTTCAAAGCATAAGGAGAAATGCTGCATAGGACAATACTGGTTTATTACCATTTGGTTTTTGCTCTTATGAATAGAGAATAGAGTTTGAGAAGCTTGTATATTCAACATGTATGCAGATAGATACAAAAATAGAATTCTCATTTGAGTGATGGATGAATGAATTGCTTGTTTCTGTAAAATATATTATCATTAAAAATATGCTTTTTTTATTTTAAAGATTTGACATTTTTTTTATATTGTGTTTGTCATAGTCCAAGCAATATGTTGAGATTGAATTACATAAATGGGCCCGACACATTAGAAATAGATGGGCCTAATGGGCCAACATATATGGTCTCATTGATATGACATATCATAACTATGATAGTTATTACAGATAAACAGATTTTTAGATTCTTGGTCCCATCGCCCTTAATTTGATTTTAAATTATTATTTATGGGCCCCATTATGATGTATTATTCTTTTGTACCTGAATAAATTATAAATTTAGCTTTAAGTTTTTTAAGAAAAATCTACAAAGATGAGGTGGAGATTGAACACTAACTTATTAGTCAAGGACGCAACTTATTTAGTATTTCTCATTCTTATGGGAATGATAATCTATATATAATTTTATTTTTAAAAAGCTACTGGGATGAGAGAGGGATATAATCCTAAATTTATTATTCAGTGATAAATATCAACTAATTTACATTGTGTGAAAATTCACTTTGATGTTTGGAAATTTGATTTTAATTATTATAGGAAATTTGTTTCTATAATTTACTTTTCAATTATATATACCTGAGCGTTGAAGAGTCAAGTGCATTGAAACCTCTTTTATGAGAATTTATGCGATAACTAATTATTCAACTGCGATCATTTTTTGTTGCAACGGAAGTTTAGATTATTGACGGACGACACCTTTTCAGCATTCATTTAATTATTTTATGATTCTTTAAATATTGTTTATAAAAAATGTGTTGAAATAGAGTTAAAAAGTGAATCACAATTACAAAAATAAGGGCTATATTTTTATTATTTTTTTCTTTAGAGGATGAAGATGCCTTACCTTACATGTTGGGGGGCCCATATCATCAAGTTTGCAAGAATCAAGATCTTGCCACTACGTGGAAAACCTTGACACATTTTTCAATTAAAAATGACCTTATATAGTGGCCCCCACTCAACCCTGGCAGGTCCCACTTCTTCCAGAGTACTATAAAAATGAAGTCACAAAAGTTTGGAATGATTAAAGTGTTCCGAGATTAATTAGTCGTAGACTAACATTTAAACAATAAGATTTTTTACATTTATCATTCTTTTTTTATTTCTTTCTGGTAAAATATTATGGTATGTGTAAGAAAAAACTATTTGATCTTAAGTGGATTTCATCCTCGAAATTACAGATGCACACTCATAAATATGAATATTTTAAATTTTCGAATCTACTTCTGATTATAGATTAAAATAACCGTTACAAAAGTATTATTGAGCTTCCATAAGAGAATCAATCCTGGATCCATCTGGCCCAAAATTCGTATCTCACTCGGTGGCCCACCAATCACGCGGCGCCACGCATGCATTGGTGGGCCATGTTAGCAATAAAAAACTATTTTAGTTATAAAAGGGTGGCCCACCAATGCACGCGTGGCGGGGCGTGATTGGTGGCCACCGAATGTGCCACCGAATGTTGGGACAGAGGATGCTGAGCGAGAATAATGTATATGTGTTTGTGTTTTCTTATTAATGTTGTGCATCTAAGTTTTTTATCACTATACACGTAAGATTTTATTTCAAAAAACCAATAAAAATGTGAAACTGGACGTATAAAAAATATAAATTCCGGAAGAAAAAGAAAATCAATTTCGTGGCGGTTTTTTAAGCCCTTCAGACCGTCAATCTGACTTGAAGGTTAGCAATTTCAAGAGATATGGTTCGCACATTTCGAAATAATTTATTGCAAAAATTATTTAAAAAAAAAACTTAAACCCAATAATTCAAAGTTTAGGGAACAAAGAATAAATAAAGCAAACATGATTGAGTAGATTGATGCAAAGTAATTAAAAAAGTGATTCAAATTATAAAATAATTAAATATTATGAATTCGAGTTTCAATATCCGTCGTAATAATATACTCTTTTTGAAAAGAGATTTATTCAATTAGTTTTTAAATAGAGTGTGTAAATTTATTTTGTAAAAAAATGATTACTATTTACTAATATCATTAAATTTGTCATTTCTGTCAAATCTTATTTGTTAAGTAAGGGAACCTAAATAAGCTTAAAGTCCGCCCAATTTACATTTTTTTTCCGCCCAATTTACTTACATTGGGGGTGGGGTACCAACAAACAAACACGCCCTTGGGGCATGAATGTTGTCTGAATAAAGATGAATCTTTTACTGTCGAAGCACATTTTTGGTAATAATAGCTATATTAGCTACTACTACTTAATATTATAGTTCGATATTAATAATAGTTATCGTGTTGTCTCCATGAGATGATATAGCGGTGAAGGTGGGTGACGACCAAAAGGTCATGAATTCAAATTTTATCGGACACGCTATGTGAGTCTGTCACCCTGTCACCTTAAGGGTGGATTTGCAGGCTAGGTTTACCATGTGCGCACCAAAGATAGCGACTGTGGGTTCCTTGTCATAAAAAAAAGAAAATAAAAAGAAAATAAAAATTAATAGCTGTCGTGTTGAGTCTGTTGACTCTAAATTATTATATATCTATACATATGGAGAGGTAATAAATTTGATTATTTACCAAAAGGGAAATTAAGAAAATGCTTACAGCTGTTGTTGAAAATTAATTAATACCTACAGCTTAAATACAACTATAGGAACAGAACAGTTTATTTTCCTATTTGATTTGCATATCACGTGAAAAGGCTAAGTAGATACGGGATCTAAGGGCGTGTAGAATTATATCTCATTCAAAACACAAAAATTACTTACCCAATTTACCTTTTAAATTTTTTTTGAATCTCATCACATAAAAAATTGAAAATTATATTTTTAAATTGCAGATTTCGTACTCTATATCTAAATATTAGATCCACAAATGAAGCTAAACCAAGTATCCAACACATACGTCGAATAGCAATGAGAGATTATCCTCGTGGTAAAAAAATTATCACTATACCCGAGATTAAAGGGTTTTTAATGAAACTATAAATGGGACTTTAGCAGCTAATGATGAGTTTGGTCAATCTAATATGTCTAGAGATATCTACTTTTATGTTCCCACCTCCATTATTTGATGTGAGTTTTGGGGCCAACGAAGATATCTAACTTTTTTCTTTGCTATATTATCCCACACACTATAATAGATATAAAACATAGTTTGTATGGAACTGTAAATGTAAGATTTGTAATAATTTTCTAATAATAACTACAAATAATGACAATTAATTAATCTTTATGATTCATATTGCATATGGAATAGCTACACTGATAATTCGATGGCAATGAAGTCTCCAAAAGGTTGAAGGACCAATAAATTATAGCGAAAAATAATTTTAGTTTACTAACAAGATTTTTTAAAAATTTGAGTATTTTAGTACTTTTCTCTTGCTTATTACTTAATATATACCTCGAACAACGGTGATATTTGCCTGATCATACATGTAAAATAAATTGTTACATCTGCTACATAGAATAAATTGTTAGGCTGACGACAGGTGGAATTAATCTCCAACAAAAAATTGTCTAGACTTGAGGTACAATTCAATTTTTGACAGTTCAAATAATTGAATTCCATATCTACATATATTATTGACTAAGGAGTTTTATGTCATTTTACCCTGGGTATAAATTATGGTAATCATATAAAAAATAAATGGTACTAAGGGTGTGTTTGCAACTGTTTATTATAAGTAATTTTTAGTTGCTTTTGCTTAAAGTTAAAATAAGCTGTTTTTAGGCCCCGTTTGGAAAAACAACTTAAATAAGTTCTTATGTTATAAGCATTTATATTGCAACTGCTTATCATAAGCACTTTTTATTTATTTTTGCTTAAAGTTGAAAATAATTGTTTTTAAGCAAAAGCAGATAGTTTTTGGTATCAATAATAAAAAGAAGATATATTTGGTAGTTTCAGAAATTATGGTGCTTTAAACACCCAAAAGCATCTCAATAGATGCTTAAAAAAATTAGTTGTTTAATTTTAGAGAAGATGCTGCAGTAAACAGATTTATCAAAAACAAAAAAACTGATTATGCTGCCAATAAGCAAATAAGTGCTTAAAATAAACATTTGCAAACACCCCATAAATTAAATGTGTAATGGACCTACCCAAATTCATGTCCCATTTATTTGAAAAGGCGAAAATGAAATTAAGAATTATACTATAAAAACAATTTAGACAAATATTAAAAAACTTATAGAAATAATATATATGCACATGCATGGATCCGCTATGATATCCCAGCTATCATGGTCATAATTGCAATAGTCGTCAAAATAGATATAAAGAATTATAAGCATTATTATTATTCTAATTTTGTTACTAAAAGGCATTCACATTTATTGCATTTGGATAGTGAGTTGGTATGGTACCCATCCAATTATGGATTTCATTGATCCAAATTTGATATTGAGCTGACGTGGACCAGCTTAATTTATTTCCTGCATCTTATGTATCAAGATTTTTATAAATATTCGATTATTACCACTATTATTATCTACATGCCACGATGTTAAATACATGCCAAAGAAAAGGTCGGCATAATCCCTATTTCTGAAATACCACAATTTTTTGATCATGAAATTATCATTTAAAGCGAGAAATCGATTACTTAATTAGTACTATTAATACAAGAGTGATGTCAAAGATATATCCATGCTCAAAGTTGCAATTTGAGGGTCTCTTAGGTATGAGTCTTGTCATTAAGGATGGATTCACGATTTTTATGGGCAAAATCTGCAATTTCAAATGAAATAGAGAATTTATAATTTTAGATAATAAAATAACGACTATCTGATTTAGTTTGTAATGTGGAGCCAATAGTCCCACCCATCTTCTGTATACACAGTTGTCTAACACATATAATTAATTTAATGTATTATATGTCTTTTATGTGATTTATAGATTATTATACACTAATACAGAGTATAATTTAAGACACATATTAAATAGCTAATGTTTGTATAAAGAAAAAGAAAAAGTAAATACATATAGAGAATTCATACGACAATAGTTTAAAGTTAGATCTATAATGAGTTCTAAAATTGAAATTCGATTTTTTTTTTTTTTACTAATGAGGCCGAACTATTGCAACCGAAGAACGAAATGTGTATTAATGTCCGTGAATGAAAATACTACTATAGGGGTAGACCAGAGGAGGAAATATAGGCTGGCCTGCAAAAGAGCGCCACGTGTAACTTCTGCATCCAATCATATTAATACATGCTTCTTGCACCAACAAAAAATAAACAATTTAGAGTTTCGCTGTAAGAAACAGAGGACCAGCCAATCACATCTAAGTTCTAACCAGGACTTCGATCCCAGTCTCGTAATTAAACCCGAAACATAGGTGTAAATTACTGAAATACCCACCTCAATCCTCTAACCTTAAAAAGTTCATAAAGAAAATTGAGAAATACTACTCCCTCCGTCCTATTTGAAATGATTTGTTTTTCTTTTCGGGACGTTTCATTTGAAACGACTTGTTTTCTAAAAAGAAAATAACTTCCTCATATCTTCTCTCTCTTACTTTATCATTTACTCATCTCTCATACTTTATTTTCAACTTTCTTAATTACCGTGCCCATTTGAAACGGGTCGTTTCAAACGGGACGGAGGGAGTACTAGTTAGTACTAAAAGGAATCGTCATCTGTGGGTCCCGCGGGCTGTACGGTTACATGACATTAGCCAATCAAAAGCTACGTAAAAGGGTAATTAAGGTCATAGAATAATGGGTAATTAAATACTAATTTCGAGATCAACACAAGTAGCTTAGAAAGATAGCAAGTTGGTTGTGTTTGTTAGGAGCAATGCATCATATTTACACACACAAGCCGGTTGCAATTAATGTATTTCCATGTGTAACTTGTATAAACATTAATCATTTTTTAATTTGTGTTATGATCGGCATGAATGTAAAAATAATACCTTTTATCCAATGAAATTTGAAATTGCTAATATTTCAAGAATCAATAGATCTGTATAAGCATGACTCGTTCACTATATATATCAAGGACGGATCTAAAAAACATATAGCAGTTACTACTTAATTCAAAAATTTCTCTATATTATTTAAATATTTGCTATTTCATTCTATCTAGAATTACAAATTTGCATCTCTAATTTCGCACATTTGTTCCCTCCCCCCAAATGCAAATTTATACCCCAATTTACAGATTCACCCTTCGGTTCTAAATCATTATTTTTGTTCCTACTATACATGATGTGATGAAACTTTATATGTTCGAGTGATTGAGATGTCTTTTCTCGGATAATATGTTCCAGTTATTATAATTTTTTTTAACAATTTTCAATTCCTTAAAGTTTATTGCTTCCTCCGTCCCGCCCGACTTGTCTTATATTCTTTTTCGGGTCGTTCCACCCGATTTGTCTTGTTTCCTAAAAAGAAAAATAATTACTACACAAACTCTCACTTTCTACACACAATCACCTACTCCTCTATACACAATCACTCACTCATCAAAATATTCGTGCCGAACCCAAATAAGACAAGTCGGCAGGGATTGAGGGAGTACTTGTTTTTACTTTCCTGTATTTCTGCTAGCAGCACTTCTATCTTTATGTCCTATTTGAGAGAGCTTGTTAACAACTTATTTCAACTTATTCTAAAAAATAAATATTATGCACGCGTTTGGAAGAACTTATGAAAACAACTTATTCTAAAACAGTTGTTTTGGGCTTATGCACGCGTTCTGGAATAACTTATAAAAATAAGACAAAAACAACTTATGAAAAATAGAACATCATATCAAATCCCTCCAACAATATTTTTTAATTTTACTTATTTTTTCTCTAATTGAATGTTTATACATACATATATCCAAACACAACAACTTATTCAATTTAAATTCTTATACCATAAACATTAATGTCAAAACAACTTATTTAACCTGTTTTTCCTACGGAGTCTTAATATATTATCTTATAGTCAAAGTGTCAAATATTATAAGTTTGAATAAATTGACGCTTCTAGATCAAGTTTTTAAGTTTGTTAGATTATTGTGAAGAGATTTATAAATTTTACATATCCAATAGTGGACTGGAAATATCTTTATCATATAAACAGATAAACTATTACTTCCTCCTCCGTCCCATTTAAGTTGCCTCGTATACCTTTTTAGGTTGTTTTGTTTAAGTTATCTCGTTTTATAAAATAGAAAATACTCTACTTATCTACAAACAATCATCCATTCATTTTAATTTCAATGCACAAAAGAAATGAAACAAGTATAGAGAATACTATTTTTTAACCAAATAAAAATTAATTAAGATGTTATAGGTATATATCATCCAATTATTATGCGTTGAGCAATTGGAGGAGCAATAGGCAAGTACAGTGTTTACAAAATTAATTTGTGCAGTCATGTGTATAAGCTATATTTATATAGGTGGGCAGTTTTATATTATGACGTTAAATCTTCATTAACATCTGTACGAAATCAAGGTAGGAGGAAGGTGGAGAGAATCTAGAAATACCCATTTCTCCAAAAACCCCAGAAAATACTTTAATACTGTATAGCTAAAAAAATCATGAGAGAAAGGGGGGGCGTACAGCGGCGGAGATTTGCGTGTGTGAGTGATTCTTATTAGAGAGAGAGAAGGTGAAGAAAAAGGAGAGAAGAATAAAAAGAGACCGGATGTTGACAAATTTCGAGTCACTGTTCTTAGAAGGTCGTTCTTTGTGTGAAGATTTCTTATCTGGGATCTCTCTATTTCACTTTCTTTGAAAATAAAATACTTTGTTTATATCAACGGTAAATATATATACTTGAGAGAATATAATTGTTTATTTTTGCATTTTTTCTCTAATACCGCACTCTCTCTCTAGGAGTGCTGCCTTTTTTTTTCTTCGTAGAGAGAGATATAGAGAGAGAGTGGCCCAGCAGATCGAAATCTCCTATCCCGAGTTGAGTTTGATTAGGATCTGAGTTTCTTCAATGGAGTTGCCTTACGACTCATTTAATTGCTGCTTTGTTTCATTTGACAATTATTAGTATTGCTTTTTCTGCTTCTGTTTTTTGTTTCCTCTTTTAATTTGGGCTACTGGGATAGTGTGATAGCCTCTCAATTCACATGATTCTGAGTTCTTATTCACCTTGAGATACCGTTTGATCAATCCATGAGGGATTCTTGAGAAAAAGGCTGTTTCAGGATGTGGGGCTGAGGTAATAAACCTTTTTTTTTAATTAGTTTGATTTTTTAGAATTTACTTGGTTTGGAATATGAGTCCGAAGAATAAGGATTCTCTACTTCTTCATTTGAATTCTACCTTATGCTTAGCCTTCTGATTATTTGAGTCATAATTATATTCATAGCATCTGATTTTCAGTTTCCAAATTATTGGTATCATTAGTTGGGATGATTGGATTTATGCATTTTCTGGGCTGTTCATCTGTCATGATATTTGAGGACTATTTCACTTTGATATGTGGTAATCAGTATCGATGTAAGATTTGCTTTCCAAACTTTATGTTGTGTTATACGTTTAGTCCTATGCTTGTATAATTTAGGGGGAATCCAGTTATAGCTGCCGTAGATGTTAATATAGGTTAATTTCCGATTCTGCCATTCGAGATTCTTTTATTGGAGAATGCTACATTTATGTGCGCTTATTATGTTAAGGAACGCGCACGGCAGCCTCAATCTCAATCTGCATTTATATCCGAACAACAGACTACATGAACTTGCACGATTGGCAATTTTCTTTCTTCTCGTTTAGTCGTTTCAGGGCCAGTTTTAATGTATGTACTTGGTAAAACTTGGTGAGTTTAGGATAGATTGTCTCATTCATGTCAAATATGTAGTCATAGTTGGAGCTTTCACTTCTAATGTTGAACTACCTTTTCTAAATTACAGCCACATAGCTAGTGTTTCAAATGTTTGTCTAGCCAGTTATTTTGTGGTCATCCAAATAAAATGCAGAATGCGGAGAGATGATTGCTAATTTGTTGCTTCAACTTGCCAACTTATTATTTGTATATCTTCTTCAGGAATGGGAACAAAAGTTGATACCAAGAGCTATTTGCCAGGATATTGCTCCATGAGGGATCTTAATGAGGATTCTAGCAGTAGTAGCTGGCCCCATTGCTATGGAGATAAGGCCGTAACAAATGGGCAATATTATAATGGCTTCATGCCTAGGACTACAATGGATGGTTATCCTGGGTATGGCAAGGATGCATTGAAGCAGAAAATGCTCGAACATGAGGCAGTTTTTAAGAATCAGGTGCTTTGATTTCATTTTGGCTGTCTCTCTAATTATTAAACGCTTATTTGATTTGTTACTCTATTTATATGTTCTCAAGCTAAATCTTGTGAGCATTATCCCTTTTGTAAATCGGTTCATATAATCATTCTGATCATTTTTGTGACCCCGCCTCCCTCCCCTGCTGGCATGAAGGTTTGTGAACTCCACCGTCTCTACCGAATTCAAAGGGATATGATGGAGGATATTAGAAGGAAAGAACTACATGGGATCCGAGCGTCAATGGAACCTTCATCATCATCAAGTCTGCCTCAAGTGCCGTTAGAGAATGCTCGGAAATGGCATATGCCAAACTTTCCTTTGTTGAATTCCACTTATGAAAGAACATCTAACTCTGGAGTCGAAATTGCTAACTCTCCTATGAGTTGTACAAAAAGGAGCAATACACAGCCTGGTGAGTTCCCATTCCAGAATGGGTCTTCTTTAAAAGCCTCAGAAATGTTGGATTCAAGACCGCTGAAGGTCAGGAAGAAGTTGTTTGATCTTGAACTGCCCGCGGATGAATATATTGATCCCGAAGAAGGTAAAAAATCACCAGAGCGCAAAGTATCTCATGCATCAAGTTATGCTCCTAATGGAAATATAAAAAGTGGATCTGAGAATGAGAAGTTATTTCCCATCGGACATACTGGTGCAGCAACTGATTGTAGGATAGATGTGTCGAATTCTGCTTCCTGTCCGAGGAACTCGACTTGGTTGGCTGATCTAAATGAACCCATTGATGTTGAAGAGGAGACTGCTCCATCATCTACTGATTTTCTGGGTCATAGCTCCATCAATGGACACACTTATGGTGTAAATCATCCCGCTAAATCAAATGCAGGGTTTTTAGGTGTAAATGCCAAAACAGCACATTATCGGGATGGGTTTTTGATTAACTCGTCCGTTGAGAGTAAAGTTAATGAGAGGGGATCCCTCTCCCATATATATGTAGCAGGTAAGCACTTCATAAGATTTATAGTTTTCTTGAAATATTAATAAATCTTGATTGAATGCCCTCTCAGTCTCATATGTGGTATGCGATTCAGTTCTATAGAACATTTTATTAGTTGGTTACAAAAATGGTGGAGCTGAGTTCTGTGATAAGCAACTCTGCTAAAAACTCATCCATCACCCTACACTTTGTTAATGCTATTCTTTCTTGCTGTTAATCTTGTTTGCTTGCTGCATTTCTGCTCGACTATCAGTTAGAGAAGATATACTTGAACTTCAGTATCTATAAAATCTGATTATATGCCAAAATTAAGTTTTTGTGTCGATTACTGTTTGGCTTATTAAGTGCTAGATTTCTATTGTTACCTAATATTCTGTAATGTGAACAGCTCTCGATTTCTCAATTTTTCAGGGTCAAGTAGAAGTAACTTAGATTCAGCAACTCCTGGTCTTCAGAAAGACAATTCTCATCCAATTCAACACAGGCTTAACCCGCATGATCATCCTCTCGGAATATATCCGACTCCACATAATAGAGAAGATCTTTGGAGGGAGGGAAACCACCCTCATCTAGAATCTTCTGATAGAAGCCACGATAAGTTCAATAATAGATTCTTGGGACCACATATCACTTCTCATGCCCCCGGTTCGGACCCATTCTTTAGTTCCTCTTATTTTTCTGGCACATGGACTCATGCTGTCTCACCCTGGGCAAAGCCTACTAAAAGCTTTACTCAGAAGATTACTGCATTGGATTCATGTTTAAATCCGGCTGCACCAACGGATAGAGGTTTACAGATTTCAGCTGAGTGCAGGGAAAGTTATGGAGGTAAGTGGCGTGTCGGTGATGGCTTTAGGAATCATGGGTTCGGTGGTGATCAGCCAACACGGAATGGATTTTATCACGGATCTGCTTCAGGAGCCAAGGAACCAAAAAATCAGTCGCCATCAGCGGGCTTTGATTACCTTAACAGCAGTAGGGGTGACAATCTAGCCTCTGACCGCATGACTAATAACGGATTTGTACATTTTCAGAAAGGCTCCTCCTTTGCAGATTCGAAACCTGCAATAGATATTAACTTGAATGAGGTGGTTTCTAAGAGCTCATCTAATGAGGTAGTGATCCTGCAAGACGCTCCTATGATAGATGAAAAGGGTAAACCCAAGGACCACCTATCGACTTTGCCTTGGCTTAAGAATAAGCCAGCTAATGCTACTGCTGCTGCCCATCATACAGTTAGAGATCTTAACGAACCGTTCATTCCAAAGGTCCCTTCAGCTTCAAGAGAGATGAAGGCAGAGATGGGCAGGAATCAGAATGTCAAGAAAATTCTGGGGTTTCCCATTTTCGAAACTGGTGATCCAAAAAACGAGCACTTGTCCCATGTTTCCACCTCGGCAAGTTTTAGTCGCCCTCCTAATGGGAACACTTTTGACCGGGAAAGGAAGAATATAGTAATTGACATAAATCTAGAGTGTGAGCCGGAAGAAGAACAGGCTTTGGAGAAGGAAAAGCATGCAAATAGTGCCTCCGTAAGAGACTTCATTGATTTGAACTCGTGTGTGACCGACTGTGAAGACACATTAGCACCTTCTTACGAGAGCAAGACCGCCATTGTTAAGAAGATTCTTGATATAGATTTAGAATCTCCTCTTTCTCCTGAGAAAGAGGATGACAACACACCCGTTAAAGAAAATTCTTCTGGTGCACAGGATGAAGCTCTTACAACTGCTGCTGAAGTAATACTTGCCATCTCATCATCTTGTCCGGAAAAACCCTGTATAGACGACGATATGGAAACTTCCTTGGCAGAATCATTCATGTGGTTTGTCGACGTAGTGTCCTCTTGTCCAAATGAACTCAAGACTACTTCCAGTAATGAGCTGACAGCTAAAGATGGCTCACCAAAGGAGTTATTATCTGAGGAGATGGATGATTTCGAGGTTATGACGTTGCAAATCCCAGAGACGAAAGAGGAAGACTACATGCCTACGCCCTTTGTCCTCGACTTTCAGATAGCTGAAGAGACAGCAGCCAATACACTAACAAGGCCCCGAAGGGGCCAAGCAAGGAGAGGAAGGCAGAGGAGGGACTTCCAAAGGGACATCCTTCCCGGTCTCACATCATTGTCCCGGCATGAGGTGACTGAGGATATTCAGACATTCGGTGGGCTGATGAGAGCTACCGGCCATCAATGGGTTTCAGGTCTGGCTAGAAGAAACGGTACTAGAAATGGGGGTGGTCGAGGGAGGAGACGAGCTGTGGTGGAAAGTATTTCTACTCCTACACCTACTCCTACTCCTACTCCTACTCCTACTCCTACTCCTACTCCCACTCCAAGCCCAGTTTGTAATCCATTGATGCAGCAGCTGAGTAAAATTGAAGCTGGTTTGGAGGATAGAAGCCTAACGGGATGGGGGAAGACGCCAAGGCGGCCAAGGCGACAGAGATGCCCTGCAGGTAATAATCCTCCTGCCGTGGTGTTAACTTAATAATTGAGAAAGAAAAAGAGTCCATTCCTTTTATTGATCATAGAGAAAACAAAAGGCCATTAATGGATCTTGTTTCATCACTTTTATGTGTGTGACAGAGAGAGAGAGAGAGAGACTTCATCAGAATCTTGGAAATTTGTCTTGTAAATGTCATTGCATCTCATCATCATACTTTGCTGATTTGTGTCTTTGAGTTACCATCTCGCAGAATAAGATTTGATCATGGATATATACACCCCTTTGTTCTTATACAGAAAGCAAAATTTTATAGGCAAACTGAATGAAAATCATGTAATTTTATTAATTTAAATTAGGACCGTACACTAATGTTGCAGGTGAAATCACCTTCTCTAGGTCTATAAATAAGGATCAATCTCAATCATACTATACCCATGCACCTTCTTCACAGCTAGGTTTCTCATTCTCCCTTTCACCATTGAACTTTCATCCCATTTACCCTCCTCTGCATATACATTAGACAAAAGGGTATAATACCCTGAATCATCTGAATCCATATTCAAAAGTTCTCTCTTGATGCTATCCAGAAAGTCCATCCTTTGATGGATCCTACATCCATTCACCAATGCACCCCAAATGCTCGCGTTTGCAGGGAAAGGCATCACGTTTATAACCTCATACGCGCCACTCAGATCACCCGCTCGACTCAGCAGATCAACCAAAACCCCATAGTGATCGGAGTTAGGCGTGATTCCAAAATCAGTACTCATTGAGTTGAAGTAAAGCTTACCTTTTTCAACACATCCAGCATGACTGCAGGCTGAGAGAATATGCATGAAAGTAACATCATTTGGTTTTACGCCTAATTCCACCATTCTTTCAAACAAAGAGATTGCATCATCAAAACGGCCGTGCATTGCATAACCGCCTATCATGGAACTCCAAGAAACAACACTCCACTCATTCGTGCTATCGAAAACTCTCTGAGTCATACGGAGGTCTCCACACCGCGCATACATGTTGATCAGAGCCGTATCAACAAACATATCTTTCCTCAAACCAAAAGTAATCATCTTATGGTGAATCCATTTTCCCTTATCAATGTAACCAAGATTTGAGCATGCTTGAGTTGCAGTCAAGAAGGTCACTTCATCCATGCCATGATATTTAGCATACATTTCGTCGAATAGACTGAGAGTCTCTTTAGAGTAACCATTTTGAGAAAACCCACACATCATAGAGTTCCATGCTACAACACTTTCTTGATGAGCATCGCGAAATACCCTGAAAGCCGAGTTTATAAATCCGCATTTTGAGTACATGTCAATGAGAGCATTCTCAACAAACTCATTTGGGATGTATGTCTTGATGATGAGACAATGTATCTGAGATCCGAATTTCGAAAGCTCAATCATCCCACAAGCAGAGAGAGAACTAGCTAAGGAAAATGAATCTGGCAATATTCCTTGAATCAACATTTGAACAAAGAGGGATAGAGCCTCCTCTGCCTTTTACTCCCTAGCATAACCAGATATGAGAATATTCCATGATACTATATGCTTATCTTGAGTAGAATTGAAGAGGCGGACGCCATAAGGTAAAGCACCACAGTTAGCATATAAATCAATCAGTGACGGCCTCAGAAAATCTTTGTCAAGGTCTATACTGTTCCTTATCACATAGCCATGAACAGATGTCCCTTGTCTTAACCATCCTAATCGAGCCAAGAACAAACTACATTCATCAAAGTAACACTATTACCTTCTAATCCAGACTCCATCATTTTGACAAAAGTCCTTAATGCTTCAACATAATATCCATTTTGATTGTAGCCTGAAATCAAAGCCGTCCACTGAACAACACTCTGATCAAATCCACTGCAAACGAGCAACTTTTCTGCGTTAGCCAAGTCCCTAAGTTTCCCATACATTGCATGTTGCACCGAACCTGATCATTACTCCCCACATGAACGAATCTGGGTTCGGAAAAGCGTCGAAAACCAGTCTTGCATGTTGCACCGAACCTGTTTGTGAATATGCCTCAATGAGTTTGGTTGATGGGAGAACATCTTTGTGGAGGCCCGTAACTATTATGTGTGCGTGGAGCTGCGTAAGTGATTTTAAGTTCGTGCAGGCCTTGAAGAGGGGCATGTACAGCGTCATTGTTGATTATGAATTTGGCTACATTTCACCCATTTTTGGCGGCGAATGTGTTTAGAGACGCGCGTAGAATACTGAAATGGGGCGACCAGAGAATTAGCCGCCGAGGAGATGGGATACTTTTGTGGCAGCCTCTTGTCGATTTCCGATTGTCTTCCCGCGGCGGACTGCGGTGGTGCCGAGGTGAAAGCTATTCTGAAGTGAAAAAGTTTAATCCGAGTATATATTTTCAGTTTCCGAGTTTTAAAATCGTAATTGTACAGCAATTTATGCACACAAAATTATTTGAGTTCTCTGATTATGAAATTAATCTTGAAGAAAATATGATATAAACAAATCTTTTATTTAATATAGTTTAACATAATTATGACGCATTAGCTTCATAATAAAAATATAATTTGGTAATAATTAATAATAGAAACTTAAGTAAATACATTATTAAACGAACGAGGTATGTTCTTCGTACATTAACAAACACGCAAGTGTATAATATATATATAGAAGGAGAATGGAGGGGAGAAAGGGGAGCAAGAATCCAATCCACGATTTCGCTCATAATTTCTGTTTCTTTCTTTGGCTCTCGCTCGTTCTGAAGATATAAATATCTATGCACAATTCATCACCATATAAACAATAACAACCTTATTTGCGCACCTCTTTTTCCGAGCCCCACAACATTTAATTAGATTTTGTTATAGATCTACATGTTTTGATGAAGAAAAAATTTGCACCCTCAAGTTCTCCTCAATTTATCACGAAAACGGTAAAAACCAGTGGCGTAGCCAGCTAGGGGGCAGTGGCCCCCACTGCCCCCAATGAAATTTTAAATATAATTCGCACGGTTAATATTTAACTTGTGAAGAAGTGGTAGAGTGACAATGGGATTTTTATAAACATCTTGTGTAGTGGGAGGTCAAAGGTTCAATTCTTGATTTTATTTTTTCTTGGCTGACAACATAAGAAAAATATATTTTGGTCATGAGATTAGTAAAATTTAAGTGTGAATTTAGGAAATTTTAATTTTCTTGGTTTGTTTTATTCTAAATCCTATTGTTTTTTTTGCATTTTAACAATTTTCTTAACAATTTTCTAATATAATATAAAAGTTATTTTTTTATTTTACATTTTCTAATATGTAAAATTGTACCAAAAAAACATTAACAATATTAAAAATTATTATTGAAGTAGCCTTTCACAAATGATAAACTTTTACAAACTCTTCGATAGTTGGCAAAAATTATTATTGATGTAGTCTTTCACAAATGATAAACTTTTACAAACTCTTTTATAATTGGCCCCCACTGAGCAGAAAACCTAGCTACGCCACTGGTAAAAACTCACATTTAATCCAATTAAAAATTTTCTCACATGTGCTTTTAAATAAGTAGTACTAATGAAAGCATTTCCTGATTTCTCCCGATACTGTAAATCAATGCTTCAATTTTTTATTAAATAAATTTAATTTATTACGATAGTCAATATCCGAAGTTTCAAAATATTATATGATTAAAAAAAAAATCTATACTATTATTATTTAATTTAGAACACTGGCCTACTAGCCTCCGACAATCATATTGCATAATGTGACTTCCCGTTTATCTTATAGAAACGAGTGTCGTTTATAATATACCAAGAAATTGTTGTAAATTATCTTTGTACATACATCTAATTACCAAACTTGGTATTGACAATGTAAACCATCCCATTCACCAAAATATAAATTAGAGTTAGCTGCTCATCATTACATAAGTCTCATATGCAGTTGTACAAAATTAATTTGAAGAGTGGTACGGACTAGGCCGTTAAAAAATACCGAAAAATCGGTATACCGCATATACCGTATCAAAAAATATTAAAAATATCAATTTTTGGGTATATCGTACCGAAATTTTTCGGTACAACAACTGTATGAGATTTTCCCATATACCTTTGTACACCGAAATTCAGGTACAAATTGTATATTGAAATATATACATTGATTAGTAACGAACTTCGATATATACCATATATTGAACTATACCACTTTATACCGATGTATAGTACCAAATCTTCGTATATATTGTGTATCTAATATAACACTTTACATCGATATACCGATGTATACTGAGAGCATGGTGATCGGTGTTTTCGCACCAAATAAAATTCCTGCACAATTAGAATCTTATGATTAGTATAGAATAAAGTCGAACACAGGGAACAATGGATTAAACTCAATTTCTCCTTAAGATCAGGAGTTTTTCGGTGATGCCACCATGCCTAAATTTGGGGTTTATTAAACTAGACAAGATAATTGAAATCAGAGTTGTAAACAAGTAAAGAAAGATGGATTCGGCTCAATTAAACTCATAAAAATCGCTACTCCGATCACGGATGCAATGATGAATTAATTCCTATGAGACAATCAGTTATAGGATACAGTGTTGAACATATACATACCCCAATTCCTACTTACTTAGTCAGTAATGACTTGTTGAACAATCTTCTAATTACTTCCCTAGTATATCCAAAGCATAGCTTGTTGAACAATTCTAGATTTAATGTTCACAACCTATCAACAGTCTATCTTGTTGAAGGAACCAAATTTTAATAACTTACCGTTGTTGAACAATCTGACATAAGTTACTAACCAAAATATCCCGACTATCATTATGATAGCTTTGTCACCTAAGTTGTTGAACAATCTGGCACTAATCCTTATTATCCTAAGATGGCCAATTTTAAGTAATTCAGATTAAATCTTTCTATCCCGTGATAATTTAAACATCTAGGTATCAATTATTATTTTTCAATTAGATCTCACGGAGATCGGATCAATGTGTGTTTACTCTCGCCGAGCCGTAGGAAATTAGCTAAGCACGATTAACTTGGACAAGCAGAAAGTAGTAACGAACATGGTTAAAATTGAAATTAAACGATGAGAAACTAAAAACATGCAACGAAAGTAAAGTGCGAGAATTTAAGTGTAAGAAAAATACCATGAACCTTAAAACTGAATTAAAACTGGAATTGAACTTGAAATCTTCAAAAGCATCCAAAATCAAGAATCCGAAAATAGCTAAAAACTAGAAAGCAAATAAGTGTTTGGTGTTTTTGAGCTGAAACTTAAAATTAAGCTACGGGACTTGGATCATGATGAAACGGTTGCTGTATGAAGGTATGGAAGTGTTGATTTTTGTTAAGCTCCAGCTCTCCTTTATATAGACTCTTCAAACTTGTCCTACCAAGGAAAGATAATTAGCGTAAATCTTTGTAGATCCAATCTTTGTAGATATCTTTCCATGTATATCTTTAGCCCTAATATATCTCCAAGTCTTTCCGTATCTTCTTCAAACCTTCCTCTTTGATCTAAGTCCCTTTTTAGCTCCAAAAGCGTGCCAAATCATCCTAAAATAGCTGGATTCGTCAACACACACTTTTAGTCACGAACTAACTGCTTTTACTTCATTTCTGAACAGAAACAACCTCAACTTGGACAAGCAAAGAATCAGAACTAGGTGAATTCAAGTAGTATAAAACAGACACATCAAACATCCTCACACTTGAATCATACTTGCCCTCAGTATGTAATGGACAACACAATACTACTACTCGAATCACCATTTTCCAAGACTCAAAACAAACTCAAGGATATAAATTTAAAAAAAAACCTAGATACGAGACTTAGATTCAAAGAAGAGAAATAAAGCAAAGCAGACTCTAGCACAATAGACTCAACAAAGAAACATACCAAGCATAAATGAAACATCTATAATTCTCAATCTCCACCCAAACATGCAATGCAGTCATAACCTTCATAAAAAAAGTCAAGGAACATAATTCTCAAACCATGGATTCAGAGCTTGGTCAAAACATAGACATAACTGAACTAGCTCACCGATTAACTCGTCTCTCTCTAATCTAGTCCAGGTAAGCCGCTCATGAAAACATAATCACGCAGTTACAATAGCATATAGTCAATCTAGCAACTCAATGAGGTCTTTCTCTTGGATGTAATGGGGCTTAAGGGACCATTCAAATATATTGATGTGGTAGGGAATCCTAGGGGTCCTAAGCTTCTGAAGATTAAGTATAAGTATGCAGCATGCTATCTACTGTGGTATTGATTCAGGCAAGCAGTCAATAGCACAAAAAATAAACAATTCAGCAGATTCGGAGATTTTCTACACACAAATTGGGCAAGGCAGAACATAAACCTTCAGACTTCATCCTTCCATTTCGTTCAAACACCAGGTGCTTTTCTCAACATAACCCAACTGATTGATTAAGTTCAGGTGTGTTAATAAGGTCGAGTGGTGCTACTCAAGAATATAACAAGATATTAATTCATTTAAGCTGTCAGTGAGCTTAATTAATTAACAAATATTTGTTTCTTAAATACGGAGATCAATTAAGTCTGAAATACAAGCATGTGCTCAAGTTGGGATAAAGGGGTAAGTCAGCAGGTATTCTCTAGTTGAATGAATATGTGTTTATTAATTAATTTTGCTTTGGGCTGAGCATAGATAATTAATTAATTTGAGGTCCGACTTTATTTCTTATATTGGACCCCTGGTCTGGCCCAAACAGATGTCCAATATTTATTTTGCTCTCTCGTGATAGATTATATATTTATACCTTATTTAATAATATGAAAATTATTTATCTGTATTAATTGGATGAGCCAATTAATTGATAAATATGTGGCCCAATTATTATTAATTATATTATGGGCTGAATATTAACTTATTAGAAGCTCATTAGCAATATAATTACTAATGAACCACAATTATAATATAATGTTTATTCATTATATTATGTACTTGTTCAGAAAACATTACATGAATTTTTTGACGCCACTTCATACACCGAACGTGAGACGGTGAGAGTGTGAAAACGAGAGACAATCGAAATAATTTTCCTTCAGATCTCTGTCCACGCGGAGGAAGGAAAATGGCCGGGACACAGTCCAGAAGCTCCAGACACGAGCAAATCAAAGTTTTCCAAGGATGCAGATATGATTTGTCCTTCCCAATCCTTTAGATTTATCAAATCATATCAAGAATCATAAATTCCTAGAATGCTTCGATCTAGGATGAAAGACACGAAGGGAAACATAGCACATACCTCCTCATACTTCAACCTTGCTCGCCCTCGAGCAAGTAAAACAAAAGGGAGAAGTATAAATACATAAACCACAACATAAACAGCGAACAATAAACCAAGCTCCTAGATCAAATAGGTAGATTAACTATCGACGACATGCATAGATATCCTACATTCCCCGTGTCCTACTGGGCCTCTACATGGATCCGCCCCTCAACGACTACAGATCGGACATGAGTTCTTCATGGAGAGCCATTTTCTGATGCAACCCACGTGAAAATAGTGGTTGCAGAATTTTAATGTTCCAGCATAATCCTTGCCTTTGTATTCCTCATGTTAAACATAATAACATGGTAGAGTAAGTTATCTATGACCTAGTCACAAAAAACACAAAACACAGAAACACATCTAGCATTCTCACCATACAAGTACCGCAAGTCCCATCATCATCATCTTCAAGTGGGCCTGAAGAACAATGTACCGCCACAATCATGCTCTTCGATATAAGATCATTTGGTAACTTGGTGCTCAAACTTCCTATTCACTAACCTAGATCTACTAGTTCCTACTCATTCCAATTTCTAGCATTAGTAATGTTGACTAAAATGGAGACATAAACAAACCTCATATATCATATTTTCCGTGTCAAGCTGATCAACCATAAATCCTTGTGGAATCAGAACCGTAAATAAGGGTGGAACCGTAAATTCGGGTGGTGCATCTCTAGCTGCTCTCTCGTCTCTTGCTTCTCTGTCTCTTATGGTTGCTGCAGCTTGCGATTCCGCAATTTGAGCATCTCAGGCTTGGGAGTTCGACTTGAATCAAAAAAGAAAATCCAATCAATTGATAATAAATAAAAATAATGATTAATAATAAAAACTTAAGAAAATACATGGTTAAATGGACGAAGTATGTTCTTCATACATAATCGAACACGCATGTACATATATATTTAGGGTTAGGTTCAGATGAGAACATAGTATTATTGTGAGAAGTGAGAACAACTTATATTTGTTAGATCGATCCAATTAGGTCGATCTAATGATTATGAGTTAAAGTTGAAACTTAAAAATTCAAATTCGTGATAATACACTCATAGTACAAATCCAATACACTCGGGGTAAATAAGTCTTTCATGTGTTTTATAATTATATGAAATAGAAAGGGGGACAATTAGGACCTATTTTTGAACGACACTACCCCGATACCTCTCATTCATCTAGCGACACTACCCCAATTCCTCCCGTTCATCTAGAAACCAGAGACGAGGATTATCGATTCTTCTCCAGTTGAAGAAACTATGAGTAATGGTAGATCCGGGGGACGATTCGCACGACGGAACAACTGGAGTTGCCGCCGCGACGAATCCAGAGGATGTTTTCTTCGAAAAAACCGCCGGCGAAGGTCGCGCTCCAGGTAAGTTGTTTCTTCTGTGTGGCTGACTGTAAATTGGAGATGATGCATTATAATTTCTTTCATTTGGATTAGGTATGTCGATTTTCTTCTGGATTCCAAAAGATTAGGGTGGATTCGGTAGTAGGAAGAACAAAATTTGCTTGTTGAATGGTTTTTTCCTGTTGTTGAGATTGTTGAATGGGATCCTATGTGATTGATATAATAATTTTCTGAATTATTATGTACGTTTGCGATTGAATGTGGTTGTCTATAGGGATTTTCCATGTTTCAGAGAGATTGACATTCCAATTGTAGCTTTAGGAGTTTCAGAACAGAGAGAAATTAGGGTACCTGAATGGAATGAAAATGCTTCAGATTCGCGTAATACACTTACTAATTAGAATTAATACACTTAATGTAGGAAAATCATACACTTTTAGTGGTTATACACTTTCCAGTAAAAAAAAAGGGTATACTTTATAGAAGTAAATAATACGCTCAAGCTGTGAACAAACAAAATCCTATATTGTCTTCTGTTAATTAATCTAAAATGCATTGTTTTTATATTTGTTTTGATTAAGTGATTACTTGGTTGAATTGTTGTTATACACTTGCTTCTCATATTTGAATACAATTTGATTCATTTTGTGGGTGTTTGTGCTACACTTGTCTTGCTGACTCTGTTATATAATTTGAAGGAAACTTCAAGAGATAGAAGTCTGCGTCGTAAAGGGGCTGTTAGGCCCTCCAAAAAACAGAAAACAGAGGCATTTTGTTCACCATACACAAAGCGAACAGTTGACCTCTCAAAGCATTTATTTCGGTCTGAAAAATAGATGGGCATGTTACTGCGTTCATTTCAAAATGGATTCACTGTATAATACCTTCCCAGAAACTCATTTGATAATTGTCATTTAATTATGATTTTCTCATAAGCGTACACTTTGAATGTAGCAATGATTAGTTGTTTAAAGATGCAAGAGCTAATAGTTTGAGGAAACCGGCATTCCGTACGTTTGGAAAATGATAATCTATCCACCACTTCATCATACAAGTGTAGTGTCATTAGTTGAATGATAAAGAGAAGCTTAAGGCACCACGGTCCCCAAGCCATTTCTTTGCAACCCTCCTCTGTTGTGTAAGTTTGTTTACGTATGTTTCATTTATTAATATACTTGGATACATATTTCAGTACACTTTGTTTCATACTTTAGTACACTTATATACATGTAGTAATACACTTTGTTTGAAATTGTAATACATTTTATTTGAATTTGTAATACACTTGCTTCTCATATTTGAATACAGTTTGATTCATTTTGAATGTTTTGTGTAGGGGTTAGTTTTGCAAAATGCAGATGATGCGACAACTTTGTTTGGTAACAGACTGTTGGGAGAAGTCATTACCCGACAGGACGTTGCAATGGAGATTGATCTATTACTACTTGGTCTTGATTTTGAATATTTATCAGTATTGTGATGATGAATGTTAAGAACCTGTTTTTGAATTTCTGTAGTATGGGATCCCTTTGGAGTTTTTAAATGATGCTATTGTGGATAATATTTTGTTTCGGATGAATATTGTTAGCCTTCTTCGTAAATGGTATTGTTCTATGGTACACTCAACTATACAATTATCATACACTTACAAAGTAACTTTGATACATTCTGATTTCGATCCTTTTTACATACTGAAAAATTCACTCTATGGCCTTAACTACTACACTTCCAGTAGAAATGTAATACACGGAGACGTGGAAACAACCTTTTACATAGTTTAATTGAAATTGTGAGTCACTCTGACTTCAGCGGATAATACACTCGATACGCTAACTTCATACACTTTTAGAAGGAAAATGATACACTTTTCAGTATTAATGTAATACACGCGGATGGCGAAAAAACCTATTACATAGTTTATTTGATTTTATGAATCAATCTGACCGTAGCGGATAATACACTTGAAAGAATAAATTCATACACTTCTAGAAGGAAACTAATACACTTGGGCAGAATTGCAGAAGCATGAAAAATGTTCTTGGAATGTAATAAACTTAGTCTTACAATAGTTCTATTAAAAATAAAAGTTAAACAGGAGATCAAACTTAGTTTGTGAAGTACCGTGATACATTTCCAAATCACTTATCTTCCTCAGTGGCTTGCACTTGCTATACTTCTTGGATCGTAGTTACGCGCATTGTGGGTAGTCATTTGCTTGCACTTGCTATACTTCTTATTGAGTTTGCTTGCCTTCTTTGATGAAGCCTCTCGCCTTGATTTTATACGACTTCCGCTCCCTTTCGTCTTAACAGGATTAGGAGAAATAACTGAAACCTCATCGGGGATGGAACCGCCATAAAAGTCTTGCATAACTTATTTTTTAAAAATAAGAATCATTTTTGGGGATGGAACCTCCTCTCGTCATAACTTTCTCCAAAAAAATCATTGTCCTTATTTTAAAAAATATTCTGGAAAGTATATCAAAAAAGGACCTCAAGTGTAATAGAAATGCACACAAAGTGAAACACACAGATAACATACATAAGCTAGATAACATAATGTTGGAGGAAACTCAAAAATTAAGTACTAAAATATCAAACAAATGTAATGTTTATTGTAAAACAAATATTGCAACAGGAAATCGCTTGAAAAATCGCAAACATACAATGATTACAATTCCCAGCAATTGCTATGAACACTGCACAAAAAAGGGAATCATAAAAGAGAAGTGTATCACAGTAGCTTCACAAATACATAACCCAAAATCGAAACAACAACACATTGTTCATGAAAGCCCATCGCAAATTGGACATAGGGAAAGGAATCGAGCAACCTATTGCAGCAATTCACAAAAATCAACCAAAAATTGCAGCAATAAACATAGCAAACAACCAATTGATAATTTACCCATGAACTATATAATATTTGAAATTGTTCATGCTACCATTCGAAAACAAGCATTGGCAAGGAATCAAGCAACAAATTGCAATAATAAACATAGCTAGAAATAATTTGTTAATTTACCCATCGACCTTTAGACTTTGAACCACGAAATTACTTCAAAAAAGGACAAAAACAATTGTAGATAGAAGCAATAGCCATTGGGGACGAACTAATTTCAAAATTAAGGATGAAACTTCAACGAATCATATACTATTGAAGGTAACATTCATAATAACCCAACAAAGATTGATTCAAACAATAAATTCCATCAATTCACAGCTCTATAAAACTTTATTCAAACTTACCCATTGAGTTCTCCAACAAATTCAAGCGAAATTAAGGACGAAAAGTGCTAAAATCACGACCTGGCACGGGTTCTTAAAGGATTAGCTCGCCAAATCTTCGTTAGTGCTGCTGGATTCTCCTACGATATTGAAGAAAAGAGAGAAGAGAGAGAACGAGCTCGACGGGGAAGAGATGTTGTTTGTATTGTGTTTAACAAAAACTTCCCAAAACTACTCTTAAAGAAATAAAGAAAAGGGAAATAAAATAAAATAAAAAAGAGCACAATCTCAACCCTCCATCTCGTGATCTAATGGCTCGGGTTTGTTCTCATTCGAACCAATATCTATATATATATATATATATATATATATATATATATATATATAGTATGGTTCTAGGGAGATTATCTCTTCAAAAGAGATACGAGAATCGATCCTAAGCGTCGATCGGTCCTAATCTAATGACCAAGATCAACCCTTTCTATCTTTAAAAAAAAAAAATAGTGGAAATGATGTTTTGGGTATAGAAAAATATTTTAATTTGAAATGGGGTATAGGAAGTGGGCGGTCAAAAAGTTCTCCATTTTGGTTTCTCCATTTTGTTCCTCCGTCAGTTTTTGGATCTCTTAATATCCTTTTTGTTTTCTCCATTTCTCCATTTTAGTCTCCATTTTGATTTCTCCAATTCTCCATTTTGGTTTCTCCATTTTGTTCCTCCGTCAGTTTTTAGTTTCTCCATTTTGTGCGAAAGTGGAGAATTTCTCTCAAAAACGGCGCACGACCTCAAGAGAACCGATTTCTCCCAAAACTTCCGTCCATAATCAACGAGGTAGGAGTTATATTTCATTCCTCCATTCTTTATTGTCGTTTCATTCGCTGAAATTCCAGATTTGCGATTTTGGGTAGCTTTCTGAAAAATCGTTGTTTTGGGTAGCGATTTTGTTGAAAATCGACTTCAAATCCCCTTAATCAACGAATTTTGAGGCATGTTTCATGTTTTCGGTTGTTAATTAAGTTTACCCATGGATGATTTTGTGTTTTAGAAGATAAATTTCGGGTGTAACCGAAACCCTTTTGAAATCGAAAATTGTAGAAGTTGGGGAAATCTGTAGGGATAAGGACTGTAGAAATTCGATAATTATTTGGATTTAGATTTTTTGTTCTTGTTTTGTAAGCGCCTTTTGTTACCTTGTTTTCGTTATAAAATAGATGCTCATGGGAATGTTATTGGTTTGTTGATTTAGCTTTTGGCAAAAGACTTTCGATTAACTTAACTATGACTGAATCTATGCTGGGAAATGGTTTCTTTGATCTTCTGGAAAATGTGTTTCCAGGGTATGAATAAATTTTATTCTGTGTATGCATAAATTATGAATTGCATAAGCATGGAAATACATGTTTCAGACATATCTGGTGATACTGTTGCAGGCCATGTTAGTTTGGCCTTCTGGAAAATCTGTTTCCATGATATGCATAAACTTTATTCTGTGTGAGCATAAAATATAAATTGCATAAGCACAAAAATATATGTTCAAGACATAATTGGTGATACAGTTGAAGGCCAGGTTAGTTTGATCTTCTGAAAATGTGTTTCCAGGGTTAGCATAAACTTTAATATGTGTATGCATAAATTATGAATTGCATAAGCACGAAAATACATGTTTCAGACATATCCGGTGAAACTATTGCAGGCCAGGTTAGTTTGGTCTTCTGGAAAATCTGTTTCCATGATATGCAATTACTTTATTCTGTGTAAGCATAAAATATAAATTACATAAGCACGAAAATATATGTTCAAGACATAGTTGGTGATACAGTTGCAGGCCAGGTTAGTTTGATCTTCTGGAAAATGTGTTTCCAAGGTATGCATAAACTTTTATCTGTGTATGCATAAATTATGAATTGCATAAGCACGAAAATATATGTTTCAATTTACTTATTTAGAACCCCTTCATGTATTATATGTAAGTAGTTATTGCATAAAATCCGCTAGTCATGTGCATAAAAATAAATATGTCATAAAAGCTTTATGTGTTAGTGGTATGGATAAATTTAATATTGATATGCAATAAATTCATGAGCATTCTATGCATAAATTCAGTGAAAAAACTGCATGCAATACTAAGTGAATATTCTAAAAAAGCAGGCGGATCGCGAGGTAAATGAAAGAGGAAGAAAACAACACAGCCGGAAGAGGATATTCCTTTAATAATTTTGGTGAATAAAGGGAAAGAGAAAGTGAAAGACAACAAAGTGAAGAAAATGATGAAGAAGAATAAAGTGGATGAGAAAGCCAAGCTGTCGGCCAAAGCAAAAGGTAGGAAGATAGGGGATGTTACTGACCAACAACAAATGGACAAAAGGAAAAAGGCTAAACATGATGAGCAAGGTCAGCAGACAAACAAAGAAGTAATGGCGAAGAGGGAGGATGATGTTTTTGAATGGTCTATTTGATGCTCATGTAATGTTTTTGGAACCGATCCTAAGAACCATTTCGTGTTTTTTTAACCTATTGTTAGCTTGTTTGCGTTGTGAAATTCATGCCCATGGGAATGTTATTGGTTTGTGGATAATCTGTATGAAACCGTATGCATAAACTTGAATCTGTGTAAGCATAAATATTGAATATCGTAAGCACGAAAAAATCTGTTTCATACATAGTTGGTGATACAGTTGCATGGCTGATTATTTTGACCTTCTGGAAAATGTGTTTCCAGGTTATGCATAAACTTTATTCTTTGTATGCATAAATTATGTATTGCATTTAATCCAATTTACATGTGCTTTTAAATTAGTAATAATAATATAAGCATGAAATTTCATGTTGAATACCTAGTTTGTGATACAGCTGCAGGACATGTTAGTTTTGTTTTCTGCAAATTGTATTTCCAACGTATGCAAAAACTTTTTTCTATGTATGCATAAATTATGAATTGCATAAGCACGAAATTACATGTTGAATACATAGTTGGTGATACAGTTGCAAGCCTTGTTAGTTTGGTATTCTGTAAAATCTGTTTCTAAGGTATGCATAAACTTAATTCTGTGTATGCATAAATTATTAATTGTATAAGCACAAATATAATTATTTCATTTTCCATTTTAATAACCCCTTTCATGTATTATATATAAGTAGTTATTGCATATGTAGTTGAATAATTATGCACACCAAATTCATTATATTTAACTTCGAATTACAAAACAATTTAAGGGGGTATCTGAGAACGAGGAAGAAGAAGCAGAAAACCCATTCAGAAAATAAGGGTGAACAGATCATTTTGAATTACACCTTTCAGGGTGGGATTTAAATACAACGCGTGCAAAGCAAGATGACCGTTTTGAATTACACCTTCACTTTGTTTTCTTCGAATTAACATTATCAACGTCCATGAATTTCTCCCCTTCTCTACTGCACACTAAATATCTACGCATAATAGACCCATCCCCATGACGTTTTATCGACCACTTACGGATATCGAAACCGCACAAACCTCCGTAGTCTCTATAGAAAATTTCAGCCTCATCAAGAGTAACAAATTTCCGTCCAACATACGGTTTCAATTCGGTCGGACAATCAGGAATGTAAATGGATTCATCGGATTCAAGAGACACAACTGACTGTAACGGTTCAACCATTCAACAAACTGCATGCATGAATATTACACAGTATCAGCATAAACTAACAAATACATATGCATGAACATTGTACTTACGTATGCAAGAATTATAATAGTTAATCTACAATATAAAAACAATACTTAATCGATACATACATCTCATAAAATAAACAAGAGAAACCCTAATCACTTGGAAAAACGACTACTACCCTATAAATCGAAAAATCTCTACGAAAAAAATATGAAATGGCATCGAGTTTCAAGAATTTGTACCCAACAAAGCATTCCACAAATATTGAACTACAAATTTTCGAAAACCATAACTAATTCTTGCTGTTCTGCAAATTCTGTAAAAATTCGAAAATAGTGCAGAAAACAATCTTCAAAATCGGCAATAATCGGGATAAATAGACAAGGAAAACGAGCTTAAATGACTCAAGAAACATAGAACTTCGAAACCCACCATAAATAATCAACTTCCAAGACTTCGATTTGAAGAAACGATGGACGAACTCGTGACTTGAAGAAAGAATGAAAATGAAACTGAGATTTGTATTACAAACGATTCTTGAAGGGGTAGGGTAAAAAGAAAATAGAATTTTACAGATTTGCCCTTAATGAAGCTAATTTTTCCTTTTTTGATTTAATTTTAAATATTTTTGGAGATAAAACGAGAGCCTTAGATTTGCGAAATGGAGGGCCGAGATCGGTTCTCGTATCTCTTATAAGATTTGGATATCATAATATCCATTCCCTATATATAAGGAGAATGGGAGTGGAGAAGGGGACCAAGAAATCCAATCCACGATTTCGCTCATAATTTCTGATTCCTTCTTCAGCTCTTGCTCGTTCCGAAGATATTAACATCTGTACCCAATTCATCACCACATAAACAGTGAAAACCTTACATGCACACCTTTTTTTCTTCGAGCCTCGCGACATTTAATCAGATTTTGTTGGGTGATCTACATGTTTTGATGGAGAAAAGATTTGCACCCCTCAAGTTTCCCTCAATTTATCACGTAGACGGTAAAAACGCACATTTAATCCAATTAAGGTTTTTCTCACATGTGCTTTTAAATTAGTAATAATAATAAAAGCATTGCTTGATTTCGGGCCGTCTCAGATACTGTAAATCATTGGTTTGATTTTTTTATTTAATAAATTTAATTCACTACTATAGTTAATATCTGAAGTTGCAAAATATTAAATAATTTAAAAAAACGACAATATTATTATTTAATTATGCTCTGCTTGCCTCCAACGATCATATTACATAATGTGGCTTCACGTTTATTTTATAAAAACGAATGCCGTTTATAATATACCAAGAAATTGTAGTTATAAATTATCTTTGTACATAGATCTAATTACCAAACTTGGTATTGACAATGCAAATCATCCCAATTCACGAAAACATAAATTAGAATTAGATGTTCATCATTACATAGGTCTCAAATGTAGTTGTATACAACTAATTTGAAGAGTGGTACGGACTAGGCCGTTAAAAAATACCAAAAGACCGGTATACCGCACATATCGTACCGAAAAATATAAAAAATGATAATTTTTTTGGTATATCGTAATTTGATACCGTACCGAAGTTTTTCGGTACGGTATGATATTTTCCATACCTCGGTATACCTTTATTTACCGAAGTTCCAGTACAAATCGTATATTAAACTATATTGATTAGTACCGAACCTCGATATATACCATATACCGAACTATACCACTTTATACCGATGCATACTGAACTATATTGATTAGTACCAAATCTCAATATATACCGTATACCAAACATACCAATTTATACCGATATACCGATGTATATTGAACTGTATTGATTAGTACTAAATCTCGGTATATACTGTATACCGAATAGACCACGTATATTGATATATCGATGTATACCAAGAGGAGTATACCACATACCGAACCTTAATTTTCGACATACCATATTTCGGTATACCGAAATACGGTACGACAAACCAAAATAATGGTATGTCAATCCTATAGAAATTTGTTTATACCAAAAGTTCGGCATACCGCACCACGGATACCGAATGTTCAGTACGACAACCATACGCTTTTGCCCATGCCGAACACCCCTACATATCCAATCCAATTAAAACTAAAAAATTATTAAATTATAGGCCCTTACTATGACATGAAACCTCAATACTCGATCAAGAGATTTAGTTTATAAGAGTATCTCCAATCCTCTATCCATTCATTAATAGCCCTTTCTGCCATTTTCTTTCTCCGAAATGGTGTTCCCACTTCTAGCTTTTGTCTCTCCATCTAAAAGTTTAAATAGTTTACATTCTCTCTTCGTCAAAAAATCTCCTCCATTGGTGGGTATCATTCATTCATATAGATTAATGACTTTAAGACCTTGTTTGGTTCAAAAGAAATTGAGATGAAAGAATTAGGAAAGTAACTGAGAAAAATTGTTGTCTGGTTGGAAGAGAAATGGGAAAGAGGAAAAATAGATAGGGTCCACCTGAAAATCTCTTCTCCTAAAAAATGGAGAGTAAGCAGAGAGAAAAGAGTTTGGTTGACAAAATTACAATATTGACTTTAATAAATTGTCTCTCTTTTATATGTTTTAATGATAAATTTATATTTTCAAACATACTCTTTTTTTTCTCCACTTTCTCTTCATATTTGAAGAGAGAAGATTTTTGGGTGACTGCACCCATTCTTTTTTTCTTTCTCTTCTATTTCCACTCAAACCAAACAACATAATTTTTCCATTTTTCTTCTATTTCTCCCCCCCTACTTTTCTCCTCTTAATTTCCCTACAACCAAACAAAAATGAGTAGTTGGAGGTGCTTTATCCACATTCATAACACCCAATCAATCCATCTTTTTAATAAAATATATTCATTTATCTCTTTTAAGTCGCACACTCCTAACTTGAAAGGAAAGAAAGTATTTTTTTTTGGTGAAAACATAGTAAAATTAGACTTTATTTAGATTGAAAAGCAAGGTTGGTGTCTATATTTTTATATGCTTGTAATTTTGGTACCTATACTAAAAATAATAATTATCAAGTTGGTGTTCATACTTAGTTAATAGTTGCAATTTTGGTGCTCCGTGAACTATCCTTAACTCACCGTTATCTTTACTTTAAAGAAATGACATAATAGTAAACTTATAAAAGTTAAAACTTATAAACTTATAAACTTATAAAATTTATTTTGTGTATAAATAAATGAAATAAAAAGACAATTTATTTATCATGAAAATAGAAAGAGGCGAGTTCTTCATGGGAAATTTATAATAATGAATATATATATTTTTAATCTTTTTATTTTATTTTTTCTAATTATTTGAACCCTAAATTACTCTCTTATCTACACTAAATTAATCTTTCAATGTTAAAGGAATGGCATCGTCTGTCAAATGTAATTAGGAAAAAATAAATTTTAAAAGATTAAAATAAAATTAAAAGATTGATATTCAGCCAATTGAAATAAAGTTAAAGGAATGTCATCGGCCCAATCCTGACAATTCGGCCAATTAAAATTGTTATTCTTATCCATTTCGAATAAAAAAAAAAGTGAATGAGTGTAGGAGAATGAAAGAATTAAGATAGTAGAAAAAGTGAATGATGTGAGTTTGAGATATGATAAAATTGGAATAAAGAATTTTTTTGACAAATGATGTATATATAGTTGTTTTTAAAACGGTAACATAGCCATTACAACTGTTTTTTTTTTTTTTCCAAAATGGTAACATAGCTATAAGTTTTATCAAATGGTAACATGAACGAACATAATTCAAAACCGATATATTGGATATGAAATGAAAATCAATTTCTCTCTTATCACCTAACAATAAATGACCCACCAAAAAGCTGATGGCCACGTTTCCTCTACTTCACACAATTTCTCTCCATTCTATTATTAAACACAAGATACTCTCTTTCCATTTAACTCACGCTTGCAACGCAGACTCAATTTAACCGGTGGCTTTAAATGGCCACGTTGTGGATGGTCTAAGGAGGAGGAATGTAACCCTAATCATATCACTCAAAATCAGTCTTAGAAACCGACGCGAAATGCATCATTCCCAATCCCTATATTTTAACATGCCCTCTTGCAGACAATTTTGTCAATGACTCACTCAATCCTTGACAAAGTAACTAACAATACAAAAAAGCTAAAGAAACAGAGAAGAGGACGAAAATTGAAATATCAAATCGATCAATTCTTGACGAATTTAGAGAAAAAAAAGTATTTCTTCCTCTGACTAAAGGCCGAGTACAACCAAATCCAAGTTTCATGTGTTTCCTTCACACCTTAAAACAAGGCCCAAAAAATACAATTCTGGGCCTTACAAAATTCAAAAAACAAAGTGCGACTCAAATTATATAACTACTTCGATTTTTCTTCTACATTATTCGTTTGAATGCGTAACAAACCTAATTAATGAGTACGATGGATGGTTAACAGGATCGTAATCATTGTAATCAAATCTTACATTATGATTGAAAGTGTCCGTGGTGCATTGAGTCACATTTAGAGGTTGTTTGAAATAGCTTAAACTTATTGATAAGTGTTGAAAGCTACTGAAAACAGTTTATTTGAAAATCAGTTAGTGGGCGTTTGTAACAACTTATTGAAAGCTGCTTTCAGCTTTAAGTTGGTGCGGAGGTGTTTGGGACACCCAGCTTAAAGCTGAGATTCTCTAAAATTGAGTCAAAAATAGAGAAGCAGCTGAAGCTGCTCCACCCCAACTTTCAACTTCAGCTTATTGCTTATGATTTTTCCGAACCAAATTACTTTTAAATTTTTTATTTAATTTCCAAAATATCTCTAACCATAATATTTATTAGAATTCTTTTTTTTTTCAACATACTAGCAGTGTCTCTTCCTCTCTCTATCAATTATAGCATTATATAATATTTATATTAATTTAATATTTTATAATATTAGATTAAAATTATAAAGTAAAAAATAAATATAGAATAAGAACCTTTTCTGAATTTTATTTATTTATTATAAATTATAATTATTTAATAACACTAAGGGCAAAATATATATTTCTTCTAAAAAGTAACAATAAGTTACTTCTATCAATAGTATTTCAAACATTATTTTTCCACTTTCAGCACTTATTTCCAAACACAAATTGATTTTCAAATAAGTTGCTTTCAACTGCTTTAAGCAGCTTTCAACACTTATCAATAAACTTCAATTACTCCAGACACCCATTTAGTGTTTGAAAATAAGAGTTGAAAGCTACTGAAAGTGGGGAAAATAGTACTTGAGAATATTGCTGATAGAAGTAGTTTATTGTTACTTTTAAAAGAAATGTCTGTTTTGTCCTTAGTGTTACTAAATAATTATTATTTATAATAAATAATAAAATTCAGAAATTATTGTTATTCAATATTTATTTTTTGCTTTATAATTTCAATCTAATACTATAAAATACTAAATTAATCTAAATATTATACATATTATAAAATTATATCATAATTTTAGGGTTATGAATATTTTTGGAATTAGATAAAATTATTAAGGGTAATTTGATCTGGAAAAAACATAAGCTATAAGTTGAAGTTAGAAGCTGGGGTGGAACAGCTTCAGTTGCTTCTCTATTTTCGAACTAATTTTAGAGAATCTAAGCTTTAAGCTGGGAGTCTCAAACACCCTCACACCAGCTTTTAATAAGCTATTGCAAACACCCACTTAATCCGTTATTGAACTTATTATTTGAAAAAATAATAAAAAGAAATTTATTATTGAGTATATGTTATAAACTAAATAGAATGAGAGAATAATAGAGAGAAAGAGAAAATAGATGTATATTATTATGAGGGTGAAGACCTCTATTTATAGAGTACAAGATGGGCTCATGGGCTTTTAGGGTTTACATGGTCATCACAATATATGGTAAGTATATATATAAAATATATTTACAACACTCTCCCTTGATTGACCATTCCTAAAAAAGCTGTCGCCTCGTTAAAACCTTGCCAGAAAAACCCATTGGGATAAAAACTGGTCGAAGGAAAAAGAGTACAGCTGCTCCACCTCAATATAGTCATTCTTGATCCTTGAGTCGGCGCATATCAATCTTGTGTATCAACTTCTTGAATGTTGACGTTGGTAATGCCTTTGTAAAAGTATCCGCTAGGTTCTCACTTGAGCGAATTTGCTGGATGTTGATGCCGCCACTCCTTTGGAGATCACGTGTTGCATTGGCTCTTTTATGAATCAATCTCAATGACTCATTTACTCGTGTGTTGCATTGGATGCCTCGTTAAAAACCTTGACTAAGAAAACCCTCTGGGGAAAAAACTTAGGAAGGAAAAAATAGTACAACCATTTGACCTTCAGGGTCTTTGACCTTTAGGAGTCAGTCTAATCTTCAGGATTATTTACAATTTGTTACTCCCCCTCAAGATAACAATCTTCAATGTTATCTTCAAGGTCTACACTAATATGTGCAACACAAGTTTAATTATCAGTATAGATAATAACATGAAATATGTCAATATATCATTACTCTCATAAATAGACCAATATCATATTTGTCTCGAAAATAACAAAGGATGGTCAATACCATTTCAAATTCTCCAATTGCACATAATTAAGGAACTTCTGGTCCTCATCTTTGTTATATAGGTCTAAATGAGTCTCTATCCACTTTAAGGGATTGAATCAACCATTAGATAGGCATGTGGATGCAATACAATAAATCTCTTTAAAGATCTTTCAGGTAGGTCTACTAGCGTAACTCCATCAGGAAGATGCTCGATCTACAGGTCGAGACAATTATTAATTCAACCCAAGTATTTTGATTCGAACTCCGTCTTTAGGCATGAGTTGATTTCATCAAGTACTTTTGTACATAATAATTCACATATCCTCTTCAACAGGAATTTGGAGTGATGTGTTATAATTTTGTATTCCGCGGACTTCTTATCTCTTAGCACCAATAAATCTCTCACGCTTCTGGCGCTAATGAGAATCAATTGATTTATATTTTCTATGAGGAACTTCAGTTCGTTCATGGTGCATATACAACAAGTATATGAGATTTTAATCACTCCTTTTGCACTAAATAATTTGATGAACTTCTGGTTCATAGTGCGTGAATCTAAATAATTAATCCAACGAGATATTTGCGGCATTCAATTTTTATATTTCATATCTCCCCCTAATGCCGACAAGGATGTGAGTTGGATATTAAAATCAACATATCAATGAATAAAATAATCCATAATGATTTGCTCTATGTAAGTCATTTGGACGGAGTATACATATAAGTATTATGCTCTTCAGGAGTTTTAATCAAACTCAAGTCATCATTTATGTACCCTTCTGTCAAGGAATTCTCGTCGTTATGATTATATCATATACGGCTGTACTATTTCAGCCCTTATAATGACTTTTACAGTCTAATTGAAAACATCTTTTTGACTTACATGCTTTGAGCAAGTTAAATCCTTCAGGGATCTTCATATATATGTCACTATCAAGTGAATCATATTGATAAATATTTACATCTATAAGGCGCATAGCAAGCCTTTTGTGACATAAGTTGATTAAGCAAATATAATGGCGTCTATTATAGGAGAGTACAGAATTAATTCCCGGTCTATGAGAGAAAAATTGTGTTACGAGTATTGCCCTATAACTCGTAAATTTTTCATTTCTCTATGTAACAAAGACACATTTATATCCTTCGGGGATATACTTTCCGGATTTTGAAACTACATGTCTAAATATTTCCGGCTTTCTAGGGAATATTAATTCACCTTATATGACTTCGTTCTTTTTTGGCCAATTATTTCAATCTTGATAATCTCTTATAGATCGTCGTTGAGGATCCTCTTTTATCATTTCAAGAGTCATATTAAAAGGCGAAAATAATGTCGTGCGTCCACGACGATATTTGATCTCTCCAATATTTTGAGATCTCAGTATTTTTAGACGCTTGTAGTTCTTCAGGAACTTCATTTGATTGATTAATCATTTTCGTCATTGTTTGGTTCATATGTTGTGCCCCTTTTCTTAGACACAAAGTTTCTTTTAGAACCAATTGGTCGACCATATTTTTAACGAACTTTTAATGCATTTGCTGTCATTTATACTTGTCCTTCAGGGACATGAAATCTTGTTGGGGTTATTTGCAGCAAATGTATGACATTGTCACTTATTTTATATACATACTAAAGCATCAAGAAGTTGATTCGCAATCTTTTGCAAGTGAGTCTTTTGACTTCTTGTTCACATTGATTACTTCTGGAATCCAAATGTGACTAGTTTGTTCTTGTGCTTTTTGTTGGATGTAGATTTCACATTGATTACTTCAGGAATCCAAATGTGACATATGTTCCAACTAATGTTGGAAATGTTATTTCATCATAATAACTATCTTAATGTGAGACGCGTTTTTATACGTACAAAACTCATTTTGAGGATGGACATGAGCAACTAAATATTTAATCTCAATCCCAAAATCATATAATATTAAGTCCTCTTCAAGAGGAACTTAGAGTTTAATAAACTCACTAGCTTTATCAAGATAAATCTGCTTGAAGGAATTGAGCTCATTGTTTTTGAACTTGCAGTCTAACAAGTTATAGATTTCTTCTAGAAATCGAACATTCATGGAAATTAAGAGATTCTTCAGGATCTCTTTGCAGCGCCCATATATGAATTTTCAATTATGTTGCGCATCAAAGTTGCTAGCAGATGTCCAAACTTATCATGTCAAAGCATAGAGCTCTTTTGAACTTTCGGTTCATGACATGTTTTATCTCACTTATTTTTATGAATGTGTAATACATTCAAGGTGGTAGTGTGATAACTTTTCTTTTGTTAGCTTCTGGCTAAATGCAAAATAATCACTACCTTCTTATATAATTTCAATATGGTATCCATTGTAATGGATATCCTTCAAAGTTAGTAAGTTTCTTCTAGACTTACTAGAGTAAAGAGCAAACTCAATAGTTGATTTCATATCATTTGATAAAATGACACATGCTCTTCTGAAGCCTTCAATAATTTCGATGCACTAAATTTGAAAAACTTGCAATTTATGATGCATATACTCGTATCGAGTTTTAGGGAGGACAATCAGTTATATCTTTAAGCAATCCTATTAGGATGCTTCATTTCTATTGTCTCTCTCATGCCCTCTTATTGGCAGATGAACATCGATATCAAGATTTCATTAATATCAACAAGACATAAATATTGTTTTTCATTCAGGAATAACATATATCATCGAAAGTACGAGTTGCACTTTAAGAGCATTTAATATTCTTCTAGAATATAAAATGATGCTACTTCAGGAGCAAAAGTTGAGGCATTTCCACAAACATGTGATAGTAATATTAATATCACGGTATGATCATTCTTCGGGGAATGTAATTGTGCTTACTTCCGGAAGCAACAACTTAATTTTATTCACGATAAGTGAAATCAATAAATTATGAATTTTGAGATCTACCGGATCTCACATCTATTCTTGAAAATAAATTAATTCACAATAGGATGTTGGAAATGCAGTTGTCCAGCATAGAGTTGCTTTTGCTACCACTCCATGTAATTAGGTAATATTTTAAATATACATTGTTCTTTAGGAACATGTAATATTATTCAAGAATATTAATTGTGCTACTTCAGGAGCAACAATTAAAGTATTGATGTTGTGGAATATGATTTCCAAATGACAAATTTTAGTTGTTCCGAGAACATCTAAAGTTAATTGTGCTACTTCGAGAGTAACAATTAGAATTTGGACATATAGCATTTGTCAAAATCAATAGTTTGAATCGTTCTTCAAGAACATATATTATTCTTTAGGAATACAAATTGTGCTACTTCAGGAGCAACAATTTTAGTCTATATTAAACTTCTTCGGGCGAAAGACTAGTATTTTTGAGAAACTCAATTGCTCTTTAGAAACATAAAGTGTTCTTTGGGGATATCAATTGTGCTACTTCGGGAGCATAACAATTCAAGAACCAAGATTCGCCCAATTGCTCTTTAGGAACATATAATGTTCTTTGGGATATAAATTGTCTTACTTGGGAGCAACAATAATAATTCAAGAACCAAGATTCGCCCATCAATAAGACATATTATATGAATTGTTCATCAAAAGTACATAATATTCTTCGGGAATATTAATTGTGTCTTTCTTGGGAGCACCAAATTAATATTATATGTATATATAGATATAAATATTATACGGTATGCGGGAGAAGAAAAAGCTGAGGTATATAGTAAATACATAGATAATATTAATAACTCTTCAAGAGTGTGAAATATTCTTCATGAATATTAAGTTGTCTTCTTACGGAGCAACAATTAAATTTTAACAAATAATTTTGAGTTGCTCGTTAAGAGCATGTGATATTCTCAGGGAATATGAATTGTCTTCTTACGGGAGCAACAATATGGATTAAAACATTAAATAAACAAACGAGATAAATAAAAGCGTACATAGAAATATTGATTGTAAAGGCTCTTCAAGAGCATGTAATTTATTTCAAAACATTGATTGTCTTCTTACGGAAGAACAATTTAAGTTAAAAATATGGTTTTGAATTGCTTCTTCAAGAGCATTCATATTCTTCATGAATATGAGTTGTCTTCTTCGGGAAAGAACAATTGTTATTTAACATTAGATAAACAAACAAAGAAATAAATAAATAAATAAATAAATAAATAAAAACGTAATGTAAAAGCTCTTCAAGAGCATATAATATTCTTCAGGAATATTGATTGTGCTATTTCTGAGCAACAAATCAAGTTGAAAATATGTTTTGGAATAGCTCTTCAAGAGCTTATAATATTCTTCGGGATATTAATATATTGTCTTACTTGGGAAAGAATTAATATATAATAATTATATCAATATCATAATGTGCATATTCATCAATAAATATGAACCATCGTAATCAATTTCAATGAAAAAAAAATGAATGTCTTCCGCGTCATATTTGATAAGGACACAAACAACACTAGCCTTTATAACATGATGATGTTTATCAAATAAATCATCACTTATATTAAACTATTAGCTCAGAAACCGAGGCACACTTCAAAATAAATCATTAAGTAATCTCCCAGTATAATGTCATCAAGGTTGCGTACCTGCTTTGATTTTCCAAAACGGAGTCATACATATTATTGCTTCAACAATATTGAATCATCAATGGCGTAAATTTCAAGAATAATAGATTTGTAGAATAATCGTGCTGATAACGTGTTATAAACTAAATAGAATGAGAGAATAATAGAGAGAAAGAGAAAATAAATGTATATTATTATGAGGGTGGAGACATCTATTTATTGAGTACAAGATGGGTACCCACGCTTTAGTGATTTACGTATGCATCACAATATATGGTAAGTATATATATAAAATATATTTACAACAGTATATATATATATATATATATATATATATATATGAGTGGCCATATTCTTGTCAACGATTTGAGTCGGTTTCCATAAATATCTTGCCGACAGTCATTATATCAACTTAATGAGTTTGGTGGGACCTCCTCACCCGTTTGGCAGTTGCTTTCTTATTCATCAAATTTAATTTCCCATTATTAAAAGTCTCCACCCCACCAATCCCCACAACAGTCTTGTTCTCGCACCCACGGCCACGGCATTGTAATTTGCCACGACAACTTTAACAAAAAAATATCGGATCCCATGATGAGCTCCCAAATACAATTAATCATATAAATAATAATGTTTAATTAAAAACGCCCTATTTATAAAAAAAAAGTAAGAATATATAAATAAAATTAGTCAAACAATATACACTACTCAAAGAAAAATTAGGACGCTCCCAATAAAACTGGTGGAATATTTATGTAGGAGAGTTTTATAAAGTATTTGAATATCAAGTTCGGTATATTCGAATCAATCATTTCTAAGAATATGAAATCATCAAACACCTAATAACTGATGAGCTTTGTTTAGAATGTGACATCTGATTCTTATTCATCTCCGAACTCAATTTTAATTTGTGGACCAAACACTCCCAATTCTTTTAAATATAAATCATTTCTTCTAAAACTAAATTTGATCTCCCAAAGTCTAACAAGAATACATTATACTCTTGTTAAAGGTGAAATATTCTCAATCTATTTAAAAAAGGTGTTAACTAAACTCTTTATATTCGAGCAAGTTTAGTCCACAAGTTTCATTGCTACTTGATGTCTATCTAACCGGGCCCACCTACTTTAAATTTAAAGTTTGATTAAATACTGAACACGGAAATAACACCACTCCTACTTGTCGCCTTCTTTATTGCGATATTATTTTACTTTTTATTATAGTAAATATTACTACTATTTATTAAATATAGAAAATTAGCTCTATTTATTCACCACCGATCTTCCCATTTCTCCACCATCATCAGTACTATTTTCTTCTCAATTATCCTTCTCACGATGGATTTCTTATCGAACTTAGCTAAAGGCGGCGCCTCCGACAAGTCCGGCGACGACAACTCCTCAAAAGCCGACATTCTCGCCAACGCCAAGATAGTGGCGGAGGCGGCGCAAGCCCAGTTCAGCGGCGAGCCGGAGAAGAGCGAGAAGACCAAAGCCGGCGCCGCCGCCGCCGCAGATATCATCGATTCCGCCTCGGAGTACGGAAAACTAGACGAGACTAAAGGCGTCGGGAAGTACGTCGATCAAGCGGAGGACTATCTCCGCAAGTACGGTACCCCCCACTCCGCCGGCGCCCCGCCCCCTGCTTCCGGCGAACACAAACCCGCCCCAACCACCACCGCTGAAGCCCCTTCGGGCGGCGCTGGAGACTACGTGAAGAAGGCAGAGGAGTTCCTGAAGAAGCCGTCGGAAGGCGGCGAGAAGAGCGACTCGGAAAGTGGGTTCGGCGGTATGCTCAAGGGCGCCAGCGGCTTCTTGAACAAATAATTGACTGAGCAGTTTAAAATTAAATTGCTTTTACTTCTTAATCTGGCTTTTCTTAGTGTACGTGTTTGTATGTTATGTTCTTGCCTTGTATTTCGTGCTAATTTAGCTATTGAAAGATATATGTATGGTTCCCTTAAATTGAAATACGAGAGTAAATACGACTCAAAAGTAACAAATTTCACAAAAAATCATCAAAGAAATGCGAACTAAACTTCTAATAAGAACAAGCCGGGGCCTTAAACGTGTAGCATACACTGTCGAATCAGGCGCGACGGAGATCGGCCGTGCAGCATCGACAAGTGCCGGATTCATTGCCGGAATTTCCAGCGTTTCCGTCAGCTTTAAAGGCGTTCCATTCAGCAACACAACATCACTCAAAATATTCCCATTCTCCGGCGTCAAGTGATACTCTTCTCTTTGATTCAAGTCAATCCGGATCTTCTGGCTCAAAATTGGTGTCTCACTCGGTGGTTCATCAATCACGCGTGCATTGGTGGATCATGTTAGCAATAAAAAAATATTTTAATTTAAAAAAGGTAATCCATCAATGCACGCATGACGGAGCATGATTGGTGGCCCACCGAATAGACACCATTTTTGGGCCATATGATCTTCCGGCAATTCAAGCCCTCATTTTCACCCATCATCATCAATACATCATCATGCTCTAAGTTCAGATCATTCACAACCGACACTTCAAACGTCGTTGAATTCGACATGTTGATTAACATAACCGAGATTCCTTCCTAATCAAAACTCAAGAAAACTGTTACGATTGCAACTGTGTTTGAGAAATTGGGCTTAAACTTACAGTTTTCTTTGAGCAATGAGAGTAGGCTCGCAAGTAAGGGGAGGAGTTGTGAGAAGCAGAAAGCACATTCTTTCCCATCAGACGATGCCATAATAGGGCACTGCAAATCAAATAACATTATTAATAAAAACATAGGAATATGCTAAAAATAATATGAAAGTTATACACTAACCCATAATAATCTGGATTAGGAATGAAAGTGGTAGTGTTCAAGAGTGCATAATTCCCTCCAATCAAGGCTTGTCTGCAGAAGGCCTTGTGGTTGAATGTTGATGTCATGCCTAATTGATCCAAGTACCTACATTATTCAAAGAAAATCATGCATCTATCTGTATATATAAATAATACTAATACTAAAACACATAAATATACTCAAGAAAGTAGTAGAGATGTTTTCATACCAAAATCCATCAACAAAGGAGTGAGACACTTCTCTTCCACCACTATTATAAGCCCACCCACCGGATTCTCCAACCCACGCCCCGGCCCACGGTCCGAACAACTCTACCATGTTAGCCACATCCTTGTATGTCTGAGGCACTTGATCAAGAAAGTAAGGATCTTGAACCTTATTGATCAGAGTTGGATCAACACCTACATGACAGAGAAATGCTTGGATAAGTCCAAGAAGAATGCAGAAAGGACTAATAGTTCTAATGCAAGTCTTTTGTGTTGTTTCCTCCCACACCTGCACCGAGGTTGTATATATGATGAGTTAGGCCATCAACAACGTTAGGCCCGGATGTCTGAAGGAAGGTTCTGAACCACTACTCGTCGTAGAAACCACCCGGCCCCAAGAGCTTCGGCCGGGTGGCAGAGTCAGGGTAGACTTTCTTGATCATTTTCTTGAGGAGAATCATGTCTTTGCCGTATGGCTCTGCCTCTTACTCTCACAGAAACACCACTCCCACATAGCTCATTTCCTACATAACCATTATGTGTCAAACGATATGCATTGTTTACAGACAAAAGTATTCGGTGGGAAAAATCAATATACTTCTAATGTAAAATCAAGATCAACTAGGATAGAACTAAAGTAATGGGTCGAACTCTTCTTTCTTTGGTGTCTAAGGTAATAGGGTAGAAGAATGGGACCAAATGAAATAGAACTCTAAATTTCTAACAAACATTCAATTTTACCAACTTCATAAGAGTCAATCTTGTAGCCTTTTTTAGCAGTGTACTTGATCAGATCATAGGCGTTTCTTGGGTCCCATTTGCCTAACATAAGCGTAGCGGCGCCAGCTGGCGTCTCCTCGGATGACTTCTTTCTCCCGGTGAGAGCATTCAAGCTGAAAGTTACACGAGCTCTGCAAGATTTGGTTTGAGTGTCAAACAAATGCATGGAAAATTAGGGTGATCAATGATCATAGTTTACTCATGCAAGTGTTTATATATATATATATGTACCCAGTTTGGTTGAACAATTTGTTCAAGTGGTCCCATCTTTTCATTGTTAAACACCCATGTGAGAACCCAAACAAGCCATCTTTCTTAAGCTTGAAAGGATGGCATTTCTTGCCATGCTTGCCAACTTTGTACACAATCTGATCTTGTGTCGAACCTCCAACCCTAATCCGAAGCGAACCGAATGCTGCAGCAGATCATAGAGAAACAAGAAATCAAAAAACAACAAACAACAAACAAGTCTCTTAAGAGATATAATGGATAAAGAAACTGACCCTTGATTGCATTTGCAAGAATCTTGTTTTTCAGATCCTGCAAGAAAGTAATACTAAAACTTGAAACTTTTCGTGATTAAAACATCATGATTGTTTGAATTGACTACATACCAGATAAGGAATGCCTGCATTTCCCCATGGGCACTGATTGTAATCACACTTAGTTTTCGGCCACCAGTCCAACGTGGCACATATGAAGTTTTCATCAGTCTTGGCTATGGAGGTCACTCCCTTAACCACCACTACCAGCTTCACTTCTTCTGCATAGCACAAACTAAATAATGAAAGAATAATGGTGCATATTAGTATGAGTCTAGACTCCATTTCTCTCTCCCTCTTCCTGGATTGGTTTGTGGAGCGGCAGCCGCTCTTATATGGAGTATATACAATAGCAAGTTTGAACTCAAAATGGATACGATTAGTCTGTGGATAAGTACGGATCTGCTCTTCTATCTTCCCAAGTTTGAGGGACAATTAATCTTTTTATCTATATCTGAACCTTCGGTTTATGTAAATGTTTTTATTTGAAAAAACACATGAAGCAACAAAATACTAAATTTTTGTTACTATATTTTTGAAGGGCTGTTTCTTTTTCTAGCAATCGAGATTCAGTTAACGCATTTTTTTATCACAAAATTATCAAGTTAAGATTATACGATCTTGACTATTCATGATCCTAAAGATTCATCCCTTCTTTTTCAATAAATGTTCATGAAATTCGATAAAGTAAATAGTGCATATATATTATTGTTTTATCAAGGTTTAACTGTAGTCTCCATCTCCTAATTATTATTGCTATTATTGCATGATGACTATCTCGATTCTCAAAATCTTAAAACTAAAATTAGTCTTACATCGATTATGAGAATGTATAGAGAACTCATATTGAAAAAAAATCAATACCTATGATAGGTAAACTTGTTATAATATCCTGCTTTAGACTAATTGGAATTTTTAAGTATGCATCTCGATTTTTTGTTTGGGCTAATATTTAATCCAACATATATTTACTTTCTGCAGGTTCACAACCCCAAAAACCAAATTCCTAAATTCACCTCAATTTTCTAGCAACGCATAATAATCCACCAACTCCTGTCATCATTCTCGTCTTCTGCGTAAATGAGACAATTTTCCGCAGCAAATGAGCAGCAGATGTCTTCATCTGTTAGAAAAATGCAAGAGCTTAACCCAATTAAAGCAAGCTCACGCACTGGCCATCACATGTGGGTTGGGCAGCAACAGCTTCGCTCTCAGCAGAATCCTCGCCTTCTGCTCAAACCCTATTCATGGCGGCCTCTCCTACGCCTACGAAATCTTCAAACAAATCGAGAATCCCACAATTTGCATATGCAACACCATGATCAAAGCTTTCTGGCTCAAAGACCAGAATCCTGGAGTCATAGAAGTGTACAAGTCGATTTTGAGGTTTGGATTGTGCCCAGATAATTATACGCTTCCTTATACCTTGAGAGCTTGCGCAAACATGAAAAGTTTGAATCTCGGAGGATCAGTTCATGGGCAATGTCTGAAATTAGGTTTCTCGTCGAATAATTTTGTGGGCAATTCTTTGATTGCTATGTATTCTGCTGTGGGTGAAATGGGAGGAGCAAGACTCGTATTTGAAGAGATTTCTTGGAAGTGTGTTGTTTCTTGGACGGTATTGATTTCTAAGTATGGTAAAAAGGGTGATGTTGATTCAGCAAGATTGGTTTTTGATGAGGCCCCGGTTAAGGATAGAGTGATTTGGGGTGCTATGATTTCTGGATATGTGCAGAACAACTGTTTTAAAGAGGGATTGAGATTGTTTAGGTTTATGCAGATGAGTGGGATTAAGCCTGATGAGGCAAGTCTTGTTAGTGTAGTTTGTGCTTGTGCTCATTTGGGGTGTCTCGAGATTGGGAAATGGGTTCATAGATATGTGGAGAAGGTTGGAATGGAAGTAGGTTTGAAATTAGGCACTGCCCTTATCGACATGTATGCTAAATGTGGATGTTTGGATTTGGCCGAGAAGGTGTTTGATGAAATGCCTCATAGAGATGTGATTTGCTGGAACACTATGATTTCTGGGTATGCTATGAATGGAGATGGAGGAAATGCTCTTAGATTATTCGAAGAGATGCAGAAATTGAGAATCAAGCCTGATGGAGTAACGTTTATCTCTCTATTCACTGCTTGTAGCTACTCTGATATGGCGCAAGAAGGCCTTCACTTGCTCTATGTCATGTGCAACGTTTACAACATTGAGCCGAAAACCGAGCATTACGGGTGCATAGTCGATCTACTTACGAGGGCGAAGCTTGTTGAAGAAGCTAATGCTATAATTCAAAGGATGCCGATGAATGGCTCCACCTCCGACGAAGCTATAGCATGGAGGGCGCTGCTTAGCGGCTGCTGCAGCCACGGCCACGTTGAGTTGGCCGAGGCTGCTGCCGAGAGGCTTGTGAGGATGGAACGACATAGCGGGGCGTATGTTCTGCTATCGAATGCATACGCTGCTGCTGGGAGACACGACGAGGCTCTGAGGATTAGGAAGGCGATGAGAAGCCAAGGCGTCGAGAAGACGCCGGGGTGTAGTTCAGTGGAGATCGATAGTACCGTTCATGAGTTTGTTGCTGGGGAGAAGACGCATACCCAGATGGATGAGATATCTGCAGTTCTTGAGGTGGTGAAGAAGCATTTAGATTCTTGGCAGACTGATTCAAGCTGTGTAACAGCAAGCTAATGATTTTTATGAATGAAATGACAAAGAGATGATAAATGTGGGGAATGAATAACCATTTATAACTGCAAAAATATGTTAACTATACACAGTTGAGGTAAATGAAGGACCCAAGATGCGTTCACTTGAATCGTATGGAATTAGATTCTGAAGGAAAGGGACCCAAAAGTACAAATAAAAATTAATACTAGCCAAAACTTTAGTCTCTACCTAGACCAGAAACTCTGAATCAGCAAGCTCTAGGACTTTGTGTTCACCGATAGGTTTAACGCCAGGCCGGAACGAATTTCCTTCGATGTACCTGTAGGAAGAGTTGGGGAAGTTAACTATGACTAAGCTTTTGGAAAGAGGCAGAAGTTAGATGTGAAGCAGAACTTACAATTCTTTCAAATATGGGTGTTTGTAGAAGGTATCAGGAATCCTCCCAGTGAACTGGTTGTGGTCCAAGTACCTGATTGAATGATATTATCAACAGTTATTCCTAGCTCAAAATAAGTAATATTTGCTTCCATTTAAGTATTCATATGTTTTGTTCACTATATGGTTAATCTAGATTATTAAAAATCTGCAAATTTGTACCAGTCTATGTGAAAGGTAAAATTACCAGCCTGAGTATAGGTGCATGTGCATAAATCAATATAAGAAAAATAAGTGTATTCACAAGTAAGTTAATCGAGGAATATGAGCAACCCCAAATGGTATGACTCCAGACATTTTGTTGTATGATAAATATCTGGAATGGATATAAATCAATTACTTGCAAATGCTGTATGAAAGGAAAAGAACAAAACATGGCAGCATCTCAGATGCTAAACAAACACCGACACTTACATGATCTCCAAGCTTGTCAAGTTAGCAAGTTGTGATGGAACACCTCCAGTAAGGTAATTGTTATTTAGATACCTACATTATCATGCAGGGACTTCAACAACTGTGTTTAACTAACCAGTTATGCAGAAACAATTAAATAGATAAAATTAAAGAATCGTACAGATTACGAAGAGCTGGGAAGCATCCTTCAACTCGAAAGCATTGAACATAATCATCTCACAGGAAAAAATACACGTAATATACTTTAGAAGTCAGGTATGATCTTACAAGTGCCTCAAGTTCGTCAAAGTTCCCAACTCGGGAGGAATTCTCCCAATCAAACGATTTTCATGCAGTTGGAGATAACGGAGCTCTGGAAGATTTGCAAGCTCCTTTGGTATTTCACCCTTAAAATTATTAAAGCTCAGATAACTGCAGAGTACAAACAGAGTTCATGTCAGTTATGTAGAAACAAGTCCACAAGATACACTGAAAAGAAAAGAATAATCTGAAAGCATCTAAATCACTCACAGATGGGTAAGCTGCTTTAATTCACCAATTTCAGGAGGAATAGAGTCTTGCAGTTTATTCCACCTCAAATTACTGATTAAAGCAGAAAATTATAAAAATAGAACTTAGAAACAGGAAAATTATCTAATAACGAAAAATATCAAATACGACGGAAGGATGATGATATAAGTACACATTAAGATATAAGTAGAAGCATATTGTGCATCTATGTCAAAGTAAAAGAATTTACAGATTCTTGAGATGCTTCAACCGTCCAATTTGATATGGAATTGGGCCTGTAAGTTTGTTGTTATGTAGATCACTGCCAAAGATATCGCATGTAAGATTTTGGAAATGCGAAAGACAAGAAACAAGAAACTATAAAGAGAATTGCTTGGTAGCATAAACATACAGCCTGGTAAGATCCACCAGATTTGTAACTGCAAGCGGAAAGGGACCAACAATAGAAACTGCATATACTTCTCTGCAATGTAAATGTGGGGAAGAAACAGAGAAACATAAAGTATCAACATCCAATAATGAGAAGACATTGTTACATTATATAGTTACTAAATAGGTGCAGCAAATCATAAATCTTACTACTAAGGAGAGAAAGGAGATTGAGACTCACAATTCAGTAACAACACGATAGTCACTCCGTGGAACACGTAACCCCAGACCAAGCAGGCAAATCTCCATCTCCACATGGATCATCTCCGACCCACGCATACACCACTCTCCATCCGAGTGATGCCTTTATTTCATTTAGTGCCTTAACTGCCATTAGCATGATTGCATATACAAAGAAAGTACATACAAGTAAGCATACATATCTGATGACATACCATAACAGCACATCGTTCCAAATTTACAAAATCCAAATTATGTCCAAAAAAAGATAATTAGCATTGAGATGTGAGATCCTAAAATATCTTACTGGTAAGTATACAGAGTCCGATTTACCTATTATACAGTATGGGAATTCATGCCAAATCATGAAGTTAACATTTAATCCACTGAATAAAGCATCCATAAAATCACTCTAATCAAATGAAAATAATACACGAACAGCCACTTAGAACTAACCTAATCTGGCCGATCACACCAAATCCCAATCACGACCATAAATAACTTCCCAACTGAAGAAGTCATCTCCCACAGAGAAGCGATTAACCAATTAATTAGATTTAGGGCGAGAACAATAGAGTAGAGAGATAAATTACCGTCTCGCTTAAGCGTCTTGCATTGTACGATGTCGTTCTGTAGCAACACTACGACTAAGAGATAAATAACTGAAGAAATTAAACTGAAATATTTTGCCATTGTTGATCAGCTTCTCGGCCGATGATCCAGATTGTGAGATTGCATACAGTGTTGCACTGTCTGGCCCATTTCGTGGACCAATCACTGTTACACTAATCACGCGATGCCACGCGTATGGTCCACCAATGTACGCGTGACACCGTGTGATTAGTGAACATTGAATGGTCCATGAAAAATGGGTAAGGTGATCTGTGGCTTGGAAAAAGGGAAGGTGGGGGTTTGGGCAGAGGAAAGAGAGAGATGACGTCATCAAGTTGGATAATATCTCGTCGGTGGATCTCTATTTCTATTTTAATCTATGTGTTTAACCGCACCATTTCCAAATTTATATGACTACTTATTCCAAATTTTTATGAATATTAACAACTTTTTTATATTTAATTAAATATTTCACTAGCTTTAATCTTTAATAAATTTAATTAGTACTCTCCACCTCATTAAATATATCTTATATTTATTATTTTGTTGTTCCATTATTATTATCTTATTTCTAAAAAAGAAATAATTTGCGGACACAAGTCACTTAAAATAATAGATTCAACCATTTTAACACATTTCTACTCATTTTTTTAATCTCCGTATCGAAAATAAACCATGTATATTTAATGAGATGGAGGGAGTATGTGTCACAACCCAATTTTCGAAAGAGGGCGTATGACAGGGTGTAATTTTTTTTTTGAATAATTACATAAATCGAGAATTTATAATTAGCGGAGAAAATAACTCATAATAATAATCCCATAAGTTTTCGAAGCACTGGATATATTCAAAATACGAGTATCTAACCCATGAAATAGTACAGTTTAACTATAAGCTGTGTTATGAAAATCGGCCCGGCCCGACCGGTTGAATCGGTCCAACCGGGAATCGGTAATAAATTCGGGCCGAGCTGGATATAAACTCGTTTTTGCAATTGATCCGGTGTGACCCGGCCGAATCAACCGGTTCAACTGGAATTCGGTACCGGGTTCGGCCCGATTTGGCCCATTTCATATAATAATTTTTTTTTTCTATTAAAAATGTAAGGAGTGGGAGTTGAACCCTTCACCTCTAACAATTTCAAGTCATGACTTCACCACTTGACCAAACAACATTTTTGTTAAATTATCATAACTAAAATTTACTTGAGCTATTCTACGCACCCTTCAGTCACGCACTCCCCGGGTTGACCCAGCAGTTCAACCGGTTCGACCGGTTGAACCAATAAATTTATGTTTTCCGGGTCGATGACCGGGCCGGTTATGAGAACATAGACTATAAGTAAGTCTGAAGTGGCGACCAACAAAACAAATTCATTTCCGGAGTGGGCAAAAGAACAATTTAGTACAACGGAAATCCATTCATCGAATAACAACCTTCGCCCTCGGCTTCGCCCGTCTGCAGTAGCCGTTCAACCTGAAAATATTTTTAAAAAGATTTGGGCTGAGTACTAGTGTACCCAGTGGACTCGTAAGTATAACGTAAAACTTAGGAGGTTTTAAAAACGGAAAGAACTCGTAAGTATACAAAATATTTATCTCTTCATTCAATTGCGCGCGCTTGCAGCGTTCAATAGTTACTCTTGTGATCCCGGAATGAATCCACGTCAGAGCCTTTTCATTGGAGTCTCGAACCATTACTCAGAGTACTCATTTAAAATAGGATATCGGACCTTTCTCCAGATAATCCTTACCGTAGCCGTAGAGTTAGCGCACAGTGGGGATCAAACCACTGTACGACTAACGGGGGTGTACACAATCCTTGAATTGACGTGTTAGGTCAAAACAAGAACTTCGATCGACCAAAACAAGAGCATTAAACATATTTGAATGTGCATAAAGATTTTCAATGGATAACAACATTTCGTATGTAGGAGAGCTTAATAACTCAAGATAAATTTTTACGGGAAAATAAAGCCCACCTCGTGGTGCTGTCTTATCGTTGCAGCTATTCTCGAGGTTATCGCTCTTCCTGGGGTTCTACAAGAGAGACCCTAATTTTAGTCGTAGCTCAAACTAATCGTCTTAAAATTTGACTTCTAATGCACACAATTTAGCGAGAAGGGAGTTTTATAATTATTTCAATCGGCTTTGGAATCGATTGATTTTATTGGCGTTAAGTTTGCCTTAATTAAATTCTTGCTCGGATATGCCTATTTCGTATGGATCGATATTAATCATGTACTTTCAATAATTTCCGTAGCGTCGGCAAATTTTCTAAAATTTAAGGTATATTTTAACAAGTTAAGAGATTGTTTTGGGCAGTCTTCGCAGCGACTTCTAGCCTTAGTTTCGGACGATCCGACCATCGATTTCCAGTGTCGAACTTATTTTTAGATTCTACTCCAAATGAAGTACAAACTGTAGAATTTAAGCCCCGATCGGGTACCGTTTCAATATCGAAATTAGTCCCCGAATTTGCCTCGGCGGATTCACGGCAGTCTCTCCAGTGGTGCTTCGGAGACTTATATCTTTCGCGTTCGAATTCCGTTTAGCGAACCGAGGGTATCGTTAGAAAGCCAACGAACTTAGCTTTCCAACGATATAGTTTTTGATGACTTAAGGTTGGTGAAAACGAGCAGACTTCGGGCCGAAGTCTACTGTTTCGCGTAAGGGTGCAGTTTCAGCGGCTCAACTTCGGCGGTTCGTATCTCCTCGACCCGGGCTCCGAAAAATACGCGAGACGTGTTTTCGGAAAGCTTAAAGGAAGGGTTTTTCAATAGTATAGGTTTCGTTAGGTTTAAGTTACGGGAGAATAACAGATTTTCGTATTACTACAGCTGCTTCGCTACGAACGCATTTCGAACAACTCAACTTTCGAGCCTCGTAACTCTTTGGTCCAGGCTCCGTTTAATGGAAGGAAAGTGGCGTTGGAAAGCTTGAAGTACAAGGTTTCTAAAGGTGTAAGCCTTAAGTATTTTTTTTTATTTTCCTGGTTGGAAATCGAGCCGTAATATCACCGGTTTGCGAGCTTGGATGGTGGGCAGTTTCAAACGGGTGGTTATCCGGTGTACATAACTTTCTGGTGTGGACTCCAATCGGCAAGAAGAAGACGGCTATGGAAAGCCAAAAGAACAAAGTTCACGGTGGTGTTGGTTTTAGGGTTCATAGTTTAGTGGATTATTCTAAAAATCCGTTGAAATGTAGTTGTTCTGTCCTTAAAAAGAAAAAAGAAAACAGAGGCCGGTTTAGGCATTTCGTCGAACAATTCGTGGGCATACGACAACAGCGGCCATTCCTCAAATTTCGACGCTTTTGAATTGCTCCCACGCAAGAAGACGCAAGTATTAACATTATTCTATGTGTAGATTCGGTTTTACGTAGTTTTATTAAGACAAAAATTCAGCCCGCAAACACAGTATGATACGAAGCCGTAACATACCTTATTTTCTTAAGTTTATAGATATTTTAACATCCAAACATCGGTAATGAGAAGGTTAAAGACATAGACATTTCGACGAACATAAACGATCCTTTCGGTATCAAGTTCACGACTTAGCAAGCTCTAGGCGTTTGTTGATCTTAACACGATGACTTATTTTGGCAAGGAAACGAGGGAAAAGATGCATGCAAGGTGTTACAAAGGTAATGGATCAATGATGCTTCTACAAAGAGATAGAAATCTCCTATTGAAACGGCGAATCAAAAGAGTAGAAATAGGGAAATATACCTCCGATTCCTACTTTGAGATGAGTGAGAATTCCACTTCCGAAGAGGCACAAAGAGACGCCGGCTGGTCCAACGAAATATGACGGCTTTGCGGAGGAGAGACCAAGTATCTTGGTTGATTACGACAATTTTCAGAACAAGGATAAATCAACTCTTTGCTTATATGCATTCATGGTTAAAGTAGAAATGGTTTCTCATTGTGAAGAAGGGGGTAAATAAGAATGTTACCTCTAAGTCTCTTCCACAGAACTTCTACCGTGAATTTGGGTTTGTGAATAGAGATGCAAGTGAGAGAGTGAACTTTCTGGAGTGTGGTTAATCAAAGAAGATAGAAGGAATGGAAGAGATGTTTGACATGAAATAAAATGATGGTTACGTGGGAGTTTGCTGGCATTATACCTACTCTCCACACTACTACTGCCTCTGCATCTCCCTCCCCTCTCAAGTTCTGCAGCGTGGCGCAAGACAACAATGCCAAGGTTTTGGCCAATGGAATGCTGTTGATATCCATCAAGTAAAACTTATTTTTCTGTGCGATGTTGCAGTGCGGGATTTTTCGTGTGGGTAGAGAAAACGTGAGCGTGAGTAAGATGATTGGATATGGTGTGAGAAAGAGAGTCTTGGGGGAAAAGGAACGTGGGAGAGGAAGAAGGAGATTTGTTGGAGGGAGGTTGATGCACGCATGCGTTCATCATCATTCCCTTTTATTATATATATATATATATATATATATATATATATATATAGATATGCATATAACTCATCCATATATATCATATTATATATATATATGTATCATCTAATTCCTTAAGGCAAGGTTTAAATTTCTTTACCATAATAATTAATTTAGGGAGTATAATTATAATATAATATGGAATTGTGTTATACTCCCTCCGTCCCACTAATTTTGTCCCACTAATTTTGTCTCAGTTGACTTCGGCACGGAGATTAAGAAATTTTAGTTTAGTGTGTATTTTATGAATTTTAATTGTATAAAGAAAATGACACAGTTTTCGATGAGTGGTTGGTGGAAAGAAATGAGAATTATCCAAATTTTTGCAAGGCTAGTAAAAAGCAATTTATTTTTATTTTTTATATTTTTTATATTATATTTGAAGAAATAATCTAAAGTTTTCAAAAAGATAAAAATCATAATTTTCTGAGTTCGGAGCGGAACATAATCGAGTGGGAGATAAATTTTTGAAGAGAGAGAGTATAAGAATGTGGTGTTTAAGAGTAATTTTTACTATTTTAGGAAAGAGGACAGTAATAGCGGGACAGCCCGATTAGGCAAGTAGGACAGTAATAGCGGGACGGAGGGAGTAGAATACAAGACTTAAATCCGAAATTAATCGCATAAAAGAGATTAATTGGGCGTGACAAAAAATTTGGGGTATTACAGTATGGTAATATTGAAAATGACTATTTGTCCAACTTTTATAATATTAAACACAATTATATTATTAACTTTTTAATTTTTATTTTAATTTACTCAAATTCTAATACAAATATTTATCTAATTTTCATATTATTAAGTTTTTTCTTAACGAGTGTGAAAAAACAAACAAACATAAAAATAGGGGCGGAGGGAATATTTAAGTACAAAATAATTTAATTTTAATCTATCAATGATACTCGACTCATGTCCGCTCTTTATCCGTTATATTGGGTCATGATTAATTTTAGTCTTTTAGATTCGTAAGTAGTTAAATTTTGACAGTTCGGTCTTTTTGAGTACAAGCACCGGTATTTAAAAATTAAAAATAAAATAATATTATCGTTTTTAAAATTGGAGAATTTGGAAAAGAAAATAATGATTCACTTCTAGTCTATTATATTCTCATATCTCATTTTGCTCCATTAAACTGTGAATGAGTCAATTTTAGTATGCTAGATTAGCATTGTACTTATATTAAGAAAATTATGTTTTATATCTAAAACCTTTATATAAAAATTGATAAATAATTAAAAAAATAATTTTCATAATTAATAAGATTAATAAACGACATGGCTTTAATTCAAGGTTTTATTAATTTTTTTTCAAGATAAATACCCTTTCTAAAGAAGAACCATATGTTGATGACTTAATGATACATTGATTTTAAACCGTATCATTTTATTAATTTCAATAATTATGGATATATTTTGGGATTATTTATCAATTCTAATATAAAGGATTTAGATATAGAGCTTAAATTTTTCGTTATCAAATATTATTAATTTTATAAAATAGATCAAAATTGAACATTTATTAATGGCTTTTAAGTGGACCTAGTTAACATAACAGACTAATTTTTTTTTTAACATAGACATTAGAGATATGCACTTATTTTGTATAGTAGATCATTATTAATTTATTATTTTATTTCACTATTTTTAGTCTATTTTAATTAAATAATTAAATTGTAGTTTTGTGATAAATTATTATTTTGAAATTTAATAAAAATTTAGATTTTGTCTTATAAAAATAAACAAAGAAAAAAATTAAGTAAGGAAAGAGAATTGACACGTAACCTGTAAATGTAGAGATATATAAAGATTAATACATTCATAATAATACCAAAAATTTAATTATTTATAATTTAATGAGATTATCTCATGTAAAAAAGTGGGCGGGTTTAGCCCAACCCCATGGGCGTTTTCGGTCTAAAATCCGCTAGACCCTTTGGGTAACTAGGCCGGACCATTTAGGCCCAATTTGTTTTGGGCTACTAAATCCTAAGCCCACTACTACTTAAATTACGGGTGAGTCGGGCTAGCTCATCATGCAAGGACATTTTAGGTTAATTTTAACAGCTCTACCAACTGTAATGAAAATCTCCAATTAATATAATTATTATTGTAACGGATATAAATATGCTTAGTAAAGAAGATTATTGTAACGTTTTTATAGATAATAATAAACTAAATAATAAATCTTACCATAAAACTACTTGATCTTGCCCCATAAGAATCAGAAATTTAGTTGAATACAAATTGACAATTACAATAATGATCTTATACATGATACTTGATTTTTTTTAAACATATTAAATAAAAAAAAAATCTTGATCTAATTAAAAAACGGTTCTTACTATATCCATTTCCAACTAATGATGCTATATTTACGTATTAATATTTACTAAACTTAATACGCAAATAATTCAGTAGGACTGATGTACATACATCCTGCCCAATTCGTGGATCCAATTACGACCCAATTATTAGATCCGAATACAACTAACTAAATATATGTTCTGTTAATTGGTGAAACATTCTCTTTTTTGACAAGAAGTCACAGGTTCAAGTCCTTCCGATTACATTTTTTTATTTCTTTCATTTTTTATGTTTTATTCATTTTTTATTTAGCGGAAATACTGTTCGGTTTTTAAATTATTTTAAATTTTATTTTTTTAATTTTTTATACCTTTTTAAAAAATTATTTAGCATTTTTTGATCATTTTTAATTTTACTTTTTAGTTTATTTAATGTTTTTTTAAATTTCTTTCTCATTTTTAATTAACGACGGCCGTGTAATTTCCAGTGAACAAACGTGTCATTTGCTTCGAAGAAAATTGTCTTTTTTAGATCATTTATTTTGGAACAAAAGTGTCATTTGTTTTGATAAAGTGTCATTTATAGAGTATTATTTATTGACTATCAAGTATTTCTGGATAAAAAAAGTGATTTATTTCGAAAAAAGTGTCATTTGTATATGAAAGAAGTGTCAGCTATGAATAAATATGTCATTTATCTCGAAGTATCAATTATTGTGAACAAATGTGTGATTTATCTCAAAATGTTAATTACACTGATGTAAAGTGTCAATCGAAATTAAGGAACGTGTCACTTTAATCCAATAATCATATGAAACCACCGTTCAATTATTTAATCAACAAAATATGATCAACATAATAACCAGATATGTTACTCAAAATGTCAATCGTAATAAACAAAAGGGTCATTTGTATTGGAGGAGAGTGTCATTTGTAATGAACAAAACAAGTGGGACAATAAAAAAATTAAAATAAATCGAACGAGACAGAAGGAGTAATTTAAATGTATATAAAATATAGACCAATGAATAAAAGAACTTTTGAAGATGTGAACAAATAACTTAGAAATAGGGGATTAAACTTAAACTAATAAATCCATTTTAAATTTATCAATTTTAAGTTAATAAATTAGCAAAAAATTGTATCAGATCCTCTAACAGATGGCGCTCACATATTAATACCTAAAAGGTTGAGGTTGATTAGCGCGATTTTAGTTCTGTCTTTTTTCTGGTGGTTTGTAGGTGATTGACCTTTTTTCATTGATAATTTAGTAATATATAATTATTAGTTTTAACCGAATTGGTTTGAATAAATAGAGCAACATTTAGTTGCAGGTAGAAAATCAATTTTTGACTTTAATGCAACCAATGGTGAGTCATGGGATCCTTGGCCTTTCACTAAATTTACAAAGTATATGACTTTTATGCCATCATATTCAATTTCACACCATAGAAAGAGTGAGCCATTATGAATACATATTCAAATACATTAAATGTTACTACTTCGTGTATTCTATTATATAGCTACAAGAATTAGAGTGACAAATATGAAATATGGGGAAATGTTTGCACTAAAAAAAAGAAGCTAAAACTCTACATATGTGTTTTTCCGTATATTATTTCTCCTACATACTAATATGTACGTATGAATTAAATACGATGACATGAAGAAAAGTCGCTAAAACTATATGAATATTAAATATGGCTTTATCCCTTCATAAATTTGTTGATAGCTAATCATAAATTATAGATTATCACATATAATGCAACCATGCGATAAGACCATTTTGCCCCACTTAAATATATTACCCCTAAACAGTTGCAAAATTGAAGAGACTCATGGGATTTTCTTGACTCCCCACCCTCTCCCTTCAAAATTCGAATCTTGATTTAGAAAAAATAAAAAATCCTGCACAGAAATTGCTTGTAATTAAGGACTGAATCAAATGAAATTTCAAACTCTACATTGTAATCCACTAAACTAGAATATGAGTAGACTATTTCCAGGGTTGTTTTCGCTGCTTCCACGCCTGCGTAGGCCCCACCACTCTGTAGATAGCAACTCGGATTTTGTTGGAGAATGCAAATCCAAAACAAGCTTGGAAATAGTCATTTTGATCAGCAGCAAATAATAAGCCAAAGGAATCAATCAAGAAAACAGAAACCAACAAAGAAGAACAGTGTCTTTATATGCCTAGCCAACTGCCACCCTGAAACCCTGAGAATCTGACTTCAATCTTGATTATGGAAACACAATCCTACACAGAAATTCATGTTTTTGGGTCCCACTAATTGGCCCGAATGGCAGCTGAAAAGTCAAGGAATAAGAAAGATGGCAAAAGAAAAGGGATGCAATTAATCGAGATTAGGGTTTTGATTTAGGGGAAGAGATGAATGTCAATTGTGAAGGGGGTTGGGGCCAGAGGGTACTAATCTCTTCTCAACGCCGTATCTTGGATCAATCTCGTCGCCGCCACGCGGCGGCGGAGGTGGGAATGGTGGGCAGCGGCTTACTTGTTGGAGGTGGATGCGGATGGCCGGCGGTAGATGGGCGGGGACTGGGTGGCAAGAATTTTGGCTCCGCCACGCATGCAGCATGGTGTTGTGGGGATGGGCGGCGGCGGCGGTTAGTAGAAAGAGAAAAGTTAGGAGTGTGAGAATTATGTGGCGGTGGGGGGTGGCGGAGGAGATAGAGCCTCTCATTGTTATGAGAGAGAGAGAGAGAACTGTTGTTTGGTGATGAAGGTTTATGGATGTGTGTAGTGTGGTTTTGATGTCAACGTGATTTGATGAGTTTCATAAATATATACAAGTGAACCCATAGAGAGTCGCGATCGAGAATGTGACGAGACTCAGTTTTAGAGGGAGGGAGGGAGAGAGAGAGAGGACTAATGCATTTGTAATTAATACTGAGAAGCAATGTAGATCGACTCTCCTTAATGACAGAGATTAGTGATTGGTTGAAACAATTAATGATGGATAGAACCAATGACCTAATTCTCTAGAATTTGGTTAGTTTATATAATTAAATGTCTAAAAACATATATGTATCATGGAATCATGGCACTTAGCCATTAATATTTCAAGTATATAGCCAAAACTATTTGACAACCTTCATCCTTGGAATGGCTTGATGCTAATCTCTCTGGACTGACATTAGACATAATGTAACTCTATTTGGATCCGATAACGGGCCTAGAGTGAAGCCTTATTATAGCTTTTTTGATGGCACTATCTTGAAGGAATCATAAGTGGATATTCCCCGAATCTTTCCTATTAGGCCATCACATTTCTTGACATCTCCCAATCATCTTCAAATTCCTATTAATATAATCATCTAGTACTTTTGTAACATGCTAGTTATCTTTTCAAATTGTGATTTTCTTGATTCTTTTTTAATATATATTATTTCAGACTCATTCGATTATAAATTATGTCTCTTAATTCACCATCCTAGGTCTGCCCTTAATTTTTACTACATGATGAATCACCTCATATCACAAAATAATTCGTACTACATTGAAGTCATCCTCGAGGGAAAGTCCTTATGTTATGTACAATATTTCTTCAAGCATAACAAGGAAAACTCGAAGCAAAATGTAATGTTCTTGTGTAATAGTATATATTTTTATTTTTCTTATGTAAATTTGTCTTAATTTATAATTATCGTGCCAACTTTATCTTAATTCTTTTTTATGTTTATGAAAATATTAGTTTTTCAGGACAAGATGATTAGTCCATCATACATACACATACACTTATAAAAATCTTTTCTTCAACACTTGTCTGTCATTGACCTCTGCAGGCTACATAATCCCATCCGTCTCCACATGTTCACCTAAAAAACTCTTCCATCAAATTTCGGAAGTTATGAACCCAGTCAACCGAATCGCATTTCTGGTAATTCTCTCTCGGCTCCTCATTCAATCCGCTACCTCATCTCAAGTTTCAATTTCCGTCGGCTCAAGATCCGTCCCCAAATCGGGGGACCCCATCACGATCAAATGGTCCGGCATTGACTCACCGTCGCATTTCGATTGGCTCGGAATCTACACCCCAGCCAATTCCGCCCACCACCACTTCATCGGCTACATTCTCCTCTCGTCGGCGCTGGGATGGGAATCCGGGTCGGGTTCGATCACGATCCCGCTGATCAACATGAGATCCGACTACCAGTTCCGGATTTTCCACTGGACGGAATCCGAAATAGACCCGAGAAAGATGGACCACGATCAAAACCCGTTGCCGAGGACTAAGCACCTGCTTGGGCAGTCCGAGGCGGTCACCTTCCAGGGCCGGCCCTGACTTTTTCGGTGCCCGGTGCGAAAGTAAAAATGGGCCCGCCACCAGCCTCTCCCATGCTTCCTCCGCCCCCTCACGGCGTTTTAGGAACGCCTCCGTCGCGTCGTGGCGGTGTATCAGCCGCTCCTCGAGGTGGTCCGTCAGCCGAAAAATGTTCTGCAGCTGCCGCCCGGCGAGAGGCCTATTGAAACAAAGAACAGAGAAAATAAGATCTAGATCTATATATGAAGAAAGAACAAATAAGAATAAAGGGAAAGTAAAATATTGTAGAAGAAAACTGGAACTCCCAAATTGGGTCGGTAGATGTAACAACCCGAGAAGAATTCGTCAGATTGTTAAACATCGTTTGCTGGATCTATGAAAGAAACTGAAATTTAAAACTAGAATTAACTAAACAACTACGAAAGAGAGAAACTAAGAAAGGAAATTTTGAAAATTCTTCTTCTGGTTACTCGTTTACACTCGAAACAGAGCCTTATATAGGCCATACACCTCACACCTGACAACTCATTCCACACTACAAATATTTAAATACAAAAAGGAAAAAATAAGATTATGCTTATTCATAATTTAAGATAAAGAATGGGTCCACCATTCCCACGCTGTTCGAAGAAGTAGCTGCCTCTCTCTCAAATTCACTCTCGATCTCACCACGAAGAAACGTAGTTCACCCTGCCAAGAATGAAGAGAATATACTCAATTATTTTCTTCCACCACTTCTCTCGTCAATCTCTACACCAACAAATGATGAGATGCCCACTCATTTTATTCCTTCCACTTTCTTTGACCAACCAGCTATGTGGAAGCCAACCTTTTCGAAAATGGGAGACAAATTTTAAATGTATTAGGTATAATAATCATTGAGCTGACCCCACCTAACACGGATTAGGCAGCAGCAAGAACTTCATCTTCTTCATTAAAATTACTGATTCTTCTACAGGCTTCTCTCTCCCTCTCCAAGCTTTGGTGCCCCTAAGAATTTGGTGCCCTGTGCGGTTGTGCCGTCCTCACATGCCCAGGGCCGGCCCTGTCACCTTCGAGTCGGGTCGGGGCCCCGAGCAGGTGCACTTGGCTCTCACGGCTAGGGATGGGGAGATGCGGGTCATGTTCGTGACCCATGATGGGAAGGAAAATTCTGTGAAATACGGGTCGGCCCGGAATGAGCTGGATACGGTTGTAGCCACGGAAGTGTCTCGGTATGAGAGAGAGGATATGTGTGATGCACCCGCCAACGACAGCGTTGGATGGAGGGATCCCGGGTTTATTCATGACGGCTTGATGGTTGATTTGGAAGATGGGAAGACGTATTATTATCAGGTAGTAAATCTTTTGTTGTTGAAAAAAAATTAAAATCCTCCGTTACTTGTTCTATTAAAACGATGATTTAGGATGCTTAGCTTAGCTAGATGTTTGTAGATACTAACTCGATATTTTTGCGAGTATACATGCCGATACTGCATACTCATAGGGGATAAAAGGTATGTGTGTATTATGTAGCTGTGATAAGAGTGATTTTGTGCTTGTAAAGAGTAAATACGCCATGAGATCAGCAGTTCACTAAATGTATGGTTGAGCTATTCAGGAGTTAGGTTGTAGGTGGAAGAATTGATCAGTTTATACGTAGTTGAGTAATTGGCTCCTACAGTTTGTAGAGGAAGGGAACGAATGCTAATAGGTTTCATTGCTTTGTAATGTTGAAACTATCTGGCTTAGTTCTCGTTACTAGATAGGCTCGATCAAAGAGAGTTCCCCTTTCCCCAAAATTGTGGAGCGTTTGTTTATCTTTAGAAACCATAGATGCTTACTAGATGCTTATAGATAATAACTTTCATCATATTTGCACGTATACATGCGGACATTGCATATTGATAGTGTGATATGTGGCTATAGACTTATAGTTAGCTGTTCACTATCATAAGTGTGATTTTGTGCTTGCAAAGACTAAATAGGCTTTGGGTCTAGTTCACTAGAATAATGATACAATTTGTAGGCTCCCATAATTTGTAGAGGAAGTGAATGAATGTCGATAGGTTCGTCCCCTTCTTAATGATTCAATGCTTTATCTCCTAATGGTGAAACTATCTGGCTTAGTTTTTGGTAGTAGACATATAGAGTGTTTGTGCATCTTCAGAAACCCATTGTGTCATCTTTGTCCAACTTTAAGCAAATTCTAGAGTCATGCTGCATTTGCTGTCATCTCAATACAAAAGTATATTCAATTATAATGCATGGCCTGTGGCAGGTCGGTAGTGATTCTGGGGGCTGGAGCATAACGTTCAGCTTCGTGTCACCAATTAAGGACTCAAATGAAACAATAGCTTTCTTATATGGAGACATGGGGACTGCAACACCATACTCAACTTTTATACGCATACAAGAAGAAAGCATTGCCACTATGAAGTGGATAAGCAGAGATATTAAAGCTATAGGCAAAAAGCCTACTATGATCTCACATATAGGGGACATAAGCTATGCCAGAGGCTATTCTTGGATTTGGGATAACTTCTTTTACCAGATAGAACCAGTCGCTTCCAAAGTTCCCTACATGGTCTGCATTGGTAATCACGAATACGATTGGCCATTGCAGCCTTGGAAGTCGGACTGGGCCAGCGGAGTTTATGGCAAAGACGGGGGAGGAGAGTGTGGGGTGCCTTACAGCCTTAAGTTCCACATGCCAGGGAACTCCTCGGAGCCCACCGGAACTAGAGCCCCTGCAACGAGGAATCTATATTTCTCATTTGATATGGGGGTAGTCCATTTTGTTTATTTTTCGACAGAAACTAATTTCCTTCCTGGCAGTAAACAATATGAATTCTTGAAGAGTGACTTGGAATCAGTCAACAGAACCAAGACTCCTTATGTTGTTGTCCAAGGGCACAGGCCAATGTACACAACGAGCTACGAAACACGGGACCGTCCCTTCAGAGAGAGACTACTAGAGAATCTTGAACCACTTCTTGTGAACAACAATGTGACATTAGCATTATGGGGCCATGTACACAGATACGAGCGGTTTTGTCCTCTGAATAACTTCACTTGTGGAAGCTTAGGCCTAGAAGGGGAGAAATGGAAGGCTTATCCTGTTCACATGGTGATTGGAATGGCCGGTCAAGATTGGCAACCCATTTGGCAGCCGAGGCCAAGCCATCTCGATCTTCCCATCTTCCCGCAGCCCCTTCACTCACTATACCGCGGTGGTGAGTTTGGTTATGTGCGGCTCAATGCCAACAGGGAGAAACTCACACTATCATACGTGGGAAATCACGACGGAGAGGTACATGATGTGGTTGAGATCATGGCCTCAGGGCAAGTCTTGAACGGTGGTGCACGTGCTGTTGCTGATCGTGGTGATGTTGCAGTACATCACGAGCATAATGTCGCAGTGTATCATGACCACAGTTCAAGATTCTCATGGTATGTTGGAGTTGGAAGTGTTCTGGTACTTGGGACTTTTCTTGGGTATGTTTTGGGTTTTATTTCGCGTTCAAGAAGTGAAGGTATTCCGAGGACACAATGGACCGCTGTAAAGAGCGAGGAGACTTGAATGCTTGAAGAATCAAACGCTATAATCTCTGGAAGGTACTGTATCTGTATGTAATAGTTCTCTGCATCTCCTGTTAGAGATAGAGTTTACCGGCGAAGATCGAAGAGGCTCGAGAAGGGGAGAGGTGTTAGAGATAGGGTTTACCGGCGAAGATCGAAGAGGCTCGAGAAGGGGAGAGGTGTTAGAGATAGGGTTTACCGGCGAAGATCGAAGAGGCTCGAAAAGGGGAGAGGATCGGCTGTGGAAGGAGACGAGCCGTAACCTTGATCGGCCAATATGCATGGCTTGCATGGAGGAACATGTGCATGGTTGGCGGATCGCATGCTCGGCGGATATTATTACTATTGTTATTTAGTATTTGCTTATTTAGTAATTGCCCTTATTTAGTATTTGCTTATTCCTTAATTAATTTAAGCCCATGTGTAATAACCCGTATTTTCACATCTCGACCCTAAGATAGTTTATGAGTGTTATTGATATAAGTATTATTATTATTATTATTATTATTAGAGTTATAGTATGTACTTTGTTCGAAAAGACATATAGAATATTTCTACGAAAATTCTAGCATCTATATTTCACCATTGTACAAATCAAGACTTTATAGTAAACTTTTACACTTAAGAAATTCACCATAAGACATCATACGAGAACAACTTATGAGATTAATATCGACATTATCGAAATTCAGGAAGGATCTTTTCGGATATTATACTCAACTTAAGACTTTTGCTTGTGAGAGTGGTATTCCAATTTTCGAGCTACTCCCTCATAATGCTCTTGTGAAGTATTTAATAAAGACCATCATTTCCCCCTCCCACATTTAGGAAACGAATAACCACACGTAACCACCCTCCACTTGGAACGCATGCAAACCTTTTTAGAGGAAGTCCACCCCCTTTAATACCCCATTGCTCTCTTGAAACTCTCCACATGCAAATCCATCACCCTTCAACTTTTCTTTATCGTGGAAATCTTTGTCCAGCGCTCTCTCTCCTCCTATCCTAAGGCCCACACCGGAGTTCGGGACCAAGCAATTCTCCAGCCCGCCCCGATCGAAGAAGAAGTTAAGCCCTTTGAAATCGCTGCAAGAAGCAAGTGGAGGCAGGAGCCGTTCGAGAGTAACCTTTGGGTAAGAAGTTAACTTTCCCTTCCCTGGAACAACTTGAGGACGTAGAATTCACTCTCGTGTACTCGACTCCTTTGATTGCTTATGAAAAATCGGTTTTGTTGGCTAGTGTGAACCATTGCATGGTAGATCTGTAGTTGCCAAGAGTATATACATCGTAGGTTAAGATAATCGGTCAATATATAAAAAAAAAAAAAAAAAAAAAAAAAAAAACCTGCATGTACAGATCTCTTAATTGAAATCGTTTATCTTTCGCACCTTTCCTTTCGTGTGACCCTACACCGATTTAGACCCTTGCATGCCACATGCAAGGAATCATACCAACATTATGCTGTTCTTAGGATAGGAATTGCTGCAATTCGTCGTCCTTAATGTCCTGGTTTAACTACATGCTCAAATGGACGAACTTTGCTAAAAACCGCGATATCGCCCTTGCGGAGCCGTGTATACTTGGCCCTAAAACTGCATCTTTACGACTCCTAAAAATTTCATAAAAATTGCTGGTATGAGCCTTAGGACGTGAGTAAGGTCCCTGTATAGTTTGGTGAATTTTGGATGTGGTTTTGTATTTTAAATCGAATTTACTTTCTTTCGCTACCATAGGTCAGCGCATGCAGGACCAGCTCTATTGAAACATTTTTAGATTGCAACTCGAAACCGATTTTTGATCAATTCTTTTTCTAGAATAATCTAGACTCGTAGGTCTATGCGAAACTATTTTTTTTATAATTTATTTCGACTCTTACAAAAACAGTTTATTGTATAAACCCAGCTTACCGATCGGAACTCTTTTTGCAATACTAAGGAAAAATTTGCGGTCAAAACCCGATCCACCGTGGATTCATCGCTCATCGAAATCTAGCAAAATTTTGATATGTTATTATCATGCATGTCCACTGCAGTGTCGTAAAATTTCACGATTTTAGGAGTACTGTTGACCCTCAATCGTAGGCTAGAATAGTGAGGGCAGATTCTGACCCATTCCTGAACCACGAATAATGTTTAGGTTATAACTCTTTACCGATTTATTATTTTGCCGTGAAACCAATTTCTAAATTATTTAGGCTCGTTAAGGATCGTGCATGTATTATATGGGGAATTTTGGAGCTATGAGGCGATCTATAAAATTCTTGCAAATTGAGCCATTATTACTGAAATTGGGAAGTAAATACGGAGCTAGTCTAGCTGCATGTCGATTTAGTAGTGCCTACGAACCACGAATAGTACATTTACGTTAAATGCGAACCAGTTGTTTATAGTAGGCTATTGATGTAGGACCCCGCGTGGAAGGACCTTAACATCGGACACGTACGTCGCGTCTTTCAAAGCGCTAGCATACAAGGTGGGTAATATTTTCGTAAAAATTATCTTTGAGCTAATGAGCTCTATGAATTATGTTTATCTATGAAAATTTTTGTGCATGTATCTGTTTAATGCTTCTACGTGATAGATCGATCGAGGCTCTCGTCTGGCCTAACACGCTAGATGAGGGTTATCAAGAAAGTACGTACATGTATGATGTTAGTAGCACAATGACTGATCCCCTTGTGTACCGGATGCTAACATGTTTCGGGACCCCTCGAGTTTCGAACTCGGGGGCCAAGGCCCAAGTTATGAGGGACCCCTCGAGTTTCGAACTCGGGGGCCAAGGCCCAAGTTATGAGGGACCCCTCGGGTTTCGACTCGGGGGCCAAGGCCCAAATTATGTATACGAAATGGTAGAAGTAACGGATATATGTGACACGAATGTGCGCACTTTATGACTAACGTTTTGTATACTTGGAGCAGTTTCTTTTAAAACCCTCCAAGTTATACCTCATGCATGGATGAACTGCTTTATATGTTATTCCAAATGGCACTTACCCACGGAGTACACTAGTACTCAGCCCCACTTGTTTTAAATTTTTTTTTCAGGCTAAGGAGCAGGCGCGACGGAGACGAGTTGAGGAGGAGTTATGACTGAAATTGAAATTCTACTATTTATGCTTTTATATTTAAGCTTTCGCCACTTTTCAAACTTGATGTTTCCAACTTTTAAACCGATGAATTTCTCGTTCTTCTCTAATGAATTCTGCATGTTACTCTCAAGACATCAAACTATTAATACGGCTATTAGAGTTAAATTGTCCATTAATTTTGTCATGAGTTGTAAAATATTTTCCACCGTGGCGACTCGACCCCTGCGACCGCCACGCAGAGGTCGGGGCGTTACACCATGAATAGGGCTTGGCCGTGTGAGGCCTACTACATTGCTATTCTTATTTATATCTTAGTTCTAGTAGGAAAATATTTATCTAGGGTTTTATCTCGGATCTTGGACGGCGTATAGTTACGCTTGGCCGGAAGATTCATCTTCCGTGGGACTCGTTCTCGAGTTTGTTTGCTTTCTTTGAATTAATATTTCGTTTCGTTATTACAATTGCATATTCAATTCCTTTACTCTAACAAATTGGTCCGACCTACCGGATGGCCAACACGAGACAAAAACAGATGGAAACGAGATTGGATGAGTTGGAGAAGGGATTGAAGGCAATGGATGTTCGTTTATCGAGTGAATTATCGACGGTGAAGGACACGCTGGACTCTATGCGTGATTTGATTCAAGATTTGGTTACGGCGAAGACTACTCCGGCCGAGGGTTCGACGAACCCTAATCCCGCGTCGAACCCTAATTCAGCACAGAACCCTAATTCCGTGCCAAACCCTAATTCGGACGAGCGCGATTCAGCGGAAGGGCCGCAGATCGGCGACCCTGAGACAGCGGCGAGTTCGGCGAGCCTGGTGTCCGGCGCGCCGCAGGTGATATCGATGAAAGAGAATCGTGCAGATCAGCTCGACTATGTGCTGGTGGACACGCCTGGCCAAATTGACATCTTCACTTGGTCTGCATCTGGAGCTATTATAACAGAAGCTTTTGCATCAACCTTTCCCACAGTAATAGCTTATGTTGTTGACACACCACGTTCAGCTAACCCAGCTACCTTCATGAGCAATATGATGTATGCCTGTAGCATCCTCTACAAGACACGATTGCCGCTGGTATTGGTGTTTAATAAAACAGATGTGGCGCAGCGCGAGTTTGCACTGGAGTGGATGAAAGATTTTGAAGCATTTCATGCTGTACTAGATTCAGATAATTCTTATACATCAACCCTGACCCGTAGTCTCTCCCTAGCATTGGAGGAATTTTATAGCAATCTGAAATCAGTCGGAGTATCTGCAGTCACTGGTTCGGGGATGGAAGCATTCTTAAAGGCTATTGAAGCCAGTGCAGAAGAGTACATGGAAACTTACAAGGCTGATCTTGACAAGAGACGGGCAGAGAAGGAACATTTGGAAGAAGAACGCAGAAAAGAGAACATGGATAAGCTCAGGAAATATATGGAGAAGTCAGGTGGGGAAAGCTGTTGTCCGAGCACGAGTTTGAAAAATAAACCGACTGACAAGAATATGGAGCTTGATGAAGATGAAGACGACGAGGATGAAGTTGGATTGAGGTCTGGATCAAGTGCTGCACATATCCTGGTTTTTGATAGGAAAACAAAAAGATTGGTGGAAGAAATAATTGATGCCAAGATCGTGTTATCTATGCGAGCCATCTACCAATCTAAAGTAGGGCTTGGCCTAATGGACAAAGGGGCTAAGGAACTCTTGCAAAGCATCTCCGAAAAGCAGGGCAGGAAAATGAATTCACCTGAATTTGCTAATGATATTGGAAAATTTATTGGTTTGTTTAAGGATCAAATAAATTTATCTGAAATCAAATACCCTTTAGAGCACTTTAAGACATTCAATGAGTTCTTTATAAGAGAGTTAAAACATGGTGCGAGGCCAATCACCAATGCTGAAGGTGATGATGTTGCAGTATGTGCTGCTGATAGTCGGTTGATGGCATTTGAAACTGCTGAAGATTCTAGGCGATTTTGGATTAAGGGTCGGAAATTTTCTATACAAGGCCTTTTGGGATCTGAGTGCTCCAATGACTTCAGTGATGGAACTCTAGTAATATTCCGCCTGGCGCCACAGGATTATCATCGTTTCCATGTTCCAGTTTCTGGAATTATTGAGAAATTTGTGGAGATACCGAGATGCTTATACACGGTTAATCCCATTGCAGTAAACAACAAGTACTGTAACGTGTTCACTGAGAATAAGCGCACGTTATCTATAATATCAACCAAAGAATTTGGCAAGGTAGTTTTTGTTGCTATTGGAGCAACCATGGTTGGTAGCATTAGTTTTACTAAAAAAGAGGGTGACCATGTCAAGAAAGGAGACGAGTTCGGATATTTTTCATTTGGCGGTGTTAGAGATAGACTGTTTGGAAGGCTGTTAGAGATAAGTCAATTTCCAAATTTCAGCCTTGAGGACAAGGCTGTTTGGAAGGGTGGAGGAGTTGTTAGAGATAGAGTTTACCGGCGAAGATCGAAGAGGCTCGAGAAGGGGAGAGGTGTTAGAGATAGGGTTTACCGGCGAAGATCGAAGAGGCTCGAGAAGGGGAGAGGTGTTAGAGATAGGGTTTACCGGCGAAGATCGAAGAGGCTCGAAAAGGGGAGAGGATCTGCTGTGGAAGGAGACGAGCCGTAACCTTGATCGGCCAATATGCATGGCTTGCATGGAGGAACATGTGCATGGTTGGCGGACCGCATGCTCGGCGGATATTATTACTATTGTTATTTAGTATTTGCTTATTTAGTAATTGCCCTTATTTAGTATTTGCTTATTCCTTAATTAATTTAAGCCCATGAATAGGGCTTGGCCGTGTGAGGCCTACTACATTGCTATTCTTATTTATATCTTAGTTCTAGTAGGAAAATATTTATCTAGGGTTTTATCTCGGATCTTGGACGGCGTATAGTTACGCTTGGCCGGAAGATTCATCTTCCGTGGGACTCGTTCTCGAGTTTGTTTGCTTTCTTTGAATTAATATTTCGTTTCGTTATTACAATTGCATATTCAATTCCTTTACTCTAACATCTCCCTTCTTGTTTTGAGGGCCTCTGCTAGTATAGCACAAAGATACATTACCTAGATATTGTTTCTGATTTTCTGCACTTTTCTGTATAATATGAATGTAGTGTAATTTGTGTCAAATATACCTTGAAATAAGTCCATGCAGATAGACAGACATTCATGGCAGCTTACATTTGTAAATACATAAATATATGCTTGTTCAGATCATCTCTTGGCCTTGCCTTCTTCATTTACTTGTCTTTTTTCAAACATTTGGTTGTAATGCATTTGAGTTCTAGTGTGTGTTGTAACTATAAAATACTGAAAAATGGTTGGAGATTACAAGAACTGAACTCTGAGAAAGTTCATTCATTGCGTCTACTAAAAAGATAATTGCATGTTCCAGTTTCTTTGATTATGTTTGATATGTTATGTTGAGCAACTTTCGACATTGCAGCCGAGTGTGGCTGGCTCGATGGTCGGAGTTCGGCTTGGTCTGACCGAACACATCAAAGACAACAATGCTATCTTGATGGAGAGATGTTGCCAGCATACTACAAGTCACAGGATCTGATGAAGATAATTGGCGACTGTGGTAATGAATATAGGTGCATCTAAATATATCTAAGTCAATTTTCTTGATTTGTTTTCCTATCTCATATACAACCCAAAAGAAGATTACACATTCTTTTTTTATTTGTTTTAAATGATGAAATCTATATTCGTAAAACACAAAATACACCATGATGCAGATACTAATTTTTTTCTTTCTTTTTTACCTCAATCACACAGTCAATAAGAATAAGTCTCATTATTCCACTCAGATCAGATTGCTGCTCTGCAATCAATGTGATAATAGCAAATGGAAGCATAAGCTAATGCATAAAAAAGGACTACATGAATGTATATTTTCTATAGAATGGTAGAAGGATTTAAATGATTAATCTAGATCCTTAAATTATGATTAGTCGATTAGTCTTGGTCATCTGTTTATTAATTTGTGGCCATATAAGATGTTGAGAGACTTGTTTTTATTTAACACAAAGGGAAGAAATAAAAGAGAAATAAAGATGGGAGGATATAATTTCTCATAAGAATCTTATAATTCTGTTCATCCAAGAAAATGTTCATTCACACGGAAAATGTTCCACTTAGTCTAGAAAATATAAACTTATACATTCCAAGACACCGAGCTAAAATTCAATATCAACAAATTCGTCCAAAAAAATGTGATACTCTGTACTATGGTTGGACCTTAGATATTTTATATATAAAATTTAATATTTACAATATGTTTGCTAGCATTATATAATCCATATTAGTACAAGAAAATAAGTGGTAAGATTAAATTGTTTTGTTTTTAGTTATTGGAAATTGAGGAAACTTAAAAAAAAAAGATGAATTGACAATTTTTTTTCTAAATTTGGATTTTTGAGATTAAAGCACAATTTCAATTAATTTGTATCCTAACATTCAATTTTTTCTTAGCTTTTTTTGTTTATGATTTTTATTTTATTTCTATATAATATTACTATTTTTTGCCTGGATTGCAATTTGATTTTTATTGACTTAGCAAAATAAAAATGGAATTTTATAAGTTAATAAATAAATGAAATATATTTTTGTATCTCGTAATTTATTATAAATTTATTAATGGAATAAATTGAAAACAAAAATAGTATATATATTTGATTAACTTAGTCTGCTATTAGAAAAAAAAAATTACTACAACTTAGTCCACTATTAGACAAAAAACAACAAAATACCATTTCTTTGATTCCAAACATATCACTTGTTTAGCCTCTGTTCTTGATGCTTTACTTAAGCAATTTTTTCGCGCGTTGGTTGGCACCTTTCACTCGAGAGTTGAGTTCGTCTATGTCCTCATCAAGATAATCAAGGGCCTTGTTTTGCCTGCAACCATCAAGCATGTGTATATACGATCATGACAATGAATGTATGATGAGGGTGGGAGCAAGTTAAATAGAAGAAAGACAACTAACTTGTCAAGTTCAGTTCCCATCTCAGTAGCCATCCCTTTGAGATCACCCAAGATATCACTAAGATCTGAAAGTGCATCATCTTGTTTCGCCTTCTCCATCTAAAATCAAAACATCCAAATTAGCAACTCAAACACACACACACACACTGCCTCTCATGTAAGTGTAAGCAATAGCAATACATCGACTTTCTGCATTGCGTTTGTCGGTTCTGCAGTAGTAGTAGCCATCTTGGAGCCCTTCCCTTTGCCGTCTAACCCTAACTTCTCCCTTTGCTCTTTACTGCCCTTCTTTGCGGTCTGATGATCATCTGCTCAACCAACAATCTCCATTAGTACAACCTCAAATTTGCTAATGAAAATGTAGTGATTAACCTTTTGAAGTTTTTGGTCCTGTAATAGCCTTCCCCTTCTTCGGCTTCCAAGGCATTGAAAACATCCCTCCAAGATTGTTCAAAAGCTTCTCCCCCTGCAACAAATGCCCCCAATTTGAAGCTTCTAGAACGTTCCATTAGACCTAAAAACGCAAAACAACATGCCTTGCTCAAATCCTTCTCCATATCCGCAGCCATGACATGAGTGCGGTGGATCTGCTCGCCTTGGGCGTTCAATGTCTCTAGGGTTTTAGAAGCGTCGCCGCGGATATCCTCGGCGATCTTCAAGCAGTTGTTGACAGAATTAGTGGTTTCCTCCGCTTGATTTACGGCGTAGCTCTCGAGCTCTTGGACGGACATGCTGTCGAAGTCCTGCTTCTGCTTCGGCTGCATGAGCGACGGCTCCGAAGCGGTTCTCCTTCCAATCGTCATCTTTTTGTCGCCTTCATCGTCCGAGTCGAAGGGGTTGTCGATTGAGGACTGTCGAGGAGGCTTTTCGGCGGCCGGAGCTGGTGATTTCCTGAAGCCGAACATTTTTGTTGGAGGGAAATGGAGAATCCTTTGAGGATTGTGTATCAACATAAATTTCAAAATAAATAGATACCAAAAAAATTTTTTAAAAAAAAAAAGAAGAAGAAATATAAACACCTTGGGTGAAAGAGAAGAGAAGAAATTTTGTAGTGTATATGATCGTCTGATTTTAATTCTGGAAATAGGAAAGAGAAATATGAGAGGCGCCGCAGAGAATCTGCGGAGCCATTTTCCTCGACCGTTGGAAGCTGAGGATTTTTCGCTCTTCTTTCCCCCCTCTGTTTATTTAGGCCCATATCAGAATCGGGCTGGGCTCAGATGTTTACGGGCCGAATTATTCGTTTTTCGTTCTAGGCTCGCGATAATTGGTACAAGGTTTATATTATAAACTAAAAAGGAGTAAGAGAACAATAGAGAGAGGAAATAGATATGTAATATTATGAGGACGGAAAAATCTATTTATAGAGTTACAAATTGAATTATGAGCCTAGACAAAGTGTGTTTTGGGCTTATATATATATTTATATATATTAAATCTTATTTACAACAATTTATATTTTTATTTTATTTTGTGTGGTAGCTTTTATATTGAGTAACGATTGGGCTAATTTAAGAAGTTTACGCCATATACATGTCCTGATTAGTGTGCTATTTTAGAGTGAATCATATGGAATTAATACTAGCAAGAATTAGAAATCAATCTATTATTTTTATCTTACTGGCTAGATGTTTCGGGTCAAAGATGCTCTACATGAGAGCAAAAGTATAAAATTTAAGTTTTATGTATAAAAAATACATTACATTAAAAGTATCCATAAATTCGTAATTCTCATCAAACTAGGAGTTTGTACAAGGACTGCACCCAGTTGTTTTATATCCCTATAGTCTATTCAGTGTAGGATTTTCCTCTCAAGAAGGACCCAAGATTAATAATCTGTGAGATGGATGAAATATATAATTTCAAGAAAAAAAAAATTTAAAAATATACATATAAGGGGGAAAAAGGGGGAAACAATTAATATTCCTTAACTATATCAATAGGTTATAGTATTATATATATAATATGATTATAGGAGATTAGGAAAGGCATAGCACTTTTCCATTGTGGTCCATTCTTGATGAAATCCACACAACATAGTGATATGACCACTTGCATTTAAATGATTCTCTAAAGCTAAAGTTTTTCAAAAGAGCAATTAAAAGTGCTCCCAAATTAGGGCTAAATCTTTCAAGGTTCATTGCATGGGTTTCTTCAATTCTACATTCACATGAGTGCCTAAAATTTATACATTTTAGCAAATATCTCATAACCATCTAATCTCACGTGCCTTTTTATACTTTCCCTTAGTTTTCATTACACCATTTGGTAGAATAAAAAATACAATAATAATAGTGGATTTTATTATTATTGTTATGCATTTTAAATAGCGAGTGCGGGTTTTTATAGTTACTAGAAAAGATCATGAAATTAGTACCACATTTATGTAATGATGAATCTGATTAGATATGATTAAATAGAACATGACGTGCTCTTCTGATGATAATGTCATTAAGCTTCAAGTTTAGCACTAAAATTTTATAATTATGAGACCGTTGATTTGTTGTCGGCTAGGAATCAGTTGCCGTCCGATCCTCATCTACAAATCCCGCCCTTATCCTCGTTATCTTCTCAAGTAATGTCAATAATTATAATTTATTTGTTGAAACACACTTTTCCAACAAATCAAATCTTTGATTTTTGTCGGTAAACAGCTAAATTACTGTGTGCTTTGGTTTTACGTAGTCTACAATTGCTCCGTTGATAAATTTCACTCATTTGCATTTTGCAGTAGTTTATGAACCATAGAAGAGATAAATAAGTAAATTGTGATATATATAATTATCCACGAAACAACAAACTCATTTTTAATGATGTTTCTTCCACTGAATCATATCCTCTGACCAACTCTAATTTACCTCTTCTCATCTAATTTACATTAATTTGACTTTCCTTTTATTTAAAAGTCTTTAGCATTTAATATACTTCTCAGGCAACCTTTTATTCCTTGGACGCTCCAAAATTATGAGTATTTTCTTTTTGCAATAAAAAAACACATAACAATCTAAAATATGCACGAGTAAATTTTATACTATCGCAATTTATACTGAAAATATAAACTATATAGAGACTCACTCTAAATTATTGTGCAATAGCCAGTTCGTTTGAGAATTGGACATAGATAAGAATCAGTGACACCCTTTCCCTATCAATTAATTACTAAGTATACATTAATTAATGAGAAACTTACCTCCCAAAATACATTGAGGTCTATATACTAACTACTATGAGCGCATTAAATTCAACTATCTATGGAGTATGGACCAATGCGTTTATAGCGGACTAGGAACCCATACCACTTCGTAATCTAGATCATTATATAATACTAGTGCTACACCCGTACTTTGTATCGATTTAATATTTTTTTTAACCGAATTTCAATAAATAATAACTAATGTGATAATTTGTGGTTCCACGATTCATCTATAAGTATTCGGATGATAAAGGTGAAACCAGACTACCAGAGTAGATATTTCACAATATATAAGAATTGGTTAAATAATTGTGCAGATTAAATGTACTTAATTACGACTTTAAGCAATGTGTTGGACCTATATTCCTGGCCTAACAAAAGCACCCAAAATTGGTGAATCATTTAAAACCAAATATAGATGCCCCACTAATTGTAAAAGGAGTGGCTCTCGATTGTTACAGGTTTCTAGTTGCTTAGAATCTCAGACCAATTATATTATTGTATTAATTAAATTGATAAAAAGAAATAAATATTTGTACTTGTATACGTGGGAGCTTAATGTTCCCAAATAATAAACAGTACGTATATATTCTCTTTCTTTCTTAGAAACTGACACGTTAGCTTAATTACTATTATAATACTGCCAATTTAGATCCTCAGACATTGTTTTTCGGTTTGACAATTTACTTTATCAATATCGGCAGCACTTATGAGTTATATGAACCACATGCGTTAATAAAATAAGGGGAACAAACTATAATAAATTAATAGATTGGCTTCCTTTAAATTACATTGACATGCGACACAACAGAATGTATTTTTTTTTAAAAAAAAAAACTTAAAAAATGACATGACGCTTATCTACATATAATATTAAAAATTTATGAAAAAAATAATAAATTAAAAACCAAATCCACGTGAAAATAAACTATTGGTGCAGTTATAACTTGTAATATCCGCATATAGGAGACCAACTGAGAATTTTGAAATAAATTATCTGTGATAACATTTTTATTTAAATTAGATGTCGAACATATCTAAAACAGCAATAGAAGCATTATGTCGTGTTGAAATGTGTCTGTGTTTGACATAGTAATAAGAATTTTGAAGTGTTCTTATTTTCTAGTTTGTTGGACAAAAAAAAAAGGTAATAAAGAAAATGCCAAAGCCATTGAATATGGTCCAAAAATTGGTGAAAGGGTTAGGGTTACGAAGTAAATACATGTATTTCTATTTTCCAAAAAAAGAAAAAACAAAGAGACTTACGTGATGGAATGAATAACTTCTTATAATTTCACGCTCATATTACTTTGTGAGTGTGTACGTTCATATATAAAATCATCAACGTCAATTATTGACAAGATCAATCGATAAATTTATATACTCCCTCTGTCTCGTCTGACTTGTCTTGTATTTATTTTCGGACCGTCCCACCTGATTTGTCTTATTTCCTAAAAAGAAAAATAATTACTACACAAACTCCCACTTTCTATACACAATCACCTACTTCTCTACACACAACTACACACTCACCAAAATATAAGTGTCGAAATCAAACAAGACAAGTCGGCTGAGACGGAGGGAGTATAAAGCAAAAGCGATATGCACCTAAAAAATCTCCCCCTTTTTTAAAAAAAAAGTTTAAATAAAAAATATTTATATTTTAATTTTAAGTTGTGGAGCGTTTATTCTTTAATTTTCCCAATAAAAAAAATATAACTCCCGAAGTAATTCACATGTTACTATACTTGATTAAATATATATATATATATATATATCTCTATTTTAATGTATTGCCGACTGAGTTTCGTATTTAAAAGTATATTAGATGATGTTGGTCGAATTGATCCTATAAAAATATTTTGAGAATACCCTTATAATATTTTAATAATTTTTTTAAAAATATTATTGACTATTTGATGGAAAATTAATGAATTTATCAATTTTGCTAAACTATAATCTTTTGGGTTTCAATTTGGCCAAAAATCAATTTTTTTGGGAGTATTTAGACCAATTTGCCCTCTAGTTATAAAATTATTTGTTAAGAGTTTATAACATTCAATAGGTTTTGTTCGTTAGTATACGTTTGCTGAAAGCAACAACTTCTAAACTTGTGGCGACTTTTAGATGTGCATATTACCGATACAATAAATAGGCTATGTGTCACAATCGACCTAACGAGGGAAGACTATTTAAATGAAACGTTTTTTAGTATGAGCAACACCCCACCCCACCCCACCCCACCCCTTCTTAAACATTAGACAACCATTTAAAAGCTATTTAATGGCTTATCATATTTTTATGTAGCTCTTTTTAGATATTAGATCCATTTAACAAATAAATATGAATAGAATATGATTAAAAAACCTAATTAATATGTACTAACTCATAAACCTTATATAGTAAAAATATATAGAAGCAAATAAAACATCCCAAATAAAATCTTTATGTTTGTTATAATGCAAGTCCCTGAGTTTACGTGTAATTTATATTAGTAATTTATATAAGCTTTCAAAATATGGAGTATTATGTTATGATTTGAATTTGGAGGCTACCATGCATAGGGTGAAGATATATAATAAGACCAAGACAACAATTTGCACACGATACATGCGCGTGAAATCCATTTTCCAAAAATTATCCTCTCTCCTCACTTTCTTTTTCTCTCAACAGAACTTTCCAAGAAACGAAAAAAGAAAAACAAAGAGACCATCAAATCAAATGAATAACAACCCCTCTACGCGTAATTCTTTTATCCTCTTCCCAAAACCCTAGCTTTCTCTCTCCGCGTCGCCCAATCCCCCCTCGATTCGCTGCTCGCCACAGCTCAATCTATTCCTCCGCGTTATGTCCGGTAAAGAGAAGGCGGATCCCGATTTCGCCGCCGCATCCAGCTGGGAGCTCTGCCATCAAAGCGCCGCAGACCACGCGGATCATTCGTCCTACTTCTTCGACAGCGATGATTACAAGGAGAGTAGTATACTCAGCGAATTCGGATGGAATATTCCGCCGGAAACCAGCGGCGCGTGCAATCGCGGCGGCGATTTCGTCGATTTCCCCCCGATCGAGGCGGATTTTGCGGAAAGGCGCGCCGTTGCGGATTCCGACATGGTCAGTAGTAGTATCGATCCGGTAGTGGAGGCATCAGCGTCGATTTCGGCGTCTAATCCGTCGGTCTCGTCGAGTTCGTCCGACGATCAGCAGGAGAAGTCCTCCGCGTCCGCCTCCGCCGCCGCGAATCCGCCGCCGGACGCAGCGTGAGTATTTCTGTGGTAGGTAGTGTAACTGCATGCATGTGTGGTTAGATCAATCCGCCTTTAACCCGTTCGACGCGCCGTAATGCGAGCTCGATCCTTGGATGTTTGATTCGTGTTGTCAGCTTACAGAACCGTTAAAGATGTCACTGCAGAGAAATTCGTCCTCCCCAGTCACACTTGTGCAGAGTCTCTAGAAGCATCAATTGTAGCACGCAAGTTGTGATGGAGATATTTTCGGGATTCTCGCGGATTTCAGGGGCTTTTTAGGGTATTTAAAAAGGGGGGAAATTTCTCACGGACCAAATAGCCGCTATTGCGGCGGAATGGCGTGATTTATTAAATTCTTCCTTTTCTTTCGTCTTCTTGAGCCCATTTTTTTTCTTATCAATTCTTTTATAAAAAAATCGTCACAATAGTTATTATATTCTCATTATTTTTGCTTTGCTTAAGATATGATGCATTGTGAAATCTTGGTACAATTTCATCCAAAATGAAACCTATTAAATCTCCAAAAAAAATTCTCTTCATATATGATTTAATAAATCATATATTGAGAAGAAAATATTGTTTATACTCGCATTCATATTAGGCAGAAAGTTATGGAAGATCAGCCTGCCGTGATGCTTCATTCACACACATTTGGCGACGATTTATGATTTTTTTTTCCTTAATTATTGTGGTCCAGTTGTATTTACCCTTAACACAGTTGAATTTTCTGTAGTTTTCAACTTTTTTAGTCATCCTGTCCTGGGTGTTATGTTGTGATTGAAGATTTGAAGAAAATCAAAGTTATTAGCATGCAAATGTCTGCCCATTAAATATATTGTTTGTCAGTTATGTACAAGTTTTGTTACTTGTTAAGCAAGGCTTCTTCCCCCTCAAACATTCTAGAAAGCATTTGCTGAATATTAAAAATGATTTCCTTGCATACACTTTATATATTGTTAGTTAACTTAGTTTATACCCATTATGAAATTGGGTTTTATATATAGTTTAATTATATCCTTAATAAGTTGAGAGGATCTAGTATGAATTTGAATAAAGATTTACTATATTTTGCAGGGGCAAGACAAAGAAGAAGGGGCAAAAGCGAATTCGGCAGCCACGTTTTGCTTTTGTTACTAAAAGTGAAGTTGATCATCTTGAAGACGGTTATCGATGGCGAAAATACGGTCAAAAGGCTGTAAAAAACAGCCCATTTCCAAGGTACGTCATCTTCTATCATCAACGACAGACTCTTTCCATCACGTACTATATCTATATATGTATGCATAATAATGCATGTATATATGCATTTGTGCTGGGTATCAGTATATGGGGTAATGGTTGGTTCTTCAATTATATTGGCGAAACATCAAAGATTAGATAATGCATGCATGTGTAAGAACTTACATATCATGTCTGGTTTTATTGCAGTAGAAATGCTCAAATAAGTTGATAAAGTTAATGCTTTCTAGAAATGGTGGAGGATTCCATTAACTAATGTAAAATCATAAATGGTTCTTACTTCTCTCTAAATGTTTGATTTACTTGTATTGTTGTATTGTATGTCTACTAATGTATATCCAAGTAAAATCAAATTATTCCAGTCTTAATTTCAAACTGTTGCTCAACAGTATTATCTTTAATTGTGTGACAGTATCCGGATATCAAGATTTAGCTGACGTGCAATATTTTGCAGGAGCTACTACCGATGTACAAACAGTAAATGCATGGTGAAGAAGCGAATCGAACGGTCGTCCGAGGATCCATCAGTTGTAATAACGACATATGAAGGGCAGCATTGTCATCACTCAGTTGGGTATCCAAGGGGTGCTCTCGTACCTCAGGAAGCTGCATACCCCAGATATTTGACACCTTCTAATAACTCCCACTTGCTATATCATCCTCGTCCGCCTACGCCAAATTCCCCGACCGTCGGGCCGTTCACGCCGCCGGATCGAGCAGGTGGCGGTGGTGGTGGCAGAGAGTCCCATGCGTCGGTGGAGGCAGCAAGTTCGCAGCCTCCGCTGCCTGGGGAAGGACTCCTAGGGGATATTGTGCCGCCTCGAATGCGAAATAATGGATAACATGTTGGATTTCATCTCATAATATACGCCCATGTGCATTATACATTTTCAAAAAATGACATGTGACATTTAATTCGTATAAGAAATTGTAGTAGTTATTTTGCAAATGGCATATGTCATTTTTTAAAGAATGTAATATAGAGGAGTGTATATTGTGATGAATTGAAAAACCATCTTGATTAATTGATTCTATATATAACTTTGTTATTGCAGCATTTTTCATCCTATTTTTTTGGGGAACTAATGTGTCTTGTTAGGACAACTCGTATGACAATATAACGCTATTACATATTTACATCTATCTCATTGCAAATGTAACATGTGTAGAGGTGGATCATGAGGGGGTTTGGTTCAACATTTTCAGTTACAATTTTTTTGGAAAAATAAACAGAAAATTTTGAATATTGTACGATTTAAGAGTTCCACATACCATTCGATCCCCCCTTTGATTCCTTAAACTTGTGCATACAACATCTCGCTCAATAAGCCATTCTAGGTTTTCCACGCCATACTTAATTAGAACTTAGAACAAATATCTAAGTAATATGTAATCAATTATGTAGAGCTCAGAGTTGGTCCTAACCTCCTCAACATGACTTGAAATCTAGTAAAAGAGAAAATAGATTCAATCTTGGATGGTGGGCCCAGACAGGCCCACAAACTAGTTATGGATTCGAGCTGGAGTAGTTGGGCCCACACTGGTCCAGCACAGAGAGGTACAGAATGACAAGACTGAACTCTGAGTAGTTGGGCCCACACTGGTCCAGAAATATGCAAGTAAATCAGTGGGGCATTCTCGACCTTTCGGGCACAACGGCCAACTAATTTTGCACACCACACCACCGTGTGTGATTTGACACAAATATTCCTAAGTCTACTGTTTTTATTCTCTCCAAACAATTAATTACTCACTCACATCTACTCTACTAGTCTTTTTTACTATTCAAAGTGGTGATATTTGACTCCCTAGTATATAAATTTAAATCTAATGAGTAATGAGCCTCTTCCCAGCCTTGTTTCTACTATAGAAACTATATAAATTATATAATCCAATATCGAGTGATCTGATTTGTCGTGTTGTTGGAGTGCAAAAAGTCGATTTTAGCGCCTAATTGTTTGGTGCCAATTGGCCATTCTAGAAGAGAAATAAATGCAGCGTTGTTAGTACAATTTTCCCATGTCTAGCAAATGATAAAGAAAGCATAATAAACACCACCCACCCCACCCTCCACAGTCTCGGATATAAAAAGTGACCCTTTATTAAAAAGAAGGCAGAAAATGGATCTGAGGTATGTTGAAGAATTAGGAGAATGGATGATCATGTTTCTTGAAACTCATCATTCATCCAATTTGCAGTAGTCCCACACAAAAAGATTCAATCTTCGTTTCTTAGTTAGTAGGAGTACTATCTTATACACAAATGACCAGCCAAGTGTCTTAAGACAGCTACTGCCTTTATAGGTGGTTCCTTGACAATCACTTAAGCTGCACTTCAGCTTGCTGTCTGCTCAGAAAAATGAGATGCTTACTTAAAGGCAGCTAATCTGTTGTTAAAAGCAATGAGTACGTGATATAGACAACATATACGCACCAGACAAAGTGTGGCTGAGGAAAACTATGAATGTGTGAGTAGGAAAACCACATGGTATGTCGATTTTCGGACAACTTGTCGCTTCTCTGTTTTCTGGTTTCTACAGCAGATTGGATGACAAGAAATGTAGTTAGTATCAATGAAATGACATCCAAGTTGTTTCTGGTGAAATGGATCAAACTTAACTAACTTATCATCATCATCAAATTGATAAACTAATGATGAATGAATATGTCACTAGAATGATTCACTACAAAATCTCTTATCTATACCAAGTTTATGCTTTGAGTGAGCAGAAAACATGTCTAGAAACTTCAAAAACTAACAAAAAAGATTGATAGGCAGCTTAAGTACAACATGTAGTCCAGCACCAAATTTATTTAACAAACATAAATCATTCATGAGTTTTGATGTTTCCACCATTGTTCTCACACAGCCTAGCATAATTTTCTTTGTACTTGGAGATCAGCAAGAACACACGCTGTTCCTCTGTTTAGCTCGGTCTACCAGGGCAAGAATTTGCCACCACTCTCATCCTCATCAGCCTCGGGAGCTGGGAGGTTAAGATCAAGTAAATTAGGCTTCTCAATAGGAGTAGTAAGAGTTGTTCTTCCATTGTTTCCAGTGAGAAAATGGGACCTCTTGTGGCCACCTAAGGCTTGGCCATTCTTGAATACTCTGTCACAGAATGGGCAAACATGTGCTTTGTTCTTCTTACTTTTACTCTGTTTCTCATCTAAGTGGGTTGAATTCTTCTTGCTTGAAGATTCAAGAAACTTGGTATTAGTCCTGTAATAAGCTGCATTGTCTGGACTGTTCTCACCACTCTCACCGCGTGATTCGCAAGAAGCATTGATTCTTTTATGACATGGTGTGTGGCCACCTAGAGCCTGATAAGACTTGAAAATCTTCCCACAGTTGAAGCATTCATACTTACTCTTCTTCTCACCAAATTTCTCCATTCTTGCAGATTCATTCCATGATTCTTGATTGGCATAACTGCACTTCCTCTTACTTGATTCGTTAACAGAGTCTTTGATCTGTTTCAAGCAAAGCCCATTCTTCCTAAACCAATCAACTGATACATCAGATTCAGCCTTACCACATTCATCCAAGAAATATCCAGAATCAGAATCCTCCATTTTCGTGTTTTCGCCATCCAAACTACTTACTCCCAACTTCCTAACTTCATTTTTCTCCATAACAACATTATCACCCTTGTTAAGCACATGATCATCAACTCTTCCCTTCTTACATATCCACTCAATAGAAGAAGACTTGGTCTCCAAGACAACAGAGTTATTATCCGAAGACTCAACAACTGAATTCACACCACCCTTACTCCCATAATCCCTTGACAACATCATCAAACACTTAGCCAACTCCTCCTGCTCCTCCCCATCAACCTCAGAAACAGAAGAGGAGCCATTATTAGCCACCGCAAAAGGCGAATCAACCGCGCTTTTCTTGCACTTCCTACTCTTGGACAATCGAGTTCTAACCTTTTTCTTCTTTGCTTCTGTATCAGATTGACTATCCAACACCATCTTCTGATTCTTACTGCTCCAAGAACTGTCATCCTTTGTAGTATTATTCCCTTTTTCCTTGTCCGAATGACAAGCCATGTGGCCACACAATGCCTTCATGGACTGAAACCCTTTCCCACATTGCTTGCAGACCTTCTCCTCCGGCGAGGCGGCGGTGCCGTCGCGCCACGTCTTCCTCGGATTCTCCCTCAAACCATAACCGGACTGCCCATTCCCAGATACAGCAAACTTCGATTCATCAAAAAATTGTGTCTTTTTCATGCTCAAGAACTCGACTTTTTCATCATATTCAGCTGAATTCTTGCAAGCGAACTTCGATTCCAACCACCCCTCCTCAGCCATCCGATCAATTTCTAGAGGAATCCCTACCGTGTATGAAGGATCAAGATCGGTGAAGAACTAACTCAACTTACTTTCAACCCAATGCAGCATTTCTTGATTCTGTTCACCCAATCAACTCTGGCCAGATCAGATGAACAGCATCGAACTAGATGCAAAAGGATGGAATTTTTATGATGTGGGAGCTTGAATCTGGAGTGGGTGGTCGGGCCCGGATCACGAAATCTGTACTTCAAGTGAAAGAAAAAGGGATGCGACAGTTTGGGGAGAAGTAAAAGATCTTGAATTCGAAATCCATCGAAATCTTTTCAGTTGTAGAGAGAAGAGAGGAGGGATTGTAATAACAATTAATGATGTATTAATGCTGCGGGATTGAGTGGGTTTTCGATTTTGGGAAAGAATCGAAGTTTTTTTTGAAAAGAGACGGGTCGGTAATGATGGCCGTGAAACAGACACAGCCTATCAAGATAGAGAATTGAAACAGAAACAGAAAAGACTAATTCTTCCCTATATTTCTCTCACTCATGTACATACAAATCCTCCCTCTTTCTCTCTCCTCACCTATACACATTTCTTGTTGGTTGTCTGTTGTAGTGGAAGGAGAATTCCATGCATGGAAGCAAAATATTAGAGAGAGAGAGAGAGAGAGAGAGAGAGAGACTGAGGTCTGAGGGCAGCACGTGTATTTATGTGGGGGAGGGAGCTCGGTGGTAGGGAAAATCAGACGGTGAAGAGTTGTTGGATTGTTGAATTTCTAATTTTCATATTAAAAAAGGTTATAATGAAAAAATTCTCATTTTTATATTCTCAAAAGCAAAGTTCAAGATTTTGTGTTTGTGGGGTTTTCTAGTGTCGCACTGAAGAATTGTTTTGAAGCTTCAATTCTCGATGACTAATAAGGCCGTGTTTGGCTTTGCTAAAAGAAAAAATAGAACTTTTCAAGAATTAAATTGCAATAAGATATATATAAAAATTAAAGGATGGTTAAGAAATTCGTGAGGAATAATTTTATATATTCCCCACTAAATAGTATATTTACATTTGTGCGTACATTCTGCTCAGATAGTCACACAGAAAAAAATCATGACTAATACTTTTGGGAAAGAAATAATAAATGGATGTTTACCTTTTGGGGTCATGAATATTCCATAGTCTTTTGGTATGTTGAATTATATAATTATAATCTTGAAAATATTATGTTTGAGGATTTTAATGGTTTGTATGTTGTGTTCTAGTAATATTATATGTACAGTTATAATGTCTTCAAAGTCATAATTACATTGGTTATAAAACTTATATTCTATTCATATACAAACGCAATATGCCTATGTAAATTTATATGAAGCAAAAGTAAATGAGACAAATGAAAGTATTAAAAATGATAAATAATTTGGTTCTATTAAAATTATTTTACGATGTATTTTGAAATATTATGTTTCTACAATTTTGTGCCACTAATTCTCATATAAAATAATTACCTAGTAATTTAATTAAGTTTAGTCAAATATGATTTCTTTTAAAGAAGTTATTACAGCTGCTTTGCAATCTTTGGATATCTTTTGTTATCTTATTTAGATCTGGTTAAAATTGGGCTCAATTGTCTCATACTACTATTTTGGAGTTTTGGAGAGTGACATATTATTAAAATTCAAAAAAGTAGTTTTACTTTGTCTCACATGAATATAGGTTGTCATAAATAGCAATCTTACAAATGCAGTTTCCAAATAATATACATATTTTTTTGTAAATTAGTAGTGGGAAATATTATTGATGTTGGGAGATTCCATAAAGATGTGGTAATAAACTTTTACAGCGCATCCATCACTCAGCGAATAATTTCTACATCAATTCTCACGAATTTAAATCACGTCAATATCTCTAAATCAAATGTTCACATTATTATATTATATAGTATAAAATAAATAACATCAAGTATGTTCTCATATTATTCTAGAGGGGAGAGTGAGTAAAAGTATCAAGAATTTGATTTTTTGTGCATGAGTTAAAATTTACAAATGATTCATTAGTAGGAAAGATTCTAACTTTAATAGCCCAAGTTGGATAACTTTAAATGGGATATTTCTTAATAAGTATGATTTGCAGATCTACCATCATAAATTTGAGTGATTAGAGGGAAATGTATCATCATGGCACTGAACCCGATACTACTAAAATTCTGCACATTTCAGATCCAAACATCTCTCCCAATTTTTCCAACTTATTTAATACACCATACGCAGTGATGCCATTTTCCTATAATTTTTCAAGATTTCTATGTATACACACATACTATAGTAGTGAAATCAAGGACTAGAAATAAACAAATTCAACTATAATATGATTCCGGATAGTATAGTGAAATTCTTGCAGGCATACTCGCTCTTTTTCCTAAATCGAGCATATCACATACTTTATGTAAATAAGATTTGTTTTCATATGTGGTTTGTAGCTTGTTGCAAAAATTTAGATTTTATGAAAGACTAAAGATTGCCTATGAGTATATTTTAAGCTATGTATTGTTTTTAATCTTCAGTAAAGTTATTGAAGTTGCTATGATGTAACTAAGCCACCTCTACTTCAGAAATAACTCAACATTATAAGCCTAGAAAAGATCACTATTATGATTTAACTGTGAATAATTATGTTTGGTAATAGAGTCTTCATTTTATATTTCCCAACACAAAGGTGAACAATCCTCACGCGTCACATATCTTATGTCTCATAATCATGATAGTTTTGTAAGGATCACAAGTCATTCATCTAAGCATATGATACACAGGGGTGCATAATTTGAAATACAATTTGAATACCATTTAAAAATTAATAGTTAAAAAAGAATTGAAGTTTTGATCGACCTCGATATTTGGGACTCTATGGATAAAGACATAGTCTCTCTGGATCCCATTGGATTTCATTCGGAAGAAGAGTCTTATAAAGATCATATTGATTCTTATCAAAGAAATACGAGATTAACTGAAGTTGTTCAAACAGGCATAAGTCGACTAAATGGTATTCCCTAAGCAATTCGGATCATGAATTTTCAACCTTTCCAAACACAAGTGGTCTCAACTAAATTAATTATTCATTTTAGGGCTTTATATATTTGTACACATATAAATTAGAGAGAAAAAATCGGAAGAATTAGCAAAGCATCTAGCAGGTGGCAAAGGATGAAATGGAAGAGTGATACTATCGTCTTATTTAAAGATTAGTGATTAAAAGAAGTAGTTTCTCCGTGTGGGCCAGAAGCTATTTGGAGAAAGTTTTTCCAACTAGTTTATGTTATAGCTACTACCACTGACCTTTTATTGGACACCATTCATCAATTCATAGAGTGGTGAGGGCCAGCTTGTTATTACTATCACACACTTATTTTTCAAAAAACATTTATTTGAGCTCTTTAACATGTTAAACAAAGTGAAGTTGATAATTCCAAGAACAAACCAAATGAAAAAACATAACAAGGGGAAATTTGCTAATTACAACAAGTCTATCTGCATCAACAAGGCCAGCCCAGATAGAAAATTATATACATAGACAGATATATGCGCTTCATCACCAACTATTCCTATCAATCAAAGATTGACATCCATGCTTAAAAGCCAAAACAAAAACAAAATTCTTCTTACCCAGTTGGGAAGGAACTCTACCTGCCCTAAAATGACAACCCTAAACCCCCCCTCCCCCACAAAAAAAACAAAACAAAACAAAACTCTAAACTCTAAAGGAATATCTGGGTCACTAAGAAACTCAACATCAGAATCATCATCTCCTCCTCCAACATGAAAATGATGGCAACCCCCATGGTTCCGTTGCATATCATCATTGTCTTGAGCATACTCCTCCAGAAAATATTGTCTTGAAGGATATTGTACTCGTGCAAATCTCATGTCTTCATCATCATAATCACTGTCTATCTGCAACAAGTAGGGACGACAACAGTGAGTTCCTTCCAAAAATCCCTACCAAGAGAAGCAGGATTAGAGATCACCACCTTGTGAAAGAGTGTTCATCATCAGCACTCCATCTGAGAGGAGCCTATCTCTTCCCAATCTCATAGAATCCCCACTTTGTGAAAGTTTCATCTCCAATAGTGTAGCGCAATACCTCTCTTGCTTTCCTCACATGTTGCTGCACCTGCACACATCTTACAGATCCCATATCTGGGCAGCTACAATCAGTTATGCCATGCCCAACAGCATAAGCATCAATGCATAATCAACCAATATGAAGCACCCATAAGTTACTGCACCCACTCATCTTAGACTAAGTTGTTTGATCCTGGAAATCTCTCTCCGCTAGTACTTGGATCCCACTCTGGAACTTCAGCCTGATGTTCCGGCCCTATAGGAACTTTTTTCCGAGGTAGCAATTCAATATATACGTCTATGGATCAATGAAAAAACTGTTCCGGTAGCAGCTGAAGTAAGGTGAAATCAGTACAACGTGGAACGTTGTAACAGAGAGAGTAATCCTGATTTCCAAGATATTCCACCCGCCTCCTGCTGATGGTATAGTTGCCTCCAGTTCTTTGTCCACTATAAATGCACCATTGCCGCCACTTGCAGGCATCCCATCGGAACCTAATTCACATAATTTGCTCTTTCCTTCACTTATAATAGAAATGTAACATGCAAAAAAAAGTAACTTAAGTATGTCTAAGTGGCAGTAGTTTTTGCCAAATATAGCCAAATGAGAGAACTTACTGAAACCCTTATAAAAGGACTTTTTTTAACTTATCATAACATATTATGAAACATGTGTCCTGAAAAAGCTTGCAGTTTCAAGTACGGATGTAAATGAGAATATTCACAAACGTGTTGTAAAAACATAATGAATCACAGGAAGATGCTGAAAAAATGGAACTTAGCAGCATGTCATACCGGGAGAATTTACTCCTGGGGCAGTGGCATGAGAATGAAAATCTGCTGCCACTACCATTATCTATTCTGTTGCAATCATGTTGTTTAGTTTGCTCAAATGAAAGTTCTGTAAGATTTTCCTCTTCCAATCCATCCTCTGTATTTGAAGGGGAAGAACAAACAAATCATATTTTTAATATTTATAAAATAAAAGTATAAATTGCAATCAACGGTAACTAATATTAGTGATCTAGCTCATGGCGCCATAACTTCAAAATCAGCATCAGCCATGCACTAATTCTAAATATATTTGTGACTGTATTTTCTTTGGATAAGTTGGTGCAACTCAGATCCTACATTGGAAGGAAATCAAGGAAAAAACGACAAAAACAAGTTTCTGCAGTGCAAGAAACACGTAATTGGTAAATGCCCGATATGCGTTCATAACAGACACCTGAGTACCATGGCCATGTGTTCACAACTTAAACGCTGTAGTTCGAGGTAAAACTTAGCACGTTGAAGTAGAACCACCAAAAACTAATTCATCACTTTAATGTCATTCCGTATTGATAAAGCATAAGATAACCAACTTACGGTCAGTAAATATATTAAACTACCGACTTTTTTGGCCTTCACTAATCAATTATCACATGTTATCTTATGTCTGTCTCATTAGTGATTACTATTATTACATCCCATGCAGATAGAAAATCCACAAGCAAGCTAGGAATTTGTCCCATATAATAAGATCAAATAAACCTATTGTTTCCTTCTTTTTCATTTATCTTCTTAAAAGTACTTAATCTAGGGGAAATACGCATTTTTCCTAGAATAATTAAATAAATATTAATGCTCAAATCACCTAGTTATTCTCTACACACAAAATATTGCACATTTAGTTAATATAAGCGAAGTCCCAAATTTCATAGCAAACCCTAACCCTAGATTCACAAATTCCACATATGAAATCACAAAATAGCATTTAAGAATCAATTCCGAAAACAAAGGTACCAAAAACATAGACTAGTTTACAGATCCAGAGAAACTGAAATCAAAGAGCAACTCCGAAGGTCGAAACACTATATATCAAAATTAGAATTCCTAATTTTTTTTTTTTGTTGACGAGGAACCCGCAGCCGCTACCTTTGGTGCGCACAGGGTAAACCTCACTCCTGTGCAATAGCCTGCAAACCACACAGAAGAGTTAAACCACCCTTAATGTGACAGGGTGACAGGCTCACACATAGCGTGTCCAGTGAGAATTGAGCCCATGACCTATCGGTCCCGGGCCACCCACCTTCACCGCTATGTCATCCCAAGGGGACAAATTCCTAATTATATTAACAGAGGGAAAATACAGAACTAAGCCAATTGGCAATCCGGATCTTCTGGCCTATTTTCGGTGGACCACCACTCCGGATCTTCTGGCCTATTTTCGGTGGACCACTTGGTGGCCCACCAATCACGCGGTGTCACGCGTGCATTGGTGGACCCCCAAGCCAATAAATTAATATTTGAGTGTTAAAAAGGTAACCCACCAATACACCCGTGGCGCCGCATGATTGGTGGGCTGTCCACCGGAAGTGGGATAGATGATCCCTAGCGGCCAATTGGTAGTGAACACGCAAAAAACTTTAAGATTTTAGCAAAAGAATCGGGCAGATCGCGAAATTAAAAGCAAAAGTCTATAACTTTTTAGCAGCGACAGATAGGGTCGGTCAACCAATCAATTGAACGAGACTGAGATGAATTAAACCAAACGAGAGCTGTTTTTAATATTTGCGACACGAATTTGAGCGAATTATCCACTTCATTTACAGTGATATTGATGTGCGACGGAATTAGAGGGAAATTTTTAGGTACGGTTTGAGTGGATTTTAGCGTGACCCGAAAACGATGACCCTGTTTCAATTCCGCACGTGGCATTGTGGCCTTTTTCGAATTACATGTTCTACTTAAGAAGTGGTAAAAGTGGTTTATTAGAGAATTTGTGGTGTGTTTGCAAAAACTGCTTAAAAGAAGAAAATATTGAAAAAATAGTGTTTGCAAAATTTATATTGTAGTAGCTTATTTTGAGATTTATAATTAAGATGTCAAATCATAACTTATCTGAAATTACAAATATGCCATTAAGTTGGAAAAGTTGGTTAAAACCAACTTAACCAATTTCAACTTATTCAACTTAAATGTAGAGAATTTTGAAGAATTTAAGTTGTTGAAAACACTCAAAATCAACTTTTCCTTAAATTAAGTCATAAGTTCAAGAATTTAACCGTTTGCAAACACCCCCTTAGTGTGAACCAATGAAATATATACTCCCTACATCTCAATTGGAACGTCCAGTTTTCCATTTTGGATTCTCCCAAATATAATAATTAATTTTATTTTTAGTAAATTATTACACACAATTTTTTAAAAGACTCATACATTTACACATCTCTACTTACAACTAACAATTCTTTTAACAATCGTGCAAAAAGCAAAATGGATATTATCAGTGGCGTAGCCAGACTTTCAAGTTAGTAGGGGCCAACTACTAACACATCACACCCTATATTATATGTTAAAAAAATACAAATCGCGCCATTATTTAAACAAATTAGCATATTTTATAAAACATAAACACTATTATATGTTGAAAAAAATACAAATCGCATCACTATTTAAACAAATGAGCATATTTTATAAAACATAAAAACTATAATATTTCGAATTTTTATACATTTTAACTAAAAAGAAGAGAGAAAAAGAAAATGAAGTGAGAAGGAAAAAGGGGAGATAAAAATAAAAGAAATAGATTTTATTATACTAACGCCATATAACTTAGAAGTTTTAGCTAAAAATGAAGAGATAAAAAGAAAAAGGGAAAGAAAGAAGCAAAAATAAAAGAAGTAGAGATAAACAAAAAAGAATTGAACTTTATAAAATGGAAATTGAATGTTTGACTTCTCACATATACTATAACTCTTAACCACTCAACTAAAAAATCATCATTTTCTAATTTACGTAGTTAACAAATTTCTTAGTCCAGTGGGGGCAGTGACTCTCACTGCTCACTCCCTCCCTACACCACTGGATATTATAATTGAGATAGATGGAATATAATTTACGATGATTTGTACTTTTATGTAATTACGCATAAAAGGGAAATGAAGCTTGAGGGACCTGATTTCATACTGTAATTTGTATGTTAATATGGGAGTCGGATTTTTCAAATGAAATTTGGATGTAAGTCATTACTATCAACTTGATAGTAATCCTTCATTAAAAAAAAGTATAATCAAAAGCACAAAAAAATGCCTATTTGAGCACCCTTTTTGGCTCCTACTTAGTAAATTATACACATGTATACAAACTCAAAATTGATAAGTCTGGAACTGTGAATGGAATATAAAATTATTTGCCACAAATTGCCTCCACATATATTGTCACGGACGACATGACTCAAGGAGGCTTTTCCGCACAAATTGGGTCATGCTATATCACATTGGGCTGCCCATGAGCCTAGTCCACATTTGGAGGATTCTAGAATACTTTTAGAATATTGTACACTCTAGATCAATATGGAAAGATCTAGGTGATTGTATGGTAGGATTCTAGATGGTAGATAAGAGTCGTTAGATCGAATTGATCTAAGCTATTCATTGTAGGGGAGGAGGGTTATAAATACCCAATCTTCATTCATTTGTAATCACCAAGTATTCAAGCAATACAAAAACATTATCCAAGAGCTTCTCTCTCTACTTTCTCTCTCTAAGTGTGTCTAAGGTTCGAGGGTAGACTGACTAGCAAGCTCTGCATGTTTCCAGACGCGACGCAATGCGTGGCTTGCAAGGTGCATAACTTTTGACACCGATGGAGTTGCGGGACCCACAGCATATCCATGCGAAGCCCTCGAAGCCGCCGACAACGTAGATAATTGGCAAAGCCCATTAGAGTCCGATTTTGAGTCCAAAAAAGCCCGTTTGATGCAGAATTAAACCGTTTCGGGCCACACGACGAAAGCGGGCTCGCTTGGGGCCCGCGAACAAAGATGATCGCGATGAGCATGAGATTCTCTTCAATATGTTTGATGAAGACCAAAAAGAGGAAGACGAGAAAAAGAACATCTGAAAGGGGGTTAAGTTGCTAGTCCCGCACGTGAAATTCCGCGCACGTGTCAAAATTCATCATCATACTCCTCCTTCAGCATAAGCTTGACTTTGCAGATCACATAATTTATCATTCGAAAAATCGAAAACATAAAAATCAAATTATATTTTTACATAATTTGATAAAATAAATAGAAAATTGGAGTGAGATAATAATTTCTTACGTCAAGAGTGACGAGGAGAACTCTGGTGGGATAGAGTCTGAACTCAAGCATCTTCCAGCCGGTTAGATTTTATCGTGGAAAACAAGTTCGGTCTTATACCCTGAGATTTCGTCATCGCAATCTATCTGCTCTTCATGTTTATGGACTTTCCAACACCCGTTCGGCGTAGCTCGACACGACTCATGTGACGACTTTGCGTCAACTGCCTTGGTGATTAAGTACGCCTAGTTCCATTTACATGCTCCACATCACCCTCCTCTTCTACATGCTCCACTGTTCTAAACAACAAAATATCCGAGTTTCAATAAAAGTTATCTCATTATATATCTTGAGGTTCATGCACAACTTCAAGATTTAAAATATACATGATAAATTAGGCCATACATAGAAAAAAAAAGAGCTAGCATTTACCTAATTTGGTCCCTCATTTATTTTTTTTAGTTAATTGTTTTACCAAATTTTAGAATTTTAGATGAATCTGTCATTTTGGTAAATTTTTGTTTAGTCAATCGTTAGTCAATATTTTTATAACTGACATTTTTGGTATAATTTTGTTGAATACCAAAACATTCAAATACTCAAAGATTGAAGACCAATTTGGCCAAAGAATTTTTACTTAAAAAATTAATTTTGCATCAAAATAAAGGATATTTTAGTAATTTTGATAATTTTAATGATCAAATATGTCAATTTTAAATAGGTTGAGCACCAATCCCGCTAATTGTAATTTATTTGGAGATCATAATCGTCAAATTTTATAGCTTCGTGTTCAAAGTTTTCATATTACTATGAAAACGATGGATTAACTCATAGAATATTTAAAAATTAAGGAATAAAACCCTATTGAAATAAAAACAGGTTTTGAATGAAAATTTAGTATGATTTTATTCATTGATTTTCAGATATTCATGTGATATCCTGAAATTCTCGATTAATTTAAATAAGAATAAATGAATAGTTAGTGGATTAAAATCTCTAAAGATATAGACATTATTTAAGTGTTCATGTCTCGTTATCCTCTACGTATATATCTCCTAAAATTCTATGTATTATAAAATATAAACTTAAAATTTTATATGAATGGTCGCAGGGTAAAGAAATCATTAAACTGCAAGTAAATTACTAATTATCATCCCCTATGTGTTAATTATATAGCTAGTGAAAATTTTATAATACTGTTATATCTATGTACATGGATTGGCGATAAGGAATGGATAATTAACTACTAAACATGTAAACCATTTCCTTCTCCCACGTTTTCCGAGGCAAGCATGACATGATTTTTCCTAAACATGTATATTGAATCATAAAGAAAGGCAAGAGGATAAGTTTTAAATAAAGGAGTATATCTTATTAATTAAGCTATTTCCATTTTATTTTTTTTGGTATCCCACGTAGCTCAAAAGCAGGAGGTGGTTTGTGAATTCGCAAAGGCGGTTAGTATATTGATTTAGAAAGCCCATTCTCTCTTTCTATTTCTCCTACTCTCTCTTTCTCTCTCGACCCATCTCTATCTTTTTCTTCTTCTTTTCTCTCTTTCCTTCTCTTGAGCTCTACTTTCCCGTAGTCTTACCGAAGAGAAATCCCAGGTAATCAAAAGGTCCCTGTTTAATCTTTTATTGCACATGCTGCAACTCACTTTTGAAATTTGTAAGAGATAAGTTGGTGGTCAATGGTTATCCTTTTTATCTCTTTGAGCTTGGTTTGTAGTATTGTGTTGCTTTGTGGTTGAATTCTCATGGTTATTATGTATGGAGGAGGGTCCGCCGGAAGGGAGAGGCGGAGGCGGCAGTTGGTAGCTGTCGCCATGGTTAAATCCTGTTGGTTCGTCTATTTTCGGAAGTAGCAGGGCATCAAGTTTAAGCTCAGTTTACGAACGTCCTTGTTGATCAAAACCTATTGAAATTTATATTGTTGGAAAGCTCTCGTCTCTGGCTTTCCAACAGCGTCTTCTATTCGTAATTCTGAGTTCGGACTTGGAAGTTATGGCTCCCGAAAGTCGAGGTGGTAGTAGACTACGGTTACGGGTTTGTTTTCCCGTGAGCAGAGCAGCAACTTTGAAACCCAATTCTGCTCGCTTTCTTTATCCAAAATCTGACATATTATATATCATCGAAAAGCTCTTTTCCTTGTCTTTCCAACTCCACTTTTGGTTTGTAAATCGGAAATCATACTCAAAAGTTATGGGTCCTAAAACTGGGGTGGCGGGTTGTGTTTTCTGTTTTGACTGAAACAGGTCATCGGCTTTCAGCCCTATTTCTACTCTTTTCTGTTAATCAAATCCCACTGTATGACATATCGTTGTAAACCTCTCACTATTAGTTTTCTAGAAACATCTTCGTTTGTAAAACTGAGTTCGAAGGTGAAAGATATAAGTCCTACAAATTGTGGGTTTGTCGATGAAACTCAATTTTTCTTTGACTGTATCAGCTCGGTTTTTGATCTATTCTTTTGTCCAAACCCTATCATGTTATATACTGTTGGAAATTTCTAGTCGTTGGTTTTACAACTCCATCCTCGAATTTCAAATTGGACTTCAAACCCGAAAGTTATAAGCCTTTGAAATGCATGTGACGGAACTACGCACAAGGTATTTGACACAGGCTTGGGTAGAGATTCGAGCATCAAATTGATGTCGGATCGGCAAGTTAGTTTATGAATTGTATAGTCTAAATAGTGTATATTTCAACCATAATCTTGTTTCCATAAATCGATGGTCGGATGGGCTAGAATTGAAGTCGGAAGTAGTCGCATTGGTTTTTAATTCCATATTTAAATCTTATGTTGTTTTAGCTTAATTATGAATCACAATTAAGAATAGATTTTATTGTAGGCGCTATTGAGAAAGCAAGGTAGCATTGACCTGAAAGCAAGTTAATTAACATACATGATCACACATAAAGGTGCAAAGTGGGTTTTACTTTCTCAAAACTATTTTGAGTTATTAAGCTCTATGAAATGTTATGCTTATCCATGAAAATATTTTTGTGCGTTCTACTTGTTTAATGCTCTAAATTAATCGATCGAGATTCTCGACTGGCCTAACACGCTAGTGAGAATTGTGTACACCATTGTTAGTGGTGCAATGAGTTGATCGTCATTGTGTGCTAACCAGTTGGAGAGGACCTATGGGCTTCGACTTTAAGTCTAACGGTTGGGATCTCTAGGTCAAGACCCGAGATCAGATGTTTATGGGACTCACAGAGTTGTAGCCCAAAGTCCGAGAGTAAGGAGATATAGAGTAAGAGTAACAGTAGAACGTGACAGTGCGCTCACAAGGAGATAAATTTTGGTATGATTGGGAGTGACTTTTGTTTCAAAACCTTCCAAGTCATACGATTTATACATGGATAAACTATTTATAAAAATGTTTATGAATTGCGTCACCCACTGAGTACACTAATGCTCAGCCCAAACTATTTTCAAAATATTTTCAGGTTGGGCGGACGGTGGCGACGAGCAAAGCTGAGGTGAGGGTTTTGCCGTATATCTATATTATATATTGTTTCCGCTAAAGTTCAAATACTTTTATTAAGAACTCTGATGGGCTTATCTTGTGTATTGTTTTTGGGCCCTGTGATACTTGCTTTGATGCTTATTTGCTTAAAGACTCAATTTAAGTTGAGTCTTTGAATATAAAATTCTTGAGTACTGTTATTATCTTTGTTTTCGCATGATTCATTATTGAAAGATTTGTTACACCATTTATCGGGCTTTCCGCTTGATTTATTCCAGATAATACAAACCCTTTTTCTTTCTCCGCTTCTTTTCTCCAACTCCTAGTCTCACCCTGATGATCGTGTCTTTCTCCGAGAATCGGGGTGTGATAATTCAACGTTTTAATCCCTCTTTTGCATAATAATATGTTAGAGAGACTTGATAACGGAGCTATGAAACTTGGCGATTATGGTCCCCAAATATATTATAATTGGTTGGATTAGTTCTCAACCTCTTTAAAATTGGCATATTTGATCCTTAAAAAAAGTCAATATTACAAAAAATATCATCTAATTTTTTGCAAATTAATTTTTTTAGTAAAAAAAGGAAATTGGTCAAATTAGCCATCAAATTTTCATTGTTTGGATGTTTGGATCCTCAATAAAATTATACTGAAAATGCCCTTTAGAAAAACGTTGACTAACGATTGACTAACAAAAAATATAACATAAGAACCAATTCATCGAAAAATCTATAGTTGAGAATCAATTAATTAAAAAAATAATGGGACCAAATTGTTCAAACACTCATTTGGAGAGTAAAAAGTTCAAATTTGCCAAAGAAAAAACAAACAAAACAATCTCAATTTGGTTTTGATTTGATAACATGATAAATTCGATAATGCATGCATGAACACGATACCGAAAACGACAATTTTTGAAAAGTTTAAAACATGACACAGATGGTAATATATAAATAATAGTTAAGTATTATATATAAAAAATTGAGAAATATTAAAATACATATATAAATAAAACAAAAATATTTTTATTCTTCAATATCAAACCCATACTATAATATTCGATACATTCTATAATAACTTAAATATGATATATACTACTACAAAAAATAAATTAATAATTATTATAAATGTATAAAATAATTAAAATATTTAAAACATTCTAAATTTTATTTTAAAAATAATAAAACAGCTAAATAATTAAATTAAACTCAATCTATTAATTAAAGTCGGCTCAATCCTCAATTAAAATTCAGCCCAATCAAGACCAATTGTCGTCCCATAGTATCCTTTTTAAATCTTATCATACATGGTCAATAAGATGTTCGATACATGTTCGATTTCTTTTAATATGGACATAGTTTTATCATGTCGGGCTCGTGTCTGTGTCTGACGCAGTACGTCGAACTTTTTTAGAGTATTCGTACAACATAGGTACTCGCAAATGACAAACAACAAACAGTACATGCACATGAGACTAAACAAACTATCATCAATTTCGCTTTGGTCTAATACCATGATAAATTAGGTCGCACCGACCCTTGAAAGACCTTATAAGGGGAGGGGACACAAGTAAAAGGACTTCAACAATATGTACGTTATTGATAGAGCAAACACATACTATAACGAAACTCAAAGCTACACAAGAACTTCATGACAACATTGTAAACATTGAAAAAACAACAAAAATCAAGCTTAAGGTGCTAGGTGTTGGTTAAAATAGTCGAACCTTGGAAATGCGTACCAAATAATAACAAGTAATTGAAAATACAATAGAAATTGAGGTATTAGATTACTACCGATTTCGTATCCAATAGGGAAGACAACTTTCTGGTATTATGGGCAGAACGTCCGGGTTCATGATTGTCTAGGGTATGAAACGACAAACTGGGCAGACTTGACTGGACTGAACAGACTAAAGTCAAGTCCTCTTTCCGCAAGACAGTATTGCCCCGGCTACTGCTCACGGATTGGCAATCTGTCCCCAAAGATAAAACGAATTTCCTCCTTCCCGGTAGCAGCACCGCAAACTGGAAAGGCTCCAGCGAACTGAACCAAAGCACGAAGTGGGCATACACAGAACTAGACTATAGATGCAAATGAAGTGCTTTATGTTTTTTGTGATATCTATATATAAAAGTAACTTCCACCAAGTGAAGGGACTCAAGACATTAAAGTGTCTCTCTATTACTTGTTCATTAAGAACCACTACTTAGACCTTTCAAGTCTTCATGGATGCTTCTAGGTCATCAAAACCCTTGATGTGTCAACAACTTGCAGGCAGCTCAACAGCCACACATGCCAGTTACAGATCAACCAGATTGGACTTCTCACCATCAAGCACAATCCACTGCTAGCCCAGATAACATCTAGCCCAACAGACTTAGTATGTCAACAGCTTCAGTCAGCCTGCTAACAATCAGCCCACAAACTTAGATCCAAACCCAAGCCAATAACACGAGTCTACTTGCCCAGACATGGGCCAAGCAATGGGTCGGGCAGGCTGGCAGTACTTGCATCCAATTACGAAAATGCCCTCATAAGTGACCAACTTAAAACACACATTTCTCACTCACCGAAATTCAGTTTTGAGAATACGAACGTGTTGGGATTTTGTATACTTGAAGCACTTTTTATGCTTGTATACAATGTGTTTTTGTCCTTACCACTATTTTATTCTCCTATATGATAAATATGTATATTTGCACATGTTATCCTTTATCTTGTATAAAAGTTAGATTTGTGTGGTGTGTCGGGTATCATAGAAGACAACACAAATTGGTTGAACTGACAAGATATAAACAGTTATCACAGCTGAGACAACTTAAGGATAAGTTATCGGTTTAAACTGCAGTTTAGATAAGAAGTGGCTTGTCTTAGCTGCTTGTCTTTACTGGTACACTTCAGGTGATGTATTGACGGATCACAGTGAGATGTGTTCTCCTAACTGACCTTAGTGGAGAACCAAGATCTCGATGACTTAGCTGGTCTTAAGCTTGGTAAGACTTCAGTTGAGCGCATTTGGCTATCTATCACTTTGACCTACTATGGTGAACGTCATCGCGACCGGATCTACATATCTTGGGTGTTAGTAGTTATTTGTGGCTCAGGCTAGTTGTCTGTAACTTGCAGTCGTAACCTAGTAAAATGGGTTGATAATATCCCCTGAGGAACTCGAAAGAATTAGCACACTAAACCCGGTCGGTTGATTAAGCTCAGGTGTGTTAATAAGGTCGAGTGATACTACTCAGGAATATAAGATGTTAATTAATTTAAGCTGTCAGTGAGCTTAATTAATTAACGGATATTTCTATCTTAAATACGGAGATCGATTAAGTCTAAAATACAAGCCCTTGCTCAATTTGAGATAAAGGGGTAAGTCAGCACGGATTCTCTAGTGGAATGAATATGTGTTTATTAATTAATTTTGCTCTGGGCTGAGCATGGATAATTAATTAATTTAAGGTCCAGCTTTATTTCTTGTATTGGATCCCTGATCAGGCCCAATTAGTTGTCTAGTTATTTATTGTCTCTCAGAAATTATTATTAATGGATTAATGTATTTTTACATTATTTAATAATGTTATTTATCTGAAATTAATTGGCTGGGCCAATTAATTGATAAATATTAGTAGCTCAATAAATTAATTAATTATATTATGGGCTGGTTATGTGGAAGCCCATTAGAAATATAATTAAATTAAGGAGCTACAAATATATTAATATTATATTGGCTTTTGAAGCCTATATATATTAGTATTCTGTTCAGAAATAGATTACACACACACATAAACTCACGCACGCACGGGAAGAGAGAGAGACAATAATCTATTTTCTTCAGTTCTCTGACCACCCAGAGGAAGAAAAATGCCGGGATACAGATCAGAAGATCTGACACAGGAGCAACAATGAAAGCCGCGACAACATACGAAGGAGGAAGGTATCGGTTTCTAACCCTCAATTATCCTTCAATTGGTATCAGATCCTGGTTTAGGCTCTGATTGTTGCTGTTAGATGTATGATTAGGTTTCATTTCCATCGTTATTGAGCTATTTTAGTGTTTGGGGCGGCCTGCGAGCCACTGTTTTGACCCCGTTGTAACGTTTTTCTCGTGAGAAAATCCACGAGTAGATTATAGGACCTATTTGTTATGTGATTGTACTATTTTGTACTGTAATTGGTCCGGGAGGCACAAAAAACGAGATGAAGAAGAACCTATTTTTCGCAGCGAAAATCCTAGTTTTCTAGGGTTCCGCCGCAAGATGCGGCGGAGATTCCCAGCGCGTCCGATGTCCGATCGACGATCGGCTTGAACCTCTGGAATCCTCATCTTACGAGCTTCGCGTCGATAGGTCATAAGGGATCATCCGATCCCGGATGCGATCGAAATTGATGCCTGAAGTTGACTGCTCGTTATGAATTCGTTCCGGCGAATCGTTTGAAATTCGGGAAATTGAGGAACTAATCTCAGCCGAAATCCGTTACCCGGTGGTCGTGAGTGTTCCAATTACATTTCCCCTCTTTCTATTGATCAAATCGCGGCTCGGAAAGGGGAGAATTCGGGCGGCGGGGGCGCTATTCATCGCGCAGAACCCTCGCGGCGGCGGCTCCAGGCAGCGATTCTGCATAGATCCGACGCCTGGGTGACGTCGGGGAGGTGTGTAGAGGGCAGAGGAGGCCTGGGAACGGCCGGGGAAGGCACGGCGGCAATCGCGCCGCACGCAGGCGCAGATCTGCACCGCTGCACGCGGCGGCGCCGGGCGTGGACGACGGTTCCTGGTTCGCCATCGTTCGGCACGTTTTTGGGTGCCGGCGGCCAGCACAACACCAGCCTGCAGCGGCGGCGGCGGCAGAAGCTTGAAGAAGATGCTGACGTGGCAGCTGACGTGGCGCGCCATGTCAGCCCTAGCCGCCACGTGTCTGCCACGTAGTAGACGACCCTGATGACGTGGCGATGCAGTTTTCGACGCAGTTTCCAGATTCGAAGATTTTGAAGATTTCGAAGATCTGTATTTTGATCGGGCAATGTAATAGTTAGGAATTATGTGTTTTAAAGCCCGATAACGACATTTTAAATTTCCTATTTGCGTATTTATTTTTTATTATGCTTTAGCATGCGATTATGTGATTAATTGCGCTTAGAAAAGCATGTAAATATGATTTATGTCGTTATTAAGCATGTTTTAATTTTCGCGATCACGTTTTAGTATGTGCGCTTAGAAATTACATGCTTTAGGAATTATGTGACGATGCATGATTCGTAACAAACCTTTTGATTAAAAAGACTAAGCAATATTAAATTAAATGTTTAATTAGATTCCATTAATTTGGATATTAAACACTTAATTGGACCTCCATTAATTGGACTCTACACAAAAGTAGTAAGATTATGTGAGTAAACGTCCACCTGCGTGGCTTGCTTGCATCTTTGAGCTACAAGTTTTGTGAGATGAGTTTTCCAAAAAACAATATTTGATTATTATTGAGTAGTGGGAGCCAAGCCGTAAACGTCCACCTGCGTGGCTTGCGTGCCTAGTAAACACGAGTACTCTAGAAGATAATAATTAAATAGGATGGCTAATTAGATCAAATTGAATGCGGCATGGTTCGAGTAAGTATGTCAATTTCGAGAATTTGATTCTATTTTGGTCAAATTAATGGTCAATGCTTAGATGTCACCGCAGGTACAATTCACTTCCCTCGAAGTCCCTTCCCGTGTTTTAATAGGACATGGTCCAGAATATCGAACTATTAATTCCATTCGTCTTAAGAACCTAGGCGTGTATTGGAATTAAAGAGCTAGGTAAATAGCTTGGTTTAGGGTTACGCTAGTAAACGTCCACCTGCGTGGCTTGCTAGTGGAATTCCTAGAGCCGTTCGAGGTTTTTAACATCATTATTTTTCAAAAGATTACAATGATCGTTAATTACGAATTATGTGCAAATTATTTTTTCCTTACATGCTTTTATTTTAATTATTTTTCAGATATGTCTGTTCATGCTGTTGTTAATGGTCTTATGAGCCGACCCTTAAAGGTATTGACAACTTTAAAGAGTGGAGGAGAAACCTTACACTAATGTTCCAAAATGAGAAGATCTTGTATGTTCTCAGTACCCCTGAACCTGAACTCCCCGAATAAGAGGCGACTGAGGAGCAAATAAGGAAATCTGAAAAGTGGATAGAGGATAATGACAAGACTCGTTTTGTCATTCTATCCACTATGGTTGATTATCTTGCTTCACAGTATGAAAACACGCCTCATGCGGGAGTGATATGGGATTCCATGGCTGAAAAGTTCGGTGAGACCGACAGATCTCAGAGATTTCATCTTCTGAGGCAGGTTACTACCTGCAAAATGGCTGAAGGTGCATCCGTGCAGGATCATGTTTTATATATGATCGAGCTGCTAGATCGACTTGCAAAGGTTGGTGGTGTCTTGGATCTTGGCATCAAGATAGACATCATTCTACATTCACTACCTAAGTCATATGAGAATTTTCGCCTAAATGTAGTGATGTCAAGGAAAGACTACACACTGAATGAACTTTCGAGTGAGTTAATTACTGCAGGAGGAATCATGGGTCAGACTAAAGGTAAGGGAACCCAAATCTTGAACACTACTAGCAGCTCAAGGAACCCTCCGAAAGGTAGATTCCAGAAAAAGGGCAAGAAGGCTACGAATGTCAAGAAGAAAAGTGGGAGCACGAAGTTAGCACCCACCGCAGGGGTTCAAAAACCTAAGGGGAAGTGTTTCAAGTGTGGTAAGGTTGGACATTGGAAGACTGAATGTCCCGACTTCAAGGCAAAACAGAAAGGTACACGCATCGCCTTAGTAACTGAAACTGTGCTTGTTTCCGCATCTACCCATGAATGGGTAGTAGATTCCGGAGCAACTGATCATGTTTGTTACACCTTGCAGGGGTTTCTGCAGAAAAGGGTTCTGGCTGAAGGCGAGGTGGTGGTTTCCATGGGCAATGGATCGCGAGTTCCAGCTATTGCCATAGGAGATTTACATTTATCTGTTTTAGACTCTAGTTTAGTATTAAGAGATGTTTTATTGGTGCCTGAGTTTAGGCGAAACATCATTTCCGTTTCAAAACTTTTTATTGTGGATGGTTATAGATCTGTTTTTTATGATCAAATTTCGATATCAAAAGGGAAAGATCTTATCTGCAATGGGACTTTAAATGGATCTCTATATACTATTACGTCTAATCCATGTACATATGTTAATGTTGCTTCCTCATCATTAAATCCTAAAAAGAGGAAAGAATCTTCTAAGGTAAACCAAACTTATCTATGTCACTTAAGACTAGGTCACATCAATCTAAATAGGATCCAAAGGTTGGTGAAATATGGATCATTGGAGTCTCTCCAAGTTGAACCATTTCCAACTTGCGAATCCTGCTTGGAAGGTAAGATGGTGACTAGGACTTTTAAGGCAAAGGGTTATAGAGCCACAGAAGCATTAAGTTTGATACATTCTGACTTGTGTGGACCTATGTCTACACAAGTTCGTGGAGGGTATGAGTACTTTGTCACATTTACTGACGACTACTCGAGGTATGGATATGTTTACCTTCTTCGCCACAAGTTGGATTGCTTTGAAACCTTTAAGGAATTCAAGGCAGAAGTGGAGAAGAAGTTAGATAAAGAAATCAAAACACTGCGATCTGATCGTGGTGGGAAATACCTATCCAATGAGTTCAAGGACTACTTGACAAAATGTGGGATTACATCCCAACTGACAGCACCGGGCACGCCTCAGCAGAATGGTGTGTCAGAGAGAAGGAACCGAACTCTCCTAGAGATGGTTCGGTCCATGATGAGTTATGCAACTTTGCCTGTTTCCTTTTGGGGATATGCCCTAGAGATTGCAGCATACTTGCTAAACCGTGTGCCATCCAAGTCGGTTAACACGACTCCAGTCGAGTTGTGGAGCGGGCACAAGCCCAGTATGCACCACATAAAGATTTGGGGTTGTCCTGCTTATGTGTTGAATAAACAGGCCGACAAGTTGGATCCACGTTCAGAGGTTATGTTGTTCATAGGATATCCGAAGGAAACGAAGGGTGGTTATTTTTATGATCCTAAAGAACAGAAGATCGTGGTTAGCACCAACGCTCGGTTCTTAGAGGAGGATTATATTAGTAATCATAAGTCTCGAGTCGAGATCATCCTTGAGGAATTACAAGGTGATCGAGATCCACTCACAGAGCCAATTGTGCAAGATAGAGCTCCACGAGCAACTGCACAATCTATTAACACAACTCCTGATATTTACACCTGATCGGTATATGTTCACTGGGGAGACTTCTGACCATCTCCCGGCAGATGAACAAGACACCGTGGATCCCTGGACTTACAAGGAATCAGTGGGAGATGTAGATACAGATTCATGGAGAATCGCTATGGACTCAGAATTTAAGTCCATAACTGATATGGATGTATACGAGATCACTGAACTACCTGAGGGATGCAAGGCCATTGGTAGTAAGTGGGTATACAAAAGAAAGAGAGGATCGAATGGAGAGATCATGACATTTAAGGCCAAGCTAGTGGCAAAGGGTTTTACCCAGAAAGAAGGTATCGATTATGAAGAGACCTTCTCGCTTGTAGCAATGATCAAGTCTATTAGGATTCTCCTTGCCATAGCAGCTCACATGAACCTAGAGATCTGACAAATGGATGTCAAGACCGCATTCTTAAATGGGCACCTTGAAAAAGGTAGAGAAATCTATATGAAACAACCAGATGGTTATGTGAAGGAGGGCGAAGAACAACTAGTTTGGAAGCTTAAGAAGTCTATTTATGGACTTAAGAAAGCTTACCGGTTATGGCACCAACGTTTTGACGAGGTAGTCAAATCCTATGGTTTTGTATCCTGTCCTAACGAGGTGTGCGTGTACCGTATCTGTGTTAATGGAACAGTGGTGTTTCTTGCACTTTATGTAGATGACATCCTTCTCATTGGCAACAATGTTGAAGTGTTATCAGACATAAAGACATGGTTATCCGAGCAGTTTCAAAAGGACTTAGGTGAAGCTGCTTACATCCTTGGGATCAAGGTTATCCGAGATCGCCAGAAAAGGATGTTAAGCTTGTCACAAGCGTCCTACATTGATACTGTTATTGCTCGTTTCAGCATGCAAAATGCCAAGAGAGGTTCGGTACCTTTCAGACATGGCATTTTTCTATCTAAGAATCAGTGCCCTAAAACGCCTAAAGAGATAGAAAGTATGAGACTAGTACCATATGCTTTCGTTGTCGGTAGTCTCATGTATGCAATGCTTTGTACGAGACCAGATATCTCATATGATGTAGGCATGGTCTCAAGATATCAGTCTAATCCTGGACAAGCGCACTGGACTGCGGTCAAAAATATTCTCAAGTACCTTAAACGGACTAGAGATTATAGAATTGTTTACCAGTCAGACAGTCTAGTGCCTTTGGGTTATACGGACTCGGATTTCCAGGCCGACAGAGACGATAAGAAGTCAACCTCGGGTTTTGTGTTTACCTTGGGAGGTGGAGCTATTTCATGGAGGAGTGCAAAGCAGAAATGCATTGCGGACTCAACCATGGAAGCAGAGTATGTGGCTGCTTCAGAAGCCTCGAAAGAGGCAGTCTGGCTCAAGAATTTTCTCCAAGATCTTGATATTGTTTAGAATTTGCCTAAGGCAATCACGATTTATTGTGATAATGCGGGTGCAGTGGCAAATTCTAAGGAACCTAGATCTCACAAGGCGTCTAAACACATAGACAGGAAGTACCACATTATACGAGAATTCGTAAATCGAGGCGAAGTACTCATAGAAAAGATCGAAACTGAAGACAACTTAGCTAATCCATTCACAAAGAGCTTACTAATTCTGGCTTACGAGAAGCATGTTTGTGGCATAGGACTGGTAGAGATGCCCCCCACTTAGGACTGTAGAAACTTTTGTATAAGTGGGAGAAGAGGAGTGATAGATAGGATACACAGCTAAATACTAGTTTGTACCTAGAACTGACACATTGTATACTAAAAGTTTGCTTTAGTATAAGTGAGAGAATTGTTGGGATTTTGTATACTGGAAGCACTTTTTATGCTTGTATAAAATGTGTTTTTGTCCTTACCACTATTTTATTCTCCTATTTGATAAATATGTATATTTGCACATGTTATCCTTTATCTTGTATAAAAGTTAGATTTGTGTGGTGTGTCGGGTATCACAGAAGACAACACAAATTGGTTGAACTGACAAGATATAAACAGTTGTCACAGCTGAGACAACTTAAGGATAAGTTGTCGGTTTAAGCTGCAGTTTAGATAAGAAGTGGCTTGTCTTAGCTGCTTGTCTTTACTGGTACACTTAAGGTGGTGTATTGACGGATCACAGTGAGATGTGTTCTCCTAACTGACCTTAGTGGAGAACCAAAATCTCGGTGACTTAGTTGGTCTTAAGCTTGGTAAGACTTCAGCTGAGTGCATTTGGCTATCTATCACTTTGACCTACTATGGTGAACGTCATCGCGACCGGATCTACGTATCTTGGGTGTTAGTAGTTATATGTGGCTCAGGCTTGCAGCCCTATCCTAGTAAAATGGGTTGATAATATCCCTTGAGGAACTCGAAAGGATTAGCACACTAAACCCGACTGGTTGATTAAGTTCAGGTGTGTTAATAAGGTCGAGTGGTACTACTCAGGAATATAAGATGTTAATTAATTTAAGCTGTCGGTAAGCTTAATTAATTAACGGATATTTCTATCTTAAATACAGAGATCGACTAAGTCTAAAATACAAGCCCTTGCTCAATTTGGGATAAAGAGGTAAGTCAGCACGGATTCTCTAGTGGAATGAATCTGTGTTTATTAATTAATTTTTCTATGGGCTGAGCATGGATAATTAATTAATTTAAGGCCCGGCTTTATTTCTTGTATTGGATCCCTGATTTGGCCCAATTAGTTGTCTAGTTATTTATTGTCTCTCGGAAATCATTATTAATGGATTAATGTATTTTTACATTATTTAATAATGTTATTTATCTGGAATTAATTGGCTGGGCCAATTAATTGATAAATATTAGTAGCCCAGTAAATTAATGAATTATATTATGGGCTGGTTATGTGGAAGCCCATTAGAAATATAATTAAATTAATGAGCTACAAATATATTAATATTATATTGGCTTTTGAAGCCTATATATATTAGTATTCTGTTCAGAAACAGATTACACACACACATAAACTCACGCACGCACGCGAAGAGAGAGAGACAGTAATCTATTTTCTTCAGTTCTCTGACCACCCAGAGGAAGAAAAAGGCCGGGACACAGATCAGAAGATCTGACACAGGAGCAACAATCATAGCCGCGACAACATACGAAGGAGGAAGGTATCGGTTTCTAACCCTCAATTATCCTTCAGAACGTGGCCACAACAATTTAATCATGGTTAGACTAAAATATTAATTAGTCAAAGCCAAATTTTCAACAATCCCCCACATGAGTGGAAATTGTGCATGCATGTATGCAAACTAAATGCCCAGGTCGAAAGAAAGAGCACTGCAGCAGGATAAGTAGCTTGAGGCTTTGAACCTTCCCTTGTCAACACTATCGGGTAGACCGACGGACTAGTGGACGTGATGCCTTGAACTATTCTTCCTTAGTGTGCACCAAGACAATAGTATCAACACAATACTATCTCAACTTTGTTCGTTCTCACGTTTGTATCTATTTCGCCCTCTGTGAAGCGACCACACTTTTCACTTATCTAGGTGATTCATTTCCAAGTATTCTGCCATACTTATCTGCCAATGAATCATTAAAAGTCATAAGACTTAACATCACCACATTGACAGGTTTCAACACTTAACTTGCTTTCCAAAGGAATGGGTGAAGATATATTTTTCCAAGTGTTGCTCTACGAACTCTTATAGCTTAGTTGTCCTATTGAACCAAGTTTCTGGAATCTCCAGTCATCTTGGTTGCGTTACCACTATAATTGTTCTAGTTGTAGATTTTTAATCACATTCCCTCTAGCAACTTATTCATTCGATCTCTATTTAACCCTATGGATAGCGAATCCGCTAGATTATCCTCTGACTTGACATAACAAACAGAAATAATCTCACTTAAGATCAAATATCTTATGGTATTATGTCGACGATGTATGTGTCTCGACTTACCATTGTACATGGCATTTAGTGCCCTGCCAATAGCAGCTTGACTGTCGCAGTTAATCATGACAGTAGACATTGGCTTCTGCCAACATGGAATATCCTCAAGAAAGTGACGAAGCCACTCTGCTTCTTCACCAGCTTTGTCCAGAGCTATAAACCCAGATTCCATGGTGGACCGGGCTATACACGTTTCCTTCGTGGACTTCCACCATACTGCTCCACCCCCAATAGTGAATACATAACCACTAGATGAGAATGAGTCTTTCGTATTCGATATCCAATTTGCATCACTGTACCCTTCCAGAACAGGTGGATATCTAGTGTATCTCAGCCCCAAGTTGAGAGTATACTTTAAATATCTCAACACTCGTACTAGAGCAGTCTAATGTTCTCTGCTTGGATTGCTCGTGTACATGCTCAACTGTTAACTGGGCAGGCGTACAGTTACTGATGTACATCAAGCATTCAATGATCTTTGCATACTCCTCTTGTGCAACAGACTCACCTATGTGCCTGCACAGATGCACGTTGAGCTCTAATGGCGTTTTGGCTGGCATCTTATCATAGGCATTGAACTTCTTGAGCACCTTCTCGATGTAATGAGATTGTGTCAAGATAATTCCATCAGCCTTCTGCACAACTTTGATTCCAAGAATCACATCAGCTAAGCCCATATCTTTCATATCGAAGTTTCTCTTCAACATACGTTTCGTATCAACAATGAGTTGACGACTACTGCCTATTATTAGCATATCGTCTACATAAAGGCAGACAATAACAAATGCATCATCAGTGTCTTTAACGTAAACACACTTGTCACACTCATTGATTTTGAAACCATTTGACAACACCGTGTTATCAAACTTCACATGTCATTGCTTTGGGCTTGCTTTAGACCATACAACGACCAAACTAGTCTGCACAACTTGCCCTCCTGTCCAGGTGCCACTAGCTCACTATTTAGGAAGGCAGTCTTAACATCCATTTGATGGATCTCAAGATTGTGCAACACAGCAATCGAGAGAAGCACTTGAATAGACGTGATCCTAGTCACATGTGAGTAGGTATCAAAGAAGTCATCTTCCTCTCTCTGCCTAAAGCCTTTGGCTAGTAGACGAGCTTTGTACTTATCAATAGTACCATCAGCTTTGAACTTTCTTTTAAGGATCCACTTGCATCCTAAGGGCTTACAACCTCTTGGGAGATCAGTTAACTCTCACGTATGATTCTGCATGATGGAGTCATTCCCACTATTGATAGCTTCCTTCTAGAACGCAGCGTCTGGGCTGGACAGAGCTTCTCCTATAGACTTTGGTTCATCATCTAACATATAGATGATGAAAGCTGCCCAAGCGTCTTAGCGGTTCTGGCTCTCTTGCTACTTCTTAGTTCAACATCATCTGCCCGATGAGAACTAGTTGCATCATCATGAGTTCTCTTCGCAGAACTTCCTTCTGTCCTATCCAAACCCTTGCATGGATAAACATTTTAAAAAAATATTGCATTCCTTGACTCTATCGTCGTTCCTACATTCACATCGGGTATCTCCGACTTATGAATTAGGAAACGATAAGCACTACTATTAAGTGCATATCCTATAAAGATACAGTCAATCGTTCTGGGATCGATCTTAACTTATCTTGGACAAGGAACTTCAACCTTGGCCAGACACCCCCACACTTTGAGGTATTTATATGACGGATTACGTCCTTTTCACAATTCGTAAAGGGTCACATCCTTACCCTTCAGTGGAATTTTGTTCAGAATATAGTTAGCTGTCAAGACAGCTTCCCCCCACATATTCTGGGGCAGACCTGAACTTATCAACAAAGCGTTCATCATCTCTTTCAGAGTACGGTTCTTGCGTTTGGGAATATCGTTTGATTGAGGCGAGTATGGAGCCGTCGTTTGATGTATTATGCCCGCCTGGGCACATAGCTCCTCAAACGGCGCTACATATTCACCACCTCGATCACTTCGAATTGCTTTAATTCGGGTGCTTAGCTAATTTTCAGCCTCAGCTTTGAAGTTCTTAAAAGCTTCAATAGCTTCGTCTTTACTCCTTAAGAGGTAAAGATAACAGTACTTTGTGCAGTCATCGATAAAAGTAATGAAATACTTTTTTCCACCTCTAGTTTGCACAAATTTCAAATCACACACATCTGTGTGGATCAACTCTAGAGGTTATGTGCTTCTTTCAACAGAGTGAAATGGCAACTTGGTCAGTTTGGCCTCAACACAGATTTCACACTTCTTACGTGTGTCTACTTATTTAGTAAATCCAAGTTTAATAATCGTTTTATAGCATTTAGATTAAAGTGTCCCAATCTAACATGCCATAGATCAGAGCACTCAACCAAATAAGAACAAGTAGAAACATTCTTATTCATATGTGCTCGGCGCACAACCATTACATTCATTTTGAAAAGTCCATCAGCAACATAACCTCTGCCTAGGAACTTTCCAGACTTGGTAAGTATAAACTTATCAGACTCAAAGACAAGCCTAAAACCATTCTTTACAAGAAGATAACCCGAGACTAAGTTCTTGAGGATGCCTGGGACATGCAGCACATCCTTCAGCGTTAGCTCCTTCCCATAGGATAACTTCAGAACCTCTGCTCCGATTCCAGCCACTTCAGATGAAGCCTTATTGCCCATATGCGACTTTCTGCCTTCAATAACATTGTAGACAAATAACGCATCCTTGTCCAGGCAGACAAGACAAGTAGCACCTGTGTCCACGAACCACTACTTAGGGGTTTCAACAAGATTTATTTCTGACACAACATATGCCAGATCATCATCATTCAACGCATCATGTTCAGTAACATGAGCATGTTGGAGAGCGTTCTTCTTCTTGAGCTTTCTGCATTGGCTTGCCATGTGGTCATACTTGCCACAGTTGTAGCACTCCCCATTAAACTTCCCTTTCAGAGCCTTCTTGCCTTTGGCAGACTGGCCAAGGCGCTTTCTCTTGCTTGGACCACTACGTTCCAGCAAGTTAGCCTTTTCATCGATCGAGACCCTCGGTCTTGGATCGGCTTTTCTGTTGTCTTCCTCAATCCTGAGTTTGACAATTAGATCCTCAAGAGTCATTTCCTTCTGCTTATGCTTCAGGTAACTCTTGAAGTCCTTCCACGAAGGAGGCAACTTCTCAATCACTGAAGCAACAGTGAAGGCATCGGGAATATTCATCCCTTTAGCATGAACATAGTGCACAACGAGTTGAAACTCTTGCACTTGTTCCATGACAGAACAATCATCTTGCATCTGGTAAGCCAGATACCTGGCCATAGCAAATTTCTTTGTTCCAGCGTCTTCAGCTTTGTACTTCTTTTTGAGAAGTTCCCACAGATCCTTGAAGTTGTTCTGTGTACACAGAATACAGGGCATCTTCCATACTGCTCAAGATATAGTTCTTGCACATGAAGTCTTCATAATGCCACTGTACATATGCATTCTTCTTGTTTTCATCCTTCTCATCAGCAGAAATGACTGGAGCCTGCTCTTTGACGTATTTCGCCAAGCCAAGAGTAGTCAGGTAGAACATCATCTTCAATTGCCAAGTCCTGAAGTCAAGACCAACGAACTTGAATGGTTTTTCAGCTTGGGCAGAACCTGGTAAGACCCTTGCTCCACCAGATTGGTTGTTGGAGGTTGAACCAGTGTTGGACGCCATTTCCAAAGCTTTAGTAGGTCAAAATACTATCTTGCGACCGTTGGTTAAAATAGCCGAACCTTGGAAATGCGTACAAAATAATAACAAGTAATTGAAAATACAATAGAAATTGAGGTACTAGATTACAACCGATTTTGTATCCAATAGGGCAGACAACTTTCTGGTATTCTGGGCACGACAAACTGGCCAGAATTGACTGGACTGAACAGACTAAAGTCGAGTTGAGTTTCCTCTTTTCGCAAGATAGTATTGCCCCGGCTAGTGCTCACGGATTGGCAATCTGTCCCCAAAGTTAAAACGATTTTCCTCCTTCCCGGTAGCAGCACCGTAAACTGGAAAGGCTCCAGCGAACTGAACCAAAGCACGAACTGGGCAGACACAGAACTAGACTATAGATGCAAATGAAGTGCTTTATGATTTTTGTGATATCTTTTATTTGTTGTGTGTAGTGAATGTTATGTATGAAATGCTTGTAGATGCATCTATATATAAAAGTAACTTCCACCAAGTGAAGGGACTCAAGGCATTAAAGTGTCTCTTCATTACTTGCTCATTTAGAGCCACTACCTAGACATTTCAAGTCTTCATGGATGCTTCTAGGTCATCAAGACCCTTGATGTGTCAACAACTCGCAGGCAGCTCAACAACCACACAAGCCAGTTGCAGATCAACCAGATTGGACTTCTCACCATCAAGCCTAATCCACTGCTAGCTAGCCCAACAGACTTAGTCTGTCAACAGCTTCAGTCAGCCTGCTAACAATCAGCCCACAAACTTAGATCCAAACCCAAGCCAATAACACGAGTCTACTTGCCCAGATACGGGCCAAGCAATGGGTCGGGGAGGCTGGTAGTACTTGCATCCAATTACGAAAATGCTCCCATAAGTGACCAACTTAAAACGCATATTTCTCACTCACCGAAATTCGATTATGAGAATAAGAACATGGTCACAACAATTTAATCATGGTTAGATTAAAATATTAATTAGTCAAAATCAAATTTCGAACACTAGGTAGCTAGTGTAGTAACCTATGAGCAATATTTATCCATTGTTGACAAGAGTAAAAGCATATGACCAAAACTCAAAACAACGTATATAACTTAAAAAAGCAAAGGCACACATCAAGACAACCTTACAACATTAAAAACAAGGAAAAAAATAAGTCAAGCAAATTTGATAAGAAGCAATTAATACTAAGGTAGTGTTTGGAATAGCTTAAATAAACTGCTTCTGGGCTTTTTCACTGCAGAGTCACTTTTTTTAATGTTTAGAATGGAAGCTTCTGTTTTTCTGAAGCTTAAAGTAAGTCAGAATAAACAGAAGTTCATAAACTGGTCTGAGGGTGCTTTTTAAAAGCAGAAGCAAAAAAAATTTGAAAAGCAGCTTATAAGAGTGTTTGCAAAACTATTTTTTCTAAAATTAAACTGTTTTTTCTAATATTGCAAACACTAACAACTTTTACTTAACAACAACTTTAAGCAACTTTAAGCATAAGATAGTAAAAGCTATTTATAAAAGCTCTTCCAAACACTACCTAAAGATGCAAGCTTGGAACGACTTACTGTTTGTAAGTTGACTAGGCTCATATTCATACACGTTATCAATATCCATAATGTAGTTCGACGGAAGCTTTTCGCCCTTCAATTTCGGAACCAATTAATGCTCCAATAGTTCAGCGCCCGTTGGGACGAATTTGTAGCCATGTAGCAAATTCAACTTTTTTCTTGTCGTCGCAAGATGATCCTCTTGAATGCATGTTTTAAGAAGAATCTCGAAACTAAGTAATAAATACGAAGGCAAAGGAGGCGTGGTTATTATTTACACGGTGGTGCTTTGTTTTTTGAGATCGAGTGCGTGAGAGTGTCGCAGACGTTGTCCTCATACAATTGGTAGTGTAATCAACTTTGGAATATTGTTATATTTCTAGTTATATAATAGAAGCTGTGACAGCAAGGTATAAACCAGCTGTATTAGGATACGTTTCCTATTTAGATAGGTATAGTCCCTTATTAAAATTATGATAATAAGTATTTTTTTTTAATATGATTATTAATGTCTTTTCTTTGGAGGGTGGGATTTAAAAAAAAAAAAAGTTGTGATCGAATCCACGTATGAATAAGCTGTTGCGTTTTGATATATTTTATTTTTTAATATGATTATTAATGTCTTTTCTTTGGAGGGTGGGATCTAAAAAAAAAAGTTGTGCTCAAATCCACGTATGAATTAGCTGTTGTGATTGAATATATTTATATATGAACATTTAATTAGGAAAAAAATAAAATATAATTTAATGCCGGTGATTTAATATGAGAATCTATTTCTTATAAATTGCTATAGCCTGCAAACAATACAGGATGGTTCAACCACCCTTAAGTGACAGGCTTATCCAAGCTATACGTGACAGGTTCTAGCCTGCAAACAACACAGGAGGATTCAACCACCCTTAGGTGACAGACTTACCCAAGCTATAGGTGACAGATTCACACATATCTTGGTCGGTTTTGAACCCATGACTTTCTGGCCACAAGTTACCCACTTAACCGCTATGTCATACAAAGGGACACTCTAATACATTATTTATAAATATATTGCTTATAAATATAATGACAATAATCCGCTACAACTGCTATCATAGGGTCGTCTATTGGATAAATACCAAGCCTTCATTTTATTTTGCTCAAATAATCAAATTTGCTTAACTTTTTTCCACACGCCTTAATTTAAACAATAATTTGATTTCCGTTCCTTAATTTCACTTAAGACGGTATCCACAACACAAGCTTACGCTTATTTTTCTTTCACCGCTCTCTTTCTTTCTTTGTATATATGTTGTATAGTGTAAACATAATCATTTGTCGTAGTTTTGTGTTGTTTTCACTAAGATTTCAAGAAATTGTTGAACCAACCCACATAATCCTTGGCATATCTCTTCCTATTATCGTTGTAATCCACATAGTAGAGCCCAAATCTTGACGTGTATCCTGCTCCCCATTCCCAGTTATCCAGCAACGACCAAGCAAAGTACCCTCTCACATCGCAACCATCCTCTCTGTCAACCACAATCATATGTATATATACATCATGTCATAAGCCTTTTAATTAGATTTGCTAAAAGAACTTACTTCATTGCAGCTCGTAGATTTGTTAGGTAGTCGTTGTAATACTTGATCCGCTTCTTATCCTTGAGCGCATCCTTGATCGATGTAAGCGGGTTGTTTCCGTCGTCCATTCCTAGTTACAGAAGGTAATAATATATAATTACAAGGCCAAGAAAGTAGTAAGCTTATAATTAAGGCAAATGAAATTAATTGCATGTAGATGTTTACCGTTTTCAGTAATGATCACTGGTGGATTGCCATAGTTGTTCTTGATGTGATTCATCAAGCTTCTCATCCCATGTGGGACAATGTACAACCAAACAGAATTTGCCTGCAAAATCTTTGTTAGTTACATATGTACTCCCTAATTAGCATGTGTCTTGAAGTTAATTAAAGACTTCTGCAATGCATATATATGTATACCCTATCGTACACTGGCTGTCCGACCGCAACGGCTGCAAGAACAGAGAAGCAAAGAGAAAAGTGAGAAATATAGGACGAAATGAGAGAGAATATATCAGCAAACATACGGAATGTGAAGGCGCCGGAGTCTGCAAGGGAGTCGTTGAGAAGGGTGCCGATAATGTTGGTTTTGTCTAGGCTTGCATACCATGTTGTGTAGTGGTTTATGCCTATGAAGTCGTACGAGCCCTTCAGCTTCATCGACTGCTCTCTTGTAAATCTTGGCAGCCTATCTCCCACTCTGCTTCTCATTATCTTCGGGTATGTCCCTTTAATTATAGGCTCGAGAAACCTTCATTAATTTTTCAGTCACATTAGGCCTTATTAGTTATTACAACTATTGGTGACATCTATTGATAAAGCTAGTTGTTACCAACCCAAGTTGAAATCTATTGCTCTGTGTGTGGCGTCTATGTCTTTTGAGGAGTTGGATGCAGGTTGGTACCAAAATGTGTCTAGTGATATCCCAATTGCTCCATGTTGATTTGGCTTTAAAAAGATGAGAGAAAATTTGACATGTCATCATGCTTAGTTAGTTAAGGTTAATGTCTTGACAATATAAGAAAAATGCAAATAGACAACAGTATATGCGAGAACACGTTGTTGTAGCTAAAACTGTTGTCTATAATTGAGAAAAAAAAACGCTTATAGACAACGGTTTTAGTGGACTGTCATTGCCGTGGTCAATTTTAATGGTCTAGTTCTTTACCTTGTACTTCTTCTTGTATATATTCGTTGTTGCCGCGTGTGCAAGAAGGATGTTGTGTCCGACAATATAAGGCTCGGTTGCAGAGTTACCGGCCCTACAGAAGGCGTGGAGGAGGACGGAGCAGCGGCCGGGTGCTTGCAGCCCTACATCATAGCCTTGTACGGCAAAGGTGTGAGGCTCATTGAAAGTGATCCAGTGCTTCACTCTGTCTCCAAACTCCTTAAAGCATGTCTCAGCATACGTAGTATAGTCTTGTCTGTTTGGTAATAAAGTTAGGTTTAGTTCAAGAATTGAATCTGCTTGTGTATGATGTTTGCTTACATGATCCGATTGCTGAGCCAACCATTGTAGCTGTCTTCAAGGGTTTGGGGGAGGTCCCAGTGGTAGAGTGTTATGTACGGTTCGATTCCTAACGCCCCATGTCAAATGTCACGTGTCGAAATTTGATATTACAAAGTTAAGAAATTAATTACCTTGTGCTAGCAAAGCATTGATGACTTTGTTGTAATGATCAATGCTAGCTTGATTGATTTCCCCATTTCCTTCTGATGAACACAAATGTGATGTAAGAATTTAAAGATTGAAAATTTCTCATGAATAAATTAAATACTAATTAATTAATTAATTCTTACTAGGATAAATTCTGGACCAGGCAATGGAAAGCCTATAGGCATCCATTCCCATAGACTTCATCAGATGTATGTCTTCCTGTAATACGAAGTAATGAGAGTGGGTCGAGACAATTTTGATTTTTCACATTTTTTTACTCAGATGTATGTTGTTATCGATCTAACACACTAATATATTTATAGAAGAAAAACTTACTTCATAGCGGTGGTACTGGTCGTCTGCTACATCAGCATTACTAAAGTCAATCACTTTTCCTGGATTAAAAAAAACTCAAATTACTGTTCAAATATTAAATTAATTAGCATAATTTAAGATTTTTTTATTGGTAAAATGAGTTTTTGATTTACCAAACTCATGAGAAAATGTGTCCCAGATTGTTTTACCCCTTCCGTCCTCATTAACAGCTCCTTCATACTGAAAAATTGCAAAATAAAATCAAAATATTACTACTATTGTATTAAAATTAATTATTTTGGTTAAATAAGTTAATTACTAATATTTAACTAGTATCGTAAAAGAAATGCTTCCTAGTCATGATGTTCAAACTTCTAAGTAATTAAACGTAAAAAATTGTCAAGATCTGTCGTGCACAACATTCTTTTTACATAACTAGATTAATCGAGAATATTTGCTAATTTAATGTGATGGTAATTAATTAATTAATTAATCATACTATAAGTGTGGGAGACTTTTTCTATAGAATTTTTGTCATGCTCATGCATCCTTAGTTTAGACGTTATTCTCCATTTTAAATAACACTACAACTAAATATTAATTTGTCGTCACACTTTAATTTGGCATGGCGTGTATGTGATATACAACTTGATTCTCTGTCGAAATTAACCAAGAACAGAAATAAGAAAATAATCAACACTAATAAATGATTATCAAGAAGGAAAAAAAAAAGTAGGAAAAGCATAAACCAATTCATGCATGAAATATTGAAAGCCCAACAATCATATTATTGAATTGCTATCCTCTCTCTATAGGAATGTCGGATGCAGATAACTAGTCATTTTTTGTTTTTAAAAAATAGATTACTCAATCCAAGGAGTATCTTTCAATGAAAAACAAACAAAATTCACAAGACCAAATAAAATAACCAATAGAGAGAGGGGGGAGAGAGAGAGAGAGAGAGAGAGGCGGTTACCTGAAAAGCAGAAGACGCAGTCCCGAAAACGAAGTTCTTTGGAAAGCTTGATCTGCTGATATTTTGCCCACAACATAGCGGAATTCCGACGGTCAAAACAATCAAAAATATGAAGCAATTGATGCCTTCTCTCACATACATTTCTCTTTCTTATAATAATTCCTTCCTAAGTTTAAAGTTATGGATAAATGAATGAAGAAAAAGAAGAAGTATATTAATTACTACAATGTGGCGAGATAGCTATTTATATATACACACATGTATATAGTATATGATTATTTGCAAAGGGGAATTGGATTATGAAAAAGTCTTCGTTATTAAGTGTGGAAAGGCAGTAGTGCTGGGATTTGTGTGTGTGTGTGTGTTTGAGAGAGAGAAAGAGAGAGGGAGATGGAGGGAGAATGTGTGGGTGGTGTTGGATATATGGAGAAGAATGTGGAGGAGTTAAATTACAAATGTTTGCCAAATGTATATAAGAAGAATGGTTACTTAAAGTTAAAATGTTTTCCTTTTATTATAAGCGTCGTCGTATTTTATAAATTACTATATTAATATTAATTACTTTCTTCATTTCCCACTATATCTTTCTTTGTCTCGAATATTACTAAGCAGCTATCTAGTGGCGTCAACAGAATCATTGCCGCCTCGATTCTCTCTCTCTCTCTCCCAAGTAGTCCCAACAATATTCTTTTCACGGGTGACATTTTGTCTTCGTTTTCACATTTATCACCATTTTCCCTCCATCATTCTTGAAATACATATGTGCATTTAATCCGACCTTATCAATAATTCGTAAATCATACAAAATATGTAAACGTATACAATAAAGCTAATTAGTTCAATTTAATCTGGATCAATTTTTAAATATAGAAAGATAATTTTATCCTTTTTAATTTTAAGTTTTACTTATTTTAAATATAATGAATATATATGTATAGAAAATTTAATACAAAATTTTATAATGCTAATCCAAAAAAATTCTTTATGTTGTAAATATATTATATATATACTTACCATATATTGTGATGACCATGTAAACCCTAAAAGCCCATGAGCCCATCTTGTACTCTATATATAGAGGTCTCCACCCTCATAATAATACACATCTCATTCCCGCTCATTCTTTTATTCTCTCGTTCTATTTAGTTTATAACACGTTATCAGCACGAGAGACTCTTTTCAAAAGATGAGAAGATACCCACGGAAGAACAAACCATCCGCTACCGATCAACGCAAGAAAACTAGATCAGCAAACTTAGCTTAGGCACGTACTTAGAGAGAATTTATACGAGAAGGAAAGGTACTCATTCTCATCCTCCAATCTTCATTAAATGAAAACATCGCAATGTTTAATTTTCATAATTAAAGGGACACTTCTTTAATTATTATCACAATGTACTTTATGATTTAATTTTTGGATGATTTCTCTTATTATATTGTTATTATTTGTGCTCCTGAAGTAGCACAATACCCTAATATTCCTGAAGAATATTACGTAACTTTTTGTTGCTCCAGAAGTAGCACAATTCATATTCCTGAAGAATATCTTAAGCTCTTAAAGAGCAATTCAAACTTATTGAAATAACTTAATTGTTGCTCCAGAAGTAGCACAATTTAATATTCTTGAAGAATATTTCACTCTTGAAGAGTTACTAATATTATCTATGTAATTACTATATACCTCAATTTTTTTTCTTCAGCATACTGTATAATATTTATATTTATATATATAAATGTAATCTTAATTTGTTGCTCCTGAAGTAGCACACAACTAATATTCCTGAAGAATATTACGTACTGAGCAATTCATACAACATATCTTATTGATAGGCGAATCTTGGTTCTTGAATTTTTATTATTGTTGCTCCCGAAGTAGCACAATTGATATTCCCAAATAATACCATGTTCTTGAAGAACAATTGGGTTTCTAGAACGTATTAACCTTTCGCCTAAAGTGGTTTAATATAAAACTAAAATTAGTACTCCTGAAGTAGCACAATTTGTATTCCTGAAGAATACTACATGTTCTTGAAGAAACGATTATAGTTTTTTTATTTTGGCAAATGCTATATGTTCATAATTTTAATTCTTAAAGAACAATGAATATATAAAGGTATGTTGTACTTTAATGTATTACCTAATTACATGGAGTGGTAGCAAGAGCTCCTCTATGTTTGACAACTGCATTTTCAAAGCCTCTTGTTATTTACTTTCTTTTCAAGAATAGTTGAGATCCGGTAGATCTCAAAATTTATAATTTATTGATTTCATTTATCTTGAATAGAAGTAACTTGTTGCTCTGGAAGTAGCACAATTACATTCCTGAAGAATGACCATAATGTGATATTAACATTACCATCACATGTTTGTGGAAATGCCTCAAATACAGTATTTTTATATACTAATTAACTTTTGCTCTTGAAGTAGCATCATTTATATATTCTAGAAGAATATTAAATGCTCTTAAAGAGCAACTCGTACTTTCGATAATATATGTTATTCCTGAATGAAAAAGATCATTTATGTCTTGTTGACATTAATGCACTCTTGATATCGATGTCAATAAGAGGCATGAGGGAGATAATAATAGAATGAAACGAAGCATCCCAATAGGATTGCTTAAAGATATAATTGATTGTCCTCCATAAAACTCGACAAGAGTATATGCATCCTAAATTGCAAGATTTTCAAATCTAGTGCATCGAAATTATTGAAGGCTCCAGAAGAGCATGTGTCATTCTATCAAATGATACTAAATTAGCTATTGAACATGCCCTTTATTCTAGTAAGTCTAGAAGACACTTACTAAGTTTTAAGAATATGCAATGGATAGCATATTGAAATTATATAAGAAGGTAGTGATTCTTTTGTATTTAGCCAGAAGCTAACAAAAGAAAAGTTATCACACTAGCACCTTGAATGTATTACACATTTATAAAAATAAGTGAGACAAAACATGTCATGAACCAGAAGTTCAAAAGAGCTTTATGCTTTCACATGATAAGTTTGGACATCTGCAAGCAACTATGATGCGCAACATAATTGAAAATTCATATGGGCGCTGCAGAGAGATCCTGAAGAATCTCTTAATTTCCATGAATGCTCGATTTCTATAAGAAATTTAGCACTTGGTAAAACTACAATTTCAAAAATAAAGAGCTCAATTCCATCAAGAAGATTTGTCTTGATAAAGCGAGTGAGTTTATTAAACTCCAAGTTCCTCCTGAAGAGGATTTATATCAGATGCCTTTGGAATTGAGATCGTATAATTACTTGCTCATATCCATACTCAAAATGGTTTTTGTTCATATAAATATGAGTCTCACAAAGGAGATTGTTATTTTGATAAAATAACGTTCCAACATTAGGTGGAACATATGTCACATTCGGATTCCTGAAGTAATCAATGTGAAATCTACATCCAAAGAAAAAGAAGCACAAGGAAAAACTAGTCACATTTGGATTCCAGAAGTAATCAATGTGAACATGAAGTCGAAAGATTCATTTGCAAAAGATTGCAAATCAACTTCTTGATGCTTTCTTATGTTTATAATAAGTGACAATGTTATACATTTGCTGCAAACACCCCCGCCAAAATAAATGTCCCTGAAGGACAAGTACAAATGGTAGCAAATTTATATAAAGTTCGTCAAAAAATATGGTCGACCAATTGGCTCTAAAAGAAATTTTGTGCCTAAGATAAAGGGGTACAAGATATGAACCAAACCATGACGAATATGATTAATCAATCAAATGATGTTCCTGAAGAACTACAAACATCTGAAAATAGAGATCTCAAAATATTGGAGAGATCAAATATCGTCGTGGACGCACGACAGTATTTTCGCCTTTTAATATGACTCTTGAAATGATAAAAGAGGATCCTCAACAACGATCTATAAGAGATTGTCAAGATTGAAATAATTGGCCAAAGAGGAACGAAGTCATATAAGGTGAATCAATATTCCCTAGAAAGCCGGAAATATTTGGACATGTAGTTCCAAAATCTGAAAAATATATCCCCGAAGGATACAAATGTGTCTTTGTTACACATAGAAATGAAAAATTACGAGATATATGGCAATACTCGTAACACAATTTTTCTCTCATAGACCGGGAATTAATTATGTACTCTCCTATAATAGACGCCATTATATTTGATTAATCAACTTATATCACAAAAGGTTTGCTATGCGCCTTATGGATGTAGTATATATCTATCAATATGATTCACTAGATAGTGACATATATATGAAGATCCCTGAAGGATTTAACTTGCTCAAAACATGTAAGTCAAAAAGATGATGTCAATTAGACTGCAAAAGTCATTGTAAGGGCTGAAAAGCCGTATATGATATAATCATAACGACGAGAATTCCTCGACAGAAGGGTACATAAATGATGACTTGAGTTTGATTGAAACTCCTGAAGAACATAATACTTATATGTATACTCCGTCAAAATGACTTACATAGAACAAGTAATTATGAATTATTTTATTCATTGATAATCCAACTCACATCGTCGTCGGCATTAGGGGAGATATGAAATATAAAGATTGAATGTCGCAAATATCTCGTTGGATTAATTATGTAGATTCACGCACTATGAACCAGAAGTTCATCAAATTATTTAGTGCAAAAGGAGTGATTAAAATCTCATATACTTGTTGTATATGCACCATGAACGAACTGAAGTTCCTCATAAAAAATATAAATCAATTGATTCTTATTAGCGCCAGAAGCGTGAGAGATTTATTGGTGCTAAGAGATAAAAAGTCCGCGGAATAGAAATTTAGAACACATCACTCCACATTCCTCCTGAAGAGAATATGTGAATCATTATATACAAAAGTACTTGATGAAATCAACACATACCCAAAGACGGAGTTAGAATCAAAAGACTTGGGTTGAACTAATAATTGTATTTCATCCATATAGCTACCTAATGGTTGCTTCTATCACTTGAAGTGGATGTAGACTCATTTAGACTTATAGAAGATAATAAAGATGTTTTAGGACCAGAAGTTCCTTACTTATGTGCAATATGAGGATTTGAAATGGTATTGACCATCGTTTATTATCTTCGAGACAGACATGTTATTCTCTATGAGAATAATTAAACTTGTGTTGTACATATTATTGTAGACCTTAAAGATAACCTTGAAGATTGTTATCTTGAGGGGGAGTAAGAAATTGTAAATAATCCTAAAGATTAGACTGACTCCTAAAGGTCAAAGACCCTGAAGGTCAAATGGTTGCACTCTTTTTTCCTTTCTAAGTTTTTTCCCAAAGGGTTTTCTTAGTTAAGGTTTTTAACGAGGCATCCAATGCAACACACGAGTAAATGAGTCATTGAGATTGATTCATAAAAGAGACAACGAAACACATGATCTCCAAAGGAGTGGCGGCATCAACATCCAGCAATTTTGCTCAAGTGACAACCTAGCGGATTCTTTTACAAAGGCATTACCAACGTCAACATTCAAGAAGTTGGTACACAAGATCGATATGCGCCGACTCAAGGATCAAGAATGACTATATTGAGGTGGAGCAGCTGTACTCTTTTTCCTTCGACCAGTTTTTATCCCATTGGGTTTTTCTGGCAAGGTTTTAACGAGGCAACAGTTTCTTTTAGGGATGGTCAATCAAGGGGGAGTGTTGTAAATATATTATATATATATATACTTATCATATATTGTGATGACCATGTAAACCCTAAAAGTCCATGAGCCCATCTTGTACTCTATATATAGAGGTCTCCACCCTCATAATAATACACATCTCATTCCTGCTCATTCTTTTATTCTCTCGTTCTATTTAGTTTATAACACTTTAATTACTTTTCATGTCGATCCAAAAGTTTTATTCGTTTAACTTTTCATTTTTTAGAGGATTTTTAACTTTTTATTTTTTGAATATATTTGATTTGATTATATAATTATGTTAATAAATAAACATAATATTACATTGCTATCTTGGCATGGCACATTTTAAATTTATTTCTATGATATATAATTGTATTATATAGAATAAAATAAATTTGTCATAAATTAGAAAAAACAATGAATTCAAAAAAAAAAGTAAAAAGTGTATGTATTTTATGATATGAAAGTAAAACTATTTGTTTTCAGAGCTCTTTAATTTATTTTTATTTTATAAACAAATAAAAGAAAAAATCAATTGATAAGCCTTATAATTATTTTTCATTTATTTATATTTGTTTATTTGCTTATAAAATAATTAAGAATTAATGAAAATATAATTATTGTGAAAATAATCGGAAGAAAGTTAAATTCATGGATTAAAATATATATTTATTTTCTGTCGAAGAAAGTTACAAATTAATTGTAAACAAAAACTCTTTAAATCATATAGTAGTACAATTTTATAAGTAAAAGAAAAATTCGAAAAGAAATTCAATATAGGCGACTTGTGTATCGAATTACTGAATATATGGCAAAAATGAAAGGAAATGATTTTTAAAAAATATCATTTTTCTCATTAATCTTCACTCAAAAAAATTGATAAATAATCTCCGGCTCGAATTCAACTTGAAAAAAGTAAATGAATATTAAATAATATTCTAATTCGAGCTCAAAATATTTGAATTGTAGCCGGAGAATGTCTTACTCCTCGGTCATTACTGATTTTTGGATTTCATTATGTGTAAATAGATAAAAGTTATAGTGATAACTGCAATGCAGAAATGTGACGTCTTCTCCGATTCCAAAAAAAGGAAAATATGAAGACTGTTGTAACACTACGAATTATCACCAATTAAAGTCGAATAGCGGGCACGCTACTTTGTTATACTCCCTCCGTCCCATTATTAGTGGCGTCTTTCTTTTTGGCACATGAATTAAGGGAATATGTAATAAAGTATGAGAGATGAGTTAGTTAATAAAGTAGGAGAGAGAGATGAGTGTGATAATGAGAGAGTATGAGAGAGAAGATGATAAAGTAGGAGAGAGAAATGAGTATAATAATGAAAGTAGATGATAAAGTAGGAGAGATAAGATGATAAAGTAGGAAAAAGAGTGATAACTTTTTACCAATTTGGGATGTCGCCACTAATAGCGGGACATTCGAATTAGGAAAGGTGGCCACTAATAATGGGACGGAGGGAGTATTATTTTGGACTAAACATTAACCTACCCATCCGAAGGAATATGAACGTCAAAATCAAAAATCTTAATAGTAAGTAATTAATAATTATTTTGTGATGGAGTGACCGAAAGTCATCATGCCCATAAGCGGATTAGTTGGACTGGGCTCCAGCCCAGTAGAAAGTTTATACAAATGTATTTATTGGTAATAATAATTATAATTTGGGTATTTAGCCCAATGATAGGTATATGCTGATTTTCTTTATCTATTATATTTTATTTCTACTATTATTTTCCTTTGATTTCTTTTATTACTTTGTATTTTATTTTTAATACTCTTTTATTTATTTCTTTGTTTCCCTTGTTCTACTATTGTTTTTAATACTCTTTCATTTATTTCTTTTGTTTTCCTTATCCTAGTATTATTTTCCTGATTTCTTTTATTACTTTGTACTTAATTTTTAATACTCTTTTATTTATTTCTTTTGTTTCCCTTATTTATTCCTTTTATTTGTTTCACACTTTTAAACTTTCTTATTAATTTTCTTTCATTCTTTTTTCCCAGCCGTATTTTTGTTTTTCTCCTAAATTCTTATTTAATTTCTTTCCTTTTTTTCCTAATTTTTCAATTTCTTTTTCTAATTCCTTTTGTAGTTTCGCAAATTCTTTTCTAACTCCTATTTTTGTCTCTTCCTCTCTCTTTTTCCCCCCTCTTTTTTAGCAAGTTCATTTCCTTTTTATTATTATTTTTTGTTTTTCTAGTTCATTTGTATTTTCAAATTTTCATGCTTTATTTGCTAATTATATAAAATTTTGGTCCTTCGGAAAATGGTAAATGTAAATATATATATAATATGATAGAAGATCCTGACTCCACCCTGATCATGCCCATCAAGTTTGGATCTTCTTAGACTAACTTTTTTTTTTTTTTTTTTTTGATACGTGGAACCCGCAGCCGCTACCTTCGGTGCGCACACAGGAGAGTTCAACCACCCTAGGCTAACCATAGGTGACAGGCTCCACAAAGTTGCTTCCAGTGGGATTTGAACTCAGGACCTTTCGGTCCCGGGCCAACCACCTTCACCAACTTTGCCATCCCAAGGGGACTCTTCTTATACTAACTTAGTTCTATGTGAAGTAAGCACGCTTGATAAATATGCGGCGCAACCTACAATATAACTATTTTCAGTTGCTTCAACATTTTGCGTTCCCATTAATATTACGAATTATGTAAAATCGAAAAGATAAAGGTGGAAATGGCCATCATTGCTTAATTACGTGGCGTCACTTCATTTGGTAAAAAGGTTCTTCATTATTGAGAGAAGAGTAGTGAAACTGAAAAAAGAAAAGAAGAGCAAATTCACAAGTATACACATCAATTCTTAGTTCTTGTAAATAATACTCCTAAAATCTGGCCAAGTTTTATATGAAAGTGCTTTATCTATTATTGTTGTTCTAGGACTTTCCAACTTATGTCTAGGTAAAATAAATTGGTATAGTAATAAATAAATAACAAATTGACAAAAATAGTCCTCAAACTTTGCGGTTTTGCGATTTTTGTCCTCGAACTTTTTTTTTTTTTGACCCTCAACTCGTTGTTTTTGCGATTTTGGTCCTGCCGTCATATTTTCCGTCAATTTCAACGTCAATTCGCTTTTTTTTTTTAAACAAAAAAAAATAACTACAAGGGCAAAATCGTAATTTGGCAATTAAAATAAATTTAATTTGAAACCCTTATTACCTCAGAACAGCAGCTGAACACTCATTTCTGTCTTCTTCTCCCTAAGCCTTTGAAACTTGAAAGCACAGCGACTTCTTTCTTCTTTCTTCCTTTGTTCAGTTCGAAAGTGGAGCGAGTTATTTCTTCGTTTGTTCAGTTCGAAAGTGGAGCGGCGCGGACGGGAAGTTGCTGCATATTTGGACGGCGCAGTCGCGAAAAATTAACAGCCGAAAGTGACGAATGTGACGGCCAAGTCGCGAAATTGGACGGCGGACGGAGCAGAAATCGTAGATCTCAAATCATAGTCGCGAAATTTACGGCGGCGGACAAAGGTAAAACATTGGCTTGAACTCATTTGTTGATACTGTCTTCAAGGCACAATCTTTTCTTTATCCGAAAAAATATAAGAACAAGAGCATAATGTGAAAATGGGTGTGTTAATTTACAATGGGTTCCTATCTTAGTGGTACTTTCTGGATTGAATTTTTGTGATGGGCTATTACATTTTTATCTGTTAATTAGCAGCTTGTGGAAAGAAAGTGAAGCAAATCATTTCCATTAAGCTTATTTCTAATTTGATTGATTATCCAGTATAATATAGAAATATACATTTTATTTCAATTTCCAGTAAGTTGAGATGGTGCGAAGCTCCCGTAGTCGGAGTGGAAAATCGATCGAACCAGTGGATGTTTCAATTATGGAGGGCATGCTTGATACTGATGCACTTGAAAAGTATTTTGAGTAAGATTTCTTCCCATCCAAGCTAGCTTATAAAGGTTTTTTTGGTATTAGGTACTATTTATTTTTTGGATGCATTCTTGTAGATTGATTTGGAAGGAGGTTGGATTAGAAAAGAGGATCCATTTTACTAGAATTGACAGCTTATGGTTTAATGCTTATTCAAATAAGCGGGGGGAAATGGCATCAAAAGTGATAAGCTGAATCAAAGCAAGAGAAATATTGTCCAAACAGTATGTGATGGTACCTATTGTACAATGGTAAGTTTAGGGCATTTAGATTAGTTTTTTTACAAATTGTTCTTTGAATATACGTATTGTACGATAGGTCTATTGCCTCTAATTTATTTGTTATTTCTATGGACCAGTTTGCAGTGGATGTTGGACAAAGAACTTGTACATGCAGAAAATGGGACATCACAGGTTAGTTATTTGCTATTGTTGTTTTTAGTTGAACATAATTGTAATATATATTTACTTACATGTATAAACCACAGGCATCCCGTGTATCCATGGTGTGGCTGCTTTGGGAATGCAAGGATTGAAGCCTGAGGAATACGTTGATAAATGTTACAGTGTGGAGGCTTATAAGAGATCATACACTCCTCTCATTTATCCAGCAAGCGGCCCAAACAACTGGCCAAATTCAACAAAAAAGCTACTACTACCTCCGGCATCCATCAAAATGCCTGGCAGACCCAGAAGAAAAAGGAAACATGAAGATGGAGAGAAGGGCTACACGAAAACAGAAGATGGAGTCCTAAAGTTAAGAAAGATTGGAATGACAAAAAACAAGTGTAGGAAGTGTAATGAGAAAGGGCACAATTTCGGGACATGTCCTAATGTCTCAGCCCAAGCTCCAAAGAATACATGTTCTATTTACAAAATTCCAAAGAAGGGGTGCAAGGACATTTTGGAAGCGGAGTGTGATGAGGGGAAGAGTATCGCCAAAGCTAACAAACAAGTTAGTTTCTTTCATTTAAGTCTTCTTATATTAATTTTGGTTTGTTTGGTTGCGAAGGTGGTTGCTTAGAATTTTGGGCTTTTGAGTTGTGAATGTCCAATATGCATGTGTTCTCATCAGTATAATTGTCTTCAGTAGAATTTTGGGCTTTTCAGTTGTGAATTTTGTGTTCATTGGTTGTCATCAGCATAGTGCTGATGTTAATTGTCTTCTCAAAATGCATGACCGATGAGGCAGTAGTTATTGTGTCTTTGGAATGTCCTTGGATTTATTTGGTTGTGATGGTTTGTAGTTTGGTATATATTGCATATATGACTTGTTTTTGTTCTTCAATGTAGAAGAAAACACCTCAAAAAATTGCTAAAAAAAGGAGACCAGTTCGATGTGGTTGGTGTGCGGCCAAGAAGGTCACAATAGAGCCACGTGCACCGAAACTGGAGCGTGCTTGGATAGGCGAATAACAAAGGAGGCAACTTTGAGGATGTTAGATTAAAGTTATGATGATGTATATTTTGAACACTTTTTGGGGACTAATTATTGTGAATTATGAATTATGGGACTAGATTGATGACATGCAGGAATATTTAGACTAGTAATTGTGAATTATGCACGAAATGGTTATTTTGAAGTTAATTTTTTGGTATATTATAATTTTGTATTTCAATGATTAATTCACAATATATATTTTGCATTCGAATTAAATATTATTTATATTGCTATAAGGTTTCAGTTAGCTTATACGTAAAATTGACAAATTTAATGCAAAATCTCGTCAATACGAAGAAATTCAATTATTTGTCTAAAATTATTGAAATCAATCCTTAAAATATTTTATTTTGTTGAATAGGTCCCAAATTATTTTTCGTTTGCTATTTTGGTCCTTAGAAAAAAAATATTCTGATTTTGCCTTTTTATTTAAAAAAAACGAATTGCCGTTCAAATTGACGGAAAATATAATGGCAGGACCAAAATCGCAAAAACAACGAGTTTAGGGTCAAAAAAACAAAAAACAATAGTTCGAGGACAAAAATCGCAAAACTGTGAAGTTTGATGACTATTTTTGCCAATTTGCCTAAATAAATAAATGCTTATTGAATTCAAGAATTGGAAGAGCTTCGAAAACTTCAAAGACTCAACATACCTTGAACTCTGGAAAATCTAAAAAATTAATGAACAAGTCGAATGCCTAATACTATTAATTCATCTATTCGATTATCCGATTTTATTCAAAAATTAAGGGATGAGATCACCCTATCTCTGGAATCTCTGTCCAAATAGTATTCTAGTAAAACTTCGTAATTATGGACTCAAAATTATAAGATTAAAAAACAATAGTGTCCAAAATTACTCTCTTCGTTCCACTATAATTGTTCGGTATTCATTTTCGAACTATCTCATTCACTTATCTTTTTAAATAAAATACTACTCTAATAAATTTAGTAGACCATACTACTTTATTACTCCTTCACGCACTACTAATAATTTTTTAATCTCAATATCAAAAATAAACTGAATAATTAAAGTGGGACGGCGAGATACCAATTAGCTAGGGATTGAGGTGATCTATCCCAAGAATTTTGTTGGGCTACTAAAGAAAAAGAAGTTAGAGCGAGAGTGGGCCAACTAATATATGGATCGGAAGACGGCCCATCAGAGATTTGTTGGGCGAGTGGACGAGTTTATCCCTATAAAGTTGTTAGGCTGATGACCAAACTATAATCCTGATGGGCCGACCCAGAATTGTTCATTCCACTCTGCTACTCCAGTTGAATTGAAAGAAGCCGCCGAAGCAGCAGCAGCGGCAAAATTCTCTGCTGCGTCGATCGCAAGCTGTCCCGTTGCGCTGTAATTCAGGTAATATAATCCCTCGGTTGTTTGCTTCTTTTTTCCATTTTCTTGTGTGGTTTGAAGTCTTTGATTTGAATGGTAAATATTGGGTAGAATTAGATGGTTTAGAGATGGTTTTGAACTAGAATTGATATTTGTTGCTCAGACGACGAACAATCCGATGAGGAATAAAAGAAAAGATTTTTGGTTGCAATTGATTCGAACAAACATGTTCTGAATTGATTTTGATAGAATGTAGAAGACGAGTGAGATATAAAAGTCTACTTGAACGAAATTATGAAGCATCCCTTCTATGCCGTAGGGTTGTCTTGTGTTAGGGTTTGTATCTTCAGACTGTAGCTGCTGGGCTTTGAATTTGATGATGAAATTTTTGGTATTAAACTATTCTGTTTGATTCTGCCATAGCTCTTTAGTGCTGGAGGATTAATCCACTGCAGTTCAATTCCTCTACTTCAGTCTGTATTTTGTCTCATGTTTCAATCGTGTATTAGAATTGCATATGTTTTATGATGTTATACATGTGTTGTATGAAGGGTAGTACAGAACTACAGATAGAAAAGATGTAGGGATGATTTATAATAGGGCTCTACTGAGCAAAAAAGAAAAAGGCTGCTCGATAACTTTGGCTGACGGGATGTTTTTTTTAAACGTTTCTAACTCACGTAATATATATCAAACTAGATGCGGTGTGATGGGAGAGATGAGATTTGTGACCCTTTAAAGTATTAGAAGTAAACTCCCTTTAAGGTGGTCTGTATGGTTGTATGTTTTTTCTCCAACAAAACAAGGGAAGTTGAGTTCATGATTTGATTTGCAATAAGTTAAAAAATAGTCTCAGGAGTTTTTTTAGTGGCAAATTGTTTTAGGATATGAAATTGTACTGTTTTTGTCAAGAGAAATGGCAATGAGGAAACAATATAACATGATTGCTCATATATGGCTACACAAAATCTTGCAGATGGCTTTGGTTGTTATATGTGGCCAGCCCTGTAGTGGCAAATCAACAGCCGCTTCCTGCTTGGCTGAAGCGCTTCAAGAAGCAGAATCCAACTCATCCGTTCGTGTCATTGATGAATCGTCCTTTCATCTTAACCGGAATGAAAGCTACGCTAACATGCCATCGGAGAAGAATTTAAGGGGAGTATTGAGATCCGAAGTTGATAGATCATTGTCAAGAGATAATATCATCATAGTGGATTCTTTAAACAGCATAAAGGGGTACAGATACGAGCTATGGTGTTTGGCTCGCGCAGCTGGAACAAGATATTGTGTTCTGCACTGTGATGTTGAAGAGACTTACTGTCGTAAATGGAATGAAGAACGCAGGGAGAAATCTGAACCGGCTTATGATGATAAAATATTTGAGGATCTGGTTAGAAGGTTTGAGAGGCCGGACAGTAGAAACCGTTGGGATTCACCGTTGTTTGAGTTGAGGCCATCCAGAGAAGGGATTGAAAAGTCATCTCCTGCCATAGTAGATGCTGTGACTTACTTAACAAAACCAGTAGACTCGAAAACGAAAGATGTTAAAGTGTTGCAGCCCACTATTGCAACACAAGGTGCAAGGGTAAGTGAAGCGAATTCTCTCTATGAGTTGGATAGGGCAACACTAGAGGTAATGAATATGATTGTGGAAGCGCAGTCCCGTGCAATCGGAGGTCCTCTCAACGGTGTGAGTCTTGGACCGAGCTTACCAAGTATTGATATTTCAAGACCTGTTGGACTACCTGAGCTGCGTAGGCTTAGGAGAACTTTCATTAAGTTAACGGGACAGTCGAGCTTGAGTGGTCCGCCTCCACCCTCAGATGCTGAGAGTGCGAAGAGTATGTTTGTGGATTACTTGAACAGGGAATTAGGAAATAGTTAAGAGTAAGATGCTCCATTGCAGTATTGGTCAAGAAACACTAGTACCATCCATTTCTTAAGGTGGTACATAAGATCAAATTGCTGGAGAGATTTGCATTGTGTATTAAAAGTAATATTCTTTTTTGAAGATCTTTTTTTATTTCTTGTATTGTGGTTTGTATTTGAGTCTCTTGATTTAAGCATATAAGCTTCCTTGTAGACCTTCTTTATCTATGTTTGTTTGGACACTTGCTGTCTGCTTCTGGGCTTATACATCCCCTTGTTATTTTCTGCTGGATCCATACTTGTTTCTTCCACTCATATTAATTGGTTTCGCTGTTCAAAATCTGCAAATACACTCTCATTATTGGTGGGGCTCATACATCAATTCATGTTCTTGGTTTTATTGGACTTTTAGGCATCCCAATTTAATGTTTGACAAGTTGAGTATCTAATTAATTCTTGCCCTTAAACACACGGACACATGCTTTTATGGGATTTAGCTGAGGAAAATATCTCTCTCTCTCTCTCTCTCTCTCTCTCTCTCTCTCTCTCTCTTCTCAAGCTAGAACTGGTAACTTTATGGAAATAACCTTCTAGAGTGTTAAATATAAGAGAATCCTTGACTAGAGGTTTGGACTTTGTTTGCTTTGATATCCAGATTTTGCAATTTTGGACTCTTATTGGACCTAGTCTCCCATCTTCTTATTTTTCGCTTTTGTCGGTGCATTATTTGAATACACAATTTCAATAATACCGAAAATAGAAAAAAAAAATTAAAAAAAAAAAATCGTTTTCCTATCCTAAAATCAAGTATGGATTCTTCCAATAAATAGGATAATTAAACACAAAATTTGTTGATTAGAATTGGTCGAGCAACGTCATGGCATATGTCAAGATTTACACAACTCGGTCATGTGTTTATTTTATAGCTGTAATTTATGAGTTGGCCCAGTTGATCTATTAGATTGTTCCATTATTTTTACGAATGATGATGTAAGCTTCAATATGATAAATCAATAACTTCAATTTTGACTTATCCTTTTCCTTATCTAATATTTTCAAATTTCAAATTTTCTCTCACGATAAAATCGCCAACTACCATCAAATTTGTTGCAAACAGTTACAATCACTAGAAGGATAAGGATTAATGCATCAGTATTGTCTAAAAATGAAAAGGAAATAAAATGTTTTCTTGGGTTTAAAGAAACCAAATCTCTAAGCTAAAGAAAACATCAATTTTGTTAATAGTATAAATTAATGATACTCCATTATCGTTAGGAAAGAGTTTGACGAACCACCCAGACCTAATCTACACGTAGGAGCAATGATTTCCACGCCTAATTTAATAGTACTATAATTTAAGCCGTAATAATTTTGTCGGCCTGAGTAAGACTATAGTTACAACGTAATTAATCTACCATAACCTTTTTTAATTCACAAAGACAAATTACAATTTTATATTTATCTTTATATAATTAAGTTGAACATTGATTTTGGTAGGCAGAAATAAATTTTACTTGTACCACTTGCAACCTCTTTTATTCCATTTTCCAAACATTATCTATTATTTAATTCACGACTTATATCTTTTTGTAATAGCAAAAGTGTCCTTTTTTTACTGTCAGAATACCTCTCCAGATATTGCATTTAGAATAATTCATATTTTCAGGTAAAAACGAATTATTTTGTTGCATAATACATGCCTTATTTTATGATGATAAGCAAACTCCCTCATCCTTAAATCTAGCCTATATGGTTGCAAAATTAGACGAACTATTCAAAGCTCTTTTTTAATGTATGTTTTCTTCTTTCTTTATGTTCGACTATATACTTGGATATTATTTCCTTATACTGATACAAATTCGAGCTTGCTACACATATGATATATGCATTATCTGAAAATTGAGATTTTTTATTGTACGATTAGAATCAACAATCGAATTCAAAGGGACCATGTGACAATTTAATCCGAGTTTACTTAAGTATTTAAAATCTTAATAAAATTGGCCGACAGATCTTTAATTTATTATTTAATTCAAATGGACAAAAATCAAATAAAAAAAAAAAGAAAAAAAACGTATGAGGCTGTAAACCGTTGAGACAGAGACATCATAAGCTGGAATAGTCCTCCTTTTGGCATCAAACAACAAGACGTAGCTAATGTCTTTACATGCAAAGAGAAAGTCGAGCCTTTTTTTTAATTAAAGAAAAATAAATTCTCAATTATTCAAAAATTCAATTGTTTTTTTTTATTCGCATCAAAATCGTCATCACTTATAAATTCGCTAACCAACTTTCTGACCCGTTCTAGGCCGTAAAGCATTTTAATTATTTAATTAGAATTATTATATAAGTGTACCACTCATCAAATTATAATTATTATATATTCATATGTAAATTTACTTGCATAAAATGAAACCCGGTTAGGCTTCTTTTATATATTTTTGACTTTTGAATCTTACGAACACCTGATTAGTCGAAAGCCACTTAGGAAACCATCGCTTCATTTTTCCCATTTTTGAAAGTCTTTCTAAGAAAGCAAATGTTTATACATAGGGAAAATCGTGTGCAATAAAAAATGCAAACACGATTTGGGGAGGGATTTTTCTTTATTTAATAAACATAAAAATAACAAAACAATTATCTATTTCATCCGACTAGTTCCGGTTCAAATCCCGGGCACAGGAACTTTTCACAAACTTCCCATAATACTAGTAGCATTAGACCATGGTATTTGATTTACCAAACACATCATTATTGTATACTCTTTTACATATATAGCGCAACCCTTTTAGAGGAAGGTTGTGGGTGGATTTAATTTGAATTCTCTACCTTATCTACATAATATTTTTTGAATTTGAATTTAAGACTTGTGAAACTTGTTAGTGCCCTAATTAGCGCAACCGTATTATATCAACAAAATCTAATCTTTGTTGTATTGGAAATGGAATAGGAATGCATTTATGAATCGACTCTGATTAATTTCGCGCATAACAGACTGCAAATCATATAAAAAAAATTAGTAAAAGAAAATGGATACAAGTGTAAATAGGAAGAAATATGTGGCGATATAACACAATTATTCTCAGAGAATAATTGAAGCTCGATTTTGTTGCCCTGAATTTGGGGTATTGGATCTTAAAAATCACGCACCATTTAGAATTCCTGTTACACTTTATATAATTAATTTATTAGAATAATATATAATAAATAAATAAATAATAAACCCAGCTCTTATAATTTGTTTTTTCCCAATTATAGAGAACCCACGTTCCGTAAAGCTGCTCAGGAAGTTTCTCTCTCTAGATGTCAATGGCGAATCCGAACTCTGCTGCTTAACCGCCGTGGACACCTGGCTTTTGAGCGGTTTCCGCGCACTTCAACTGCCCGTGAGCAGAAACTCAATTTCGTACAATTTTTCTTTGAGTGTTGTATTGGCTGCCGCTCGATTTTGAGATAATGTCGGATGTATTGTTTCTACTGCTTTGTGGACCTGATCTGAGGGTGAGATCTAGGTGTTTTTTTGTGATGGTTTTTATTTGTGATTTGTGTTTTTTTGTTGTAATGTTGTGTTATTGGTGACGTAATGCAGGTCTGATTTGATCTGGAGGTTTCTGTGGTTCAATTGACGTGGGGATTGATCGATTTCTGGCGGTTAATTTGGCTTTTAATGTGGTAGTTGATGAAAGGAATTTGAATACGCTTGTGAAGGAAGTTTCGCGCGATCCAATTTATTTGCTATAGTTTAGGATCAGAGCATTTTCTTGATTTTTTTTGAATATTTGAGAGCTGAATTATGTGACATTGGAGATACCTGCTGATTTTGTAGTTCAGCGTGGTTTCCTGTGATGCTATCTTAGATCGTTTGGGGTTTTGATCATTATATTATACAAGAGTAAATGTATGGTCTTCAAAGTTGTTGGAGATTGAAGTTTGAGCAATAACCAAACGCAAGCTTGGATTTTCTGCATTAGTTTTTAAAGAGTATCACAAAAGTTGGACATGAGAAGCCCTTGGTACAATAAACTATTATTGACCTTCGGCCCTAGGCCGCCACTCAACTGGTTGCTTTTGTGTCTAGTTAGTCTTCTAGTTTTGATTGCGTTGTTAGGGTCTTCTTCTTCTAATCATATTGATTCTGTGGCTGATCCCACGAGGCATGACATTTATTCAAGCTATAGAAGGTTAAAAGAGCAAGCTGTTAATGATTATTTGGAATTGAGAAATTTAGGAACCAGTCCTTCAAAGGATTTCAATCTTTGCGGGAAGGAAAGAGAGAATTATGTTCCCTGCTACAATGTGTCTGCTAACCTGCTAGCTGGTTTTAAAGATGGGGAGGAGTTTGATCGTCATTGTGAATTATCACGAGATAAAGAGTATTGTTTGGTTCGTCCGCCCAGGGATTATAAGACCCCATTGACTTGGCCAAGTGGAAAGGATATCATATGGAGCGGAAATGTGAAGCTGAGCAAAGACCAATTTCTTTCATCAGGAAGCATGACCAAAAGGTATCTCAAATTAACCTTTCAGTTGCATCTTGATTACCTGGTGAGGAGTAAAAGATTCATGTACTTAGTAACTTTTGTGAGTAATAAATTGAAACTTGATTTTGCAACTTCTACAGGTTGATGTTACTAGAAGAAAACCAAATTTCGTTTCATTCGGATGATGAGATGGCCGTTAATGGTGTGAAGGATTATTCTCACCAGATTGCTGAAATGATAGGATTAGGGAGTGACACTGAATTTCGTGAAGCTGGTGTAAGTTTTTCCCCCTGTCATGAACGGCTACATTTCTCTCTTCTTTCTTTTTTTATTATCAGGTCTCAATTTTTTGAGGCATATCTTTGTTGATCATGATTGTCCCTTGAAATGGGTATTGATTTTTTAAGTTTCTTTTGCACTTGGAACTAGTACTTGTACATCTGTTAACGTGTGAAGTCATTTAATATCAGTTCACTTTTTAACATTTCAATTCTTTTCCTGCTGAATCACAGGTGCACACTATATTGGATATTGGATGTGGGTTTGGTAGCTTTGGTGCACATTTGCTGTCACTTAAGCTGATGGCTGTCTGTATGGCAGCATATGAATCAACTGGTAGCCAAGTTCAGGTAGCTCTTGAGAGAGGTCTCCCAGCAATCATTGGAGACTTCATCTCAAGACAGCTACCTTTTCCTTCCTTATCATATGACATGATTCACTGCACACAATGTGGTATTTTCTGGGATGATAGAGGTAAATCCACCTGGGTCCTTCACTCAATCTTGTTTGTTTCCTAATGCTAGGATTTATTTATTTTATGTGCTTCCTTTTTCCTATGCGTAGTGAATATGTTCTTTTTGTTTCTGGAAATATTGAATAAATATTGATGCCGACTTTATTTTTACCTTTTCAAATAATGGCTAGCCGAGCTCATTAATGAGTAGTTATTTTTGCAAGAATACATGCAATGCATTTCAGAATTCAATAAGAAGAACTAGGTAAGGGTAGATGACAAACATCATGATAAGTAAATGGTCAATTTCGGACTTCCAATTGAAGAAAATTCCCGTTTTAGATACTGGCTGTCTGGCAATGTTGTTGAGAACGTACAGAAAATAACCTTTTGATAAATAGTTATTTCAAGGAGTAAACTTCATCAGGCATTGTATAAATAGGAGTCATTTTAATTTTGTGTATACGCATTGTCTTCTTTTTGTGCGTTGAAGACTTAAGATGTTGCCTTTTGTACGATTGAATGACATTTTATGTAAATCCTAGTCTTGTACAAGAGTTTGTATGATGTGTATGTTCAGATGATGATGAACAAGAAAACTCAAGCACATAATTCTAGAACAGGATGGCTCTTGTCTCCTTTGTGTTGCATGCATTGTGTTCTTTTTGTGCGTTGAAGACTTAAGATGTTGCCTTTTGTACGATTGAATGGCATTTTATGTAAATCCTAGTCTTGTACAAAAGTTTTTATGATGTGTATGTTCAGATGATGATGAACAAGAAAACTCAAGCACATAATTCTAGAACATGATGGCTCTTGTCTCCTTTGTGTTGCTAATTATGTGTTACTCTATCAGATGGTATGTTCCTTATCGAAGTTGATAGAGTCCTCAAACCTGGAGGGTACTTTGTTTTAACCTCGCCCAGAAGGAGGCAGCAAGGAAGCAAAGGAACCATATCAAATCCTCTTGAAGAATTCATGCCAAAACTTTGCTGGAAGCTTCTAGCACATCAAGAGGAAACCTTCATCTGGCAGAAAACCACCGACGCTCAATGTTACTCCAGGTGAAATTGGCTACTTTGTTATTATCCAATCTTCTTATCTTCAAAACGTCACATGGGCCCTGCTGTTATTCTGTCTTTGTTTCTGATCCTTGTCTCCCAAGTTAGTTTTATTCTTCTATCACACTTCAATTAATTTCCTACTAATTTCTGTAAATATCTTGGGTTCTAATTGTAGTAAGCATGGATCTTTTCCCCTTTGCAATGCGGAGGATGTCCAATCATACTACAAACCACTTGCACAGTGTATAAGTGGGACTGCTAGCAAGCGTTGGATTCCAATTCAGAACAGATCTTCTGCCTCTTTGGGTTCTAATGAGCTTGAGATCCATGGTATGGTAGTTCAAATCCATAAGAATTTTAATACTCCTTCATGGTAGACACTGTCATCTTCAGCTTTCAAACATATTAATAATAATTACGTGCAATGCAAATACAGGAATTATTCCTGAAGACTTTTCTGAGGACTTGGATTTCTGGAAATCTGCTTTAAGAAATTATTGGTCACTACTCTCTCCCTTGATTTTCTCTGACCATCCAAAGAGGCCCGGTGATGAAGACCCAATGCCCCCTTACAATATGGTTCGAAATGTGATGGACATGAATGCTCACTATGGAGGTTTAAATAATGCCCTTGTGGAAGCTGGGAAGTCTGCATGGGTAATGAATGTCGTCCCAATAGGTCGACGTAATACACTTCCTGTTATTCTGGATCAAGGTTTTGCTGGTGTCTTGCATAACTGGTAAGATGTTAATTCCGGTTAGCCACTTCCCTTCTGTATATTATTGAGTATAATTATCTGCTGTTTATTTCCATCATCATCATCTGTTCAGAAGACATTAATATGATCTAACTATTCCAACATTAATTCTTCCATCACTTTGTCCACAAAAGCCAAAATCCATATCCTTAAATCACAGTTCTTATGATGTAGGTGTGAACCTTTCCCCACATACCCACGGACATACGACTTGCTTCACGCCAAAGGCCTTCTATCGCACCTTGCTTCAGAGAGATGCAGTATACTTGATTTCATTTTCGAAATTGACCGTATTCTTCGACCCGAGGTAAGTGAGATGATGATGCGTATCTCTCTCTGCTCTTGATATGTCTACTGAAACTGATTGCTCGACTCTTGGTTTTGTTGACAGGGCTGGGTTATAATTTCTGATAAGGTTAAGCAAATAGCGATTGCAAGAAGTCTCGTGACACAGCTCCGATGGGAAGCCCGAGTAATCGACCTTCAAGATGGCAGCGAGCAGCGTCTACTAGTATGCCAGAAACCATTTCTGAGAAAATGAGGTTCAACCGTAACTCCACGACCACGACACTCTGTTCGTTTCCAACTCCGGTAACTTGTAAGGGCATCTCCAACAGTTATTCTTGGAGATGCTCGATGAAGGGGAAATGAGTAACTGCGAAATCGCACTATTTTTGGGCAATGAGGAAGTTATGTGGTTTTCCTACACGTTAAATTGTAATTCAAGAGATGAGAAATTTTGAAGGTTGTAGATATATGAGTATGTTTGCTGCTTCAGTTCCTAAGGAAAAGAAGATTTTTCCCCCTCTCAAGGACTTGAGAGATTGTAGCAAATTCATTCAAGTCATCCCAGGCTTTGTGGTTTTCATATTTATTGATTATTTGTGTAATTGAATTCGTGCTTGTATTTCTCCAGTGATTGCCGCAAATACAATCCATTGAATGTAGGAAAGGTTGCCTTGACATTTTCTAGATTATGAGTTTCCATTTAAGGTTATTTGATGATGCCATTGCTGATTTGGGGAGTCTGGGCAAAGAGTAATTAGCATATAATCTTTAGCCCATTCCAATATGGAGACATTCAAACTCGTGTTTCGTGCCGTAAATATTGTTTCATTTCTTTTTTACACGATTATTTAGGAAATTTTTTAGCTCAAATTGTGCGTAAATCCTCATAGCATAGCACTTAATTAGATCTTATCATTTTAGAAAACCGGACACCCCAATTAGTATTGAGAGGGAGGGAGGGAGTGTTATTCATTTCTTTCTTCCTCCCAAACCCTTCTCAGTCTAGATATAAATATGTAGTAATGATCCACTAAAATAGGATAAAAGGATGAAATAAGAGAACATTAAAATCTTCCATATCTAAAAACTATGTACTGTGTAGACTAATAACTTTTCATTTATCCTCGTCATCAAAGTAACTCTGTGGTAAGCGGAAGTCTTCCTCCTGCGACAGAAACTCTGCATCTTCTTCTTCTGGTTTCTGGAATCAAACAAACGATAGATTATTATTATGGATACAGGCTTCGATGTTTAGATAGATAATAATGTAAATACACCAGCAGGTCCAAGTTGTAAAATCGACCCAGCAACTTGAGAATTTCGTCTGAAGTAAATGGTCGATTGAAACTGCAGAGCAGGAAGAGGACAAGATTGTAAAATACGAAATAAGAGGAATGCTGCTGCAACATAAAAGAAACCAATTAAACCTTCTCCGCATGTATTCAGTTAATCCGTAAAGAACAAAGTTACGATGTACACCTGCAATAACACAAAACCAAAGATTCATCTGAATCGAAACCAAAACCAAAACCAAACTTTCGCTTCTCTATTCTAAAACTAAATACCCAATACTTTGGTTCGGTTGGATTTTTCTGCTTTAATTCAGTTATAACCAAAACTCCAAGATAAAAAATAAAATAAAATATTGAATTAATTATTTTTTATAAAAACTATATTTTAATAAAATATAATAGAAAAAATAAATCTTCTTTAATAAAACTAATATTTTTATATTAAAAGTCTCAAGTATGTTAGGTTTAATTTGATTCGGTTAACCAATTAGTTAAATAAAAATAACCGAAAACTATAAAAATAAATAAAAATAAAAACAGAATTTTTTTTTTTTTTTTTGTTTGGTTCGTGCTGATCGGTTAACCGGACCGATTGAGGGAGAGAATTGCAATTGACAGCGATTTTTTTAGAACTGCTATGTAACGATTTAGTACTGAATTCAGAGAATCTTGATGGAATTGTCAAAAACAAATAGTAGACATGAATCCACATGCATGTACGTAGATCTCAACTGAGATTAAACAGATCATAATAAACGAGAAATTAATAATAAATATTTGAAAAAAGAACCTCGTAGTTTAGAGGGAGGATAGATTTCGAGGGCTTCGAGCAGTCTAAGCTCCAAATCCACCTCAGATTCCTCCTAAAGATTCAATCCAAATTAAAAACAGGATGAATACACAATCAAATCAAACAACAAACTATCGTACCTTCCCCACCGACTGCACGGAAACTCCATCCTGCTCCGCCTCTTCTTCATCATCATTCTTAACATCTTCAATTTCTGCTTTTTTAATTTCTTCCTTTAACACTTTTTTCGATTTCTTATTTGTTCTTTGCCCCATCTTTCTCCCTAATATTTAATTGGATTAGTTTTCAGTTTCTCCAGTAGTTTATAAACGGATCCTTTCAGATTTCCCGTTGATTTTTTATTCGTTTCTGAAACTCGAGTGATTTTAGGGATTTCGCTCGCATCTTATTAGAAATCAAGTAAAAATCTGAAATAATTAGGGCTTGGGTTGAAAGAATTAGGCGTCAATTATATTGGGCCTAAGATATAGCAGCAATTAAAAGCCCAATTATCTTAAATGGCTAATACTCCGTCCCCGTTAATAAAAGATTGGGCTCATTGGGATGGCGTAGCGGTGAAGGTGAAAGTGAAGGTGGGTGACCCGGGACTGATAGGTCATGGGTTTAAATCTCACTGGAACCGCTGTGTATTGTCTGTCATCTATGGTTAGCCTAGGGTGGTTGAACTCTCTTGTGTGGTTTGCAGGCTATTACACAGGAGCAGGGTTTAGGGTGGGTGGAGCAGGGTTTAGGGTGGGTGGTTGAACTCTCTTGTGTGGTTTGCAGGCTATTGCACATGAGCAGAGTTTAGGGTGGTTGAACTCTCTTGTGTGGTTTGCAGGCTATTGTACAGGAGCAGGGTTTAGGGTGGTTGAACTTTCCACACAGGAACAGGGTTTACCCAGTGCGTATTTCGGTAGCGGCTGCGGGTTACCCTCGCCATCCAAAAAAAAAAGATGGGGGCTCCCTATAAAATATTAAAAGGTTATTATCCTCTAAATATATTAACTTTTTTCAAATTCTTTTTTCACATATGAGTTTTTAATTTAGCCTATAAATACACTAAAGTTTCGTCAGTGGCTGCGGGTTACCCCGTCATCCAAAAAAAATAAATATGGGGGCTCCCTATAAAATATTAAAAGGTTATTCTCTTCTAAATATATTAACTTTTTTCAAATTCCTTTTTCACATATGAATTTTTAATTTAGACTATAAATACACTAAAGTTGACATGGCATTTTCCGACGCGACGTGACTGCTGACATGTCCGGTGAGTCATAATCGATCTTATTTGATTTTTCAATAAATACATAAATTCTTTATAGTTTCTCTTTTTGCACATGAACTTTAAATTTTATTTGTTTTTACACACAATCGAAATTTAGAATTTTTAAAATTATTATTTATTTATTATAAGATATTTCCTTGGAGTATTTGATTCTCTCATTTTTCATTGACCAATGCCAATCACCACATGGATTTGAATTCAATTCTCGTTTTTTATTCAACTTAACTCAGTCATTTATTATAAAAATCATATTAGAAATAGATAATAATTAAAATAAATAAATTTTGATTGTGTGCAAAAACAAATTAAATTTAAAGTTTATTTGCAAAAAGGAAAACTGTAAAGAGTTTGTGTATTTATTGGAAAATTAAATAAGATCAATTATGACTCCCCTGACATGTCAACAGTCACGTCACCTTGGAAAATGTCCCGTCAGCTTTGATTTCGCCAGATTTTTAATCGGTGCGCAATTTGAAATAAATGAAAATTTGTTGTATTTATGGGCTAAGTTGAAAGTTCGTGTGGAAAAAGGAAATTTGAAAAAAGTTGGTGTATATAGAGGAGAATAACACATTAAAATCTAAATATTTTCTTATCCAAATATCTGTAATGACTTCTCAATATTTCAAAGGAGGGTTATTTGCAAATGCTTATCACATGCACTTTTTATTTGTTTTTGCTTATGCTGAAAATAATTATTTTAAGTAAAAATAAGTTGTTTTTTGTATCAATAATAAAAATATATATACATTTAGTATCTTAAGAATCTATGGTGTGCTTTAAACACCAAAAGCATAATAGATGCTTAAAAAAACTTCTTATTTAAACAGTTTAATTGCTTAATTTTAGAGAAGTTGCAACAGTAAGTAGATTTTCGAAACACTAGAAAACTGATTATATAGTGTCAATAAGCAGATAAGTGCTTACACGTTTGCAAACACCCATTAAAAGTATTCAGACGGGCGACTCCAATTACTTGGTCCACTAATCAGTAGTGTAATGTGTATTCATGAGATTTTTTATTAATTAATTAAATATCAATATCAATTAAGGTTATAGTATTTATTTAAGTTAAAATACACATAAACCACCTAATTAATGGGTGACTCCAATTATAGAATAGAAATCAAATAAGACCACCAAAATTTATTAAAATATATGTTAAATAACGACTGCAAAATTTTCTGATCAAGAAAAAAATAGAATGTTGAACAAGTGACTCATAACAAGCATATGAGAATATAATTTCCCGATTAGGTATAATAACATAACGAACTAACAAAAGTAAACCCGGCATCAAATGTATAAACAATTAACGAAAATTTACAATAAAGTGAAGCCCAAGAGTTAATAATTCATTTTTATATGAAAGATAATCGAGCATTGACAAAGAATATCGCTCATAATCTCTATTTCGCAACCACTTTTCTCAAATTTCTTGCAATTTTTCCCTCTCTTTCTCTCACATCTAAAATCTAAAACTCATGCTAGTTGTCATCAGCAATTCCCATTTCCTTTGATATCTCCGAAGCTGAGGCAAAAACATAGGTGTCTACGAAGTTTTTTTGTTTCTGCAAATTCATTGTTACTTGGTTTTCAACTTATTAGTTGGCCTCAAATTCTTGCAACCACTTTCTTCTTGTTGCAATAAACTTGCGGCGTGGACTCTTGTTTGCTCAAACATGGCTGCAATCTCTAATCTCTCTCTCATTCATCAATCAAGATTCTCTTCCTTATACAAACAACATAGCAGAACCGCAGCTAAAAACCAACTCTCCTCAGAAATTTGCATACTACTACATCAAATCATTTGGAGTTCTTGCCACTTTCCAAGAAGACTGCATTTTCCGAATCATTTGAGTTTTCGGGCAAGTCTTTGAGGAGTCCAAGACTGAACGAAATCTTGAAGCTCCGCCGCCCAAAAGCTGCAGCTGCTGATGCAGAGGGCCGTGAGATTGAACTTACAAACGGGTAAAAAATACTCACCATAGCAAAATGTGAGTTTGTTGGGCTATGTGATGTGTCTGAATCGTCTTCTATGCTGCTTTCTCTCGCAGGTTAGCTGAGCCTAAGAAGAGTTTTCTCCAGAAATATCCAGCTCTTGTTACTGGATTCTTTTTCTTCACGTGGTAAAGTAACTGCTAATAATACTTCACTTCTTGATATGGTGAGCCTCAAGAGAACTAGTAGAACTTTGTTGATGCAGGTACTTTCTGAATGTTATATTCAACATACTCAACAAGAAGGTTTACAACTACTTCCCATACCCATAGTGAGTCATGTTCTTCGAGTTAAATCTGATGCAGATGCCTTCAACTTGTTCTGATTCACAAGATTCATTTGCTCCCTTGTGCAGTTTTGTGTCAGCTATTCATCTTCTTGTTGGAGTGGTATATTGCCTCATCAGCTGGGGTGTTGGTCTACCCAAACGTGCCGTAAGCTCCCCCCCAAGATTTTATACCTAATCATAATACAGTCAGTTCTCTTGGTTTAATACAAGGTTTTGTATAAACAGCCTATGAATAAGGAACTTTTGGGGGTCCTCACTCCGGTAGCAGCATGTCATGCCCTTGGACATGTCATGTCGAACGTGTCGTTTGCAGCCGTTGCAGTGTCGTTCACACACACCATCAAAGGTAGCAAAAAACCTAGAATGGCTGCTGTAACCTCTTTCTGTGATCATTTCTGAGATTTTCTTGTTTTGATGTGTCTTCAACAGCGTTGGAGCCATTCTTCAATGCTGGCGCTTCTCAGTTTATTCTGGGACACCAGATTCCACTCCCACTATGGCTGTCATTGGCCCCAGTTGTTCTTGGTAAAAATTAAAAAAGATCGACGTTTCCCACCTCGTTCCATCTCCACTAGTCTTATGAACTGATCTTTTACCCAGGTGTGTCGATGGCTTCTATGACTGAACTTTCATTTAATTGGACCGGATTCATCAGTGCTATGATATCAAACATTTCATTCACCTACAGAAGCATTTACTCCAAGAAAGCTATGGTAAACATCCCTTAAGAATGCATGCACCTCTCTCTCTCTCTCCTCCTCTCTCTCTCTAACAAAGATATCTGTGTATGACAGACAGGGATGGATAGCACAAACATATATGCATACATTTCCATTATAGCCCTCCTCTTCTGCCTCCCACCAGCAATAATTGTACGTTCTTTCAACCAACCCTTATACCTCTTTTTCCCTTTCCAACCATAATTCCTGAAAGGTGTTATTTCTTACACTTCAGATTGAGGGTCCCAAGCTAATGCAGTATGGGTTCAAAGATGCAATTGCCAAAGTTGGACTGTACAAGTTCGTCTCTGATCTATTCTGGATTGGAATGTTCTACCATCTTTACAATCAGGTTTACTACAGAACCACCATTACTTTATCCGAAATCCTACTACTCCATCATCTATTAAGACAATTCCACCTATTTCTCTTGGTGTTTCTGAAACTTTCAGGTGGCTACAAACACTTTAGAAAGAGTTGCACCTCTTACACACGCTGTCATCGGGTCTTTGTCATCGGGTTCTCCATCATAGTATTCGGTAATTACTCGTTCATCCATGTTCACTGATACAATCAAAGACTTCAGACCACCACATTATTTGCACTGAAAATATTCTGGCAACAAAATTTGCAGGGAATAGAATCTCTACACAAACTGGGATTGGTACTGGAATAGCCATTGCTGGTGTTGCTATGTATTCCCTCATCAAGGCTAACATGGAGGAGAAAAAACGGGTGAGCTTTTACCAAAACTTCAAAGAGAGAGGCTTATGTTCAAAAAATCAAAGCTTTCAAAACTCTTGAATAACTACATAAATCTAATGAAGATGAGCTTATAATCTAAGTGTGTTATTTACAGATGGAAGCTCAGCAAGCAGCATCTTAAGGGCTCCAATTCCAAATGATATGACTACATTCGGATTACAAGTCAAGAACCACTGGTGTTTTGCTGTTCCGATGCCTCATTACGAGGACGGAGAGGGGATTTATGCTCTAGTTTCCTTTGAAATTACTTCCATTTATCAATACATCTGAAAATTTCCCTGCTACGTTCAATTACTCTTTTAAGGTTGTGTTACCCTAACAGCAATGACAGATTCCTAACACGAGATCTTCTCCTATGAATTTAAGTGTTTTTTTCAGCTACTGACACCAAACTGAAAACATAGTTGCAGGAGTTCAACGCATGATCGTTGTAATCTAAGATAAATATACGAACTAACAGATTGAAATCACAATAGCAATTCGAATTCCGTTCAAAGGAAATCATGTTTCTTCTCAACTCTGGGAAATGAATTAATCCGACCAATAATCCAAAAGCATCCACTGCAGATCATCTTATATCACTACGATATGCACATTTGGTATAACGATTTATTAAAAACTTATCCATATGAATCGGCGTTATGCTCCAGATGAAACAGCACTCGCCGGAGCTATGTATCAATTCGAATTTTTAACTGTCTGGAAAGAGAGACTCCACCTAGTCGCCGGAGCTCTGTATCAATTCGAATTTTTAATTGTCTGGAAAGAGAGACTCCACCTAGTCACCGGAGTCCTAATCCAGCACTCTAACGCCGCCGCGCTTGCTCAACTTTTCTACCCCTGCCTTTCCTTCCATGTGTAAGCCAGATAATTTTGATGGATTTCCCTCGTCAAAAAATCATATCGAACAATATATACTTCGTTGGGCCCACATTCGCTTTAGAAGATGTTGTGCCAAGATATTATTACGATTGGGCTCGAGGTAGTCAAAGTTCTGGTTCCTGGCCCATTAACAATATAATAAAACATGATGATTTCGATATTCTGAACTCCCTCCGTCCCATTAAAAACGATATGTTTCATTTGGGGGCTGAAATTAATAAAAAATATTATGTGGTATAGATTATTTGATGTTTTAATAGCTAAATATGGTTCATACAGTTTTTGCCATTTTATAAAACATGTCATTTATAGTGTGACATACCAATAAGAAAGCGTTTTATTTCTAGTGGGACGAAGAGAATATTGTTCAAAGAACGAGACAGTATAATAGTCATCTAATTATCCATTTCTAATAATTAGAAATCATGTCAATGTTTTTAATGATTGAAACATGCTTTGGAATAGTTAATTACTATGGAGAACACAACGATTGATCAATCACTATTTACGAATGCTAGCCAGTCTAGCCTAGGATTAAATTAGGTCAAGCATACAATAGGCATAGGCCAAATCAATTTTTTTACGTGCCCAAATAAATAAAACTTTATTTAATTCATTGTTAACCAGAATATGAAAACCGCGTTGTAGTTAGCATCTTGATTACTATAACTATAACAAAGTTGGAAACCTAATACGTTCCCCTCTACTACATGTAGATACATCTCACTAATTAATTAAGAAGATTTGAGATCTAAGTTTCGCATGTCTACGAGCAATCGAAAGATCTTGACCAAAAAAAGCACTTGATAATGCTATAATTATGTCAGCCACTAGAAATACATTAGTCTTCAATCAATATATATAAATGCTTGTATGTAAGTTGAATTGATAATAGCATATCATAATTTTGTTGTTACAGTATAATTTAACTATTCCATCACTTTCGAGTTGAATAAAAAGTACCCCCATAAACCCATAACATATTTAATTTCATAATCAAATTCAATTAGGTAGTCAAAATGACCAAAATACTATCATTTACTGTGTTTACATGTCCAACAAATAGTCATTTATCACAAGCCTCAATCAAGAAGTAGCAATAAAACCACGTGTTAGAAGTAGCAATAAAAAATGGAAGTACTAGTTACGGTCACGAAGTTACAATCATATTCAGGAATTTCAATCGTGAAGTCATAATAAGTACCTACATCATTTTTCAATATTTTTAGACGAATCTAGTACTTCTTCATTAAAACTTTACTACCGCGAAACGATAATTTTATATTCATGGAGTGTTTCACGCTAATTTTGTTTCCCCTATAATCATGGAACCTTGTACTCTTTAATTGGACCCGACTACATAACATTTTTATGGTTTTGCCATTACTTCGCTATATAAAAATTAATGAGTATTTTTATAAAAATAACTCTAAACTAATATTACCAGTTTAAACGAATTGCGTTTTCACAAGAAACTGTCATATCATCTGTACACCAACACTAGCAGATACCGGGTAAATCACTACTTCAAAAATGCTAATTTGTTAATCTATATTCATACTATTTTCATAATTTAAAATCCCTCACTCCAATTAAAAATAACACGCTTTTTTTTATTGGAATGTTTCAGTACAAATGATACGTTTTTTTAAAATGGCAAAGATTACGTAAATTATATTTAACTGTTAAAAAGTGAAATAATCTACACAACATAACGTTACTCTTTTAATTCTCGCGATCAAAAGACACACATTGTTTCTAATGTACGAAGAAAATATTACAAATGTATGTATGCATGTGCACGACTAGCCCATTGATGCCACCTGTTTATTATCCTTGGTAGTAGCTTTTACAACATTAAAGAACAAATTAAAGCCACAAATATTACAGTATGATGTGCACTTTTTCGACCTTTTTATCATTGCACCGTCAACTTTAGATTTAAATATCAAGAGACATAGAATGGGTGAATTTATGACATAAATCGAGACCGAATTTAACATTTAAAAATAATGTAATTTAATATCTAAAGTGAGTGATATTTTACCACTTTATGAGTTGTACTCCGGAATTAGATGCTGATACCAAGAGGGGCCAAGCTCAGTGCTATCAATACAGTGACACCTCACCAAAAAGATAAACTCTGGTCAAACCCCCATTTGATCGACATAAATTACTATACCAAAAATCATTTAATATTTACTGCTTTATCTGCCTTTCTTCTGTTTCTATTTAATAATCCTCTATCCATCTCATAGATATTGTCCCATAATTTTTCGGTGCGAAATTTAAGGAGAGTAGTTGATTATGTATAAAAATATGGATCCTAAAATTATGGATAAATTCTAACCACACAATCTTTAAGACAATCAAAAAAGAAAAAATGGGATAATATCTAGAGTGAATAGAAAATTGGTATCTAAACTTTCAACTATTTTTATATTTGGTACCTATACTTCTAAAATTTTTTTTTGGTGTCTAAAGTTATCAAATACTATCCATTTTGGTGTCAATCAAATACTATCCATGTTCCCAAAATATTACACTTAAAAACTAAGTTATAATACATTATTATTTATAAAAGAAATAAAATTCTAAATGTTAAACTACATTATAAAAAAAAATTGCTACATTATATAAAAAATTTGAAATAAGAATCTTATTATTTTATTGAATTTAAATTGCTACATTATATAAAAAAAAACTAGGGGTGTGCAAGAAATCCGTTCAACCGCATACGCCCGCTTGACCTGCCCGTCGGTTAACCGACCCGCCCGCCTCCTTAAATCCTTTTTAGCTTTTAAATTTTTAATTTTACTAATAGGCTATATTGTTGATTCTATTGGGCAAGTAGTACACTCTTTCAAAATAATTTAGTGACTTACAAAGTATTTGTATAGGCCCGCCCAATACAAATTATATTAAAATTCATTTTCATTAATATTTTAAATATTTTAATAATTGTTATTGTAAATTAAATTGAAAAATAAAAAGTAAGAAATGGGTAAATGTTATTCACAGCCTCACGGGACTAGCGAGAACGCCGAGAAGCATTTTGAAATTATGTTTTCTATGTAGAATTTGGTTTTCTTAACTTATATTGTTATTTGTTTATGTATGTCTCATGAATAAATAAGTTGTAACATTCCGATATTATCATCTCGAAAGAATGTGATCTCTTATTATTTAACCCGCAAACCGACCGCAAACCGATCGCTAATTGCTTCACCCGAACCGCTACGGTTTGGAGAAATAAAAACCCGCCATAGTTTGTATATTTGTAAAACCGCCCATATGTAGATTGGTTAGTTTTTACGCCCAAATCCGCCCGAACCCGCCCGCGCACACCCCTAAAAAAACTACGTCATAAATTTTAAAATAAAAATTATAATTTTATTTAAGTAAATTATATCTTTATTAAATGAAAATACTAACCTCACGTAGTTAAAATAAAGTCTTTTTTTTAATTTTAAATATAAATTTATCTGTAAAATAGCATTTTCTAATTAATTGTGTGACTTTTTATTAGATTTTCTTAAGAATAATCTTGACACTTATATTTTTAAATAAAATATTTAAATTCAATAAAATATTTTATAAGACTAAAATGAATTGACTATTTTAAAATAAATTTGTTAAAAAAATATGTATCCAAATTGACAATTGTATCCTTATAGAATTTTATAAAGTTGTTTGACACCAAAATGGATAGTATTTGATAGTTTTAGACACCAAAAAAACAATTTTAAAAGTATAGGCACCAAATATCAAATTAGTTGAAAGTTTAGACACCAAATTTGCTATTCACTCTAATATCTATGGGAGGGAGTACTAGGTTAATAGTCTTGCATGTTTGATTTCCTAATACACTGGTAGATCCAAATAGAGATGGATGGTACCGCCTCTAAATTGTGTCGATTCAATCTTTTTACTTTGTGCGTGTGTTTTTTAGTTACTCCATCCATCTCATTGAAGTTGTCAAGTATACTTTTTCGAATCATTTCATTAAAGTTGTTCATTTTTCTCTTTTAATAAATTATTGCACACATTTTTTTGAGGAATTCACAACTATTCACACAATTAATAATTCTCCTTAAAAATCGCGTTTAAAAGAAAGTAAATAACTTCAATAGGACTGAGTGAATACTTGAAATTAATTATTTTATGTCCATTATATCTAAAATTGTTATTTCACCTTCTTATTTATATTTTTGGAGCTACACGTTCACTAATTACATGTCACATGATGTAATGGATTATATAATCTGCGAACTTATTAGAAAGATTAATATTGAATTAAAATACTTGTTAATAAGGTTAGTTAAAATAGGAAATAAGAAGTAATCCTCTATATTTTATCATTGGATTTATATTGAATATGATCTGGAACATCGATCATGGGTATTCTTTATACTATATTTTATGCATTTAAAAGTGTAAAAATTACATAATTCATACATAAAAAATAAGAATATGAGTATGCATACTTCTTATTTTTTATATAACTCCAACTTCCTATTAGATCTATATTTTTGTTTGATATCAAATCCAACACTAAAGATGTTACAGAAGAAACGTCCAAAACTGATACAACTTTTTGTGGAGAAGAACCGATACAGTTTAGCTTTCAAGGAAAAATAATGAAGAATAATCCAACAAATTTCCACATATTATTGTCGAACTTTTCTTTTTATATATTAAAATGCAATAGTTACTATGTTTGAGTAAATTTTTATTTTATATATATTTCTTGCAGACAAACTGGTGATCGTGATCGAGCACATGGAGATGGAGATGGAGATGGTTAGTGACCGTTTGGATTAAAAACGGAAACAAAACTTACGCATGTGAAGCAGTACAACCTAATTTAGTACAAAAGCTTTGAGCCTCGTTTAAAATCCGGTTCCCCATCAATCACTTTTCGACCACAATATAATGCGCCCAAATCCAGAGATTACACGTATTTGTATATATACCTCGTCACCGTCATACTCACCACCTTGTCTAGATATCCCCACCCCCCCACGCCCCAAACACACCTCTCTCTCACCTCTCTTTCTCTTTCTAGTGTGCTGTCCGTTTTAGTATATCACCAACCAGCTTGAGTAGAAGTTAAGGTTAAGCCATCCTTTTCATAATTTCTCGAGGGTATTCAGCCAATCATGACTGTCTTTGTGGGTTTCTTGCTGATCTTAGCCTTGGCTAGCTATTCAGGTGAAGTTCTTAGTTTCAGATTTACTTAAACATTTTTCTCCAGTTAGTTCTCTACTACAATCTTAGTATAATGAGAAAAAGAAAGTGAAACAGAGGTTCTTATATTCTTCACTAGCTTTAATCAATAAAGGGCTTAGGAAAGTTTTGATCTTTACCCTTTTTTCCCCTTTCTTTATTTATTATTATTATTATTTTTCTAGTCAAGAATTTCTTGGATTTGATGGGGGTATTATCTCTGAGTGGATCTGTTTGTGATTTTTACAGATGCAAATTACTGTGTTTGCAATAGTGGTTTGAGTGATGCTGTTCTTCAGAAGAGCATAGATTATGCTTGTGGAGCTGGAGCTGATTGCGCACAAATTCAACAAAATGGGCCTTGTTTTAACCCTAACACTGTTAGGGATCACTGCAGTTATGCTGTAAATAGCTATTACCAGAAGAAGGGCAATGCCCCAGGGAGCTGTGATTTTAGTGGAACTGCCACTGTTTCTCCCAATCCTCCTAGTAATTACCTTAACTTCTGCTAAGATCTTGATTTATTTATTTTTTGTTGTTGGATACTTATTTTTCATATTTTAACTTGATTTCTAATCTGCAGGTGTGGCTTCTTCTTCTTGTGTCTATCCTTCTAGTGCTAGGTAATCTCTATTTCTAATATCATTGTTGATTCCTTTTCACTACTTGATTATTAATCTTGAATTGAAAAATTGATAGTCATAAATGGTAATTAAATTGTGGCTCAACCTGTTTAGTTTTGCTTCTTTTTAATAAGTAGTGTTCTTGATTGATTGATGAAGTTGATAAGTAAAGTTCCCTTGAGATGGATTAGTCCTTTCGTGATAAAGATATTGTTTTCTAACATAATCTCAGTTGTGAAACTGAGGGATAAATGTGGGCTAGTTTGTCTGATTTGAAGCAGATAATATTGACGTTCTTACATTATAGAAAAGGATGTTAAATCCAAGTATCAGTCCTAAATGCTTAGTCACGGTTAGGCACGACGAAAAACATGAACTTTTCGTGTTCAAATTTGTACTAAATTTGTCTTGATTCAACCATATCCACAGTTTTATAGTCAAGTTTGGTTCACACTTGCTGTCACTTTTGACCTTTCTTTTTCACTAATGCTTGTTGTGAACAAAGTCTTGAATCTTGATTGTATTGGAACCTTGTGGCAGCACTACTCCGTCGACCACCCCACCCACCGGAGGTACTCCTACCACTCCAACACCTCCGGGATCTCCAACCACGGGAGGCTCCACTCCAACACCTCCGGGCTCTCCAACCACGGGAGGCACCGGTGGTACTACACCAGGAACATTACCGGGTGGCAGCACCACCCCTGGCGTCACTCCCGGTTTTGGCCTCGCCCCGACCGGAAGTGGAGGCACTTTCAGCAACACGGGAAGCGTACTAACATCATCTCGAAGCAGCATGATTGTGCTTGTTGCGGTGGTGTTAATATCTAGTATCTTTTACTGAAATGACGTGATGAAAATGCAAGATTGGATGGAAGAGTTTTCCTTTATACATCTAGATTAGGTACAGTAATATGTTGCTATTACTTTTTGAGATTTTTAATGAGATTTTGATATCCTATGTTCACTGCTTATGCTTAATACATTATTGTGGGTAGACATTCTTGTTTGTGAATTCTCTTTTAATTAGTGTGGATTAAAACTTTTTGGTATGAGAATTAATAAAATTGTGTTTGAGTATAAAGTAGTGTGACTCATTATGTTATATTTTTGACATTATATTAGTACTATATTAATGAAAAAATAAAAGTCACTTATAATGAAGTATACTTTGTAACGATTGAGATAGGATGTGTCTGCCACAGGTTTTGATTTTTTTCATTGCTATTCAGTCTTTTATTTTTATTTTTTTTAACATATTAGATGAGTGAATTATCAATAATTTCGAGCTTACGATCTTAAAATATAAGATGAACAGTTATGTCATCCCAAAAACTTAGTGCTATCTCCAAGTATAAATCTAAAATTTATTTTCATTTTCAGATCCGAACACATCAAGCAATAATTTATCTTCAATCATCAAACTCAAATTCAAAATAAATATTCTATTTAAATTCTATAATAAAATATATTTTAATTTTACCTACATATTTTTCTAAATTACACTTTGGTACGCTCAACTTTTATACTGCTAAAATATCGGGTTCATTCTAGTTCCGATTTACTGGATTATTAGATTAATTTTAGGGGGAAATGCAGAAATAGCCAGATTACAACATGGAATGACAAAAATAGTCAATTATATCTTATAAATGCAAAAGTAGTCAGTGGACGATTTTATCCCTATTTATGCTAAAAAGTAAACTACTTGATGACAAAAAGTTAAACTTAGTTGACCCACATGCCTTTATCTCTCTCTTTGTTTGAGTCAAAGTTAAACTCTGAATAAAAAGTCACTCTCATGCAGTACAAGTCAAATCAAAGTTGAATGTATTTGTATTTCCTAGATATAATGTCTACGTCCTACATGGTAGATAAAAATAGTTATGCAGTTTAGGTGTTAGGGGCAATTAAGACCAAGTGACAAATATTGACTAGTTTTGCATTTATAGAAAATATTGACTACTTTTGCATTTTCTACTTCTATTTTGGCCATTTTTGACATTCCACTCTTAATTTTATCGTTTGGAGTCATAATTTCGCTATTTGTCGTGTGTTCTTAATTTTGATATTGTTATGTGTCATGTGGTAGAAATTCTTATGTTTTATTTGTGTCTTTCTTAAGCCCCTATGCAGGTTGTACAGTGAAAACGGATTTTGGTCAAGTTACTCTACAAAAACTGAATATAAATGGATTTTGCAGTTTTTTTGCAACGTTATTGGAACAATTATTCTACTACAAAACTCAAAATGCAGCTTGATTGAAGATGCTTTTAGACTATCGACTAATTTATTAACCGTTTAAAATCAACGCAAAACAACTTTTATAATTTTGAATAGACTTAATGATTTCAAAAAAATTGACAAACAAAAAAAATATATATATGACAAATAATATCTCGAGTCTCGACGATTTATCTTATCCCAAAACTTTGATGATCTATTAAGTATTAACTATTTAAATTCGATAGAATTAATAATTTGAACATGCTTAGGTAATGTTTTGAACAACTTCCAGCTGCAACTTATAGCTCTCAGCTGCAGCTGGAGTGTTTGGAACACCCAGCTTTCAGCAGAAATTCTCTACCAAATATAGTCAAGATAGAGAAGTTGCTTAAGCTGTTATGACCCAGCTTTCAGCTGCAGCTTATAGTTTATCTAATTTATTGGACTATTTTATCCTTTAAATATTTCTATAATTCTCAAAAAAATATTAATTTTCAAATTAATATATTTCTTAGTTATAAATTTATTTATAATTATATTTTAATATATTAGTTAGTAATTTCATAAAAATAATTTTATATTTATTATTTATAAATTCTTCAAGTTTAATGAAATAATTATTATTAAAATTAAATATAGATTAAGTAAAATAGTGGGTTCAGAGAATTTTGAATTTTAAATTATTATTTTTTAATTTTGATTTAATGATAATTATTTCTTAGCTACGTAATTATTAAAATTATATAAAAATATTATTATTATGAATTTAAGCAAATAAATAATATTTAAAATATAATAGTATGATATGTTTATGCTAATATGATATATTATAAATTTATATAATATAAAAATTAATTTAACTTAATATTTAGTAATACGGAAATTAAAATTATAATGTAAAAAAAGTATTAATTTTATTTATTTATTATAAATTAAAATTATTTAATAGCATTGAGGGTAAAATAGATATTTTATTTAAAAAGTTAAAATAAGCTACTGATATCAATAGTTTTACAAACATTATTTTCCCCACTTTCAGCAGCTTTCAGCACTTATTTCGATTAGTTTGATGCTAGGAGGGAGAGCAGTGCACCTCCCTCCCTCCCTAGCTGCTGACACCTGGCCTAGAGCTTTTCTTATTTTTTTTATCCTCTCTATTTATTTGTTTTTCTGATTTTTTCTTGGAATTTGTTTAACCTTGGTTATTCAAGACCATATTATCTCTCACCATTGTCTGTCATTTTCAAAATACATTTCGTCATTCTACTTTTCCTAACATCTACTCTTGAAAAAAAATAAAGATTTTTCTCACCATACATTCCGCCTTTACCGCTGGGAGATAATGCCGGCTCCACTATGACCGGTTACACTCCTCTTTCGCCGCCGCCTGAGATAATAACGCCGGCTTAAAAATGCCTACTCATAGTTTGCAGAAATATTTGGTCCACTGGTTGCTCACTGAATCTTTCTCACACTGTCATCAGTCATAGAGATCTAGAACTTTCTAGTTGCAGACCACATGTTCGAGGAAAATGCTTAAGTGAATCCTAATTGTGTTTTCTTTTTTTGGATAAGTTATGTATGTTGCTTCTCTATTCATATTTGAAATCATACTTTTGATAGAAAATGTGGTCTACAAAATGATTGCTACATAAGCTTGGGAGATGGATATAGCAGTAATTGATCTCTGATCTATTTGGACTGGAGAAGCTTTGTATTTTATGTAAATGGCAGAAGAAAATTTCCATCCTTTGTGCCCATGCCTAATTAAGGTGAGAGAATGTTTTGAAAAAGAATGACAGTAGCTAGATGAGAGAGAGAATGGTACTATTGACTAATCAAGGTTAAAGAAAACAAAAGAAAAGGTTAGAAAATAAAATAAATAGAAGAGAGAAAAGAAAATTAAAAATTATTTAAAAGTAGGAGTACAGGTGTCAGCACCTAGGGCGGAAGGTGCACTGCTCTCCCCCTAGCATCAAACCAACTCTTATTTCCAAACACCTATAAATTCTCAAATCAACAGCTTTCAGCACTTATCATTAAGCTTCAGCTACTCCAAACATCCACTTAGTGGTGATTGAAACAGCTTTCCGCAGAAATTTCATACCAAATATAGTCAAGATAGAGAAGCTGTTTAAGCTGCTATGACCCAACTGTAAGCTGTCAGCTTTCAGCTATCTAATTTACTAGACTATTTTATCCTTTAAATATTTCTATAATTCTAAAAAAATTATTATTTTTCTAATTTACATATGTAATTATAATTATATTTTAATATATTAGTTAATAATTTGATAAAAAATATTTTATAATTATTATTTATAAATTCTTCAAGTTTAATGAAATAATTATTATTAAAATTAAATATAGATTAATTAAAATAGTGGATTCTGAAAATTTTAAATTTTAAATTAATATTTTTTCTTCATTTAGTGATAATTATTTCTTAGCTACGTAATTATTTAAATTATATAAAAATATAATTATTATGAACTTAAGTAAATAAATAACATTTAAAATATAATAGTATGATATATGTATGCTAATATGATATATTATAAATTTATATAATATATAAGTAATTTACTTTAATATTTATTTACTTATTATACATTATAATTATTTGATAATATTGAGGGTAAAACGAATATTTTATTTGAAAATTTAAAATAAGCTATTGATATCAGCAGTTTTTCACTTTCAGCAACTTTCAAAACTTATTTCCAAACACCTCCAAATTCTCAAATCAGCAGCTTCTAGGCGCTTTACTTGATTTCGTGGAACCCGCAGCCCCGCAGCCGCTACCTTCGGTGCGCACTGGTAAACCCCGCTTCTTGAACTCAGGACCTATCGGTCACGGGCCACCCACCTTCACCACTACGTCATCCCAAGGGGATGAACATATTTTATACACATAAGTATCTGTTAAAACAGAAGATATATATTTGATTTTTGTCGGGTATACAAGAGCAGAACTGCAGAAGGATTTAAGAACAATTGTTCTGGAGCCAATATATACATCCTCTTTCTTCTTAAGGTAAGGTAAAGGGCCAGGCATGGTGGGATAGGAGCATCCAGTCGGCAATCTTTTTGCCTTGACCAAGAAGTCTTATGTCCGAGTCGCACGGCGTTTTAACCAAAAGAACTTGCGCAATTCATGCCTTTCTGTTTTTATTTTTAACCTTTTTTAAGTTATATAATAATCTATCGTGTATCAACCATACTCTAGATTTTAGTAAGTACAAAACAGTAGTAAGCTAGATTTGATTATTTATTAAATATTGTATATCGTAAAATCAATATTGAAGAGTCGCAACAGTGTAGAATACTAGGGAGTGGATTCTCTATCCCATTATACATATTTCATATATCTTCACTAAGTTGAGGACATGTGTCCTTTTAATTTAATCATACCAAACTTGAGTTAAATTCCATTATTTTTTCATTTATAATAGTAAACGAAAAAAAAACCAATTAATCCTATTTTTTTCCTGACAGATATTTCTTAGAAACCCACCCTCAATATTTATTTATGTTTGATTCTTGTTGAAATTGTCGATGGCAGTGGAGCAATCAGAAGTTTAAGACGGCCTGCGGTGGCGCACGCGACGGTGGGGGTCTCCGGCGACTGGGGGACGCATGGATTTTGCAATTTCTACATAAACAATACGTCTTCAGTAGTAAGTTATCACATTTCCTTCAATCGAAGGGTACTTCTCCGGCGGCAAGGTATCACATTCACCAAAATAAGGATTTTTAAAAATCCTAAAAATTCAAAAAATTGTCTAGTCAAAGAGAATCATCTCAACACTGAAAGCCGACTTCTCCGATGTAGGTATTACAAACTGCTATTACAAGTAAACTATTAAATAACAAAATGAAATAAAACAACAAAAGGAGAAAACCGTCGAGTCGAGGAGTCCTCTCTCCGCAAGACGAAATACGCCCCGGTAGTGCTCTCGGTTGTAGGCGTATCGTCCCCAAAGATGAAACGACGAACGTCTCGAAGATTGCAGCACCGCAAGATCTACGAGCTCCGCGGCCGGGGACATTTTTCCGGCGAGGACAGTGCTTGGACTTAGAGCTAAGAATGCAAGTGAGCTAAGAAGATCTCAAGTGAATTCTTGTTGGTGTGTTGAGAATGAAATGCAACTGGCCTATTTATAGGCAGTTCCACCCAGGTGTTGATTGCAGGAATAACTCCTGCCAATTAAGGCAGGCGCCAGTTACAAGGGAGTGGAGACATGGAAGGTTGGGAGTTCAGCAGCCACACTCCGAGATCCTTCCAAAAAAATGCTTGCAGGTGTGGCGGGTGCACGGCACCACGGAGAGGAATCCACAGGTGCGGCCGGTCCCACCGCACCGCCCGACCCGGCACCCGACCCGGCACCCGACCCGGCGAACGACCCGACGGACCACCCAAAGGACCAATTGCCAAGATCCAAGTCCAAGTCCAAGTCCACGGACACGGACCGGAATCGGAATAGGAACCGGAACCGGAGCCGGAGCCGGAGCCGGAGCCGGGGCCGGGCACGGGCACGGGCGCGGGCGCGGCGGGCGGCGCGGCGCGGGGCGCTTGGCGCGGGCGCGGTGCGGCGCGGCGCGCCGCGCCGCTTGTGAGGCGGTCGGCGAAAAGGCTCGCGCGCATGAGCATGTGTGGCCCAAGCCCACCACATGTCACTTAGTTATCTCCTACAATATTGTAGAGACTTAAATACCACACAAAACATTATTCATTAATCGATGTGGGACATAATTAATGTAATAACTCTCCAAAACCCGAATAAGGTAAGTTTCTCCACTTTAGGTAACATATTAGTTTTGTCCCCCCAAACTTCGAGCCACTATTTCTCACTCACCGAAAAACGGAATCGAGAAATTAAGCACACTATAATTATCTACTCGAAACGTAGATCGACGTCATATATCTCAAATCATTAATCGGATAAATATCGAGGCTCGAAAATGCGATCGAAAACGGCTGAATTATGCCCAAGTTAAATTAGCAATAAATGCTAATTAACTTTCCTTAATTTAATATATATATATAACTAATATATATATATCCAAACCGATTTTTCCAACAATCCCCCACATGAGTGGAAATAGCCAAATGCATGCATGCAGACACACAGCTCTGTCCTCAAGAGACAATAAAGCATCAGGGTAGGTGGCTTGTGACCTTGAACCTTCCTTAGTCAGTGCTATCGAGCATACCGGCGGATTAGTGGACACGTGGCCTTGAACTATTCCTCCATGGTGTATACTTAGACAATAGCACTAGCACTATAAAGTCTCAACCGCGTCCATTCTCACGTTTGTGTCCTTTACTGGCCATGGACAACCTCTTTGGATTCATAAGTGTTACGTAGAAGCGGCCCTCACTTCTCACTTACATAGGTGATTCTTACTCGAGTATCCTGTCATACTCCACCTTCTTAAGGCATCCAAGAATCATTAAAAGTCAAAGACTTAACCTCACCACTTGACAGGTCACCAACACTCTCGAGCTCTTTTAGGGAATAGACTATTTGAGTGTGGTATCAACAGACTCATATAGCTTAGTTTTCCCATTGAACCAAGTTCATGGTATCTCCAATCTACAAGGTTGGGTATCCACTATAATCGTCTTTAATTTGTGGATTTAACTCCCATTCCCGCTACGAGCTTATACATTTGATCTCGATTCAAACTTTTAGTAAGCGGATCCGCTAGGTTATCTATAGACTTGACATAGTCTACAGAGATAACCCCACTCGTGATCAAATGTCTTACGGTATTATGTCGACGACGAATATATCTCGACTTACCATTATACAACCCACTCTTGGCCCTACCAATAGCTGCTTGGCTATCACAATGAATCATCACAGGTGGCACGGGTTTCGTCCAACATGGAATATCTTCAAGAAAATTACGGAGCCATTCGGCCTCCTCACCGGCTTTATCTAAAGCAATAAATTCAGATTCCATGGTGGATCTGGCAATGCACGTCTGTTTCGTGGATCTCCACGACACAGCTCCTCCCCCTATAGTGAACACATAACCACTAGTAGACAACGAGTCTTTAGTGTCGGATATCCAATTTGCATCACAGTACCCTTCAAGTACGCGGGGATGTCTCGAGTAGTGCAACCCAAAGTTAAGAGTGTATTTCAAATACCTCATAACTCTTACAAGAGATTTCCAATGTTCTCTACTAGGATTACTAGTATAGCGACTCGCTTGTTCACCTGGGACAAGCTAGATCGGGCCTCGTACAATTCGTGATGTACATAAGACAACCAATGACTCTAGCATAATCCTCTTGAGCAACAGGATCACCCCTATTCTTGCTCAAATGAACATTAACTTCTAGAGGAGTCTTTGCCGGCGCACTATCAAAGGCATTAAACCTCTTAAGTACTTTCTCAATATAATGAGATTGAGACAAAACAATCCCTTTGGGAGTTCTTTGTATCTTTACTCCAAGAATAACATCAGCAATTCCCATATCTTTCATATCGAAATTCCTTTTAAGCATTCGTTTGGTGTCATTAATGACTTGAAGGTTTTGTCCCATAATTAACATGTCGTCTACATAAAGACAAACAATTACAAAACCATTCTTTGTATTCTTTATGTAAACACACTTGTCACATTCATTAATCTTAAAACCATTCGACAACATAGCCTCGTCGAATTTCAAGTGCCATTGCAAAGGTGCTTGTTTCAAACCATATAGGGATTTCACCAACTTACATACCTTTCGCTCTTGGCCAGGTACTACAAACCCTTCAGGTTGTTCCATATAAATTTCCTCTTCTAAATCTCCATTTAGAAAGACAGTTTTCACATCCATTTGATGAATCTCAAGATTGTGCAAAGCAGCAATCGCGAGAAGCACACGGATAGACGTAATTCTCGTTACAGGCGAATAAGTATCGAAGAAATCATATCCTTCAATTTGCTTAAAGCCTTTAACCACTAAACGAGCTTTATATTTATCAATTGACCCATCTGCCTTATACTTTCTTTTTAGGATCCATTTACATCCTAAGGGCTTGCAACCTTCGGGTAAGTCTGCTAAGACCCAAGTGTGATTCTGCATAATGGAATCAATTTCACTTTGGACAGCTTCTTGCCAAAGTGGACCATCGGGTCTAGAAAGAGCTTCTTTTATAGATCGCGGCTCTTCATCCAAAAGAAAAACAACATAATCAGGACCAAAGTCCTTAGCAACTCTTGCTCTAGAGCTACGTCTTGGTTCTAAAGTTTCAAGATCAGGAGCTTGCCTTTTACGCGTAGCGGGTTCTACCCCCACATTTCTAGAACTACTAGCAACTTCTCTTGCTTCACCACTAGAGCTTGACCCAACTTTATCATCCTTTTTACAAGGATAGATATGCTCAAAGAATATAGCATTCCTTGACTCAATAGTAGTCCCAACATTCATATCGGGCACGGCCGACTTATGAATGACAAACCGATATGCACTACTATTCGGTGCATATCCTATAAAGATACAATCGACGAGTCTTAGGTCCGATAGTAACTTGCTTAGGCAAAGGTACTTCTACCTTAGCCAAACACCCCCACACTTTGAGGTATTTATAGGAAGGTTTCCTTCCTTTCCACAACTCATAAGGAGTTACATCTCTACCTTTCAGAGGTATTTTGTTTAATAAGTAGTTAGCCGTCAAAACGGCTTCCCCCACATGTTCAGGGCAGTCCGAACTTATTAACAAAGCATTCATCATCTCCTTTAGAGTTCGGTTCTTCCTTTCGGCTACACCATTTGATTGAGGCGAATAAGGGGCGGTGGTTTGATGTATAATACCACTTGTCTTACACAACTCTTCAAAAGGAGCTACGTATTCTCCACCTCCGTCACTTCGTACCATTTTGATTTTGCAATCAAGTTGGTTTTCGGCTTCGACTTTGAAGTTAGTAAAAGCTTCAATCGCCTCATCTTTACTCCTTAAAAGATAAAGAGTACAATACTTAGTGCAGTCATCAATAAAAGTAATAAAATACTTTTTCCCACCTCTAGTTTGTATAAACTTTAAGTCACATACATCAGTGTGAATGAGTTCTAGAGGTTTAGTGTTCCTTTCTACAGAATGAAATGGCTGTTTAGCCAATTTTGCTTCAACACAAACTTCACACTTAGTTTTGTTAAATTCATTTACTTTAAGTAGATCGAGATTAACTAATCTTTTTATAGCATTTAGATTAACATGTCCTAATCTAGAATGCCATAAATCGGAACACTCAAGCAAGTAAGAGGAAGTGGCTTCATTATCATTATTCTTGGCCTCAACGGCCTCTTGGCGTAACGCCATTACAGACAGTTTGAAAAGGCCCTCAGAGAGGTAACCTTTTCCTAAAAACATTCCAAATTTTGTCAAAATAAACTTGTCAGACTCAAATACTAGTCTAAAACCTCTCTTAACTAGTACAGAGCCGGATACCAAATTTTTCCGGATGTCGGGGACATGCAGCACCTCTCCAAGAGTAAGGTTCTTGCCGGAGCTCAACCTTAGCACCACAGTACCATAGCCAACCACCTCAGACGAGGCTTGATTACCCATATTGAGCTTCCTCCCTTGGCAGCTCTTGTACTTGGTGAAGCGGCTTCGGTCACCACAAACATGTGCCGTGGCAACGGTATCAATATACCACTTCCCCTCATTCTCCACGACGTTAGCTTCTTCAGTGACAACGGCCGCAAGGTCGGCTTCAGTGAGGTCAATCTCCAACATATTGGCTTGACGAGCCCTCTTCTTCTTCGGCTTTCGGCAGTCCTTGGACATGTGGCCGGATTTGCCACAGTTGTAGCAGTCCCCTTCAAACTTGCGGGATTGCACCTTGCCCTTCCCTTTGGGGTTGCTATTTGGACGCCCTCTCTTAGCATTGTTGGAGTTGCCACCTTTCTCAGCAAGGTTGACTCTTGGCTCCACGGGTGCTTTCCCCTTCCCATCTCGAGTCCTCATGTCGGTCTCAATGCGGAGCTTAACCACAAGATCCTCAAGCGTCATTTCCTTTCGCTTGTGCTTCAAGTAGCTCTTGAAGTCCTTCCAGCTCGGGGGAAGCTTCTCAATCACGGTTGCTACAATGAAAGCATCTGGCAAAAGCATACCTTCGGCGTGGACATCATGGACAATGAGTTGGAACTCTTGCACTTGGTCCATGACTGGTCGAGAGTCCACCATTTTGTAGTCCAAGAACTTGGCGACTACAAACTTCTTGGTACCTGCATCGTCAGTACAGTATTTTCTTTCAAGTGCCTCCCAAATTGCCTTGGAGGTCTTTACATTTGCATATACACCTGTCATGCACTATCATCTAGTCCACTAAGCAAGAAGTTTTTACAGAAGTAGTCAGAAGTTAGCCAATTATCATAGGCTATGCGGACTTCCAAGTTCTCTTCGTTGTCACTTGGAGGGGCAGGAGCATTCTCCATCAGCACGGTTGTAAACCCTAATGTTGTCAGATAGAACAACATCTTCTGTTGCCACCTCTTGAAGTCGGCTCCACCAAACTTGGCCGGCTTCTCAGCAGCGGGCAGCACTCTAGACGAGTGCAGAGGTGCCGTCAGGGTCGGGTTTGAACCCCCCACCACACCATGGTGGTTCACACTCCCAAATGGGACGTTGCTCTGCAAGGCAGAGGACATGGCAGTGAAGTTGAATGCCGTGTGTTGGTCCGGAGACGAAAAGTCAGGTGTAGAGGGGGGGGGGGGTGAATACACCTGAGCTCTGTTTCTTTTTCTCGGTGAAGGTCGGTGAAGCCGATGTTTGCAATCGATGAACGAGTGCCAAGTAAGCCTTCGATCACTGGGGTCAAAGTGAGTCGGCCTTCGAGCTCTTCTACCGAGCGATGTCGGTATTACGAAACTCCGGTCGGAGCCGTAGTGCGGATAAGTGTTAGGCCCGGAGTCGTCTCTTTTGAAAACGCGTTTTTGCAAGTTAAATCTTTTGGTCGTGCACTTTATAAAATACGTTTTATGCAAACTTATGATTTTCAAGTCGGTTGAATGCAATGCAATAAAACGATGAAATGAACACAAGCGATTTAACGTGGTTCGGATACACAAGATCCTACGTCCACGGCCCCGAACAAGGCGGGAGAACTTGTTGATTATTACGAGCAAGCCTCAACAGGGGATGCGTGACTTGGGACGGTTCCCTCTAAGTTATAGTCCTTAGCGACTTTACAATCCAAACCTAAGTTTAGAAGGGAGGGAATATTCTCCAACTGAGAAGGAGTTCTTACAACAAGAACAATTCACTAAATGTGAACTCCTTCGGATCTAAGCTATGAATCTAGCAATGAGCTTAGTCTAGAGAAGATAGGGATCAAAGTGCTCTAGAGAGATGAACTACAAGAAGTGTTCTATGAAAACTAGTTCGTCTCTCGGATAAGCTTGAAGGTTCTAGAGCGTTGTGAGCTTGAATGATATCCCTTGATTTCGCGTATATTCCTCTTTTTGAAATCTTCAAATCCTTCTCTATTTATAGTTGTGAGTTGTGACATATGTCCGTTGGAGACGACGATGCCACGTGTCACAAGCGTCCAAAGAAAACGGCCACTATTCAACTTTGTTGCGGCGCGGGCGATTAATGCGCTGTTCATGAGAGCAGCTTTTCCGTGTAGAGTAGGTAAGCGTTGTCGGCTTCTCATTGGTCGAGGTTTGTAGTTGGTGAGTGTCGAGTTGACCGTTCAAACTACCTCGTATGTCTTCGCCTGAACATTTGAAGGGACTTTAAGTCTTTGGGTCGCTTTACGTCGGATACGGTACTCGAAAGTCTGTCTTCTTCGGCTGAGTCGTCGACCGATAAAGTGAGCTTCGATAGTCGGTTGGTCGATCGCGAAGGTATACCGCTTGACCTTGGTTCTTCTACCGATGACCATCGGCTTGTAGAGAATGCTTCTGCGAGGTCCGGTCGCTGATGCGGGATCTTCAACCGAGTTTGATATCGACCGCCGACGAAGAATGCAAGCGATTACACCGATGACGTGGGGTTCGAAAAGTATCTTCGATGAAGATCGGTTCAACAACTACCCCGTACGGGACTTAGACAAAAATAAGCATTACATCAAGTCTAACCTATACATCGCCTAATCCTATCGACACACTAATCTACCGATATCGGCTCGGTTTTGGGATCTTCAATTCCATAGTACTACTATGATTTCCCCCAATTTCTTTTAACCCTAGAAACAGTGAGTATCAATCTACCGACTCATATCCAACAATTTCCCCCTAATTGATGATGCCAAAACCTCTATACTCTAATATCTATTAAAGATCTTGTCATCATATCGACAACAATTTCCCCCTTAAAGCATCGAGGAAAAACCGATAATAGTAAATGAACTTCGACGAGTGAGAGAAAGGCAAGATCGAGAAACCGATGTGAGTGTGTGTCGGATCACTCGGTGATCGGTAGTGTAAACACAAAGTAAAAGGCTGAAAGACAATGAGTAATTGTCTAGCAAGCGGAGGAACCGATATATATATCAAGAATTACAGAGTTCCTATGCTATTACAAAAGATGAGAGAAAAATCACTTCGCTGCTCGCTTCTTGAACCTGCGTTTTCTTCTTGAAGTCGGTGGATTTTTCCTCGGGAGGATCCGGGTAATAGTATTTATACACTCTAGCTCGAATCTCCCGGATCTCCAAGTTATCATCCGGCCTTTCCGGGAGCAAGGCTCGGGCGTAGGCGGCTTCCTCCACTTCTCTTTCTATGTCCTTAGTGCTCGCAGATCCACTAGCAAGTCTCGGCGGTGGAATACGTCGGAAAGTGGGGCACGGAAGGTTACATTCTCGTGATTCCATGACTTGCTTCAGCCGTTCAAAGAATTCAACATTAAATCTCGTAATCAACTCCTCAAAGAGCTGATCGGTGGGCGATCAAGTGGGTAAATGCGCCATACGTAGTAGCCTTTGATAAAAGTTTCTTTCAATCTCTCCCAATGTTCATTCATATCAGCCGGCACCCACTTATCCACATGCTTGAATCGGTTGTTGCTTGATGTGGGGGCCTCGATGAACTTAGATCCTCTCGGGATCCGCCTTCTTGGATCGGCCTTTGGTTTATCGGATAAGCTTTTCATTCTTGCCGGAGTCGCCCATCCTTTTCTTCTCACGGAGAGCGGTTGCTCTAGTGTCTCCTCGTCTCGAGACTCGGTCCTTGCGGCGTCGCCTCCCGGTGTCGTTTGATCTTACGCTATCCGCTCGGGTGTAAGAGTAGATATGGGAATACTACGAGCAAGTAGCTTTGATTTCGATCGGAAGAGCCTTAGCAAATTCTTCTTGGGCTTTCTTGTTTTGCTCTTCGACCGTATTAATGACCTTTCTCTTTCCTTTGCCCCCGACGGCTTTGCCCTTAGGCTTTTTTTTGCCGCTTGTTTGCCTCCTCTAGCCGACGCTCCCTGGTCCGGCTTGTCTTGCGGCTCTTGGGCTATTTCCGAGGTCGAATGCCTCTTGCTCCGCTTTTGATTTAAACTTCTTGATCGGGGAGGAAGGAGTAGTGGATTCGATAGCGATTTCCTTCCCCAGACCTCTGCGGCAGCTTTTGAGACTCTTCTTCTTCGGTGGCTCTTCAAGGAATTGAGCGATTTCGTCTATGTGCACGATGAAGAGGAGATGGGGGTGGCTTGTAGTGGGAAATCAAGGAGAAGGACCTCGTAGATGTACCTTTCGATTAGTTGGTCCCGCCTCCGGAGCCTGTTCCCCCGAATCTCTGCGGGCGAGGGCTCTGGCTGCCGAGGAGGGTCCCTGCCTCCCGAGCCTGTCCCTCAAGGATCCGGACGTCGACCGTATCCGTATCGGGTTCATCAATCACAATATCTTCCCCCCTTTTTGGCATCGGCAATATTTGCCGGGGAGGTGCGGATAGCTTTTACGTCCTGCTCCCGTTTGTGCAGCAGGAATCTTTGATCCGGGTAAGCGTGTCGTCAAAATCACCGACCAAGTTACGGTAGTTTTCCCGGTCTTTCTCCCGATCGGCTCTAGATTTCTTCAATCGAGCGGCCGACTCCTGACGGAGTTTCAAGCAGAGCTTGATCATTTGATTCTCGTCATTTCTTTACGAATGGCTTTTAAGGCCTCGACTGTTGCTTGATGGCCGTTTGAAGAGAGGTGGTTGCTATCTTGTTTCTCTCATCAATGAAGCCTTGAATTGTTTTCATCGCTTGAGTCATTTGCTCCGAGAAAGTTTTATCTTGAGTGGCAAGCACCGCCGACTCGTGCTTCGTTAAATCGGCCTTTTGAGCACTTAGGGCCTGCTCAACTATCTCCTTGAAATCGGCCGAGAAGCCTCTTTAGGGGTGGAGATGTCAGCGGCCAACTTACTTAGAGCTTCGTTTTGAGCCTTGGTGTACTTCTCCCATTTGAAATGAACATCTTTGGCTAGGAGTCGATTTTTCTCACCTTGGCGTTTGATAGCCCTATTGACGTAACGTGAGGACACGGAACCGATGGGTTGTATCTCGATAAGAGCCGGTTCCGAGCCTCTGCTCGAGAACGAGATCAACTCGCTCCCTACTGTACTTCGGAGCGGTTGTAGCCTCACCGGGATGTAACTATGGGTGGTGTTGGGCTCTTCTCTTGGGGAGTTTGTCCCTCTGCAGATTCTCCCCTGGTCCGCTTCCTTGGGTTTTCCATCCATCTCCTCATCTTGATCATCATTATCGCCTTTATCGGAAGGTGGAGATAGGGGCGGAGCTGTTTCGATCGGAGCTCTCAAGCTCGATAAATAGAGCATTGCGGCCCTCAAATCGTCGAAAGACGCCACATCGCTGGCTCTCCGAATCCAAGCTTGGCTTGGAGCTCTTGCTCCTCGTCGCAGCTCATCCGGTGATCGCTGGGATTTGGCAAAGTCAATAAGAATGTCCCGGTGCGAGAAACCTTAAGAGCATCGAGCTCTTGTCCTTCTTGCTATTTCAACCGGATCTGCGTGCTCGGCAATTTACGGTATCTCTTCTTGAATCTCATTGCAGCACGTGATCGAGTGGTGTCGGTTGTTGTCCACTCGGCAGTAGGTTCGGGTGACGGTTCCCTCTTGTCGGACTCTGTTCCCTCGTAGCTGATCACTTGGACTTTGTCCTTGATCATCGCTCCCTCGATTCCGATATACGAATCGAGTAGTTGCTCCTCTTGAGTAGAAGGAGGAGCCGGCTCAATAATGGTAAGTGGCCGAGCCACCTGTGACCTCAGCAGGTCGATTCTTAGCCAACCTCCTCTTCTTTGGCACTTGGACGGTTGGGGGCGGAGCGGACGCCTGCTCTCTTCGGTTCGGGTGGCCCCTTGCCAATTGACTTTTCCGCTCCGGCCTTTGTCATAAATTTGATAGACTTCTTGTCAAAGTACTTGGAGTCCTCAAAGGCCGAGTGCTCAACAACCGAGTTCCTCCGAACTATGCATTCTATCGTAACGTACATCTTTGTTCCGAATAGAAGTTTACCCACACCGGCTATCCTCCTCTCGCCGAGTGGGTAATGTGGTGAACTTCGAGCCACGTGCCTTCATCTCGAGTAGTATAATACTCGGCCCAGTTCACTTCAACCCCATCGTCTATTGCCATCATCATTTGAATCCTAGGTTTGGACGAGTTGATCATATGATCCAGTGAACTTGTCGGTATGTGCGATACCACGTAAGCTAGACCTCGCATGCGAGGTAGCAACATATTCCTCGGTAAAAGTCTGTTTTGAACGCCACATCCTTGCGTCCACGGAATTTCGCACATATGCATTGATCTCCTTCTCCTTGTATCCAATCGGAGAAATGCCGGAGTTGGGAAGATCGAAAGAGAGAGCTAGAGCATCTTGAATATCGAAGGTAAGAACAGTGACTCCCACTCATCTTGATCGACTTCCTTCGATAAGAGAAGGACGATTCCTCTCCTCCCGACGCTAGAGATTTCCGGTTGAAATAAACTTCGGACGACTGTCGAGGGAGAAAAGCACGGGGGTGCTTCGAAACCCAGCATCTCCAACCCCGAACGCTCCAAAGCGTCAAACACGGGTTCAAGGAAAGAGATCTCCACTTGGCGGAAGGCCAAGGTAGGTTCAAACAGAATCCGGAGGCTACAATCTCCTCAATGTTGTCCGGAGTTTGAACGTTCGCCATTGAAATCGCAAAACAACATATTAGCACTTGAAAATAGAGTAAGTTAGTAGTTGCTAGCGGACATCCGATACATTACCGTGAAATAGAGCTTGAAAAGAGATAGCAATGCGGTTTGAATGAGGATGTAAGGAAGGAAACCGAATCGCTAAATAAGCTCTAAGATATGAGAATGGCGAAAAGTGAGGAGTTGATAGAAGATGAAAGATTTTGTATATTGAGTTTGATCTTTAGTTTGAATCGCACGGTTCAAATTTAATCTTTCAAAATCAAGGGGCGGCTAAGATTAAATGTTATAAAAGAATGATTACAATAGCCGCCAAAAATATAGATATACGTAATAAAGCTAATGGAGAAGACATGCATTAAATGCGCGACGAGAGCATTAATTACTCGGGCGAGGAGTCCCGCCGACCTTTCCTCAAACCTTAAACATAATAAATGGTAAGGAATAAATGCTCCTAGGCAACCGAATGCAAGCGGCGGTGCATTAAATGCGGCATGCTTCGAACAAATTAAGTAACGATACTACGCAAACCTCTTCGTTGAACTTATCGTTGGTTACCATCATTTATCGGGAGGATGGTTGTGCCGATGACCATGTTCTCCCTTGTGTACGGTGTGCATCTCCCAACCGAGTCACCTGTATTAAGTTTTTCGACTGTCGTGCCGATTCCATACCGATACCAATTGTTGCTAAGTATATCATTATCGGTAGTCGGCTTCTACCGACTTGTCTCGGTAGGATCTAGCGGACCTAGCTCAACCGATAGTTCTCTCGAACCTGTTCTCGGCTAGTGGTTTGGTCGATATATCGCCCTTTGCTTGTCGGTATGGATTTTCTCCATCCTCGATGTCCTTCTTTTCGACATGGTCTCTCGATGAAGTGGTGTCGGATGTCCACGTGCTTGCATCCGGTATGTAGAACCGGGTTCGAGTTATAGCTATTGACCTTGGTGGAGTCACGGTAGATGGGCACTTCATCCCGAGTTATACCATAATCTCTCAATTGTTGTCGAAGCCAAAGGATGCGGGCACAGCAACTTCCTGCGGCCATGTACTCGGCCCGGTAGTGGACGTAGCTACCGAGTCTTTGTTTCTTTGAAAACCACGATATCGCCTTGCCGCCTAGGAACCGACATGTTCCGGAAGTTGATTTTCGATCTATCCCGCATCCTGCATAATCGGCATCGGAATAACTGTCGGTATTAGATTATCATCGGCAGGATACCATAACCCTGACCTCGGGTGTTCCTCTTAGATATCGCAGAATCTTCTTCGCCGAGTCTAGATGACTTCGCTTGGGATTCGCCTGAAATCTTGCGCATACACCTACAAGCATAAGTTATGTCGGGTCGGCTAGTTGTTAAATAAAGTAAAGAACCAATAATAGCTCTATAATCGGTAGAGTTAACGAAGCTCCCTCTTTGTCTAGATCGATTTTAAAGTTCGTGTTCATGGGGATCTTGGACCGGTTTCTTTGGAATCACGGCCGAATCTTTTAAGAAGATCTCGAGTGTATTTGGCTTGATTGATGAAGATTCCTTCAGCTGATTGTTTTACTTGAAATCCAAGGAAATAATTCATCTCTCCCATCATGGACATCTCGAATTTCTCCTTCATCATCTTCTCGAACCGCCGACATATAACTTCATTTACGCAGCCGAAAATGATGTCGTCCACGTAGATTTGCACCGGTAGAATGTCATCTTCGACTTTATGCTGAATAGGGTGCGATCTATCGTCCCCTTTTGAAAACCTTTCGAAGTAGAAAGTCGATAGGGTATCATACCAAGCCACGGGTGCTTGTTTTAACCCATACTGAGCTTTCCTAAGTCGTACACTGATGTCCCCGCTGAAAGCCGGGCGGTTGTTCCACGTAGACTTCTTCCTTCGATGCACGCCGTTCGAAAAGCCGACTTCACATCCATCGATATACCTTAAATCTCTCGATGTGTTGCATAAGCTAGGAAAAGACGAATGGCTTCCAATCCGGCGACCGGAGCAAATGTTTCATCAAAGTCAATTCCCTCTGCCCGTTGTATCCTTTAGCAACTAGTCGAGCTTTATTTCGACAATGACGTTGTTTTCATCTCGCTTGTTCTTGAAGACCCACTTAGTTCCAATCACGTGCCTGATGTCTAGGTCCGTCGACAAGCTCCCAAACTTCATTTCGACGAACCTGGTTCGACTCTTCTTGCATAGCAATGACCCGGTCAAGCATCTTTAAGTGCGTCCTCTATCGACCGAGGTTCTTACGTAGACGAGAAAACAAGAGTAAAGTGAGCTTTCTCCTTGAATTAATCTTGATCTCGTCCTTATAGTTGCTGATGGATCTCCAATGATAAGATCGAAGAATGAGCATCGAGCCACGAACGCCTGAGTCGGGCTTCTTCTTCGATACCACTTCGCACGGTCAGTAGGTGTATTAGGCATTTCGGTAGTAATCTTGTTTTGTGGACCGTAGTAATTCAAGTAAGAAGGTTAGGATCTACCGAGTTTCCGGTGTTCGGGGGCATTCGGCTCGGGAACATTAATGGTTCCCCCCCGAGTTTATATTCTCGGTAGAGGTCTCGGTTACCACGGGGGCTTCCTCATCGACCGAAGTTACCTGTTGTTGATTCCGTTCGATAGAATCAACTAGGTTAGCTACATTGCTTGTTGGCCGAGTCCGAATTTCTTCATCTTCGACTCATCATCCCAACAATCGTTGGATCTTTTCGGCTTTGTCATTTAGTTCGAGATCCTGTAGCTTGCTGGCCGACATCCTCGATACTTGACTTTGTATCTTTCCCTGTTCTCGGTAACAAATTCATCAAAAATAACATGAGGGCTTTCCTCCACGCAAAGAGTTCGATAGTTAAAAACTCACGAAGGCTTTATCGACTCGGGAGTATCCTAAGAATACTCCTTGATCGGATTTGCTATCAAAGACCTTCAACCGATCTTTCCCATTGTTGTGGATAAAGCAAGGACAATCGAAAACATGAAAATGAGAAATAGAAGGAATTCTCCCTTTCCACGGTTCGTATGGCGTCTTCATGTGTTCTTTGTGTCGGTAGTGATCGATTCCGAGTGTAACGGGCGGTGTCGGTAGCATCGGCCCAAAACTTTGAGGGTAGTCCGGAGAATCTGCGAGGAGCGTTCTTGCTCGCTTCTTTGAGAGTTACGTTCTTACGTTCAGCAAGTCCGTTCTGGCCGAGGGGTGCGCGCACTGATGTCTCGTGCTTGAATTCCCTCTTTATCGCAGTATGTCTTAACTGCGAGTTTAGAAACTCTGTTCCTCGTCTCGAGCGTATCTTCTTAATCTTGATGTTCTTTTCCACACCGAGTTTCTTCGATAGATTAGGTAACTCGGTCCGAACATCGATTTGTTGGCGATGAAGATGACCCAAGTATATCTCGAGAAGTCGTCTATGACGACGAGGGCATACTTCTTGCCTCTTATAGTCACCGGAGAGACGGCCCGAATAAGTCCATGTGAAGCGGTGAAGGATTTCATCGGTGGAAGGTGACGGAATAGGTGGATTGCTACTCTTTGTTTGCTTTCCCTTCGGGCACGCTTCACAATTTCGTCTTTGATAAACGATTCGTTGGGCGGTCCTCGACTTTAGAGTTCTTGACAAGCTTGTTCATGGTCTTGAAGTTCGGGTGGCCGAGTCTCTTATGCCATAGCCGACTGACTTGTTACCCGATTTAGTACGTGCGAGCAAGCAAGCCTCGGGTTACGCGGTATTCCGGTTTGCAACATAGATGTTCTTCCTCCGCGAACCCGATAACACTGTTTTCCCTGTAGATTTGTCAACAATATCACGAAACCGGCGTCAAAGATTACTCGTTAAGATTATCACGTAATTGATCGATCGAAAGGAGATTATGTTGAAGTCCTTCAACATATGTTACTCTTGAAGCCGTGGCGGTCCCAATGTTCGGCGTTCCGTATCCCCCTTGTGTAGCCTTTGGAATTGTCACCGAATTCATTGCGGGACCATCTTCTTGTACGTAGTTGGTCGGCGAGCTCTTCCGGTAGGTCATGTGTCTCGAGCGGCCGCCGTCCACTATCCACGGGTCCTTATGCACCCGCAAAACAGAGGCATTTTTAGGTACCCTTTGGTTCGATTGGGTCCTTACAAGGTTAGTGGGTGATTTCGGAACCCGGATCTGTCTCGGGACCTTAGAAGTTCCGAGACTTCTTCTTCGAACCTTATCGGCTTTCTTCTCCACGAGGACTTGGAGATACCGACTTTCTGCTGATAATTTTGGGTTCGGGAGCTCTCTTCTTCGAGTCTTAGCGCTTCTCCCGACCCACGGGCTCATAGTAGTACGAGCCGCACCGAGCCGGGTGCTCATACGATGGCTCCCTTGTGCTTGTTACGCCCATCGACCTTCTTGATTCCCCCCCGAATTTGATCGCGGTGTCCTGGGGCTGGAACCTTTGGTCGCTTGCTTGTTGCTACTCGGCCGAGGTGTAATTATTTTCTGTTTGTTTTTCGCCCGAGGTGTGGTGTCGGCGGCTTGCACCTTTCCTCGACGAACCTATCGGCCCGGGGGTTCTCGAGCTTTTGGAGGTAGAAGCTTCGTGGGTATAGCCTAGACCTTCTTTCACGGAAGTTGACCGTTGTGCTCTAAGCATGCTTTCAAGCTTCTCCTTAGCTCCCGGTGTATTGTTCGGTCATCAATCCTCTCCGGACTTCGTCACTCCTTCCGAGTAAGTCATAGTCATTCCGCACGTCCGTGAGCTTCGACCGAGCTTGGCTATTTCGGTCTCTTTCTCGGAATTATCCTTGGTCGAACCGAGATCTCGAGTCTCTTGAAGCCGAGACTTAGTCATGAGAGATTCAATCTCTTCCTTGAGTCTCGCAACTAGATCCACCGACTCGGTAGAGACCCGACAATCGAAGAAAGTCTCGATTCTCGGCCTTTACTTGTTCAAGTTCCCTGGATGGTTCTGCTTGAACTCTCTGCTCGGTGAATCTGTTCCTCTAGCGGATCATCGTAGGCTTGTACCACATCTAGAGGATCATCGCGTGACCGAGCACGTGTCTTGTGTGCTATGTGAAGAAGAGGTAATAATGCGTTTAGAATTTACCTCGGCCTCTTCTCCGGCCATCGGACGGTATTCGGCCGACTCATCGAGAACTGTCTCTGCGACCTCAAGCTGCGACGAACGCGGCTTCGTCTTGCGAAGAATACATGAATGTATCCTCCTCAATTGAGTTATCGGATATCTCTCTCGGCTATATAGGCCTGCCGTCTCTCGGCAAACTTCTTTCTCCGGCTGCCGTTCGCTCTTTGAGCGCTGAGAGTTCGGGACAATCGTGCGATAGTGTCCCTCCTTCTTGCGGTTGTAGCGAGGTAGATGTTCTGCTTTGCTCTTACCAGTGAGTCTTTAGATGGTGCGGCGCAGACTCCGATTTCCCGCATTCGGTAGAAGGATTAGATTCTTCTTTCTTATGATAGTCTTTCTTACCCGAGGAAGAATCTCGGTTGTATTTCCTCGGCTTTCGACTCTCTCCTTTTCCCTCTCGATATTTGAGAGCCATCGGTGCTAGCCGGTCGTGGGCCTGAAGTCTCGGAAGACTTTGCTCCGATGTGGCCACGGCTTTGCTTGAGGAAATAGGCTTGGCTCCGGTATTGCCGATCGTTGCCTTGAAGGCGTGGTCGAACCGTGTGTCGCTGGAGCGCTTAAGCACTTTTGGGGTAGGCTATGCTCGAACTCCTCCGATTTTAATTCTGAAAATATAACATCAGGAGTTAGAGCATTTAGATCAGAGCGACGTAAATAAGTAGCAAATGGAAGCCACTTCTGTCGGGGCAACGCTCTCAAGATCTTGGTGTTCATCTCCTTGTTGGTGAACGACCTCCCCAACCCATTGATAACATTGACTTGATTGGTGAATCTGACACTCAGCTCGTCAATGGTTTCAGTAGGCTCCATTGCAAAGGCGTCGAACTTCTGAAGCTCTAGCTCGAGCTTGTTCTCTTTGATCTGAGGGGTTCCATGGCTTAGTACAGCCAAGGCGTCCCATAGTTCTTTCGCCGTTTTGCAATCTTGTACCCTTCCGAGATGTGAATCACTGAGCGTAGTCAGTATGGCATTACGTGCAACTCGGTCAAGGTTGTGCAACTTCTTTTCTTCAGGCGTGAAGGTAGATTTGTCTTTGGGAACCTTAGCACCAGTTTGTGCTCCCACGCCTCCTCCAGCAGCAAATACTACACTGTCGATCATGGGAATGATCGGTCCTGACTCTAGGACATCTGACATGCTGTCGTGGAGTGACGTTAGGTGTGCCTCCATACGTACGCGCCATACCGTGTAGTTCTCTATTGAGAACATCGGCACCATCCTAATACCTGACATATCAGACATTGTAAGAGTAAGAGTATAAGGATGCTGAGAAGATGCTTATGCAGTGAAAACGGTTTTCAGGATCAGTTCGAGAGGACCAGTATTTCAGAACCGGCGATCAGTTGAACACCGAACGCTCTGATACCAATTGTTGGTCCGGAGACGAAAAGTCAGGTGTAGAGGGGGGGGTGAATACACCGAGCTCTGTTTCTTTTTCTCGGTGAAGGTCGGTGAAGGCCGATGTTTGCAATCGATGAACGAGTGCCAAGTAAGCCTTCGATCACGGGGTCAAAGTGAGTCGGCTTCGAGCTCTTCTACCGACCGATGTCGGTATTACGAAACTCCGGTCGGAGCCGTAGTGCGGATAAGTGTTAGGCCCGGAGTCGTCTCTTTTGAAAACGCGTTTTTGCAAGTTAAATCTTTTGGTGTGCACTTTATAAAATACGTTTTATGCAAACTTATGATTTTAAAGTCAGTTGAATGCAATGCAATAAAAAAGTAAATGAACACAAGCGATTTAACGTGGTTCGGATACGCAAGATCCTACGTCAACGGTCCTGAACAAGGCCGGAGAACTTGTTGATTATTACGAGCAAGCCTCGGCGGGGATGCGCACCTTTGGGACGGTTCCCTCTAAGTTATAGTCCTTAGCGACTTTACAATCCAAACCTAAGTTTAGAAGGGAGGGAATATTCTCCAACTGAGAAGGAGTTCTTACAACAAGAACAATTCACTAAATGTGAACTCCTTCGGATCTAAGCTATGAATCTAGCAATGAGCTTAGTCTAGAGAAGATAGGGATCAAAGTGCTCTAGAGAGATGAACTACAAGAAGTGTTCTATGAAAACTAGTTCGTCTCTGGATAAGCTTGAAGGTTCTAGAGCGTTGTGAGCTTGAATGATATCCCTTGATTTCGCGTATATTCCTCTTTTTGAAATCTTCAAATCCTTCTCTATTTATAGTTGTGAGTTGTGACATATGTCCGTTGGAGACGACGATGCCACGTGTCACAAGCGTCCAAAGAAAACGGCCACTATTCAACTTTGTTGCGGCAGGCGCGTTAATGCGACTGTTCATGAGAGCGGCTTTCTTGTGTAGAGTAGGTAAGCGTTGTCGGCTTCTCATTGGTCGAGGTTTGTAGTTGGTGAGTGTCGAGTTGACCGTTCAAACTACCTCGTATGTCTTCTGCCGAACATTTGAAGGGACTTTAAGTCTTTGGGTCGCTTTACGTCGGATACTGATACTCGAAAGTCTGTCTTCTTCGGTGAGTCGTCGGACCGATAAAGTGAGCTTCGATAGTCGGTTGGTCGATGCGAAGGTATACCGCTTGCACCTTGGTTCTTCTACCGATGACCATCGGCTTGTAGAGAATGCTTCTACCGAGGTCCGGGTCACCGATGCGGGATCTTCAATCGAGTTTGATATCACCGGCGACGAAGAATGCAAGCGATTACACCGATGACGTGGGGTTCGAAAAGTATCTTCGATGAAGATCGGTTCAACAACTACCCCGTACAGGACTTAGACAAAAATAAGCATTACATCAAGTCTAACCTATACATCAGCTAATCCTATCGACACACTAATCTACTGATATCAGCTCGGTTTTGGGATCTTCAATTCCATAGTACTACTATGATTTCCCCCAATTTCTTTTAACCCTAGAACAGCTGAGTATCAATCTACTGACTCATATCCAACACCGTGTTAGCGGCATTAGCACGGTTAAGTGCTATCCTGGCGTCGGTAGCGGCGGAAATGGCAGCTAGGGTTGGATTAGCAAAGGCCGGAGCAGGTGTAGGGACAGACGTCGGTGGAACAGTGTTGCCGGAGGAGGCAATGACGTCAGATACAGCGGGGTTGGTGGCAGCAGAAGCGGCGGCGGCGGTAACGTCGGAGAAAGCAGCACTTGAGGAAGACATCTTCTTAGTTTACTTGAAGCAGATATAGATCTATTTCGTCTTGCGATTGTAGGTATTACAAACTGCTATTACAAGTAAACTATTAAATAACAAAATGAAATAAAACAACAAAAGGAGAAAACCGTCGAGTCGAGGAGTCCTCTCTCCGCAAGACGAAATACGCCCCGGTAGTGCTCTCGGTTGTAGGCGTATCGTCCCCAAAGATGAAACGACGAACGTCTCGAAGATTGCGGCACCGCAAGATCTACGAGCTCCGCGAACCTGGATGCTTTTCCGGCGAGGACAAAGCTGCTTGGACTTAGAGCTAAGAATGCAAGTGAGCTAAGAAGATCTCAAGTGAATTCTTGTTGGTGTGTTGAGAATGAAATGCAACTGGCCTATTTATAGGCAGTTCCACCCAGGTGTTGATTGCAGGAATAACTCCTGCCAATTAAGGCAGGCGCCAGTTACAAGGGAGTGGAGACATGGAAGGTTGGGAGTTCAGCAGCCACACTCCAGATCCTTCCAAAAGTCTTGCTTGGGTGTGGCGGGTGCACAGCACCACGGAGAGGAATCCAGTGCAGCCGGTCCACTGCACCGCCCGACCCGGCGAATGACCCGACGGACCACCCAAAGGACCAATTGCCAAGATCCAAGTCCAAGTCCAAGTCCACGGACACGGACCGGAATCGGAATAGGAACCGGAGCCGGAGCCGGAGCCGGGCCGGAGCCGGGGCCGGGCACGGGCACGGGCGCGGGCGCGGGCGCGGTGCGGGCGCGGCGCGCGCCGCGCCGCTTGTGAGGCGGTCGGGCGAAAAGGCTCGCGCGCATGAGCATGTGTGGCCCAAGCCCACCACATGTCACTTAGTTATCTCCTACAATATTGTAGAGACTTAAATACCACACAAAACATTATTCATTAATCGATGTGGGACATAATTAATGTAATAACTCTCCAAAACCCGAATAAGGTAAGTTTCTCCACTTTAGGTAACATATTAGTTTTGTCCCCCCAAACTTCGAGCCACTATTTCTCACTCACCGAAAAACGGAATCGAGAAATTAAGCACACTATAATTATCTACTCGAAACGTAGATCGACGTCATATATCTCAAATCATTAATCGGATAAATATCGAGGCTCGAAAATGCGATCGAAAACGGCTGAATTATGCCCAAGTTAAATTAGCAATAAATGCTAATTAACTTTCCTTAATTTAATATATATATAACTAATATATATATATCCAAACCGATTTTTCCAACATCCGACTCATCGAGATTGGCGCCCAGGCTTCAGTTGTCGTCGGAAGTGGTGCTCTAGCTTAATCAACAAGAAAATGAAAACCCAAATTTCCTATTCTCCACTTAATCAACAAGAATCAACATAAAGAGAGAAGAGTGGAGAGGGTAGGGCTGTGCAACGGCCGGTTCGGTCGAAAAACCGGACCGGAAATTCGGTTAACCGGTAATTCGGTTTCGCCGAACTTATGACCGAAAACCGGACCGAAAGTGTTTGGTTCGGTCCGGTTTGTTGACCGAAAATTTCGGCCGGTTTCCCGGATCGGCCGAATTGACCTATTTTTTTTTTTTTTTTTTTTAAATCGCACTTGATACTATCTTGTTAGTTTTTTAAATAATTTCAATGAGAACAATGATGCTAAACTCTTCAGAAAAATTAGAGGTGACAATTTCATGTATTTTGGAATAATCGAATGCTAATGTAGAGCTTGCTGCTATGCCTATGTAACCCTAATTCTGCAAAAAATGTAGAGCTTGCTGCTATGCCTATGTAAGTGCTGGAAGTGAATACAGTCACAGGTGCAGCAAAAATATTTAATTGTTATACATGTTTAATACATTAAATTAATATTTAATTGTAATACATTAAATTCGGTTATGTTTAATACATTAAATTCGGTTATGTTTAATATTTTTAATACATTAAAGTAATATTTAATTAACATTTGAGTAATAAAAAAACTCAAATGTAATACATTAAATTAATATTTAATTGTTATGTTTAACGCATTTTTAATTTTTTAAATATTAAATTCGGTTATTCGGTTCGGTTCGGTATTTTCGGCCGGAAAAACCGAATCGACCGAGAACCGAAATGATCAAATTAATTCGACCGAAGACCGGACCGAAAGCTTTCGGTTCGGTTCGGTTCGGTTCGGTTTTGACCGAACAAATGACCGAACAAATTCGGTTCGGCCGGTTCGACCGAATAGTGCACAGCCCTAGGAGAGGGTTAGTGTTCAAGAAAGATTGGAGAGGATTAAGGAAATCAAAACTGGATTGAGGGAAGAGTGGAGAGGGTTAGGATTGGGGAGAGAGAATTCAGTCGGAGAGAGAGGTAAGGATTTTGAAATTGGGAAATGGGATTCATTATTTTTTTTAATATTATAATTAAAATAATAATGAAATTTAATCTAAGTTTGGTGTGGTTAACTTAAAAGGACACATATCCACACCCTAATGGTGGGATATGTCGTGGGATATGTACGATGGGATGAGATAGAGGATCCCTTGCTAGAATACTGTCCTTGAGCGACTCCACTAGACTCGAGTTGATCCAAGGTACGCGTTTTCCTCTTATAAAGATGGTCTACAATGTATCATGTATATCTAAATTTAGGGACTGGAACCGTTGTCCAGTTAGTGTCGTCACAAATGAAATTGTGACATATGTTTTCATTTAACCCTGAGTTAATTAATTACTTTAAGTATTTGAGTTAAATATGAACAAGTGTAATTATTTAATGAGGTGGACTTGGGTGGACCAATTGCACTTACAAATGGATTCCACAGATCCAATTTTGAGTCTTGCTATCCGGCCCGAGATCCACACATATATGATATATGTATACATACAAAACTTAATTTTACAGCATTTTCATTTCTCTCATCACATCTCTCTCTTCTCTCCAGCACGCCGCTCACTATCTCTCCCTTGATTTTCTTCATTTCTCATCTTGATTATCTCTATCACCATTGAAAATTGATGGACTTAGTCATCCTAGCAGAGGCACGTGAGGATCCGATGGAGCTCCGTTGGATCTTGTCGTCGCGACGTTGCCTTTGCAGAAGGCGGCAACTCCGATCCTCAAGGTTGATTTGACCGTGCTAGTCGCTGTTGGTCTCCTGCTTCATCCACCTCACCTTGTCGGCGGAGGTGGCGGTTCCGAGAGTCTTCAACACGCCAACGAGCCTTTCGACGGAGATCTTGCCGTCGTTGTTGGCGTGGCGCTCGAACGCCGTGACAGTAAAGTGGTGAGGCTTTCGCTTTAGTGTTTGAGGGGTCACCTGTCGCCATTTTTGGAAATGATTTTATTTTATTTTATCTTTTTGTGATGGATAGTGGTGGAAATGATTTTGCTTTAACATTACATGGTTTATCCGAATTCATTAATTATTTTAGGTAAATTTTGTTGACTAAGACCTCGTTTGGAAGAGCTTATCAACCGTTTACTTCAATTTATTTTAAAAAATAATCGATTGTGCACGCGTTTGGAAGAGCTTATGAAAATAATTTATTTTAAAATAAGTTGTTTTCCACTTATTTTCATAAATTCATAACAATAGCTTATAAAAATAAGCCAAAACATAGCTTATGAAAACAAATCTCATATCAAATCCACGAGACAACAATTTTTTTAATTAATTTTTTTTTAGTTAAATATTTATATATAAATGTATCCAAAAGGAACAACTTATTTAATTTTAGTGTTTATAACACAAAAATTTATGTCACAACACTTATTTAATTTGTTTTTCCAAATAGGCTACAAATCATTGAATGGTGGTTTCTTATGATTATTGAATTAATGTGACACGTTCATTAATGATAATTGACATTGTACTTCAATTCGTTGCAACAAATGATACATTTGTTCGTTGCAATTGACACATTTGTTCGTTGCAATTGACATTTTGAAATAAATAATATTTTTTTCCGTATCAAATGATACATTTATTTGTTACAAATGACACTCTATGAGAATGTGACACTCTTCTCTAAGATAATTGACACTTTTGTTTATTACGATTGACATTTTGATGAACATTTCTAGCTATTATGTTGATTGACACTTTACTTCAGTGGAATAGACACTTTGAGATAAATGACATATTAGTTCACAACAATTGACACTTTTTCATAAGTAAATGACACTTTTTCAAAATATAATTGATAGCCAATAAATGATATTCTACAAACTTTTTTCATAAGTAAATGACACTATTTCAAAATTAATGACACATTTGATCACAACAATTGACACTTTTTCATTAAATGATAATTTTTCAAAAATAATTGATAATCAATAAATAATACTCTACAAAGTTTTTTCATTAGTAAATCACACTTTTTCAAAAATAATTAATAGTGAATAAATGATACTCTACAAACGACATAATAAAAAAAATGAAGTAAAAAATGCAACTAAGAAGTCTTGAACATGAGATCTCTTGGTTGAAAAATGAAAAAGGAAACACCTCCCACTAGGCTATGAACTACTATAGTAAAATAATGAACAAAATGTATATTTAGTTTGTTGCACACGGATTCGGATTGGGTAATTGAATCCACATATGGATCATGTTACACATGCAATAAGTGTACATTAATTTTTGTGTTATTTCATTGATGGACATAAATTAAACACAAGAAAATTGAACAATTGATTTAAAGCCGTAAATTAAGGGTGTAATTTTTCTTTTCTTTTTTAGTTGTTTCGATGCATACATTCTTAATTAGCATAAAATCGAACACTATCACTATGCATATATGAATTGTAATGAACGTATAATATTTAAAATATATCTTATCAACCTAGATATTATTTTATTATGTTGGAAATTTGGTTTTGACTAATTAATATTTTAGTCTAACCATGATTAAATTATTGTGACCACGTTCGTATTCTCAAAACCGAATTTCGGTGAGTGAGAAATGTGCGTTTTAAGTTGGTCAGGTTTGGGGGCATTTTCGTAACTGGATGCAATTATCGCCGGGACTACCCGACCCGAGTACTTGGATCGTGTCTGGGCAAGTAGACTCGTGTGACTGTTGAGCTGCCTGCAAGTTGTTGGCAGTTCAAAGGTCTTGATGACCTAGAAGCATCCAATGGAGAACTTGAAAGGTCTCAAGTGATGGCTCTTAATGAGCAAGTAGTGGAGTGAATCTTTAATGCATTTAATCCCTTGACATGGTGGATTTTGCTATATAAATATAGATGCATCTTACAAGCATTTCAGATCATAGATCACAACAACACACATACACAACATACCATACATACGAGCACCTATAGTATAGTTCGATGTCTGCCCAGTTCGTGCCTTGGTTCAGTTCGTCGGAGCCTTTCCAGTTTGGCTGTCTTTGCACGGGAAGGAGGAAAGTCGTTTTATCTTTGGGGACAGATTGCCCAATCCATGAGCACTAGCTGGGGCAATACTGTCTTGCGGAAAGAGGAAACTCGACTCGACTTTGTCTGTTCAGTTTGTTATTTCATACCCAGGAGAATCTTCAACCCGGACGTTCTGCCCAGAATACCAGAAAGTTGTCTGCCCTATTGGATACAAAATCGGTTGTAATCCAGTATCTCAATCTCTATTGTATTTTCAATTACTTGTTATTATTTTGTACGCATTTCCAAGGTTCGACTATATTATAACCAACAGTCGCAAGACATTATTTGACCTACTAAAGCTTTGGAAATGGCGTCCAACACTGGTTCAACCTCCAACAACCAATCTGGTGGGGCAAGGGTATTACCGGGTTCTGCCCAAGCTGAAAAACCATTCTTGTTCGTTGGTCTTGACTTCAGGACTTGGTAATTGAAGATGATGTTCTACCTGACTACTCTTGGCCTGACGAAAAATGTCAAAGAGCAGGCTCCAGTCATTGCTGCTGATGAGAAGGATGAGAACAAGAAGAATGCATATGAACAATGGCGTCATGAAGACTTCATGTGCAAGAATTATATCTTGAACAGTCTGGAAGATGCCCTGTATTCTGTCTACGCAGATATAAACAACTCCAAGGATCTGTAGGAACTTCTTGAAAAGAAGTACATAACTGAAGACGCTGGAACAAAGAAATTTGTTGTGGCCAGGTATCTGGCTTACCAGATGCAAGATGGTCGTTCTGTCATGGAACAAGTGCAAGAGTTTCAACTCGTTGTGCACTCTGTTCATGCAGAAGGGATGAATATTCCTGATGCCTTCACTGTTGCGTCAGTGATTGAGAAGTTGCCTCCTTCGTGGAAGGACTTCAAGAGTTACCTGAAGCATAAGTAGAAGGAAATGACTCTTGAGGATCTAATTGTCAAACTCAGGATTGAGGAAGACAATAGAAAAGCCGATCCAAGACCGGGGGTCTCGATCGATGAAAAGGCTAACTTACTGGAACGTAGTGGTCCAAGCAAGAGAAAGCGCCCTAGCCAGTCTGCCAAAGGCAAGAAGGCTCTGAAAGGGAAGTTTAATGGGGAGTGCTACAATTGTGGCAAGCATGGCCACATGGCAAGCCAATGCAGAAAGCCCAAGAAGAAGAAAGCTCCCCAACATGCTCATGTTGCTGAACATGATGAGTTGAATAATGATGATCTGGCCTGTGTTGTGTCAGAAATAAATCATGTTGAAACCCCTAAGGAGTGGTTCGTAGACACAGGTGCTACCTGTCACGTCTGCCTAGACAAGGGTACGTTCTCTGTCTACAATGTTGTTGAAGGCAGAAAGTTGCATATGGGCAATAAGGCTTCATCTGAAGTGGCTGGAATCGGAACTGTGGTTCTGAAGTTATCCTCTGGGAAGGAGCTAACGTTGAAGGATGTGCTGCATGTCCCATACATCCGCAAGAACTTAGTCTCGGGCTATCTTCTTGTAAAGAATGGTTTTAAGCTTGTCTTTGAGTCTGATAAGTTTATACTTACCAAGTCTGGAAAGTTCCTAGGCAGAGGTTATGTTGCTGATGGACTTTTCAAAATGAATGTAATGGCTGTGCGCCGAGCACATATGAATAAGAATGTTTCTACTTCTTCTTATTTGGTTGAATGCTCTGATCTATGGCATGTTAGATTGGGACACGTTAATCTAAATGCTATAAAACGATTAGTAAACTTGGATTTACTAAAGTTGAAAGAGGTAGACACACGTAAGAAGTGTGAAATCTGTGTTGAGGCCAAACTGGCCAAGTTGCCATTTCACTCTGTTGAAAGAAGCACAGAACCTCTAGAGTTGATCCACACAGATGTGTGTGATTTGAAATTTGTGCAAACTAGAAGTGGGAAAAAATATTTCATTACTTTTATCGATGACTGCACAAAGTACTGTTATCTTTACCTCTTAAGGAGTAAAGACGAAGCTATTGAAGCATTTAAGAACTTCAAAGCTGAGGCTGAAAATCAGCTAAGTACCCGAATTAAAGCAATTCGAAGTGATCGAGGTGGTGAATATGTAGCGCCGTTTGAGGAGCTATGTGCCCAGGTAGGCATAATACATCAAACGACGACTCCATACTCGCCTCAATCAAACGGTATTGCTGAACGCAAGAACCGTACTCTGAAAGAGATGATGAACGCTATGTTGATAAGTTCGAGTCGCCCCCTGTAACATGTGGGGGAAGGCGTCTTGACAGCTAACAATATTCTGAACAAAATTCCACTTAAGGGTAAGGATGTGACCCCTTATGAATTGTGGAAATGACGTAAACTGTCATATAAATACCTCAAAGTGTAGGGGTGTCTGGCCAAGGTTGAAGTGCCTTGTCCAAGACAAGTTAAGATCGGTCCCAGAACGATTGACTGTATCTTTATAGGATATGCACTTAATAGTAGTGCTTATCGCTTCCTAATTCATAAGTCGGAGATACCCAATGTGAATGTAGGAATGACGATAGAGTCAAGGAATGCAATATTCTTTGAAAATGTTTATCCATGCAAGAGCCCGGATAGGGCAGAAGGAAGCTCTTGGAAGAGAACTCATGATGATGCTACTAGTTCTCATCGGGCAGATGATGTTGAACTAAGACGTAGCAAGAGAGCTAGAACGGCTAAGACGTTTGGGCCAGATTTCATCACCTATATGTTAGATGATGAACCAAAGTCTATAGCAGAATCTCTGTCCAGCCCAGACGCTGCGTTCTGGAAGGAAGCTATCAATAGTGAGATTGACTCCATCATGCAGAATCATACATGGGATTTAACTGATCTCCCAAGAGGTTGTAAGCCCTTAGGATGCAAGTGGATCCTTAAAAGAAAGTTCAAAGCTGATGGTACTATTGATAAGTACAAAGTTCGTCTAGTAGCCAAGGGCTTTAGGCAAAGAGAGGAAGATGACTTCTTCGATACCTACTCACCTGTGACTAGGATCACGTCTATTCGAGTGCTTCTCTCGATTGCTGCGTTGCACAATCTTGAGATCCATCAAATGGATGTGAAGACTACCTTCCTAAATGGTGAGCTAGAGGAAGAGGTTTATATGGACCAACCCGAAGGGTTTGTGGCACCTGGGCAGGAGAGCAAGGTGTGCAGACTGGTTCGGTCGTTGTATGGTCTAAAGCAAGCGCCAAAGCAATGGCATGTGAAGTTTGATAACACGATGTTATCAAATGGTTTCAAAATCAATGAGTGTGACAAGTGTGTGTACGTTAAAGGCACTGCTGATGCATTTGTCATAGTGAGCAGGTACACGAGCAATCCAAGCAGAGAACATTGGACTGCTCTAGTACGAGTGTTGAGATACTTAAAGTATACTCTCAACTTGGGGCTGAGATACACTAGATATCCACCTGTGCTGGAAGGGTACAGTGATGCAAACTGGATATCGGATACGAAAGACTCATTCTCAACTAGTGGTTATGGTTTCACTATTGGGGGTGGAGCAGTGTCGTGGAAGTCCACGAAGCAAACGTGTATAGCCCGGTCCACCATGGAATCTGAGCTTATAGCTCTGGACAAAGCTGGTGAAGAAGCTGAGTGGCTTCGTCACTTTCTTGAGGATATTCCATGTTGGCAGAAGCCAGTGTCTACTGTCATGATTAACTGCGACAGTCAAGCTGCTATTGGCAGGGTACTGAGTGACATGTACAATGGTAAGTCGAGACACATACGTCGTCAATATAATACCATAAGACATTTGATCTCAAGTGGGATTATCTCTGTTTATTATGTCAAGTCAGAGGATAATCTAGCGGATCCGCTAACCAAATGGTTAAATAGAGATCGAATGAATAAGTTGCTAGAGGGAATGGGATTAAAAATCCACAACTAGACCAATTATAGTGGTAACCCAACCATGATGACTGGAGATCCCAGAAACTTGGTTCAATGGGACAACTAAGCTATAAGAGTTCGCAGAGCAACACTTGGAAGATTATATCTTCACCCATTCCTTTGGAAGGCAAGTTAAGTGTTGAAACCTGTCAATGTGGTGAGGTTAAGTCTTATGACTTTTAATGATTCCTGGGTAGATAAGTATGGCAGGATACTTGGAAAGGAATCACCTATATAAGTGAGAAGTGTGACCGCTTCACAGAGGGCACTTATGAATCCAAAGATGTGTCCACGGCCGAAATAGATACAAACGTGAGAACGAACAAGGTTGAGATAGTATTGTGTTGATACTATTGTCTTGGTGCACACTAAGGATGAATAGTTCAAGGCATCATGTCCACTAGTCCACCGGTGTACCCGATAGTTTTGACAAGGGAAGGTTCAAAGCCAAAAGCTACCTATCCTGCTGCAATGCTATTTCTTTCGATCTGGGCATTTAGTTTGCATACATGCATGCACAATTTCCACTCATGTGGGGGATTGTTGAAAATTTGGTTTTGACTAATTAATATTTTAGTCTAACCATGATTAAATTATTGTGACCACGTTCGTATTCTCAAAACCGAATTTCGGTGAGTGCGTTTTAAGTTGGTCACGTTTGGGGGCATTTTCGTAACTAGATGCAATTACTGCCAGACTACCTGACCCAGTACTTGGATCGTGTCTGGGCAAGTAGACTCGTGTGACTGTTGAGCTGCCTGCAAGTTGTTGGCAGTTCAAAGGTCTTGATGACCTAGAAGCATCCAATGGAGAACTTGAAAGGTCTCAAGTGATGACTCTTAATGAGCAAGTAGTGGAGTGAATCTTTAATGCCTTTAATCCCTTGACATGATGGATTTTGCTATATAAATATAGATGCATCTTACAAGCATTTCAGATCATAGATCACAACAACACACATACACAGCATAACATACATACGAGCATCTATAGTATAGTTCGGTGTCTGCCCAGTTCGTGCCTTGGTTCAGTTCGCCGGAGCCTTTCCAGTTTGCGGTGCTGCTACCGGGAAGGAGGAAAGTCGTTTTATATTTGGGGACAGATTGCCAATCCATGAGCACTAGCTGGGGCAATACTGTCTTGCGGAAAGAGGAAACTCGACTCGACTTTGTCTGTTCAGTTTGTCATTTCATACCCAGGAGAATCTTCAACCCGGACGTTCTGCCCAGAATACCAGAAAGTTGTCTGCCCTATTGGATACAAAATCGGTTGTAATCTAGTATCTCAATCTCTATTGTATTTTCAATTACTTGTTATTATTTTGTACGCATTTCCAAGGTTCGGCTATATTATAACCAACATATTATACATATGACATTCTAATAGATGCATCAAAATAACAAAAATAATCATATAATGGAGTACTATAAATTTAGATACATGAACCATAAAAACTACGAAAATAGAAAAAAATTAATGTATGTACTTTTAAGAAATAAAATCTCAAAAATTTAAAGGATAAAATAGGAAAATTTCCAAAGATAAAATAAAAGAAACCCCGGAAAAATCAGGTAAGTAACGCGGCGCGCCCACTAAAACCTTAGCTGGAGTGTAAGTATCATAGTGGAGAGAGAGAACTTGGAAACTCGGATCTTAGTCTTCGCCTCTTAAACATGGATGCACAGCAGCAGCAGCAGAGAGCGGGGACTCCACCTCCACGACCACCGACTGGTGCCGGCGACGGCGGAGATTTCTCCGCCATTCTTACTGTTCTCTTCGCGTTTGTCGCTATTTCCGCACTGGTAACTACAATGTTGCCTATACTAAATATTGTGTTTGTGATTTTTCCGAACAGGCATCTAGGTTGTTTCCGTTTGACTTCTTTACTTTGATGATCGGTTATATATATTTCTGATTTAGGTATAGTTGATTCGACGAGTTAGCCTCTTAGGGAAACACATCAGTTGCGATAATTTCCGCTGTTGTTTATGTGATTCGTAGCTATTTTCCCATAATGTTTAGAAATGTGGTTGCACTTTTTTCCTGAAACAGTTGGTATTTAGTATTTGTTGTTCAGTTTCCTCGATGCTTTGTGCTATTGGATTGGATATCACGGTCGTAGAGATGATCGTGAATCGGATCTGCTGCTATAATATGCCTAGATATGTTGTTGAAATTATGATAATTGTTATACCGAGTTTAGGTATATATGGAATTTATAGTTATAATTAGGAATTAGGATTGAAGACTGCTGCTATAAGTCTGCAGTGTGTTCTAAAAATGCTTGTAATTGTTTAGATTGGATGGACGGTGATAGTTAAGATGGAATGTTTGTTAGCCTCCTCTCTTTTGGAAGGAGACAAATAATTTGATTGAGAAATCCTGTACAGGTCATTGTTCCATCAACCTCAAATTGGACGCAGAGTTTATCCCTTTTGCATCAAGTCCCTGAGGGTCATGTTGGTTGTTACTGGAGAGGAGGTGCCCTTCTGAACACAATTACCAGTCCAGGTACTATATAACCCACCATATAGCTATACTCTCTTGTGCGGTGATATCTCTAGATATGTTCAACTATTTTCATGTAATTTTTTTGCCCTCTTTTTCACTAATTTGCATATATTTAATGAAGGTTTTCATTGGAAACTTCCGGTGATCACACACTTTGAACCCATTCAAGTGACTTTACAAACAGATTTGGTAGCAATCTCTTCCTCTCTCTCTCTCTCTCTCTCTTAACTATACATTTATTATATATGCAATATGTGTAATGCATAAACATTTATTATTGAGTGTGCTTATAGCCTATGCATGTTTATCTCCAAGTTGTATGATTGTTGTTGTGATGTGCAGGTGAGGGACATCCCTTGTGGAACAAAAGGAGGTGTTATGATTACCTTTGAGAAGATAGAAGTAATATTTCTTGTTCTAACAAGTTCTGCAGAGAAATCTGATTTTAGAATTGTTTGCCAAATACCTATTTGCTTATCTTCAGGTTGTTAATCGTCTTCATAAGGATCACGTACATGATACATTACTCAACTATGGTGTCCAATATGACAACACATGGATATATGACAAGATCCATCATGAGATTAATCAGTTTTGCAGTGTTCATTCCCTTCAGCAAGTTTACATCGATATGTTTGATCAGGTAACCAATCAGGTTTAAAACTTTCAATTGATTGTATCTGCTTTTATTTCCTCCCACTTGTACAATTTAATTTAAAAAGTAACTTAAGGATTCATCTATCATTGCAGATTCACTGCCACATTATACTACTGTTCTTCTGCAAACAGCTGCAAATGAAATTTAATTATGGTTTACCTTTGAGTTTTTCAGATTGATGAAAAAATGAAGGATGCTCTTCAGGCTGACTGCACACGTTATGCACCAGGTATTGAAATTATTAGCGTGCGTGTTACTAAACCTAAGATTCCTGAGAGTATAAGGCGGAATTTTGAGCAGATGGAAGAGGAGCGAACTAAGGTACGCCTTTAGATCTTATGTTAAGGCTCTAAGTTGCTCATATGGATTTATGTTTTACTTTCACTCCTGCTGCTTGTGGAAACCTGATTAACAATAGTGTCTGATGGAATCGATTTTGATAATTTTATTTACTGATTCTTTATTTTGTTTGAAGTACTTGGAGTTTTGTCAACTAAAAAATGTAATCATGAATCAAGTTGGTTATATATATGTTTTACTATGTGAGACCATTGATACTCATTAACTGAATCAAATACTTAAAACATAAACAGGTGTTGATTGCAATGGAGAAACAGAGAGTTGCCGAGAAGGAAGCAGAAACCCAGAAAAAGATTGCTATAAGTGAGGCTGAAAAATATGCCCACATTAGTAAGATCCACATGGAACAGAAATTACTGGAAAAGGACAGTGCAAGGAAGGAAGAGGAAATTGCTAATGCTATGTACTTAGCTCGCGAAAAGAGTTTGGCTGATGCTGACTATTACCGGTAAAACTCTATTAGCTTTCTATATATGTACTGCAGGGAAAATTTTAGATAAATACAGCGGATTTACTGAGTACAGTTAATGATATGATCGGGCATTGGGCAAAATCATTGCTTAAAATAATATGCCAGAAAAAGATATAGGTTTGTTATTGAACTATTGTTAAAATAGGAAAACATAGTGCGTTATCTTGTCATTTTAAATTCACCGTTATATTGGTTGTCAAACTTTTGGAACAATGCTGTATCAGGACCAAGATACAATGTGTTAAAATCGATCTACTGCGTATGCAATGGTGGCCGTTGAAACTCTTTTGTTGCTTCTGACCCTAAAAAGCTTTCCTGTGCCCTCATTATTATCTTTGCTATTTCTGATTCGATTGAAACTTAGCTTATGTTACTTCATGGTTTGTCTTTGTAGCACGATGAAGGAAGTAGAAGCAAACAAGTTGAGGCTTACTCCTGAATACTTGGAGCTCAAATTTATTGAATCTATTGCCAACAACTCCAAGATATACTACGGCAACAAGGTAAGCAGGCAGTCCCTTCTCACTCTCTTCCACTGTGTTTTTGCTTCTCATGGTTGACGAGTTTGTCATACAGGTACCGAACATGGTTTTCGATCAAAGGCTGCTTGGGAGCTTTCTACAAGATGTTGGGAAGAGAGATAACTTGGAATTATAAGTCCTTTACTGGAGCAGGAACCAGTATCTGAAAATATAATTATGCCTTTGTCCATACCGGACAAGTTCGTTTTGTCTTTGTTTCTGTTCGTTTTGTGAAGGGCCCATATGTTCGTAGTTAGTTAATTTCTCTAAAATTTTATTTTTTAAACCACGTGTTTGAATGATGACTGAGATTGGTTTTTTTATTTGTGTAACGAAAGAAATACACATAACATAAGAAGCATACAAATTGCGTGAGGAGTGTGTGAAAATATTTTCTATTAAGTGTTTATAAAATCAAAATAGCTCTAAAATTAAACATCCAAACTACTTAGAATCATCAATTGAGATATTTTTCACTTGGTGAATATACTCCCAGTGGACTGAAGTAATTTACTCTAAAGCTGAGTCTTAAATGGTTTCTTTTCACCCATAAGTCAGCAATATGAATTTATTAAGATTCCCCATAAAACCTTCTAACTATAGAGTCAATGGTCATGTTTAGCTTTAATTAATGAAAGTTACACCTACTAATGAAAGTTCTTTCCATTGGATATAGTATCCGATTGGCGTGTAACTAATTAGAGAGATAATTCATGAAAAATGGATACTTCGTCTCCGCAGTTGTTGCGATTTTCAACGACTGACGTTGCACCAAAAGTCCAGAACAGTTGGCATACGTTAATGCCCAGTTGCGCACACCGAAATTATTGCAGATGAATCTTTTTTTATTCCCACATCGTGTTGAAGAATCTGTTGGGAGATTCCCCGGACTTCACGCCCTTTTAGATACATGATTCTATCATGGGAACTATGCCTTATATAGTTGTGCACATCTTCTGCTCAAGACTGCTTTGATATCTCATCCCACTCCATTAAATCAGTTTTCCTGAATTGCTTCAGGAGGGCAGAGTTTATTTTCTTGATTTACAGAAGTATGAAGTGAAAAGATTGAGTTTCTGGTGAATCTTGATATTTGATCTGGTAGGTAGTATATCTCTTTCTGTACATTTTTTTAATGTGAGAGAAAGTTTCTGGGGTGCTTATTTGTTGCTGGCTTTGTAAGAGAAAATAGCATAAACCACTGTGTTCTTAAGATTTCCAATCCATCATGGTAAAGTAAAGATTGCTAACAAATTCTTGAATTTGATTCATTTCTTGCTTTTGCAATAATGTTACATTGGATAGAAAGAATATTGGGTTCTTTCTCCCTCATAGTTTCATCATATCTAGATTTGTCTGCTACCATGTTCTCAATTTCTCATCCCATGAATTTCTTGAAATTAGCTTCAAATCCTAACATAGTCATTGCCAGTTCTGTAATAATATCTGAAAGAGTTTGTAATGGTTCTGTTTGGATAGGATTACTTTAGCCTTCCAGAAGTTATATCTGTTCAATCTGAAAGAGTTATTTTCAGTCAACTGAAAATGTATGTGGTGGAGAGCAGAGGAGGTGCAATAGCTTGCATGCTCTTAGCCTTATCATTCTTGGGCACTTGGCCTGCATTGCTTACACTGCTCGAGAGGCGAGGCCGTCTCCCTCAGCACACTTATCTTGATTACACAATCACCAATCTATTGGCTGCCATTATCATTGCCTTCACATTTGGTGAAATAGGAAACGGAAGGCCAAATTTCCTTGACCAGCTATCTCAGGTCAAATAGTCACTCCCTACTCATTTGTTAGGTTTGATTAATCTCAAGAGATATACTAGAATCATGTATGCTGAACAAAATCAAAATGCAGGATAATTGGCCTAGTGTGATGTTTGCAATGGCTGGTGGGATTGTATTGAGTCTTGGCAATCTGGCAACGCAGTATGCTTGGGCGTTTGTTGGTTTGTCAGTGACTGAGGTGGTTACATGCAGCATAACTGTGGTCATAGGTAGTTTTAAGTTTGTTGTTTTCGTGATAGAACTACCATTTGAAGCTTCATCATTTATGCATATTGCCCCATTTTTGTATTCAGGAACGACATTGAATTACTTCTTGGATGACAAAATCAACAAAGCTGAGATTCTTTTTCCTGGTGTTGCATGCTTTCTGATTGCTGTTTGCTTAGGCTCTGCTGTCCATTCATCCAATGCTGCTGACAATCATGCCAAGCTTAGTAGCTACTCGGAAGAGGGGACTGCGTATATTATTCTTACCTCAATCTTGTTCAAGAATTACTTTCTCAACAACCTATTTGGGCTATAGAATTTCTCATCTATCTCTATATATTTAACTATTAGACATAGTTTAGCAGCAAGATGTCTGAACGCGATTTTATTTGTAAATCTGGACAGGGACAAGGATGCTTATACTTCCAAAACTGTAAACAAGGGTAAGGAGATGATACTATAAGTATGTGTATTGCCTTGAATAGATCAGCTTCTTTTAACCTAAGTTTACAACATCTGCATTAATCAATAGATGTTGAGAATGGAAGTGCAACTATTGAGAAGGCAAAATATGGGACTGCAGATTTTCTCATAGAACTCGAAAACAAAAGGGCAATCAAGGTTGCTTTCTCCTTACATTTTCTATTTCATTATTATAGACATCAATGTGCACAGGATGCAAGAAAATCTAAATACCATTCTGCTGCAGGTTTTTGGGAAGGGAACTTTCATAGGCTTGGGAATAACTTTCTTTGCTGGAGTTTGCTTCTCTCTCTTCTCCCCTGCTTTCAACTTGGCCACCAATGATCAATGGCACACACTGAAAGAAGGTGTCCCTCACTTGAGTGTCTACACTGCATTCTTCTACTTCTCTGTATCCTGCTTCGTGCTAGCCATCATTCTCAACATCACCTTCTTGTATCGCCCCGTATTGGGCTTGCCTAAATCGTCGCTGAGGGCTTATGTATCGGACTGGAACGGTAGAGGGTGGGCCCTTCTGGCTGGACTTCTGTGTGGATTTGGTAATGGCCTTCAGTTCATGGGAGGCCAAGCTGCTGGATATGCTGCAGCTGATGCTGTGCAGGTCAGTTTGTTTTGTAATCTACAAACATAGTGCAGTTTTAGTATTTAGTACAGTTGAATGATGACTTTTTGGTATTTTTTTAAGGCTCTTCCACTTGTTAGTACATTCTGGGGTGTACTGCTGTTTGGAGAGTACAGAAGGTCGTCGAGAAGGACGTATGTTCTTCTATTCGGTATGTTGTCGATGTTTATCGTTGCTGTCGGTGTGCTTATGGCGTCTTCGGGTCACCGGAAGTGATGACTGAGCTCTTGAAAGGACTGAATATGTTTGGTGACTGCTGAAGAAATGTTAAACATGGATAGAAAAAGGAGTTGTAAATGTAAATAAGTGCTACCAACAGCTGAATTTGGTTGAATACACACATCAAATTAGGAGTGTGAGTAAGTTAGGTTCGGTTTCCAATGCAATTCAGTTGAATACAGTTGAATAAACGGTTTGTTTTGAGCAAGCGCAGTAGCATAAATAACTCTATACGAAAGTAACAAAGTAAGTGTATTAAACTGCATATAACACTGAGGAAATGCTTGCTGTAGCATAAAGAATAGCACACATAATTATTAATGACAACAAAATGAGGGTTCTTTCAACCATAATAGCAACTGGCTGTGTTCCACAAATGCAAGACATAAATAAATCTAGAAAATTATAAAATTACTAGTACTATTAAAACAGGTAGGGTATCGGCTAGGTTCGAACAATTCCAGAACCTTTGGAATCGTGAAAACAACCGATTGCAAACGGTTTCTAGGAAGAAAAAAAAAATTGAAAAGACGAAACCGAACAACGTTTTCTGTTGGTCCGCTCCCACGCCGGTTTCGCGGTTTGGATAATAAACTACATACACCACCTCTGCATAAATAATGAATTATGAGGTATTTATTTGGAACAACAATATAGAATTGATGTAAATATATTCAAGAATAGTGTGGTGAGCAGATAGAGGACTCAGAATCCGGTGAGCATATAGAGCACTCAAAACTGGGTGCATGTAATAAATTATCAAGTTGCAGTGGAAAAGGGATTCAATTCAAGAATTGCTAGCAAATCCAGACCAGGTTCTCCAATGCTTGAAGCTCGTCCTAGTCAACTTTATCAGAGGAGTTAATAGACCAGTTTGCCTTCCACGCAACGGAGGGCGATAGGAGACGTTCCGTTCTCCACCCCGATGATTGGAGCTGTCAAGGACGAAAAATAAAATACAAGCTTAGGGTGGACTTCACTACTAAGAAACTAATAGTAGATCATGGCTTCTTATCAGAGTTAACAAGTTGATTAGAATATGTTATTTGCTTTTGTGTTGTCATTTCCTAATCCCACAACAAAAGGGAAGTTAAAATGAACATTAGTATTTGTAGAAAGTACCTTCAGAACAAAGTCTTGGTAATTTTGGTACATCCATGCGTGGCTCTCGGAATGCAAAGATCCATCTTTGTCGTCGAGTTTTGCCAAGATGAGAGCATGCATGAAAGCTTGCAGAACATCTGCTGCTGTTGAGTCTCTATGCATAATGATACTCACAATACTCTTTCTCGCAAGCAGTATATACTTTCCTAGCAAAACCAAAAGGACTTAATAAGGCAACAGTCTCGATTCGAACAGTAACTGAAGTACCCTTGTTGTAATAAGAGCCTTAATAAGGAGTTAATGATATAAACCTTTGTCGTAATGAGAACTGGCAAGATGTGAGAGATCTACCCTGTTTTCCATGAAACGAGAATTCGTAAATCAATATAAAATCTGTTTCAGACCCGAATAATACGCTAAATGTGTTGAGAGAGGAAGCTATGGGAATCTAGGATGTGTCGAAAGAAAAGAAACAGAGTTGAGAACTTACACTTCGTCACTATTAAGTGAAGAGATCCGGACACCTAAGCGAACACGTTGGACCAAATTTTCCACCTTACTTGCCGTCCATGAACTCATCCACAGAGGTAAAACATGCTCCAACACTGAGACCCGTTTTGGTGAAAGAACTAGAAAACCACATACAGAAATCTCATCTCAGTATTTTGGGAGAGTTTACAGAGCATCAAATTAGAAAGGCGATATGAACTAACACCAACTCATGAAAGCTCTAAATCACTTTTTTTTTTTTTGCAGCAGATGAATGAGCCGGAAAAGCAATGTTCAATAACTACGCTAGTGTTCAATAGCATCTCACCTTGACCGGTCTTCATGTAATGCGATAAAAGAATTGAGCTTCGTTCAAAATTTAACGTACTGAGTGTAAGGCAGCGAACAGCCTTGTAATTTGCTGCAAATGAAGTAAAACACCATATAATTCTCGGATGCTGCTAGACTTGATGTTATTAAGTCCAGACACAAAAGCATCAGCAGATAATATATAATAAAGAAGAATATAAGGGAGACTAACCATACATATGGAAGATGGTGAGGGACAGAAAGCAAAACCATATGGTCAATGAGTGCCCCATCGTAATGTGGGCGAGAAGCATTCCTAGAGCCATCCCAGTCATTGTTGCTAGAGTCTCTTGGCTACCTTCCTATTGCATGGTTTTAATAAATGAATACACTAAAAATATAACTTGTTTATGCGGTATCTAGATTGACTCTTTTAAGTGTAGCATGCTACCTTAGCAGATATATCAGCTGCATTGTTCTGAAGAGCAAAATGTTGCGTTAAAGCAGCTCTAGTAGCACCACTGGCAACCCCAGCTGATTAAATGAAAAGTTGAAAGGAACATAAATAATTAGAGAATGATAATAGTGTGGTTTTCATGAGAGCTTGAAATAATTGTTCAAACACACTATGGAACTTACTGAATGATCTTGATATGCTTCCTAAGCATACAACGACAACAAAAGCTGAGGGGAATAGAGGGGAGAGAAGGTCCATCAACATCCCTACAACAATAACACATTCTATTCTCAAATACCAAGCTTTGGAGAGAACAATAAAATTGCAAAATCTAGTAAAAAATCGAAAGAGATAAAAACTAATTAATTAAACCACATCGGAGATAAATACTCAAAAATATCATAAAGGAAAAATACTATGCAGCATAATACAAAAATAGCCGTAGCAATATGAAAAAATAATCGTGAATAGGAAGTGAAGACAGCATACCAAGGTCATTCATGAGATCTGCAACAAGACGCCACATTTTGGCATCACTATCGAGGTTTGCCCCCTAGTGAAAGAGAAATGTGTAATATATTAATGGTGCAGTTCAAGGTCTTGTAGTAGAACTAATCAAACCATTGAAACTTTACCTGGTAAAATGTAAATAAGATACCTCCAAGCATTCCAGTTAAATCCCTCAGAAACCACTGCCATTGTTTTCATACGGAAAATTCAGAAACAAATAGAGAGAATCCCACTTGAACTTTTATATGATGATCATCCTTTACAATGTAAAACTAAAATTTCCACAGATACATTATGTATATATAATAAACCTGAAATGTGGCCCCGATTACTGTGGCGGATGTCTCACCAACCCCTATAGCACTTAGAAGAGCCTACAATATAGTGTGTTTGATGATTAGTACTAATTATTACATAGAAATGGCTAATGATCAACCATAGTATGCAATCAATGTAATCACCTGGGTGGAAAGCATTGTTCTAATATAGGTCGAGAGTCCCTGCAACAAACTCAATCAAACATATTAGAGGGCGAAAAGTGCTCCAACATTGAACGAAAATACTCTAAAAACAACCTGCAATGAATCCCATATCTGAAAAGGGACATAATCGGTAGTCACACTGCCTGGAAATCCCTGCATTTCATACCAATTTCAGATCAAATGGAATTCCTTACTGCTCCCATAAGGCTATGATATTTAACATTTCCTGGAATTTATGAAATAAAATCCAAACTTGCCAACTCTCATCGAATTAAATCAAGGAAAACAAACATTTTTCATAGACTACAAGCATGCCATACAAACCCCAAATCCTCCTTCAAATGAAAAACCTAAAATAGTGCAAGATCAGATCCCTCGTGAACTAAAAGTTCATCAACTGTAAGTGATAGTTTTATTGAATGGCAAGTCAATGAGAAAATTGACAAGGTCAAACAACCCTTTTCCCGTGATTAATTACTTCATCAAGTAAAACAAGCGATGAACATATCTTAAGTTTACCTCAGGAACAAAAGCGTCGAGGATTCTCCGAGACAAATGATTGAAACGGAGAGCGGATTTCCTTACAGTGGCTCCGGCGACAGTGAAGGTGGCGGTTTTCGTGAGCTTCGACGAAGCGCTGCCGTTCCATTCCTCGATCACGGCGGTCTCCGGCCGTGTAGAAATGGCTTTTCCTTCCATAGCTGCTTCTAACTTCTGTGCTTCTCTCTAGCCTGTACGTGCTACCGAGCTAGCAGTCCAAAAGCATTCTGACATTCAGCCCACAATCTCTCCATTCAATTTTCTCTTTTATACGAGTGAGGAAAAAAAAAAAAAGAATCAAACGCTAACGCAAAAAAAAAAATCAAACGCTAGAAGGAGGGCTTGAACCTCCGACCTTACAATCTTTCCATTCAATACGAGTGAGAAAAAAAAAAAAAAATCAAACGCTAACGCAAAAAAAAAGTTTGGAAAAAAAAAATCAAACGCTAGAAGGAGGGTTTGAACCTCCGACCTTGTGGTTAACAGCCACACGCTCTAACCAACTGAGCTATTCCAGCTTATTGAATTCCTTTTGAGAACTTTATTAACTTAAATGAATTATTTATGCATTGTATAAAACGTTTCGATCTTTGAATTCCGCCGCAGGGACAGAGGAGAGGGAAAGAGATGCGGAGAGCAGGAAGATTTCTTCTTTCAAGACGGCATTTTTCATCGGATGCTGAAATTTCAAGTCTATATTCATTTCTCCAACCTTCAATCTTCGCACTCAATAAAAAACCTCGATCACAAGAAGCAAATCAACCCAATTCCCAACAAAATCCGGCCTCCAACTCCAATTGGCAGCCCCAAAAACCCAATCTTGAAGCCGCCCTCCATCAATCCCTTCTCGAAAGCAACACCGACGAGGCGTGGAAGTCGTTCAAGTTGCTCACCGGCGACGCCTCTTTCCCCAGTAAGCCCCTCATAAACTCGTTAATCACGCATTTGTCCTCGCTCTCCGATACCCACAATTTGAAAAGAGCGTATGCTTCGATAATTTTCGTTTTAAAGAAGAATCCGTCGTTGTTGGAATATGAGAGTGTGAGGGCCCTCTTGGTTTCCATGAAGGAAGCCAACGCCGGCGCCGCCGCTTTCGCGGTGGTGAATAGCATGCTAGAGAACAGGTTTTTCATGCCTTTTGAGATGTGGGGTTTCATACTTGTGGATATGTGTAGGAAAAATGGGAGCTTTTCTGCTTTCTTGGGTGTTTTTCATGAGTGTTGTAGCTTGGCTCTTGATGAGAAGTTGTATTTCATGAGGCCTGATTTGGCTGCGTGTAATGCTGCATTGGAGTGTTACTGTAGGGAAGTTGAGTCTGTTGTTGATGCGGAGAAAGTGGTGGAAACGATGTCATTATTAGGAATTAGGCCCGATGAGGATACCTTTGGGTTGCTTGCATATTTGTATGCCGTTAAAAGGCTGAATGAGAAGGCGGTTGAGTTAGAGATAGAGTGTGATGGGAAGGCTTGGTGGTTTTGGGACTAGGGTTCATGTACATAATTTGATTTGTGGATATTTAAAGTCCGGCAATTTTGAAGCAGTTTCTGCTGCTATAATCCGCAGTGTGAAAGAAGGGGAAGGATTGAGTCAGGAGACTTGCAATGAAGTGGTAAAATCTTTTTTGCAAAATGAGAATCATAAGAGTTTAGCCAACTTGATCATTGAGTGTCAAAAGCTCAAATCTTCATCCCTTGTGGTGGAAAGATCTTTCGGATATGGTGTTGTTACCGCTTGTATTAGTCTAGGTTTCTAGAAAAGGCACATGGGATCCTTGATGAAATGAATGCTCAAGGCTCTTCCGTTGGATTAGGCGTTTACGTGCCAATCTTGAAGGCTTGCTGCAAGGAGCAAAGAATCGCTGAAGCTGCTCAACTGGTTACAGAAATTAGCAATTTGGGGTTGCAGTTGGATGTTGGTAGTTATGATGCTCTAATTGAATCATCTATGTCTTGCCAAGATTTTCAGTCAGCGTTCTCTCTGTTTCGCGACATGAGAGAATCAAGAGTACCCGATTTAAAAGGCAGCTACTTGACTATCATGACTGGTCTAACGGAGCATCATCGGCCTGAGCTGATGGCCGCCTTCTTGGATGAGGTTGTGAATGACCCTAGAGTCGAAGTGGGCACTCATGATTGGAATTCAATCATCCATGCTTTCTGTAAGGCTGGGAGGTTGGAGGATGCGAGCAGGACTTTCAGGAGGATGAATTTCCTTCAGTTTGAACCGAATCAGCAGACGTATTTATCCCTCATCAATGGATATGTGACTGTAGAAAAGTACTTCAGTGTGTTGATGCTTTGGAATGAGGTTAAGAGGAAGATTTGTGGTGAAGGAGAGAAGAGATTTGTGTTGGACAACACATTGGTTGAGGCTTTTCTTTATGCTTTGGTTAAGGGCGGTTTCTTTGATGCTGTGATGCAAGTTGTGGAGAAATCAAGAGAGATGAAGATATTTGTGGATAAATGGAGGTGCAAGCAAGCATTCATGGAGAAACATAAGAAGCTGAGAGTATCGCAGATGAGGAGGAGAAATGTGAGGAAAATGGAAGCCTTGATTGCCTTCAAGAATTGGGCTGGTTTGAGTTCTTGAAAAGTGTTGCATCTCATCCTTGTTTGCTTGTTATTTAGTGAACTTCAATCTACTAAGAGCCATCAAGGGAGCTTTTCCTGCTCTTGTTCTTGATTCATAAGCAGCATAGCAAATTCTTTGCAGGAGCTTAGTGAGTGATACCCATCCAACATTAGAGCTGGTTACACAACTGATTTCGTGTTTCGGGAAAATATCCTTTGTAGCTGAAAGAGAAATGGTCAAAAGATCTCAGATCAATGCAGAATAGAGATGAAAAGGTTTGCAGTTTAGAGCCTTAGCTATACTTCAAGAATGGAACTGATCCAAGAAATACAGTTTTGTTTGAATGTGATGCCTCAGTGTTATTGCATTCTGGAAAAAGGGTTCGGATTCTCTTAGGTTTTGATGCAAGTTGTTTTCCTTGTTAATTAAGATATTCAGTTCATTGTCAGCTTCTGCTCTATTTGTTATTCAAATTATGTCAAATGATAGCTAAGGTGCGAACAGAAAACCTCAACTTTCTTCCCATTCACATTCTTCATTTAAATAATTTAAAATATACCGAAGATAAGAGGCCTACCTTGAATATTTTAAGTTATCTATAATTGATTTAAATTTAAATGAGATACATGAACTTTAATTTTATTATAATTGAGAAGGTTCTTTGCTTTAAAATGCATGAACGTTTGTCAAGTTCTGGTTTTTTATATAAATTTTAAAATTTGCCTGTAAATATATGAATTTTTGGTTTATTTCAAGTTGCATATTGGTTAAAAATCCGACAAAAGCAAAGATGATATGATATTTTCCGACATGACGGTCTGTGGCAGCCTAGTCAACATCGAATCAAAAATATGAAAATTTTCATTCTTTGTAAATACACAAACTTTGTAATTATTATCGTTTTGAACATAAACTTTGAACTTCATTTAAATTTACACAAAACTTAGAATTTCAGTTCAATGTGTACATAAAGTTCATATTCCATTTAAATTTTGTTGAGAGAACAAATGCAATTTTTAGGTGGGGGTGTGTCGATTCCAATAAATTTTGTAGAACTAACTGAAATGGTTATCAAATCTAATAATTTTTATATCGAGATTAAATTTGACATAAAATCGTGTATGTTGAGGTAAATAACCCTATAAATAATTATTATGAATTGTGTCGTTAATACTAATTTCTCAATATCTGGTAAAACAATTTAAAATGTAACCTGAGAACGTAGGGAATGGCAAACCTTAGTGCTTTTGTATTTATCTTTGTGAACTGAAATGAAATTTTAAAGTTAATGTGAAAATTTAAATAAAATTTGAAGTTCATGTATAAAACGAGAATAATTATAAAGTTTGTGTATTTACAAAGAATATAAAAATTTCAGACTTTTGATTTGATGTTGATTGGACTGCCACGTAGACACGTCTCACCAAACGATGTCAGGTCAGGTTTGTATCATTAAATTTTGATCTGTGCGCAATTTGAAACAAATCAAAACCTTAGCAGAATAGTGATAATTTTATAGGCAAATTGTAAAATTCGTGTGCAAAATGAAAATTTGACAAAAATTCATATATTTGAAGATAAATAACCCTAATTTCGAATTGCATCAAAGCTTAGCAGAATACTGATAACATTACATTCTATAGTATAACTTCACAAATTAATATTATTCAAATTCAATGTTTTATGTGATTTTTAATTTTTTAGGTATTAACTATTAAATGCTATTATTTGTTAATGTATGTATCGATCGACATGCCAATTTTTACAAACTAATATTGGCTACCTAAATGCTATTATTTGTTCATGTATATGTTCAAATTTTACAAATGTCACATTGTTAAATACTACTATATCGGCATGATCTAGTCTTATAGAGTAATTATTGAATTTACAAATTAATATGAAGCCAACTGAGAAAGGGCAGAAATAGAAGCGAATGTACCATAAAAGATTCCAAAGTTGTTTGACTCCAGTGATTTGATATAGATAATTCATTGCTCACTGTTCCCTTCTAACGTTAAGAACTGAAACAGACAGAAGAAAGCACAAGTCATATATACCAGACTGTTCGAGTTCGATCAGATCTTGGGGTTTCCATCCCAAGTCCTAAAGGTTTATCTTCACTTTAAGTTATATCCAACTCTTCGTTTGACTTTCGCTTTTTAGTTCTTGATCGTTGATGATGTCTGAATCTGAAACTACTAATTCCTTTTGGCTAACTTCTATTTCTAGCCTTAAGAGAGTAGTAAACAAACTTAAATTGTGGAGCTTGTTAGGATAGGATAGTTATGTTGATGTTGTAGTAATTTGGAGTTTCTTAGGCCCACTTGCAGAATTTTGGATTACCAGCCTTGCTCTCTCCGTGTGTGTGTGTGTGTGTGTGTGTGTGTGAGAGAGAGAGAGAGAGAGAGAATGGGTGTTTGTAATGATTGATACATGGAGTATTGATTAAGAATAAGCATGACTGAATGATTTCTGAGTTCATCTTTTGCATTTGGACTTATGCAGTAGATTTCAATATGCATACTTATAGTTGGAGACTGAATTAGTGAGTTCTGGACCAATAAAAATATAAATTCAAGAACATAATGAAAACTCATTATTCTTGTCTTGATTTCTGACTTTTAGGTGTAATGAGATGGTTTCTTTTGTGAATTTCTTGGTGGTTTTATGGGCTCTTGTGAGCCTCAAAGAGGTGGCATCCCATGGGGTTCAACCTCTTTCAGTAATCGACATCGAGAAGGCTGTTGTTGCTTTAGATAAGAATGCTAATGTGAAAGCTTCTCCATCAATCCTTGGACTCAATGTAAGTCGAGCATTTATGTGTTTATGTTGTTATGCAGCTTCAGCTCAGAATTCTCTGATACCATAATGTTTTCAACTGATTATTAGATGGTTAAATTTGACTTGAACAACTCTTTTCCATTAGGGAAATAACAAAGATTGGATAACTGTGGAATATAAGAGCACAAACCCGACGGCTGATGACTGGATCGGTGTGTTTTCTCCTGCCAACTTCAGGTAAGGGCAAAGCAAGTATGCCATTTCATGCTATACAGTATTCTTGAGCTCTGCATTATGTGTGCATTTAGTATAATATGATGAATTAACTAATTTTAGGAGTCGCGATTTATTGTTTTCAGTTCATCTACTTGCCTCCCAGAGAACACGAGAGTTTATCCACCATATTTGTGTACAGCACCAATAAAGGTCTGTCCAGATTCATATTGCAGTAAATGGCTTCTAACGCGCTGCCTTTGAGTTGTAAATGAGACTAATGAATATGGTTCGATTAATCTGCAGTTTCAGTATGCAAATTTCAGCAATCCTAAGTATAGGGATACAGGCAAAGGATCTTTGAAGCTTCAGCTGATTAACCAAAGATCAGACTTCTCATTGGGGTTATTTTCTGGTGGTGGATCAAAGGTAAGTATCTTGCTCAACAGTCTTACATTTCCGTAGTCAGTTTGTAGTCGTTATAGTGAAACATGCCAAAGTGTATTAGAAACACTTGCTGAACCCAAAATGAGAATAAGCTAGTTTCCATATTTTCATATTCTTAGTCCAAATCTATGAAGTTACTGCTGTGGATTCTTAGACATAGTTTGTAATACCGTAGTGAATTTTGATCTAGTTAATGCTTACATTACCAAAGGTGCAAGCCTAGAATCATATGAATACTACTAATGAGTTGATCTACATGATAGTCTTTCTCCTTGATGACTTGCTTTCTTTTATTAGAATATTTTTTTTCTTTTGTGGATTATAATTAGTTTGTTTCATTCTTTTCTTCTTGCAACAGCCAAAGCTGCTGGCTGTGTCAAACGTAATCGCGTTTGCTAATCCTAATGCGCCTCTATATCCACGTTTAGCACAAGGGAAGGAATGGAATGAAGTGAGTTCTCATCCCTAAGTAGTTCTTCAAATGCAAAGGCATTAGCCCATCTTTATGATTAGGATCTTCTTTCTATAACAAGTGAGAACAGACTGACTTTGTAAATCTGTACTTAGATGACCATCACCTGGACTAGTGGCTATGGTATTGAGGAAGCAGAGCCTTTCGTTGAATGGGGTCAAAAAGGAGGAGAACTGGCTCGTTCCTTTGCAGTTACACTGACCTTTGGCCGTAGCAGCATGTGTGGTGTGTTAAGTTCCATTTGTTTGTCGTTTAAGCGTTGATTGGATAGATGGTAAATGTGAATCAAGAATGCATATTTTGTAGGTGCACCTGCAAGAACCGTTGGATGGCGTGATCCCGGATTCATACATACCGGTTTCCTCAAGAACTTATGGCCTAACTTAGTGTATGTTCAAAAGAACATCATACACAGTATACAGAACTCTGAATTATAACTCATGAGTCATTAAGTAAAACCATTTGCATGCAAAACCTCAGCTAATCCAGCTAGTGTTCTTTCAGGTACACTTACAAATTGGGGCATAAATTGCTCAATGGTACAACTATCTGGAGTGAAACTCACCAGTTCAGAGCTTCTCCATATCCCGGTCAGAACTCCCTACAGCGGGTTATCATTTTCGGTGACATGGGAAAGGTTAGCCACTTCCTATCAACCCGTAAACTTTTGTCTCTCAATGTGATTCTAACAATCTGAGTTATCACTGCAGGATGAAGCTGATGGTTCCAATGAGTATAACAACTTTCAACGCGGTTCACTTAACACAACCAAGCAGCTAGTCAATGATCTGGAGAATTATGACATAGTCTTCCACATAGGAGATATCTGTTATGCTAATGGATATCTATCTCAATGGGATCAGTTCACCTCTCAAGTTGAGCCAATTGCTTCAAGAAGGCCTTACATGATTGCGAGGTATACATTACAGACTTTAATAGGCTTGCCCTTAATAGACCATTTTGTACCTTTTATGTATTATTGATGGCTTCCCTGCAGTGGCAACCATGAGCGTGACTGGCCCGGATCAGGTTCATTCTACGGCAACAATGATTCGGGTGGAGAATGTGGGGTCCCAGCTGAGACTACGTTCTTCGCTCCAGCTGAAAACAGAGCTAACTTCTGGTATGTAAGAAAAATCAACACTATTTGGTTAGAAGAGTAAGGATGCTTATGCTTGTCCGGTTACCGTACCAGGTACTCCACGGACTATGGAATGTTCCGGTTCTGTGTAGCTGATACGGAGCACGACTGGAGAGAGGGAAGCGAGCAGTATAAGTTCATTGAGCACTGCCTTGCATCTGCAGACAGACAGAAACAACCTTGGCTGATCTTCATAGCACATAGAGTACTAGGCTACTCTTCTGATGCTTCTTATGCTAATGAAGGATCATTTGCTGAGCCAATGGGGAGAGATGACCTTCAAAAACTTTGGCAGAAACATAAAGTTGATATAGCCTTCTATGGCCATGTTCACAGCTATGAAAGAACCTGCCCCATATACCAGGTAACTTGATAATGAATAAGTTTCTTCACCTCTCAAGCAGTCTCTGTACTTCATCACCTCTCTTTCTGCAGAACATCTGTGTGAACGATGAGAAGAATTACTACAAGGGGAGCTTGAATGGGACGATACACGTGGTGGCTGGGGGCGGAGGGGCAAGTCTTTCGCCATTCTCAGTTCTGCAGCCCAAGTGGAGTATCTTCAGAGACATGGACTATGGATTTGTGAAACTGACTGCATTTGATCACTCCAACTTGTTGTTTGAGTACAAGAAGAGCAGTGATGGCAAGGTTTATGACTCCTTTAGGATATCCCGGGACTATAGGGATATCTTGGCCTGCGTGGTAGATAGCTGTCCGAGCATGACCCTTGCCCAATGATCTCATCCTCACCATCTAAGCTCCATTGAGAAGAGAAGATGTAACCTGCATTTGCAATTTGATGGCTTTTGCCATGATTGGGATAAAGAGTAATTCTTGATTGAGAATCACTGTCATCTGCATAAAGTTGAGATATATATTCTATATAACTGGAAGATAACTAAAAAATGAGAAATTTATTTGCCAACATCGTTCTACATTCAACTGAATCAAGTTGCACTATAGAAGTATTGAGTGTTTCATGATTGAAATGTCATAAAACACAAGCGCTGATGACAAATCAATTGATCCAGAGAAAGAATATAACGTCACTAAGCAGACTACAAAGGAATGACCTTTTTGTGCTTGAAATAGAGTAAAAAAGTCCCGTACAATACTCCACAAAAGACTCCAGAAATGACCAGTACCCAGTTAAACGTAGATGGCTCGTCAAAAATGCTGTCTTGGAAATTCATACCGAAAACTGCAGTCACAACAGCAAATATGGTAGTCACAAAAGTAGCAGCTGTGAGAAGCAACTCGAACTGAATCAGCTGATTCTGGACATTCCCCTGTTACAACAATAGAAGTAAGTTAAACAATGAAGATATCAGATGTAATAATTCACAGTCGCCCTTACCAGCTTTATGTTGATGAGATCCTCGGTATCATCAATATACTCTTTGAGCTGCACAATCATAGAAATTGATGTAGAAACATAAGCATTTTGAATTTACCTTCCTCTAAAAGAAAATAACTGGTAACTCCTCAAAATGCATGTTTTTCCTTGAGAAGTTACTATTATCCAGCTAATACAAACTTATATTACCGAGAGCAAACTATCATTGTGAAGGCAAGTTTATTTAATTATTAGCATGATGAACATTAGGTTTCCCAGCTTCTTAAGGACTTGAGGATTATCAACAGAAAGTTAAAGATAACATGGTTCTTTTTTTCTTACCGATAGTAACTTGTTGAGTGAATTGTCTATAACGACAAAGTATGCTTCGAGTAACATCTCAAGTTGATCAATGTTTTCTCCACCAGAAGATGAACTCAAGAAGCTTCCATGTTTATTGGAACTCATAGTGCTGAAAGCTCTCTGCAATTTCTGAATTCCACTAGATGATCCCACTGGAGAAACTGGAACAGATTTAGATGCAGGCTTCAGATCTTCTGGGGTATTGATTTGATCACATATATCACTGTTGGTAAGGCTATCCCTTCTTTCTTTCTTCTCAGTTAAATACATCTCTGCCATGTCTCCATCATCATTCATTAGATGTTCTATTTCATCACAAACCTAAGATTCAAGGATGAAGTAAATTTATCAGAATTGCCCACGTGTATGTTGCTATCAGCAACAATTTATTTCATTTACCTTCTGCACTCGCTGAGTCAAGGCAAGTAGGTGGCCTTTGAACCGACGCACGCGCTCTAGATTTTGGGTGCTTATCGATGAAGTCAATTCATCAAGCACAGGATATATGTCCAGTTCTAAATCCTTTACCTACAAAATTCATGAAGTTAAGTGCAACTATATAGACATATAGTTAAAGTTAAGTACAGAAGGAAAAGCATGTCATTTGATGTTGATGCTCCTGTGGCTACATATATATAAGCATTAAAGTAGTGGTCAGATTGAAAGTCGGCAGTTAGAACGGTAATTTAGAATGTCGGCAACAAGTAATAGATGCTGAAACGAGAAATATGTTTTGAAGATAACATTAGAATTCCCAATGAATATCTAGGCCTTAAAAACTGATATTCTTAAGTGGATCTCTTGGATCCCCTAGTGTCATTCTATTGCCATAACTTTGTGCTTGAAACACACTAAAGATCCTTTCCAAAATGGCTTGAAAGAAAAGTGAGAAGTCACCTAATACATCAACAGACACAACTGCATACCTGAGCATCAAGAGACATACATGTAAGTTCCAAAGCAACCTCCAATGCTCTGAACTCGAAAGGTAGATCATCTGAACCACTTATCAAACAGTATTAGTGGAACTAGGATTTACTCATAACGTGACTGACAAGAAAGAGAGGAACAAGAGACAAAAATATTATTTGACTTGCTTTTTGTTGAGATATCTTCATATTGGACCAACACTAATTGCCTCAACAAAGATGAAATGTACTAAGTCAGATAGATACATACTTCCTTTTTCACATAGAGCTCTTGTTTCGTTATTAAGATTTCAACAAAGTGTACCTCCAATTATATGTTTCTGTCCTATTCAAAATTGTACATATACAAAAAAATATGGATGTGTAGTGAAAGAAAAACAAAATCTAAAGAACCAGGTTCCTGTAGTTTTCAAGTTCATATCCCATCTCTGTGTAGCTTCTTAGCTTAAATCAAGCAAATAAAATTTAGAACTTATCAGCAATTCCAACATGTTACCATAAGAATCTCTTGATACTTCGAGACGCTTGCACAATTCAAATTTGTACTGCAGTACTGACTCTTCCAAGGAATTCTTCAGTATCACCTCATCAGCTGTTATTATACACCTAATCTGTTCAAGACTCACAACTATAGCCTTTTCACGGCCTAGTATTGTCGAGGGAAAGATAAACAAAGGATCCAAAAGTCTGAGATCTCTGGAAGGCAATGAACAACGTCTCATTACAGTAAACTTATCCAGTTCCACAACTTCCGAATTCCCTTTTGTATCAATCAATACCCAAGACCGACTTCCAAGATTATGAGTTCTCTTCTTTAAGCCTGGGAATCCAGGTCCACCTGTATTTTGACTCCCAAGCCCATTTACAATATAACTTGGAGAGTTCAGAGAAGGGACAAATTCGGCATAGGTACCGAAGGATGGAGGTCCTGGTGGAGCCATTTAGCTACAGTTCTTCTCTCCTTTATCTCATACAGTCCTTTACATCTTAGCTTTCTCTTCATCTGTTGACTCCAAGATGTAGGCTAGTGCCTGCATTCTAAGAATTAAATCTACCAAACACAAATCTTACTCCAAAAACTACTTATTTCTACACTGATAAAAAATCTGCAAAATGGGACATATTAAAGGTCATAGATAATGAAATATTTCCAAGAATTTTGCTTCTCAAGTATTAAAAACCAGAAATTAATGTTATCATTCACCATAAAGAATCCCAAAGAGATGATCCATTATGCATTTCTCAAGAGACACGGCACAAGCACGTGCAACATCTAACAGTCGTTACCATAACTGCTGACGTATATACGGAGGAAATCAGTGAGCAGTCGGAAACTTCGTGATTTCACGGACAAATCAATTGCACTTGATTCCGGATTTTTAAAATTAGACATAAAAAGAGAAGAAAAAAAAAACATGACGAGGAAGACAGCGACGGAAAAACAAACTGGCAATCATGTGAGGCTAACATAAGCCAAAATTCATCAGAACCTACAGCCTTTTGCATTACAGCTAATACTCAGTCATCCAAGAAATGCTATCTTTTGATCTGGTTTGGAAATACTGGTATAAAAAATTAATTGTAGTACGACACTAACGGAATGAAATCTCCAACCAGAAGAAACCCACCGCTTTTCAATCCAGATAAACATGAGGCATAACATATGTATATATACAAGACTCGAATACAGTTAACAAAGATCATACCTTCCGATTGAAGAATCCGTCTTGTTTCCCAAAAACTGGAGCCACGGAGATTCTGAAATCACTTTGTTTTCTCACTCGTTCTGGAGCACGTTAGTGTGTGTGGCCACGGCAAGTTTGTGTGTGTGTGTGTGAGAGAGAGAGAGAGAGAGGGTTCCCGATTAGGGTGAAAACGACTAATCAAACGAAATAAAAACCAACTTTAGTAGTGGGGTATTATGATTTATAAGTATATATGTACTATATTTAATTAAAATATTGTAATCAATTCAACTAAAGAATTAATGTTTTATAATGAGGATACCAATCAAATGAGCAAACCATAATTTACCACATGGCACATATCTCTTTCGGTCTAAATATATACTTAAATATGGTTTGTTTATTTTGATCACGGAAATTAAGAAAATGACTTGAGATGTATTAAAATGGTGTATCCGCATTTTTAAGTGAATATAGTTCATAAATTCTTTTTTTTAAGAAACAATACAACAATAATAAAATAGAGCGTAACAGAATACAAGTCATATTTATTAGGATAGAGGAAGTATTTCATACATTATATTTTTGATGAAAATTATTATAAGGTCAATTCGGTAATTTATATTATTTGAGAATTAAATTATCGTCGAATTATAAAATATTAGTACTTTTTATATGGTAAATATTTGGAAAATACAGTTCACGATTTTTTATGCGCATTACAAAATTCAAAAATATTTCAAGATTTTAGATATAAATCTCGACATAAAATATAAATTACAAAATTTGTCAAGTATAAATTCATAATATATTTCAAGATTTCAGATATAAATCAAGATACATACATAAGAAAAAAAAAATATTATTCAAGATTTGGAAAAATAATTTTTTGTTCATCTATACAACTACACAATGCATTATTTTTCACACAGAGATGCATCTATTACAATACATACGTGAAATGCATGTGTAAATTGATAAGACTTTATTTTTTAAAAAATATTTGGGTGCATATGTACATTAATAATCAGTATTCATTGTTTTTATAGTTTTGATGCATTATGCATTAGAAACTAATGAACTATGATTGAATTAAATTAGGAATAATATACATAAATTAAGGAGAGAAAAAAAAAACCGTAGGTGCACCTGGATCTTTTTTGCTCAATTGCGACTCAATTACCCGCTCATGTTCGGATCCGCACCCATTGACGTCATAATTTTTTATTTATTTATTATTTTAATTTTTTTTTCAATTTGTTTAAGGGCAGGTGTGTTGTTTGTTGTGAACAAAAGTGTTATTAATTGAGTATTATTTGTTACAAAACAAGAGTGTCATTTTCGTTTTCAACACCTTCTACCATCACTTACGGAAGTGTCATTCATTTTGAAGAAAAGTGTCATTTGTAGATAATTATTTACTTCGAACAAAAGTGACATTTATTTTGAATAAAGTGTCATTTATAGAGTATTATCATTTATTGACTGTTAATATTTAAAAAAAATGTGATTTGTTTAAAAAAATATCATTTGTTTAGGAAATGAGCGTCGGTTGTTGTGAATAAATGTGTTATTTATCTCAGAGTGTTAATCACACGGTAGTAAAGTGTCGATTATAATTAAGAAACGAGTCACTTTAATCCAACAATCACACGAAACCACCGTTCAGTAATTTAGCTAATGAAATGTGATCAACATAATAACCAGATATGTTATTCAAAGTGTCAATCGTATTAAGCAAAAATGTCAATTGTCTTGGATGATATTGTCACATTCTCATTGAGTGTTATTTGTAATGAATAGTGTGTCAATTGCAAATTATCTCAAAATTTCTATCACACTGAAGTAAAGTGTCAAGTATAATTAAGGAACGTGTCACTTTAAGTATAATAATCATACAAAATCAATCAAAAATGTTGACAACATAATAAAATTCTTCTCAAACAGTTCCACAATTTTTTATTGCCAAGTATACACATATCAATTCACCTGCCACGGAAAATTCAATAGTTTATAAATAACTAATTGGAAATACAAAACAAACAAAAAGAGCATTAAACATAACAATCTTCAAAGAAAAATCAACCTAGGATGGGAAAAGAGCCTCAACAGGAGAAACCGCGGGTGTTACTTGTTCAAACGTCAAAGATGGATCTCCCAGTGCGTAGGCTACAATATGCATAAATTCGATCAATATTTATTGTCTTCAAGGGGAGATTCTCCGGCATGAAATCTTCTTGCAGGTGCAAATATCGGTGAAGCACCAGTCCACCTCATTAAGGAAATGAATCATATAGGGAGAGTGTTTATAATTAAGAAATAAGAAAAAATTTACACCCTTCATCTTATTGTATGGGTTGGATTGTATATGCTAAAGAATATTTCATATGCATATTTCTTATAACGTAAAAGTTACAATGTTTATGTCAGAAAAAATAAAGAATATGCATAAAATATATAAAAAGTATGCATGTAGTGTCCTATTTTCGCGTAACTTTGTTTTTCTACCGGATCCATATATCCCATAAATTAAATCATGATATGGATTATAAAAAAATCATCAGATATGATATTCTAAAACCTAATTTATTACTAATTAATATGATTAAATTATATTAAATTATGATTAAGATATTAGATTAAATTTGATATAAATGTTAAATTCTTTAAATTTAGTATGATAAGTAATCCCATTATTAAAATATGTTGTAATATTATTAAATAAAATTAAAATATTAATTAATAATATGTTGAAATATAATCACATATTAATACAGAATTTGTATTCTAGATTGATCCTTCTTTACTGGTTCTGATGCGCACCTTATATAATGAGACTCAATTTTATTTATCTTTTTGTAAATTTGTATGTTACATTGCACAGAAAAATCTGACCCGATCTTGGTCGAATGCGTCTTATGTTCCATTTTTATCTTATACGGTAAAACTTCTATAAATTAATATAGTCATGATTGTGAAAATATTTAATTTGTAGTAGTTATTTATAAATTGATAAATTAATAATTTATTAATTTAAAGAGTTTTTTTTTTTAATAATGTACATAGTTAACATAGACGACCATGGAGTGTTAATTTTATTTTAGTATAAGTCCCTTTTGAAAAAACAGCTTAAATAAGTGCTTATATTATAATATACTATTGCGTTTTGATACATTTATATATAAGCACTTAATTAGAAAAAAATAAAATATAGTTTAAAAAATTGTTGTCAGATAATTTGATATGATGACCTATTTTTCATAAGCTGTTTAGAATAAGTTATTTCATTAGTTGCCACAAACGCGTGTAAAAACGCTTATTTTTTAGAATAGGTTGTAATAAGCTGCAGACAAGCTCTTCTAAACGGGGCCTAAATATAGTTTGTTATATTTGATGGTTCATTGTCGAAATTCATACATAATTAGTTGGAATACCCCATAAATATTCATTGTATCTTCCAAATATTCATAGGATAACTTCTCGAATTTTACGTATTCATCATACTAAAATTCTATAATTATAAATTTTATAGAATTCAAAATACTTGTTGTTGTAGATAAAATTTATTATATATATGATGATCATATCTAAATCCTAACAGTCTATCTTGCACTCTATAAATAGAGGTCCCCACCCTCATAATAATACACATCTATTTTTCTCTCATTCTATTTATTTTATAACACGTTATCAACACGAGAGTCTCTTTTCAAAAGACGAGACGATATCCACGGAAGGTACCAATCTTTAATTATTATTATGATTTGCGAATATGTTAATTGAGATCATCACATGAATGGATTTTAATTGGGACGGCCATTATATTAATTAAAGTTTGGGTTTTAGCTACGTTGTTGTGATCAGATTCTTCAAATGGCTGCCATCATATGTTAGAATGTCAATTACCGAAGCAGATGATCCGATTCTCTATTTTGTAAAAACCATACCAAAACCAAATGCTTCGTTAACGTTTAAATTTCAAGTAGAACACGGAGAAAATAGTAAATTACAATAATGAATATTAGGAATGGCTTTTAATTTGCTTTTCGTGCAAATTATTTATTATGCTTTTCGTCTCATATGTTTTCATAATGAGGAAGAGAATTATTATATTATTCTTGCTTATTCAAGTTCTTTATGCGACGTGTTCATCTATTAATAAATTGATGCTCCTGTAGTAGCACAATACCATAATATTCCTAAAGAATATTACTTCACTTTTTGTTGCTCCAGAAGTAGCACAATTGATATTCCTGAAGAATATCACATGCTCTTAAAGAGCAATTCAATTGTTGCTCCAGAAGTAGCACAATTTAATATTCTTGAAGAATATTACATGCTCTTGAAGAGCATTTATTTTACCTACGCTTTCATTTATTTATTTATGTTGAATCGAGATTATTGCTACTGAAGTAGCACAATCCATATTCCTGAAGAATATCATATGCTCTTAAAGAGCAATTGAATTTATTTATTGAAATGATTTAATTGTTGCTCCAGAAGTAGCACAGTTTAATATTCTTGATGAATATTTCACACTCTTGAAGAGTTACTAATATTATCTTGTTGCTCCTGAAGTAACACACAATTATTATTTATGTGAAGAGCAATTTATATAATGTCTTATTGATGGACAAATCTTAGTTCTTGAATTGTTATTGTTGTTGCTCCTGAGATAGCACAATTAGTATTCCTGAAGAAGGTTTAATATAGACTAAAATTGTTGCTCCTGAAGTAGCACAATTTGTATTCTTGAATAATACTACATGTTCTTGAAGAACAATTCAAGATCTTGATTTTGGCAAATGATATATGTTCATAACTCTAATTGTTGCTCTTAAAGTAGCACAATTAACTCTACATGTTATTGGAACAACTAAAACTTGTCATTTTGAAATCATATCACAATAACCATATTTTAATTGTTGCTCTTGAAATAACACAATTAATATTCTTCTAAATGTTACATGTTCCTATAGAACAATGTATATTTAAAGTATTACCTAATTACATGGAGTGGTAGCAAGAGCTCCTCTATGCATGACAACTGCATTCTCAACATCCTATTGTGGCTTAATTCCTTTTCAAGAATAGATGTGAGATCCGGTAGATCTCCAAATTCGCAATTTCATTGTTGCTTTGGAAGTAGCACAATTACATTCCTGTAGAATGATCATATTGTGATAGTAACATTACCATCACATGTTTGTGGAAATGCCTCAAATATAATATTTTTATATAGTATTTAACTTCTGCTTCTGAAGTAGCATCATTTATATTCCAGAAGAATATTAAATGTTCTTAAAGAGCAACTCGGACTTTCGATGATATATGTTATTCCTGAATGAAAACAGTATTTATGTCTTGTTGACATTAATGAAATCTTGATATCGATGTTCATGTGTCAATAAGAGACATAGGGAGATAATAATACAATAGAAATGAAGCATCCCAGTAGGATTGCTTAAAGATATAATTGATTGTCCTCCCTAAAGCTCGATACGAGTATATGCATCCTAAATTGCGAGATTTTCAAATCTAGTGCATCGAAATTATTGAAGGCTCCAGAAGAGCATGTGTCATTCTATCAAACGATACGAAATCAACTATTGAGCTTGCCCTTTACTCTAGTAAGTCTAGAAGGAACTTACTAAGTTTTAAGGATATCCGCTGCAATGGATACCATATTGAAATAATATACAAAGGTAGTGATTGTTTTGTATTTAGCTAGAAGCTAACAAAAGAAAAGTTATCACACTACCATTTTAAATGCGTTACACATTTCTGAAAACAAGTGAGATAAAACATGTCAAGAACCGGAAGTTCAAAAGAGCTTTATGCTTTGACATGATAAGTTTGGACATCTGCAAGCAACTATGATGCGCAACATAATTGAAAATTCATATAGGCGTTGCAAAGAGATCCTGAAGAATCTCTTAATTTCCATGAATGCTCGATTTCTAAAAGAAATGTAGCACTTGGTAAAACTACAATTTCAAAAATAAAGAGCTCAATTCCATCAAGAATATTTGTCTTGATAAAGCGAGTGAGTTTATTATACTCCAAGTTTCTCCTGAAGAGGATTTATATTATATGGCTTTGGAATTGAGATCGAATAATTAGTTGTTCATATCCATACTAAAAATGGTATTTGTCCGTATAAAAATGATCTCACATTAAAATTGTTATTATGATGAAATAACGGTCCCAACATTATGTGGAACATATGTCACATTGGATTCCTGAAGTAATCAATGTGAAATCTACATCCAACAAAAAGTACAAGAACAAACTAGTCACATTTGGATTCTAGAAGTAATCAATGTAAACAAGAAGTCGAAAGGTTCAGTTGCAAAAGATTGTGAATCAACTTCTTGATGCTTTAGTATGCATATAAAAGAAGTGACAATGTCATACATTTGCTGCAAAAAAAAAAACCCCCAACAAGAATTCATGTCCCTGAAGGACAAGCATAAATGACAGCAAATGCATTTAAAATTTGTCAAAAACATGGTCGACCAGTTGGTTCTAAAAGAAATTTTGTGTCTAAGAAAATGGGCACAACATATGAACCAAACAATGACGAAAATGATTAATCAATCAAATGAAGTTCCTGAAGAACTACAAGCGTCTGAAAATTATGAGATCTCAATATATTGGAGAGATCAAATATCGTTGTGGACGCATGACGATATATTCGCCTTTAATATGACTCGTGAAATGAAAAAAGATGATCTTCAATGACGATCTATAAGAGATTGTCAAGATTGAAATAATTGGCCAAAGAGGAACAAAGTCATATAAGGTGAATTAATATTCCCAAGAAAGCCGAAAATATTTGGACCTGTAGTTCCAAAATCCGGAAAGTATATTCCCGAAGGATAGAAATGTGTCTTTGTTACAAAGAGAAATGAAAAATTACGAGATATAGTGCAATACTCGTAACACAATGTTTTTCTCAAAGATCGGGAATTAATTATGTACTCTCCCATAGGGCTGCTTAAACGGGTATAGGGTATTCGATTAATACTCGTACCCGTACCCATACCATGGAGGTATCAGATACTCGATTAACCGAAAATCGGTTAATCGGGTATGTATCGGGTATCAGTTTTTGAAAGACAACGGGTATGAGTAAATAACCGATACCCGTTCGGTTAACCCGATACATACCCGATCCAATTAAAGTCACTAATTGATTTTATATTTTTATTAATTTGTCTCCTAAATCCTAATTAGCTTCCTAATCCTAAGTCAAACAAAACAAACTTGTTGCCGTCGACGACTACGAGACTTATTATTTTGAGTCGACTCGCGTCATCGTGGGTCTGGGTTCTTCACTTCTTCTTCTTCTTCATTCTTCTGTTCTTCATTTTTTCTGTGTTCTGTTCTGTCTGTCTGGCCTTGGGACTGGAGTTGATTGAGTCGAGACGTGCGTGAGTCGTGAGCGTGAGGGAGACGTTCTGTCCTGTGGGCCTTCGAGTTTGCGAGTCAGCGACTTGCGTCAGTGCGTGAGCCGTGAGCGTGAGGGAGATGACTCCGTCCGAGCCTCCGTCCGTGCGCTGGCCGCTGACCCACTCTTTCCACTTCGACTTCGAGCCCTAATTTTAAGGTATTAATTTAAATTTCTAACTTCTAAGCCCTAACTTTTACTTTATAGCCCTAAATCTAATTTGTGTTTTTGAATTGATAATGTCTTGATTCGATTCAGTCAGGATTTACGAATTACGATTTACGAATGCATTGCAGCCTTGCCAGCTTTATTCCCGTGTGTTTTCTATGTTCAATTATGTAATTACTCTTTGCATTGCAGCCTTGCTAGCTTGTTTTATTTGTTTAATTGTGTAATTTGTATTGCATATTATGACTTTAGTCTAGTGGATTTCTTTTTTTGTTGTCTGGTTTGTTGTTGACTTCTTGGGGCATTGTATTGTTGTATTTCGTTTGGGACAGTATCGCTCTTGCATTCTAGATTTCTACCTCACAATTTCAAGACATTGGTTGTTTACAATTGAATACATCTGTCAGTTATTAGTATACTTGGTTTGTTAGGTTGCCGACGCACTTCCCTCGAACAAAGTATGCGAAGAGTGGTGAATGTTTGAAAGTTGTAACCGCAGCAAATACCAACGAAGTGAAAGGAGAGAGAACTTTATCTGGTTTCCAGTTGTAGTGGGTTCGTTGTGCTTTATGTATTGTCAATTGTCATGCTCCATAAAAACTTTATTTACTGCTCTCGGATTATTTGTTTTAATTAGTTAGACTAGATATTACTACTATGTTTCACTACATTAATTAATTCATAGATAGCAACTTTCTCCAAAATAGACTACATTATTTAATTTTAAACTACAAATAAACGAGTACGAAAGAAAAACGAAACCTATAATATACTCTTAAATCCAAACTTAGGTTTTGCTCATTAAATAGTTTGAATCTAATGGAGACTTGAAAGTAAGCGTAATTAATTAACTCAGCCAGCTTTCTTGATAAGGTTAATTTCGGTTAACCTTATAACCGACCCGATCGGGTACTGGGTTAACCGATAACCGATCGGGTATGGGTACGAGTATATAAAATTTTGGGTTTTTCGGGTACGGGTAACCGATTTTCGGTTACGGTTAACCCGTACCCGATTAACACCCCTACTCTCTCATAATAGACGTCATTGTATTTAGAATTTTATTAATCTACTTATGTCACAAAAGGCTTGCTATGCACCTTATGGATGTAGTAAATATCTATCAATATGATTCACTAGATAGTGACATATATATGAAGATCCCTGAAGGATTTAACTTGCTCAAAGCATGTAAGTCAAAAAGATGTTGTCAATTAGACTGCAAAAGTCATTATAATGGCTGAAATAGTACAGTCGTATTTGATATAATCATAACGACGAGAATTCTTTGACAGAAGGGTACATAAATGATGACTTGAGTTTGATTGCAACTTTTGAAGAACATAATACTTATATGTATACTCCGTCAAAATGACTTACATAGAACAAGTAATTATGAATTATTTTATTCAGTGATAATCCAACTCACATCATCGTCGGCATTAGGGGGATGTGAAATATAAAGATTGAATGCCGCAAATATCTCGTTGGATTAATTATTTAGATTCACGCACTATGAACCAGAAGTTTATCAAGTTATTTAGTGGAAAAGGAGTGACTAAAATCTCGTATACCTGTTGTATATGCACCATGAACGAACTGAAGTTCCTCATAGAAAATATAAATCAATTGATTCTTATTAGCGCTAAAAGCGTGAGAGATTTATTGGTGCTAAGAGATAAGAAGTCCGCGGAATAGAAAATTTAGAACACATCACTCCAAATTCCTCGTGAAAAGGATATGTGAATTATTATATGCAAAAGTACTTGATGAAATCAACACATGCCTAAAGACGGAGTTAGAATCAAAAGATTTGGGTTGAACTGATAATTGTCTCGACCTGTAGATCGAGCATCTCCCTAATGGAGTTATGCTAGTTGACCTACCTGAAAGGTCTTTAAAGAGATTTATTGTATTTAATCCACAAAGCTACCTAATGGTTGCTTCAATCACTTGAAGTGGATGGAAACTCATTTAGACCTATAGAAAATAACAAAGATGTTTTAGGATCAGAAGTTCCTTACTTATATACAATTGGAGAATTTGAAATGGTATTAACCATCATTTGTTATCTTCAAGACAAATATGATATTGGTCTATTTTTTAGAGTAATAATATATTATCTACTATTCTCTATGAGGATGATTGAACTAGTGTTGCATATATTATTGTGGACCTTGAAGATAACCTTGAAGATTGTTATCTTGAGGGAGAGTGATAAATTGTAAATAATCTTGAAGATTAGACTGACCCATAAAGGTCAAATGACCACGAAGGTCAAATGGTTGTACTTTTTTTTCCTTTCTAAGGTTTTTCCCAAAGGGTTTTTCTTAGTGAAGGTTTTTAATGAGGCATTCAATGCAACACACGAGAAAATGAGTCATTGAGATTGATTCATAAAAGAGTCAATGCAACACATGATCTCCAAAAGAGTGGCGGCATCAACATCCAGCAAATTCGCTCAAGTAATAATCTTGCGGATTCTTTTACAAAGATATTATCAACGTCAACATTCAAGAAGTTGTTACACAAGATCGATATGCGCCGACTCAAGGATCAATAATGACTATATTGAGGTGGAGCATCTGTACTCTTTTTCCTTCGTCCAGTTTTTATCCTAATGGGTTTTTCATGCAAGGTTTTTAACGAGACAACAATTTCTGTTTAGGGATGGTCCATCAAGGGGGAGTGTTGTAGATAAGATTTATTATATATATGATGATCATATCTAAACACTAGCAGCCTATCTTGTACTCTATAAATAGAGGTCTCCACCCTCATAATAATACACATTTATTTTTCATCTTCTCTATTATTATCTCATTCTATTTAGTTTATAACACTTGTATAATTTTATAATTATTAATTTATAATATTGAAAATACTTGTATTTATGTAGGTTGGTTCCTAATTATTTTTATTATTATTATTTTATTAAATTTGCACATTTTTATATTGGCTCGAGCGGAAAAAAATATTAATTTATACTAGACTATTAATTTATTGAGTATTATTTTATAGAAATTTCGTGTAACCATAAAACATTTTATAAATTTTATCCTCTAAACCAAAGTATATTTCACTTACTTTCATTTATTTTTACTAATAATCTATCATCTTATCGATTAGATAGACAATATTAGACGCATTAAAAATCAATTTTTTCTCCAAATTGCAAGTTTGTTCCGTGGATGCACGTGAGGATTGCGCGACACATTGAGAGTAGTTGGGAAATAAGGCGCCAAAGAGTATCGGCATGCAGAGTATATATCGTTCTCTAAATTTAATCAGCGCCCAGAAGCAATTTTCCTCCTTCCATTTGATCAGCGCCCAGAAGCAATTTTCCTCCCCAAAACCCTAATTCATTCTCCCCAATTTCTTTCGGATTTATTTTGTGATCGACATTTATCCTGTCGCCAAAAGAAAAAGCAAGAAAAGCATATCCTAATCCCAGGCAGAGTATCATTAAAGATTACGATTGTTGTTCGGGTAATTCTGGTCATTCTTACGATATCCTAAGTTTGGGGTTTCTGTCGTCGCATGCTTGCTGTATGTGAAATATGATTAATGGATCCGTTTATATGTATGTTGTTTCTTGATGGTTTTAATTTTTCGTGGATCTAATTGAGTCGGTGAAAATTGTTGGGGGAATAATTGCACTTCCGTTACTTTCTCTTTGTGGCTATATTATCGTATGTTGTATGGGTTGTATAAGAAGAAATTAGCGAAATGTTTTCTAATAGTATCTATGGCCGACGAGATGCGGGAAATGATTTTTACATTGTTCTGGAAAAGACGGTGAAATTGGCAATTTGTGTAAATTGTTGAGAAGATTCCACGTTTTGTGGTTATATTCTGAGTATGGTTGGTTGGTCTATGGCAAGCCGCAACAGTTTGAAGACAATCCAACTCTTCTTACCGACGGGAGCTTCAAATATAGCTATAGTATAACAGTATTTAATGCTAATGCCAAACACTTATGTATGGAAGCAGTAAATTATTGATGACTTTATGGAAAATGATGCCCGATTATATCTTAAACTCTATAGAATATTTTCAGAGTTGAAGTACATGTCTATCATGATAAACTTTAATGTGCAATATGCCAATAGCATAGCTTATTTTTGTTTCCTGGGGATTCTCAGTGACTTTATTTATCACGAGTTCCAGCTACTTTTACCATCAGTGGATTGTTGAACTGTCTTATTGTAGAATTTATCCTGATCCCACTTTAATTTATCATTTGCATGAAAAAAAATTGTGAGTTTTCTCAGTATAGTTGATTTCATTTCCTATTTCTCCTTTCCAGCATTTTGTCTCTGTTGGCATACTGTCCTGAATACTGGTTTATCTTATTTCATGTTTCAGAGGTGATGAACTCTTGATTCAGTTATGGAATGTGAAAGTGATAGTGGCGAAGTTTTAGAGAAGAAAACTAGTCCTGATAATAAGCACATGATATCTTCACCATGGATCAAAGTAATTAATACAGATCATGGAGGTGGTTCTGGACCACATCCAGAGGCTACTATTGAAGAATTTGAACATGGCTCAATCAGAAGTTCAGATTCTTCTGATACTGTGACTTCATCCTCATCAAAGGCGTCTTCTGAAGATATTATCCATGTCAATCCCCAAATGCCTCCAGAGTTTATAGGAGAAAATAACATAACCGAGCCTACTTGGGGTTCAAACATGTCCGAAGAATCAGTCATTGAGTGTCCAGAATCTACCTCACAGCTCTTGGATGTGAACCATACATTTTTAGTAGAATGCATGTCACCAACTCTATCCCCTTCCATCGTGATGGAATGCCCTGAAGTTTATGTTCCTAACAATCCAGCTTCTACTTTTGATAGCTCAACAGCAATGGAAGGGAGTGCTACTCCTGATGATCAATTATTCAGCATTCATATTGAGGACAGTGGCTTCTCTAATGATGACGAAACCAGGATGTGTGTAGGCTCAAACAAATTGGGGGAGCTATCAAGATCAGGGCAATCCTTCAGGTCTGGAAAATTATGTCAACCTGGAGAACCTTCCAAGCCCAGAGAATTATGTCAGTCTGGAGAAACTTCCAAGTTATGCGTGTCTGGAGAAATTTACAAATTAAGGGAGTGTAAGTCTCTGGAGCACTTGAAGTCTAATGATTTAAAGGGATCAGGTGAGTTGGTTAGGTTTTTCCAACCTTCCAAGTCCAGGGAATTATGTCAATCTGGAGAAATTCACAAATTAAGGAAGTGTAAGTCTCTGGAGCACTTGAAGTCTAATGATTTAGAAGGGTCGGGTGAGTTGGTAAGGATTTGCCATCCTTCCAAGTCCAGAGAATTATGTCAGTTTGGAGACGCATCCAAGTTATGCCAGTCTGGAGAAATTCACAAATTAAGGGAGTGTAGGTCTCCAGAGCACTTGGAGTCTAATGATTTTAAAGGGTCGGGTGAGTTAGTTAGGTTTTGCCAACCTTCCAAGTCCAGAGCATCTGGAGAACCTTCCAAGTTATGTCAGTCTGGAGAAATTCACAGATTAAGGGTGTGTAGGTCTCCAGAGCACTTGGAGTCTAATGATTTTAAAGGGTCGGGTGAGTTGGTTAAGTTTTGCCAACCTTCCAAGTCCAGAGAATTATGTCAGTCTGGAGAACCATCCAAGTTATGTCAGTCTGGAGAAATTCACAATTTAAGTGATAGTAAGTCTCCTGAGCACTTGAAGTCTAGTAATTTAAAAGGGTCGGGTGAGTTAGTTAGGTTTTGCCAACCTTCCAAGCCTGAAGAATTATGTCAGTCTGAAGAAAATCACAAATTAAGCGAGTGTCAGTCTCCGGAGCACTTGAAGTCTAGAGATATAAACGGGTCAGGTGAGTTAGTTAGGTTTCGCCAAACTTCCCTGAAAAATAAAGGGGTAGGGCCTAACAAAAAATTAGAAAATGAAAAGGCTGTGACTGTGGATGTGAAACATGGTGAAAACAGACCGGCCAGTCCACCAATGAATGATGTTCCAAAGGCTATCATGAATAACCAAGTTTACACAAATGTAGGAGATTCCAGAGATATTGGTTACAAGCCTTTTCCTTTGCCAAAGTGAGTGTCATTCTATCTCATGGTCAACTAGATCAATAAAAATAAATTAAATATTCTTCATTATGTGTTAGTATTATGATCATGCATGTTGTTTTTTATGCCATTGGTACACAGAAACAATGATAATCAAGGTATCTTGATTGTATTGTGAATGATGCTTTGAAGTTTGATCATCCATTCTTAGGCTGACAAATATTTTTTGTCTAGTATCATGTGGTTTTGGATAAATTCATCATAAATTTATTTGAAGACTGATGAATATTCCCATCTTGTGTTTCAGAAAGAAGAAGTCTTCAACTAAATTGTGCCATTGCTTTAAATGGCCAAGCTTTTCCTGCAAATGTATTCGCTGGCCCTGCCTTAAGCGCCGATGTTGAAACTCTACATCAGCTTGCTGATCCTGTCGCGATTCCAGTAATATGTAGGTTCCTGTTGTTTTATAGAATGACTTCGTGGAAGTAGAATATGTGCCATCCACATTTGTTTTCTCATAATACATATGATCTAGTTAGCATGGATGTCAACGATTTAACCTTACCTCACTAATAATCTTGATTCTGATCAAGTTAGAATTATTTCTGGAAATACAGCCCTGAAATGGAAGAATAATATGTGAGAAAATTCATAGCATCAGCTGACTGTGGCAACATGCTGCTAACCTCCATGAAGGAAACAAAACATAAGGCATGCTCTTTCTTCTCGTGTTTGCCTTCTTTTTCTTGTTGTTCTTGCACATGTTGATGTTGATGAGGTGACAGCTTTAGTCGGCCTTCTTCATCACATCTTTGTTTGCATCCTTTATAGTTTTTCGGTACAGAACTAGACGTGCATGAGGTGCTACATGTTATCTAGATACCTTATACCTTCTATCACTTAAAAAATAGATACTGCTGATTTTTTCCTCTTTTAGGATATTGAGGGTCCTTTTTAGTTAACTTGTTGGTTAGAACTGGTCATTTGCTATGCTGGAAAAAGTAGGGAAAATGAGCAGTCTGCTTCACTTCCTTCCCCTAGAAATTTGTTTGCAGTATTATAGATTGCTTTTTTTGCGATATATCCTTCTATAGCCATGATCTCAACCAGTATCTTTCTATTTATATTCTATGCTTTTCTTAGCTTTCTATGTTGTCTGTGCAATATAATTACTGATAAAACATACATTGTGTGATTTTAGATGTATTTTGACAAAAGATAGAACAATTATTTGCTTTCAGATGATACTGACTTGTAAGTAAAAGAACGCAGTTCTGATTATATGATTTGAAATACACTACTTATCATTCTGGATTGAATCTAAATCTGGTGATGGATTTCATTTCAGGCTCTATGAAAATAACTATAGTGTGAATGTATGCTGTTCATTCCGGATATTATTTCTTTCTTTCAGAAAATATTATGCATCTTTATTTGATCTAATACATGCATCATTAGATAATAACTACAATGTAATTCCAGCTCAGAATCTGGTAATAAGGTGAAGAAATGTGTGACAGACCCACAAAACCTGATGTGCATTTTCTTCAATCTCACTAATCTACTGAAGATTAAAATCCCTAAAAAGCAATACAATTTTGTTGTGCTCTTTTATAAATGTTGTTACGAGAATCAATTATCACTTTTTTCCAGAAGAAAATTGCATGAATTTCATGACTATTTGACATTGTATAGAACACATGACTAGTTGTCAGGTTTCAGAATCCAAACAATCCAGACAAAATAAATTGAAAATCTCAGAAAATCCAGAATTTAATGCCTTCGAACTGCCTTCAGTTACAACTTGCCTACCATTTGAATTGAAAAATATTATTACCTTCCATTCTTACAGTAAAAAACTCTACAATCCTCTTTAAAAGAATTCACTTACATGAATTTTTAATGATTGTGCAATTCTTGACTTCTTACAATTTTGTGCAATTCACTAAATTAAGATAATCGATCGTTCTCCAGAAAAAAGATCGATTTTTTTTCCTATCAGATTTTCTTCATCCTCATAGACTGATTTAGTATAATGTGAAGTTACTGCCCGAGGCAAACGATGTCGTTCCTAGGAGTAAGCCGTCAGTTACTACACGTGGACAGTATCTTTGTCGTGCCACGTGGACCAACAGATAGGGTGGGTTGAAAACCCTGTTCAATTCTAACAAATGCGCGCCCAAATGTTGTACAGCAGGACCCATGCCAGTACCCAAAATTTCTTCCTGGGGCCCCACATTCTCACGTTAAAAGATTTGGGAAAAGATTGTTTGGGCTCGGAAGAAGTTACACCAATCTGCAGAAGAAAGAGAAGCAACAAAAATTTTCCCTCTTTTTTGCTAACTCCAAGGTTTCTTGCTTCTGGAAAACTAGAAAATCCTTCTAAGTTTCCTGCAATAATTGTTGTCGAACATTAAAAGGAAATAAAATAAAAATGAATTCTGTGTCTTCTTGAAATCGTGTTCCTTGCGAATGATAACTTTTTTGGTTGTTGAGATTCTCTGTTCTTCTCCTTCTATCTCTTTTTTGTCTTTACCTTTTTCTGTCTCAATTTTCAAGATTTTACTCATAAGGTGGACCCGTTTGCTTTTGATTTTGTGCTCACATCTCAATTACTTGTTTCTTGAAGATTGAGAACAATGGCGGCATTTGTAGAGGTGGGGAAGGGAGGTTTCTCTGTTGTCTGCTGCAGTTGATTTGCTTTCATTTCATCTTTTTCTGTTCACTCTCTCATCAGTCTCCACACAGTCCTCTGATGAAAGAATGGCTCTTCTTGAGTTGAAGAGATCTTTTTCTGATCCAAATGGGATTCTCAAAAGCTGGAATGCTGGTAGCACAAACCACTGCTTGTGGTTCGGTGTTTCCTGCAACTCCAATTTCAGAGTTTCGATGCTGAAAATAGGAGGTAATTTTTCTCGTTCTCCTTCTTGCTCAATCAAGTCAGAATCAAGTTTGCATGGCTTTGGAATAGCAAGAAACTGCTCAGTCTGAGATTAGTGGAACTTTAGGGGGAAAACTATCAGCTGATATAGGAAAATTTACAGAACTTATCACTTCCTTTTAATGAAATTGGTGGTGAGATTCATGCTGAGATATGGGGACTGAGAAATATTGAAGTGCTTGATCTTGAAGGGAATGACTTTTTTGGACATTTCTCAAGTTTTGGATTTTCCGGTTTGTGGAAATTAAGGGTTCTTAATCTTGCCTCTAACAAGTTTTTTGGGATGTTTCCACCTTCTCTATCAGAATGTAGAAATTTAAAGCTTGTAGCTTTAAGAGGAAACAGAATCAGTGGTGTCATTCCTGGATTTATTGGTGGTTTTAGGAAGTTGAGAGTGGTGAATTTGTCGTCTAATTGGTTAGTTGGCTACATTCCAAGTACTCTCGGATACGAATGTAGAAATCTTGTGCAGTTGGATTTGTCGAATAACTTCCTAGAAGGGGGAAATTCCGCGTGCTTTAGGGAAGTGCAGCCGCTTGAGGATAGTTTTACTGTCATCAAATGCATTACGTGGGGTTATCCCTAATGAGCTTGGGAAATTTCAAGATCTTGAAGCTTTGGATGTTTCAAGCAACAGATTAGGTCCCCTCCCCGCAAATCTCGGAAACTGTTTAAATTTGTCGGTTCTTGTCCTTTCAAATCACATTAATGCTCCCCGTTTAAAGAGGTCTCCATGTGGCATAGCGCCTCACGGATTTTCTGATGCCGCGTTGGATGACTATAATTCTTTCGAAGGTTCCATTCCTGATGAGATTACAGGACTTCCAAATCTGAAGATTTTGTGAGCCCCTGGTGCCAACTTTGAAGGCAACTTTCCAAGAAATTGGGGCAGTTGTAAAAGCATAATGGTCGTAAACCAAGCTCAAAACCATTTTATGGGCGAGATCTCTGGTCTATTTAGAGGATGCACTAATCTTCAATACCTTAACTTGAGCTCTAATAGGCTTATTGGGAAGTTGGACGAAAATCTTCAACAGTCATGTATAACAACATTGGATGTCAGTGGTAACCCATTATCCGGTCCAATCCGGAGCTTTAATACCAATATTTGCCCCTCCATCAGAAAGAATGTTGTCCATCCCTATGATCCATCTTATGCTTATGCATCTTTCTTGGTAAAAACGACTTCCCTCCACACATGCAAATGGGCAAGAATATGGTTGACAGCCGCAGCGGTATCGATTAGAAGATTTAGCTTGTATGAATCGTTATTGGTTTGATACCAATAATGGGAGTCGTTTTGCTATGTTAAGAATACATCTGTAATGGCCATGCGTTTCTTCGTTTAACATCATCATCAGTTCTCATACCTTTGCCACCTCTACATGGACTGAGTGAGAGTCCAGAAGAAAGGTATGCTCCTCCTCCTGAAGCAGAACCTCTTTCTAAGGGTAGTAGTCTTGACAGCCTCTCTTTCGTTGTCGTGGCATGTGCAGCATCTGCATCTGGTTTTCTATTCCTGCTAGCTCTCCTCTTTCTAAGGGTAGTAGTCTTCACAGCCTCTCTTTCGTTGTCGTGGCATGTGCAGCATCTGCATCTGGTTTTCTATTCCTGCTAGCTCTTTTCTGTTTCGCCAAGAAGGGGAAAGATGTAACAAAGATTGAAATCTCAGCAGCATCACCTCAGATGGAGAAAGTTACCGTATTCAATGACTTAGGCGTGACTCTAACTTATGACAGCGTATTTGAGGCAACGGATAATTTCAGCAGACGAAACTGCATTGGAAACGGCGGGTTTTGTAAGACCTACAAGGCGGAAATAGCTCCGGGGAAGATAGTTGCGATCAAGAGGCTACTGCTGAGAGGCACCAAGGCGCTGCACAGTTCCATGCAGAGGTAAGCAGTCTCGGCCAAATCAAACACCAAAATCTCTCACTTTGATAGGGTATTATTCGTGTTGACCGGAGATGTTCTTGATATATAACTACCTCCCCGGAGGTAATCTAGACCGATTCATCCATGACCGTGCAACGAGAGTCTTCAACTACGCCATAGTTCACAAGATCGCCGCTCCACATTGCCTCAGCTCTCTGGTATCTGCACGACCAGTGCAGACCGTGCATTCTATATCGCGATATCAAACCAAGCAATATATTGTTGGATGATGATCATAATGCTTATTTATCAGACTTTGGACTATGCAAGATTCTTTCAACCACAGAGACTCAAGCCACTACACGTGTGGCTGGCACGTACGGATATATAGCTCCGGAATATGCGCTGACCAGGAGGTCTCAAACAAGGCTGATGTCTACAGCTACGGCGTGGTGCTTCTTGAACTGATGTCGGACAAGAGAGCGCTCGACCCGTCATTCTATTCGCACGAAGATGGCTTCAACATCGTGTCATGGGCGTGCATGCTGCTGGGCGAAGGCCGGCGAGGTGTTGCGGCCGGGTTGTGGGATGCTGGGCCTCAGGATAAACTGGTGAAGATGCTGCATGTACCGTTGATTCGGTTTGTGCTCGCCCGACGATGGGGCAAGTTGTGAAGCGATTGGAGCAGATTCAACCTCCTAGTGAGTGAAGATGGAAGTGTTGGAGTTGCTCTGCTTGGTAAGAGAGCAAGCAGATATTGTTTCTTAATGTGGAGTCGCTCTGCTTGGTAATAAAGCAAGCATTGCCATTAACTACGGAGATTGTTTCTTAGTATGCATGATAGATTGTCAATTGTTGTTGAGATTTGATCCCATTTCTAACCTTTCTTTGCGTCTCATTTTGTTATAGCTTCTGCTTCTAAATTTGCCTCAATGATAATAGGAATTTCTGAAAATATCAAGATTTTCACGTTCAATTTCAGGACATGCAAATAACAATTAAAAAATAAGAACTCTATTTTTTTTTTCTTTTTTCATTTTTCTGGCTTGATAAGCCAAGTGAACAATTGTTCCAGTTAGTTTTTCAAGAAAACCAAACTCTGCAAAGAAAAAAGAACAGCCGCCACTCTCTCTATGAATATTAATGCAAACAAATCAAGCTTAGACGAGGGAAGAAGCGTTGGGGTTTACAACGATGTGTTTGAGCGGGTTGCCTACGTCAGTGCCGCCGGCATGCTTCACAAACTCCGCCGGAGAGTGGAAGCTGCCGTGGCATACACACATTATTCTAACGTCCTCCCCTTTACCGTATCTGTACAGTATTCCGTCCACCCTTCTCCCGTTAGGCCCGTCTCCCTTTGTGAAGACGCAAGGCATGTCATCCTTCCCAGCTTCCCTGCCCCGGGCTTTAGAGGCGTCGGATCCTCCAGCTTTCTTCGTGTTCTCTCTTGCTTCCTGACTGCCTGCTGCTGATTGGATGCTGCTGGGGCTATGCTCACCACTTGATCCTGAAACAGAGGCTATCAAGATTGATCAAGACTATTGAAGAGAGCAAGATTATCTTGCTGAACTCTAGTAGAAGCTTCTAGAAGCTTATTTATAGAAAAACAGAAGCAAGTGCCTAAATTCTGGAATGATACAAAGGCTCATTTATCAACTGCACTAATACCACCTTAACTGAACTATAACGTTAAGAATGTACTTGCAGTTCTCTATGCCAACAGTATAACAGATTTAGTAAAACGCGGTGAAAAGAGATTTAGTGTCTTTCCTGTGCTTAAAAGCCCTCTCATGTTTGCTGAAGGTATAAAATCTAAACTAGTAGTGTTTTATCCACTTCCTATCCAAAATCTCACAAACTGCAACCTATCGAATTTTAGACGTAGCAGCCGGTGGTTCATACATCTACAATCCCAGCCCATTATTGTACACTGATGATTTCTCCATGCCTACATAAGAACTATACTCTGCATTGCTGGTTTTCACGTCTAAGTCTCTCATTTCTTCTTGAGGAAACAATAGTAGGAGGCACAAGGTACAGAATTTACACCAGAAACTTGGTTTAAAATGCAAATCAAAGGATATATTATAGCATGACCATTCTGATTGAATAAAAGCAAGAAAAAAGCATCTTCCAAATAGAAACTTCATAACTGCAGGCCAACTAATCATCCACCTTACTAGAATAATAATGACAATAGTACCAAGCTACAACAGTACTAGTGGTTTGACCTCTCAAAAATATACACACTATTAGGAAACAAAAATGATACTAGTAATCACAATTGCCTGAGATTCACCAACCAAACCGAACAGGCAAGGAAGTCAGAATGTGATTAGGAACTTAGAAAAATAAACAATATGGCCAAGAACGGTACGATGCAAAACAATTATCCAAACAATTAACACTCAACTGTCTAAATTTCTTAAAGGAATATGAAGTACCTTGTAGATTCTTACTCTCCAAGTCAGTAACACTAGAAGAACTGCCCCCTTTTGATTCCACCGACCCCTGCCCTTGCCCTCCTCCACCACTTCCCTTCCCTTTTCCGGCTGCCACGTCACTCCCACTCCGCAGCAACCCCTGCCCGGAGGCTGCGGCTGCCCACGTTGGCAGCCCCAATTGGGCAGCCAAAGATGATCCTGACCTCTTCAGAGCCGTTAGAGACTTCCCTCTCTCCAATTTAGCCCTCAAACTTACCTCAATTTCCTTTTTCTCCTCCACACTCAAACTCCCACTTCTACCAATGGCTCCTTCTCTCTCACTCCTCAAATTCCTCTGTTTTTCAGACCTCCTCCTCTTAGCCTCCATTCTCCTCAAACTCTGCAGCTCCTTCCTCTTCCTCCACGCCTCCTCCGTCTCCACCGGCAGCGAAGAAGTCCTCGAGAGGGCGACGTACGCCGCCGGAGGCGACGGCGCCGCCTCATTATCATCCCTAACCATAGGCAGACAGCTGGCTATCGAAGAAGACCTCACCAAATCCTTGGGACTCTTGTCCACACCGAATCTCCCCCCCATTGACAATCCAAGATTCAACTCAACCTCCTCTTCTTCTTCTTCTTCTTCTTCATCTTTACTCGCATCGTAGTGGCTAGCGCTGCCCATAAACCTCTGCAACAAGTCTCTAGAAAACCTACTCGACGAAATCTCCAAAGAAAGATTCTCCATTTCCAATGTTTTTGAAGTGTTTATGCCGTCTTCTCAACCACCCGTAAAGCAGAATAAGAAGATCGAAGGATATAGCTCAGGTGAGCACTCCATGATCTAATCTGCACGAGCCCAGATGCAAGAAGCCAATGTTTGACTGCATATTAACTAACGCCGATATTTGATTTTGAAAAACCTACAAGCCCACTTGGGAAAAATTCAAACTTTTCATGAAAGAAACGAGGATCGAGCTTCAAGATTGATACTAAAAACAGTGAGAGTTCGCAATCAATCAACCCATCCTCAAGGAGCGAAAAAGAGAGAAAGAATCGGCCAAGTGGCAAGCAGCTCAATACAAGTAAAAAAAATAGCCAAAAAGAAGCCGAAAAGGAGACATTGGCGAAAGAAATGTGTGCGTGTGTAACGAAGAATAGGAAAGAAGACGGGGGTCGGAGGAGAGAGAATGACGAAAGAGACCCTCGTCTCGAGAGGGAGAAAGAGCGCCAGGGTACTGGGAAAGGACAAGTGGCGGGAGTTCGAGAGAGTGGAAGGTGACACGTGGGTCTGACTGAATTGGCCCTTTTTGGTGGTGTCCCCTAATCAAAAGTGTCTTGAATCTCTTGATAGTCTTTGGAGAGGGGCAATGAATGCTATGGTGCGGTCGACCGCATGGAAAATTTTCGTGCTCGCTGCACACATCTGATCTGATTAAACCTTCTCTGACCTGTCCGTAATTAGTAATTTAAGTAAGTAATTTATAGTTTTTTCTCTTACCATGTTATTGTTAATCATTTAAATTATAAAATAATCAATTTTAATCTTTTAAAATCGTTAGTCAATTTTAATATTTTAAAATCATAAATCAATAGATAATATTCCTTCTACACATAGATTAAAAAGTTTGACTTTTGTGTGTAAAATAATATTGTTTCATTTGAGTTTTAAGAATTTTAAATGTTATTTTTTTTTCTTTCCAAAAAACAATACTGTTAGACAGCTGTTAGACGGCTAAGACGATATTATTGAGACAAGAAATATTTTTGAAATCTAAATTCATAAAGTTGTTAGTAGTTTTCAATCCATATTAAAATCACGCAATGACTGTTCTAAGGAAGAGGTTGAGGCACTGAAATTGTACAAAAACTCATATTTCTTAAATTTATATGTATTTTTTGAAAAATTATTATTCCACGGTCTTATTATCAATGTCCTAGTATTTGTCTTTTTGAATTGTCTTTATTTTTATATCTTATATTAAATAAAGAAAAAATGAATAAACCAAAATCAATATATACAATGGACTTTACCATTTTACAATTTTATATTAACTCTTAATTTTGTACCCAATTTTAATAAAACATAAATAATAGAATTAATGAAGTACTCCCTCCCTCCCAAAATTCTTGTCGGCTATTTCATTTTGGGTTGTCCTAAAATTCTTGTCCATTTTCCTTTTTTAGTAAATTATTACACACAACTTTTTTGTGGGACCCACAACTTTAAATCAATCTACACACAACTAACAATTCTCCTTAAAAATCATGCAAAAAGTAAATTGGACAAGAATTTTGGGACGAAGGGAGTACTTTGTTTTTCTATTGTATATTTGTTTGTATATTTTGTCCGTAATTATTACTTCGTACAGTAATAAATTGTACTCCGTAGGTCGTATAATAGACTTTAAGGTGTCGAGCAGTTGAGCTTAATTTCTTTATTTATTAGCGCAAGCGTCGTGCAAATAGCTTGTAACAGGGGGATAGGGTGGAGACGTGACACAGGGTAGCATGGCCCCGGGTGAATAAGAGAGAGAAAGCGGTTTCCGGAAGGAGCGACGCGTGTCCGATACGGAGTGCAACAGGCGGGTTTTTTTTATGTTAGGGTGGGACTAGTGCAACCTTCCACCCAGTGTCTCTCTTTTCTCTATTATTAATGTTTTATCCAACTTCATTTCATCACTTATTAAAATCTGGGATAGGAAATAGGAAGTACACTAATCCCACCCCCTAAAGCATAAAAGAAATCCAACAGGCCAACACTGATACGTGTGGGGGAGAGAAAGGAATCAGTGAGCAAGCGCCACGTGTCGACCATTGGATATGCCTCGTCAACTCAAACGTCGTCTTGTTGCGCTGTTTCCACCCATTTCATAATTCAGCCTCCCACTAGACTCTCTCACCTCTCCTCCAACCATCGTTTCTTCCAATTTATGTTTCATTATTCATTCTAAAATTTTATTTTAGATTATTAGTATTTAGTTTTGGAATAGAATGTAACTATAGTTGAGTTTAAACTGGAGTGTAAAATACCCTCAAAATATATTCTATGTACAAAGTTACCCTAATACTCCCTCCGTCCCGCTATTTGTGGCTTACTTTCCTAAAAGGGGTGTCCCGTTATTTGTGGTCACTTTCCTAATTTGGTAAAAAATTATTATCATATCTTCTACTTTATCATCTTCTCTCTCCTACTTTATTACATTCTCTCTCCTACTTTATCATCATTTCTCTTATACTCTCTCACTATCTTACTCATATTCTCTCTCATATTTTATCATCTACTCTCTTAATTCCCGTGCCGAAACCAATTGAGCCACAAATAGTGGGACGGAGGGAGTATTTATTTTATTTACGCACTTCGTTCCATTAATAATGTTATGTAAATCCCGATTACAATGTCCTATTAAAAATATCTTATTTTTAAAAGAGATAAAGAATATATTTACACAAATTAACAATTGCATTGCAAATATATAACACTAATAATTCATTCATAACAAATAAAACTTACCTCAAGGTATAATAATATTATCAAAGTATGTACGTACTAAATAAATAAATGATTCTGAAGTATATATGCATCATTTCATTAAAGATTTGTACATTTTACATCAAAATGTAGGTTAGATGTTTTGCTTACACTGTTAAGTTCAAGCATATTAATCATATACAGTTAAATATTGATAAAATAGCAGTTATATGACTAAAATAAATTTTTTTTTGTTTAATGGGTTTATTACTTTATCGAACATTATTTTAGTGTATTGCAGGTTCGAATTGAAAGAAACTATTATCTAAGCAAAATTATTTTTCTATCGAATATTACTTTATCAAAGTTTAACTGTATAGCTTATTCAATCTAAAATAATCGAATTCACAATATTTGATTATAAGATAATTCAGTGTTATACGTAAAAAATATACTGTATCATTTTGAAGGTGGCAAATGCTAAATATTCGACTTTTATGACATTGTGTAAATTTTATATGATTAACCGCATACAAGCACACATAGTTATAATTAAATCTAAAAATAATATTAAATAGAGTAATAATCTTGTTTAAATAATAATATATCATTTTGAAGGTAGCAAATGCTATATATTTGACATTTATGACATTGTCTAAATTTATATGATTAACCGCGTACAAAGCACGCACAGTTACAATTAAATATAGATAAAGTAATACTCCATTAAATAGAGTAAATAATCTTACCTAGCTAATTATTTTTTCTGGTTCAAACATAGGTCAATGTACTAAATTTATATTCGATAAAATAATAACTTTATTAAATAATTTTTTTAATCCAAAATTATTATGTTATCGATGTTTACCTATGTAAATAAAGATGAATTTATGATGGAGGCTTTAAATTAACAAGCTTACCGATAGTAACGTGTCGAATGAATTCCATTAGGTTTACAATAAAGTCACAATTAAATATATGTGTGATGTGAAAGTATAACAAAAGGTTTAACTTTTTGGTTGGGGCATGACACGTTGCATTGTGATAAAAATTAGATACTAAGCTAACGCCACCTTTTTTTAAAGAAATTGGTAATCGTTATTAGAAATGCTTACTTGATAAGCATAATAATTTATAATGAATTATGTAAAATTATATAAATTATGTTAAATGAATTATATGCAATAAAATAGTTGTAAGATTGAGCAAAAGAGAATATTGGACAGCAAAATTAGGAAATTCAATTAAAGAAAATTATGCCAAAAATGGGAGTGGGTCCACTTTGGGGATTATCCAGCTACCATCTTCCCTTTCCTTTCCGAGATAGTTTGTTGCCTACCTGTCACACTGCAACTTGTAACCTAAAAAAAACACTTCATTCTTTTTAATTCAAACTAAAAAAATATAAATGTCTAAAATGTGTTGCTCTAAAAAACAAGTACGATCAAACGCAAAAAAAATTACCAAACATAATAAAATGAGGGAAAAACCACAATTTGAAGAATCGGAAATGATCAAAAAATCACTACTCATAAATACAAGTATTGTCGAAAGACTTTGGTTCTATTTGCATAAATTTAATCATAGTAAATAATGTATATAGGAGATGTTCAAATGTGAACAACTTGTTATCGTGTGAACACCGCTCTTTAAAGATAAATGTAATGCACTTTTAAAGCAAAAAGTAATGCAATTAAAGTGCAATAGTTAAAATACAATATTTTTGTCTTTAAATGCAGTACTTGAAATATAATATTTTTATTTTAAAAATACAGTACATTAATATTTAAAGAATAGTGTTCAAGTGATAAAAGTTGTCACAAATGAACACTCAGATTAAAATAAATTTTATTTATGTAGTTCGAGTTGATGATCCGATTCCTAGTCTAAATAAAAGTACGTATGCATGATTTGAGTTAATGCTACACGCCACATCAATAAATAAAAATAAAAATTCTCAATTATGTTACAATTACTCGAGAAGCCTTCTGAGTTCCGACTTAGTTATTTGTAGAGTATATTTTAGTAATTTTAAAATGTAAATGGAATAAATCGTTTATTTCTAGAAGGAAAAGAAAAAGATATGTACTACTTCATCCGTCCCACCGATCTTGCAACATTTCATTTTTGGGTCGTTCCACTGATTTTGCAACGTTTCTATTTTAAGTAAATTTTAACTTACTAACTAATTCAATTAACACTTAATATAACTTAACTAAATAAATTTAACACTAATTACAATACCTACCTAATTAAATCTATCTCACCTACCCACTCCTCATCTACACGATTAATCTTCCAAACCCTAGATCTAACTTATTTTCTCCTCTCTCGCTCGAAACCCGCCGTTGCATTATCTCTTCCTCAAGATCAACGAGATCTGTTTGTTCTTCTCTATCTTTCTCACGCCCCCCCGCCAAATCCTTCTAGCCCTCCCTTCTCGTTGAGGATGAAAATCGAGCCTTGGGACACCCTCACTGCGTCCAATTTTTTTCACAATGAAGTGAAATCTAACCCTAATCCTACAGATCCGGGCTGGATCGAAGTGAAGAAGCCTCGATTTATAAGTTCCAAAGAAGGAAAGTCTCTCACCGAGTCCAAAGTCGCGATGACGATTCTAGGCTGCTTGAATCGCGATGAAGCTTTGCCCAGACGGGAATCTCGAGCAGATAGTACACGTACCGCTGGCTGCTTGCCGAAACGGTAGAGACTGAGCGACGAGCTTGGTGGAGATGGGCAGATCAGGGAGGGGTCCGTTCTCGGGAATACCTTTCGTATTCCAGTCCCACCTATTGACATTTCTAATGATGATTGGGTTGAGAAGTGGATTGGAATGAGCGAATCGGAAAAATCAATTGATGAAATGCTTCGGATCTTGGTCCCTGCATTATATCGGCGGTGAGATCTTTCCTTTTAATTTCTGCCTTAAATATATTGTTGTAAATATTTGTAGAGCATGTATTTGGTGATAGACAATTAGGTTCTAAGATGATGAAACTGTGCTGCCTTAAATTTGGCCTCTCATATGAACTGCCCTTCTTCATACAAACTGTGGTCCATGTTAGTTGCCTTTGTGCTACCTTAAATGCTTTTCATGCTTTGATGGTTGCCAATATGTTTAATGTACAAACTCTGCTCCATGTAAGTTGCCTTTGTGCTGCCTTAAATGCTTTTGATGCTTTGATGGCTGCCCTGTGTGACTGCTGGATCAATAACAAAAACTATTTAGCCTTTCTAACCTTTAAAACCCCAATCTATACCTCAGCATGTTGACATTCTCTATCATTCTATTTTCCAACATGTAAGTCAAACACTCCTTCACTAATTCCAAAGGAACTTCCAAATCAGAAGGTAGTAGTCCTTGTCTGATTAGCCCTTCCTTATTCATATGAGGTATTCTGTAGCAATTTTGGCCTTTTACCCTCATTATTTCCATGATGCAGCCTTGCAAACTGACAAACACTTTATTAAGTGTTTGTGGTGACAATTCTTCATATGAAGCACAAACTGCAGCCATTAACTGATCTACTGTGTATGAATCTGTTGTTATTTGAATGCTTTGAATGACTCTAAACTACCTAAGATCCAACACATTAGTGTCCGAGGAATTGGGTGGTTGATGGACTAGTCTTATATCAAAGCCTCCCTCTGTTGCAACCCTTCTGAAATCTGGATCACAGTCTTTTATGTGAGGTCTTGCATTATCTTGCTGTATAAAAATTTGTTTGCTTGCATGTTCTGGCCATTTCTCTCTAATTGCTGGTATAATCTACAGAAAATGATATGATAGTATAGAAAATGCATTAATGTTAAATCATTGCAGTAGAATAATGATGAATTTAAATTCTGAAATCTACTTTAAGTTGAGCTTAATTACATACCTTTGTGATCAAACATTCTTTGATCACTTCCTTAGTTATAGATTCAATTGGCTTAGTAACTAGGGTACCAACCAGTCTGTTCTTGATGTTCCTTAATGCTGCCTCTACTCTTGTGAATGGGAAAATGCCTATTTTCCCATCAAATAGCACTGAACCATCCTCTGAAAACAGAGGGCGACAGACAGCACACATAAAAAATATTTTTGTGATAAATTTCTTGTTTTGGCATGTTCAGTGTGGTTCAACTTCAGTAGGTGTGAGATACATCCTTTGGCTTGACTTTGTCATGTAGAACCATTTCTCATCTATGTGAATTGTGTTGTGCATGTTCTTGAACTTTAATCTGTTAAGTATTCTATCGAACTCCAAAGCCTCTAGTGAAAACTGCAACCTTAGAAGCTTACATTGGACAGTTAATGAAGGCTTTATAGCATTGGCAATGGCAGAACTAGAGGGGGGTCGGGAGGGTCGACCGACCCCCCGTGTTGGGTGATGATTCCATCCTCAGCACTGTTACTCTTAGTGGGAAATGATTCGGTCTTAGACACTGATCTTAAGCTCAGTAGCCTTGTGCTCTGTACTTGTCTGAAGATTTGAAGATCCCAAAACCCTATCTGATTGGTGAACCATTCCGTTGTATATGTTGTTTGTCTCTGAGGTTTCAGACTCAGTAGACACTCTGCTCTGGTCAAGGCGCTCAGTAGCTTATCTGCCTCAGCACCAGTGTAGAAGACTCAGTGATACTGGACTCTGCGAGAACAAGATATCCGAGAGAGTCGATTGAACCGAACTCCGGCGAGAGTAGTTCATTGGACTCGTAGCCGATCTTCGATAGACTTATCTCAGCTGTCTATCTACTGAATACAAGCTCAGACTCAGCATCGGCAGACAATCTTCTGAACTGTCAGATCTTTTTGAAATGCAATCAGCATAGTCATATACGAGGAAGAGAGAAGTCAGCTTCAATTAGCCTCGAAGTCTGTTCTGTCTCAACCACCTTATTCACCTCGACAAATGACAAGCATACACGTGTCATCCTACCTACTAAAGCTGCAAGTCAACACTTTCCGAAAAAGGAGGAAAAAGGCACTGTTACCTACGTCAAAAAGAGCCGTTTGCTACCAAAGGAGAGAGAGAGAAGAAGATCGTCTCCAACGGATCTATTTCAATCTCTGCTCTATAAATAGAGGGATTATTCAAGAAGAATGTACAGAATGCACGAACCACAAAGCCAAAATCCAGAAAGCACTCAACGAGCAAAGAACCCAAAGAACAGAGTCTTAGCAAGAACTTGAAGAACAATCTTCCGGCGAAAGACTACATTCTAGCTCATAGGGAATCAAGCTGAACCGACATATAAAGCCTCTAGTATCCAAATCGACGTTACACGAACTCAAAGCTTACCTTCAGCTGTTCGTCGATCTAGAAGCTACTCTCTCATATTCCCTATCCCTCTAACCCTAAGCTCAACTGTTCTTATCTATAGCTTAGACGAAGGAGTTCATCTTTGAACCTGATCCTTATTGTATAAGGACTCCTTCACTGTTGGAGAAAGTTTGTCAAACACTTCTAAGTTTGATCGTTGTAAACTGGGACTTAGATCAGTATAAAAACCAAGACGCGGCTTTGCCCAGTGTGCAAGCTGATTGAGACTAACTCAGGATAAATAATAGCCTCCTGATCTTTCGGGACAGTGGACGTAGGATTTGAGCGATATCCGAACCACTTTAAAAATCTCTGTGTCGTTTACTTACTGTTGCATTGATTTTACTATTCATACCGAACATCATTTCTTAAAATCAATCAACCTGTCTCACAGATACCGAACCGAATATCTGGCTGAACGGAGACTTTCATAAAACGTTTTCACCACTCAACTGATTTGGGCCTACACACATTTCCGCACGCTGAACTCTAACTGTAGATACCGAATTTCTGACTCAGTCAGCTAGCATGTCTCAGTAGAGTCAGACTCTTTACCGCACACGATTCAGAACAACTGTTTGGTCTGCTGAACTGTTTCAGTCAGACACCATCCTGAATAAGACCGTTCGTGTTCGAAGTTGAGAAATCGAATCAGGTGTATTCACCCCCCCTCTACACCTGACCGTACACTCGGGACCAACAATTGGTATCAGAGCAGGAGTTCCTTAAGACTCTTCTCACTTTGAGACTGGTCTATCGAACGGATCCGAAGGAAAACGTTTTCACTGCATATCACTCTACATTCATATCTTTATATTCCATGGCTGATATGTCAGGTATAAGGATGGTACCCATGTTCTCGGTAGAGAACTATGGAGTATGGCGAGTCAGAATGGAGGCACATCTGACTTCTCTCCACGATAGCAAGACTGAAGTGCTTGAAGATGGACCTATCGTTCCCATGATCGATAGTGTTGTAACTCAAGCTGAAGGAGGAGGAATGGTGACTGGGAAGAAGATCCCTAAAGACAGAAGTCTCTTCACTCCTGAAGAGAAGAAGCTTCACAATCTAGACCGAGTCGCCAGGAATGCCGTACTAACCACTCTTAGCGATTCTTATCTTGGCAGGGTTCAGGAATGCAAAACCGCTAAAGAACTCTGGGATGCTCTAGCGCTACTGAGTCGAGGGACTCAGAAGATTAAAGCGAATAAACTAGCGCTGGAACTCCAAAAGCTGGAAAGCTTGTCTCTCATGCCTGGTGACAAAATCGAAGATCTGAACGTCAGATTTACCAATCTGATGAACTCAATCAACGGGCTGGGAAAGACATTCAGCAATCGAGAAATGAATCTAAAGATACTGAGGGCACTGCCGGACGGACACTGGACACCTTTTGCCACTCTATTGCGACATTCTGATTTAGATGTTGTCTCTCCTGACCATATCTTTTCATAATTACAGGCAGAGGAGTTTGAGTTCGACAGACCTCAAAGAAAGCTGAGAGCTGAAGCTGACACAAAGATCGACCATGCTTTCAAAGCAACAGTCAGCACAGCATCTCCCGTGACGAGCAAGATGACGAGTAAGACTGAGCCTTCACTCAATGATCTACAAGAAGGAAGTCTCGCTCAGAAGTATGCGCTGCTCGCTGTGAAATATCAGAAGGAGAAGGAGCGACGCAGAAAAGTGACTAAAGCCTATCGGGAAACGAAAGGTAAGTCAAATTATATGTCGAAACACACTCCTGACTCACAATCTTCTGAATACAGAAAGAAGGATGACTCAGAACCATCGAAGAATAGCGAAAGCAAAGAAGAAAGAGTCATCGCTTGCTACAACTGCAAGAAGCCAGGACATTATCAATATGATTGTCCTGAGCTCAGTAGTGCTGAACGCGCAGCACGTAAGGCAAGGAGAGAGAAATTCGCCCAGAAAAGACAATCCTACATAGCTGGCGAAATCTCAGATGACTCAGAAGAGGTCGACTCCTTTATGGATTCATCGGATGATGATGCAGCTTTCATGGCCCTAGAGCTTGAAGCTGAAGAAACAACTGAAAAGTGCCTAATGGCAGGTGAAGAGGATGAGGTAAACTCTCTTGAACCAGTCAATTCCTCTTCACATTGCACACACGACACTATTTCAGGTGCAGATGAGAATTTGGACGTCGCGACCGCATACGAAGAACTCGCTCGACGAACAAATTCGGATGAGTGCCGGCTCAGTAAGACTCTTCGGGAATTGGATACCCCGAAAGTGGAGAATCGGGAGACTTTCTCGGGAGAGTCGGGTTGCTACCGAGGCCGAAGGACTTGTGTTGAGACTCGGGGGAGGAGATAAACTCTCCGATGGCCAAGTCTCAAGCATCAAGAAGATCGGATTTCGGTTCGACCAATGACTTGACTCGAAAGATACTCGAACCGAGTCTCATCGAAGCAAGAAATGTCAGGACTTCAGACCAAGCACGACACACTGAAGAAGAGTGATGATGTCTGGAGGAGCCTGATGACTGAGCGTTACATGGGCGCTGAAAAGAAATTGGAGGCTATGCTAGCAAGCAACAAGCCCAAGCATTGCAAGGAAGGACTTGGCTTCAACCAGGAAGTTCCTCATCTGCCCCCGTTCGCTCAGAAGTGCATCTTACTGATAGGTTTGTTCGAGGGGAAACAATCAATGCAAATCCTCTGAACCCCTCAGCAAAGAACAAACAGAAGATGAAAGCACCTCATCCTAAGTATCAGTACACTGACCAGAAGATCAGTACCCAGACACCCCAGTTCAGTCAAGGGGGAACTAGCAGAGTTAAGTGGGCTGATCAGTATGGACCACCTCAGTTGACACATCCAGCTCAGTATGGGTCATATTACTATGATCCTATAGTCAGAGGAGGTTCCAAGAGTCAGAAAAAGAAGAACGCACAAAAGGCAAAGGTCGGCAGTCCACCGGCTCACGAAGATCCGGACTCCCCGAACCCGAGAAGCCTAAGAAGTCGGCCTCGACCGATCCAAGTGGTCAAGTTTGTTGACTCAAATGGAAAGAAGTTGTCTGAAACCACCAGGGTTGTTAGACAAATTTGGGTTACAAAAGCTAACATCTAAGGACCCAAAATCAAAAATAAAGGGTACCTGAATATAATTCTGTTTTGCAGGTGCATAAAGACCCATGGTATGTGGACAGCGGATGCTCAAGACATATGACATACCAAAGGAGTCTACTGAAGAATTATATCACTGAAGAAGGACCCAGAATTGAGTTCGGAGACAATGCAAAAGGCTATACTAGAGGATATGGAACACTCGGCATTGAACCGCCAAAGTTCCAAGAGTATCATATGTTGAAGGACTTCAGCATAACCTTCTCTCTGTTAGTCAATTTTGTGATAACTCAAATAGAGTGGTATTTGACGCTAGTTTCTGTGATGTTATTGATAAATCTACAGGGAAAACAGTGTTATCAGGTTCGCGCAAAAAGAATATCTACGTGGCTGACTGGAACTCAGCTGAACCTGAAGCTTGTTTGCTGGCGAAGAACGATAATCAAACGGGGTGGCTATGGTATAGAAGACTCAGCCATCTCAACTTCAAGACGCTCAACAAACTAGCAAGAGACACTCTAGCAAGGGGACTGCCGAATGAAATATTCAGCAAAGACACTCAGTGTGAAGCATGTCTGAAGGGAAAGCAAACAAAGAATCAAAATCCAACAGTTCCATCTCCTTCCACTGATGGAATCCTTCAGCTGCTACATATGGATTTGTTTGGTCCAGTCTCCCCAGTGACGATCAGAGGCAAGAAATATGCATTAGTGGTCATAGATGACTACTCGCGCTACACATGGGTCATATTCATTGCCAACAAGTCTGACGTCAAAACAGAGTTACCAACGCTTCTGAAAAGGCTCAGTGTCGAAAAGAACGCCAAGATCAGAAAAATACGTTCAGACAGAGGAACTGAGTTCCTTAATTCCATGGTAGAGGAGTTACGCGAGCGTAAGGAATAGAGCATGAGACATCGGTCGCCCGCACACCTCAGCAAAATGGAGTTGCTGAACGAAAGAACAGAACTCTCAAAGAAGCAGCTAGAACTCTACTCGCAGATTCAGGACTCCCATCCAAATTCTGGGCAGAAGCAACGAATACTGCGTGTTACACTCAGAATAGATCTCTACTGACAGCATAAGAGGACACCATATGAACTATGGAACGGCAGGAAGCCTTCTCTATCTTATTTCCATATCTTTGGTTGTTCATGCTTTATCCACAATAATGGGAAAGATCAGTTGAAGACTTTTGATAGCAAGTCAGATTAGGGAGTATTCTTAGGATACTCTCGGGTCAGCAAAGCTTTCAGAGTATTCAACTATCGGACTCTTTGCGTGGAGGAAAGCCCTCATGTTGTTTTTAACGAGTTTGCTACTGAAGACAGGAGCAATAACTCAAATTCTCGAATCCGAGGACATCGGTGAGACGGCTACGGGATCTAAGCTTAAAGGACAAACCCGAAAAGATCCGGCTATGTTGGGATGATGATTCGGACGAAGAAACCGAAGACAAATCTACCGAATCTCAACCAGCAGAGCAAGTAGGCGAGCAGATTGATTCTCCCGAACGGAATCAATCCCGGTGTAACTCGAGTCGATGAGGAAACCGTTGAGGTAATGCGAAACCACTACCGAGAATAACAACTCGGGGGGAACATCTAGTAATGTTCCTGAGCTGAATGCCCACGAACCCGGTGACTCAAGAGACCATACTCTTATCACCGAAATTCTTCAATCTCGGAATAGTACAACCGAAATGCCTAACTCACCTACTATCCGTGTTGAACAAATTTCGGATGAAGAGCTGAAACTTCGTAGATCGTGGCTCGATGCTCACACCGCCGATCTAATCATTGGAGATCCCTCGGCTAATGTCAAGACAAGATCCATTCTGTCAAGGAGAAAGCGCACTATTTTCCCGCTTCTTGTCTACCAAGAGCTTCGGACCATTGAGGATGCATTAAAGGATGCCGACTGGATCATAGCTATGCGAGAGGAGCTGAATCGGTTACGAGAAACGAAGTGTGGGAGCTTGTAGACGGACCCCGTCATCAACATGTCATTAGAACCAAATGGGTCTTCAAAAACAAGCGAGATGAAAACAACGTTATAGTAAGGAACAAAGCAAGGCTCGTGGCTAAAGGCTATCTTGTCAAGTGAAGGAATAGATTTCGATGAAACTTTCGCTCCGGTTGCAAGATTGGAGGCAATTAGACTATTCCTAGCCTACGCAACACATCAAAGATTCGGAGTTTATCAAATGGATGTGAAGTTTGCGTTCCGAATGGCGTCTTTGAAAGAAGAAGTCTATGTGGAACAACCGCCCGGCTTTCGGCAAGGACATCAAGTATATAAACTCGAAAGGCTCAGTATGGGTTAAAACAAGCACCCGGGGCTTGGTACGATACCCCTGTCCGAGTTTCTTCTTCGTAAAGGTTTTCGAAAGGCACAATGAGACCGCACTTTATTCAAGCATTCGACCGGAAGAAGACTTATTACTTGTGCGGATCTACGTGGATGACATCATATTCGGATCAAAGAATGTCATCATGTGTCAACAATTTGAAAAGATGATGAAGGATAAGTTCGAGATGTCAATGATGGGAGAAATGAACTACTTCCTTGGTTTTCAAGTCAAGCAATCCAAAAGGGAACGTTCATCAACCAAGGCAAATACACTCGAGACCTCATCAAAAGATTCGGCCGCACATCCGCAAATCTATCAAGATCCCGATGAATACGAATATGAAGATAGATCTTGATAAAGAGGGAGTATCGATAGACCAAACCGAATATCGTGCTATAATTGGTTCTTTATTATATTTAACGGCTACACGCCCCGACATAACTTATGCTGTAGGTGTCTGTGCTCGATTTCAGGCGAATCCCAAGCGAGCCATATGGACTCAGCAAAGAAGATTCTCCGCTATCTCCGAGGAACACCGACATGGGTTTATGGTATCCAGTGATGATAATATTGAACTAAGCGGCTATTATTCGATGCCGACTATGCGAGATGTAGAATTGACCGAAAATCAACTTCAGGAACATGTCAGTTCCTTGGCAGCAAGCTGATCTCATGGTTTTCAAAGAAACAGCACTCAGTAGCTACGTCGACTACTGAAGCTGAATACATGGCTGCCGGAAGTTGTTGCGTCCAAATCCTTTGGCTGAGACATCAGCTGAGAGACTATGACGTCATTCAGAATGAAGTGCCGATCTTCTGCGATAGTACCAGTGCCATTGCAATCACTCAGAATCCTGTACTACACACGAGATGCAAGCACGTGGACATCAGACATCACTTCATTCGTGACCATGTCGAAAAGAAGGATATAAGGATGGAAAAGATCCATACTGACAAGCAACGGGCTGACATACTGACCAAGCCTCTAGCTGAATCCAGATTCAGAGAACTTTCAGTAAAGCTAGGTCTGTTGGACCCTACTAACCTTGATCGGCAAGAAAGGTTTCATGAGAGGACCATTTCGAGTAGGGGGAATGTTCACTCTCGATCTTGAATGTATTCAGTACGTAGAGATTCAGAAACCATCTACACGAGGTATCAGCTGACTACTATGTTCAGCTGACAGGTTTGCGTATCTCTACTCAGTAGTAATTTATATTACAGAACCTTGGATTTATGACAAAGATTCAGCATGATATTAATATCTCTTGGTTTGTCTTTATTATTAACGGATTTCATTTAATGCACGACATTCCATACATAAGCTTGCTGAACTCTGCGCACATTTAATGCATGTCTTTTCACAGTTACTACTTAGGCTATTTTACAACTGACTTTGAATTAGGCGGCATATGTGATCATTACCTATAATATACCTTCTAATCTTGACCGTCCATTCTATAAAGCAGTTTAATCACAACCTTTGATCAAATAACTGTTCATCTTCACGTTTGATATATATATTTGATCATATCTTCTCAAACCGCCATTAGCATACTTCAAATCTTTAAAATCCGAAAAATCCGAGATTTGCAAAAGCAATCCTTACTTGCAACTTCATCTTCATATCTTATCTCGATTTTATTGGTATGCCTATGAGAACTGTTACTGTATTCTCTATATATTTTTTTCAGTATCACTACAGAAGCACTGTTCTAACTAAGAATCGATACTGATAAATCTCTTGTAACAGGTACTATGGCGGGTATTTTTGTAGATGCTCCTGACAACATGGAGGAGATCCTCAAGCAAAGGCCGTGTGCAGTGCGAACCGGTCATGGAATTCGATGCTTGCGAGCTCGAATACATGGATGAAGTCTTTACATACCTCAGAGGATCTGGTCTGGAAGAATTTCTATCGAGGAAGCCCACTTACTTCCTTCCTCGACAAGTGGCAGAGATATATCTGAACTCTGATTCCGTCGGAGGAGATATTGTGGCGAGTTTCGCTGTTCACGCTATTGGCGATGCGTCGAAGATTTCAGAGCGGATATCGATCAAGCAAGCACTGAAGAAGAGCTTCAATCTTCCATCTGAAGGCATCAGTACTATAGGCTATAACGACGACTCAGTAGACGAATACCTGACGGTATTCTGTGGCAAGCCTACAACCTTCAGAGCAGCCTTCCCGAAGAACGCAATGCTACCACAGTTCAGAGCATTGACCTACATCGTCACGCAGTTGCTGACGAGCCAAGCTGGCTCCTTCGATCAGGTCTCTCGACCTAAGATCCACTTGATGATGGCAATTTATGATTATGCCAAGGTCAACTGGACCGAGTTCTTCATTCGGGAATTTATGGCTCAAGCAGCCAAGTTTGACAAGCCCACGCGTACGCTGAGCGCAAAAGGCAAATTACTTTGTGGGCTAAAGCTGTCTGTTATGATTGAAGACTTCTGTGGCTCTGAGCAGATCACCTATGATGACAAGGAGTACTTCAACATAAAGAAAGTTCGGTTTCACAACAGGACTGCGGCACTTCAGCAAATCGGGTCAGGCCCCTCAGCCGTGACTCAGCAGACTGAGTCTCAGAAGGCTACTCCAACGAAAAGGAGAACGCCTCCAGCAAAAACCCCAAAGGCACCGGCTAAGAAACTGAGGAAAACTAGCGATGTGCCCGCTCGAACTCGAAGCCCCTCGCCGAACGGGCCACTCAAGAAACTTCTCGGCCCCGCAGGTCGATAGATGAATCCGAGTCTTCTGAGAAGACTCAATCAGTGGAGAAAATCGTCTCCACTGAAGAACCTGTAGCTATGGAACAAGAGGAGGCCACTGAAGCTCACAGTGAAGAAATTCAACGCCTTGACAGCCCCCTCGCAGTTCCTCCACTCAGCAGTGCGCCACCTGCTGAGACTCAGACGTCTCCAATTAACTTGGAATCCGAGACGGCGTCTGAAGAAGAAACAATCGGGATGGAAGCGTTAGTGATTCTATCCAGAGCATCCCGAGAAATTCTTCAACTAATTCCAGAGCTTGCTGACTACTCAGACCTGTTGCAAATTGCCAAATCAGCAAGGCTCCACATGTTGCTCGCGACATCGGGAGTGGCCTCGTCTACAACGCTTAGTTCTTCACTACTCCCGTCGCCAGCCTTCATGAAGAAGAAGCTGAGACCGAGAGAACAGATAAGGCTATTTCGAGCCACGAAGACCTCGGTTCAATGGACAATCGAGGGCCGCGATGCGGCTATGATACATGATCGACGGCTTGCCTCCGGCCCAAGACCCTCGGATGGGTCGGACCATGACGACCCCCCCCGGTGATTCGAGCCCCGGAAAGCCCGATGAGGGAAATCCCGGGAACAAGGATACACTCACTTCGCAGAAGCTCCGCGTCCGCCCGGTATCCTTGGACCTACGAAGTCGACGGGCCGGTACCTCGGCATCCACGAGCCCGCTCGGCTCTTGTTGAAGTCCGCATTCGAGGTAGCGCCCGGCCCGCATCGTCGACGTTCCAAGTATGTGGCGAAGGCTATTAAAAGCCAAGGCACTCGAACCGTGCCCTCGCCAAGGCGGTCCACAACGTGTGGAAGAAGACTACTGAAGCCACCGCTACTGAGCTTCAGGGGCTGAAGTCTTCTATATCTCAATCAGTCGCCCCTGATGTCTTTGCACTTATTTCAAAAGCACTGGCTCAGCAGCAAGACAAATTTGAATCTCATCTCAGGATCTTTCAGGAGAGCCAAGCCAAACTACTTGAGGAATTTCAGGCTTCCAAATTGGCTCATACTGAAGCTATTCTCGAACAATCCCAGGCCACAGACATAAGACTTGATAATATTCAACTGGTCCTGGAGGATAAGATCGCTGAGAAGCTGAATGATTTTAAGGCTGCAGCTGAACTCTCCTACAAGCAATACGATGAAGCTCTGACTTCTGAGAGGAACGAGCCGCATGAGGCACCGACGCACTTTAAGGATCAAATTCGTCGTTGTCAACCTCCTTCAACGACCTTTCGAAAAAGGTACTTATCCCTACCCCTACTGCTATTGATGATGCCAAAAAGGGGGAAAGTAAAAGAGGGAAGAAAAAGAGTACCGAGCCAAAGAAAAGGCAAGAAAAGAAATCTGAGAAGCCTACTCCTACAAAAACCACAAAATCTACAAAATCTTCTAAGGGGGAAGCTACACTCGAAGTCATCTCGGACTCGGACTCGGACGGGTGAGGCCCGGGGGTGTCCCAACTGCGAGCACAACCGAGACCGGCCCAAGTGGCTCAGGATCCCAGGCTACTCATGCAACCCTGACTCCTACTGATATCATCAAGGAGGTTGCAGAGTATGCTGAACAGAAAGAGGACTCAGATGATGAAGAAGAGGTTTGTTGGTCCCGTGAGTGAGTTCAGGTGTAGGGGGGGGGGGGTGAATACACCTGAATCCAAATTTCTCAACTTTCGAACACGAACAGTCCTATTCAGGAAGGTGCCGTACTAAAATAGTTCAGCAGACCAGACAACTGTTCTGAATCGTGTTAAAGGCTAAAAGAGTACTGACTCAGCTGAGATCTGCTAACTGGCTAGGTCAGAATTCAGTATCGATCAGTGAGAGTTCAGTGTGCGGAATTGTGTAGGCCCAAATCAGTTTTAATGAGGAAAATGTTTTATGCAAGTCTCGGTTCGGTAGATAAGAAGTTCGAGAATCCGAGACAGTTAAATCGATTTTAAATATGATGTTCGGTATGCGCGAGTAAAATCAATGAAACGATGAAGTAAACGACACAGATATTTTTAAAGTGGTTCGGATATCAACAATTCTACGTCCACTGTCCCGATAGATCAGGAGGCTATTTATTATACTGAGTTAGTCTCAGTCAGCTTGTACACTGGACAAAGCCGTGGCTTGGGGATTATACTGAGCAAGTCCCAGTTTACACTTCTATCAAACTTTAAGTGTTTGACAAACTTCTCCAACAATGAAGGAGTCCTTATACAATAAGGATTGGGTTCAAATGTGAACTCCTTCGTCTAAGCTATGGATATAACAAGTGAGCTTAGGGTTAGAGGGATAAGGAACGAGAATGTAGCTATCTAGAGCGACGAACAGCTGAGGGTTTAGCTATAGGTTCGTGTTAGTCGCTTGGATACTAGAAGCTTATGTCGGTTCAGCTTGGTTCCTTTTGAGCTATATGTAGTCTTTCGCCGGAGATAACTCGGTTGATTCTTGCGGAAGACTTAGTCGTTAATTTCGCTCGTTTGAATGCTCTGTGCGTTTCTTGCTTCTATTGCATTCGGTTCTCGGTGTGTGCTTCAAATATTGAATGATCCCTCTATTTATAGAGTGGAGAGAAGAATAGATCCGTTGGAGACGATCTTCTTCTTTTTCCCTCTTTTGCGGTAGCAAACGGCTCTTTTGTGTAGGTAACAGTGTACTTTCCCACCTTTTACGGAAATATGTTGACTGTAGCTTTAGTAGGTGAGATGACACGTGTATGCTTGTCATTTGTCGAGGTGGATGTGGTGGTTGAGACAGAACAAACTTCGAGGCAACTGAAGTTGACTTCTCTCTTCCTCGTACTTGACAACACTGATAGCTTATAAAAAGATTCAGACAGTTCAGAAGACTGTCAGCCGATGCTGAGTCTGATTTTGTATTCAGTAGATAGACAGCTGAGAGGGGTCTACTGAAAATCAGCTCTGAGTCCAGTGAACTACTCCTGCTGAGTTCAGTTCAACTGACTCTCTCGCATATCTTGCTCCCGCCGAGTCCAGTATTCACCGAGTCTTCTACACCGGTGCCGAGGCCGATGAGCTGCGGCGCCTTGACCGGAGCAGAGTGTCTAACGAGTCCGAAACCTCATAGACAAATACGAATACAAAGGAATGGTTCACCAATCAGATAGGGTTTTGGGATCTTCAAATCTTCTCAACAGTCAGAGCACGAGGCTACTGAGCGTGATTCAGTATAGAAGATAGAATCATTTCCCACAAGTATGATCATGCTGAGGATTGAATCATCACCCAACAAGGTTCCTCTACCTCCACCTATTCAGGGAAAAGGTAAGAAAGTAATGGATCTCCCGACCCCTCCAGCAAAGAAGAAAACCAAGAGATATATTTCTGCTGAGGAGGAGGCTCAGATAGCGGCCGATGAGAAGCTCGCTAGGGAGATTGCCGATGCTCGAAGCCGCCAACAAGCCAAAGTCTAAGCTCGCTAAAGGAAAGACAAAGGCACCAAGCACGCGGTGGAAAGAAGAAAGCGCCGCTAGGTTGCCTCCCGTAAAACTCGGAATCGAGGATGATGAAGATAGGGGAGAGGCAACAACAACGAAAAAAGGCACTCGGCAGCAAGGTACGTCCAAAAACAAATCCGGTACCTCTGCGACTCCGAACAAGCTCCTCGAAGCCTCAAGAGCAAGATGCGAAATTGAAGCAATATTCGCTCGAGATGGAGAGATATCTCTACCGAGGAGAGGAAGCTAGACGAGTTAGAGGTCGCCGGGCGGAGGATACATTTGGCGGACCTCGAGGCACTCGAATGTACGTGCGAGCAAGAGGCCAGCCGAGAGTTCCTTCGAAAGCTGACATTCCTTACCGATACAGAAGGTTCAGGAAGCCAACTGATCTGAAAACACATAGATGGCGGAGACCGAAGAATGGATGCCTATTCCAGTTCATTCAGAGATGGGAATCGGCCAAGATTGAGTTTATCAAGAGAAATTATTTCTGGAGATTCTGGCTTGAAATGTCTAAGGCTGATGCCTACGTCGAGTGGATGGCTGTTACTGAACCTGATCTTTACCCATATTTGCACAGAGCCGTAACTGAAGGGGTAGTAGTCAGCGTTCCTGAAGCAAGAATCATTCCTCCACCCAGAAGACAAGACGACTCAGTCCATCTCGGAGTGATTGAACAAGAAGTGAAGAATGCTGCGATGAACAGAGGTCTAGAACAAGATGATCCAGCAGACTTCGCTGAATACTTGAAGCTGAGGAAGAACACGTTCAGAATGTATGGAGTCCCACTGCCTGAAGATCAATCTCAAGGTTTCATGAATAGGATTCAGCAGTTTAAGGGTTCTCCTCCTTAGTTCTCTTCTTAGCTTAGCAAGATTTGTATTGTACTTAACTGACTATCATATATATACAATCTGTTTTTTGGCGTTGACAACTACTTGTTGTCTAAATAGCCATGTTTGCTTTATGCTTTAACACTCAGAATCACTGAAGTGATTACTGACACACACACACTTTGTTTATTTACCTGTTAGTTTTTGCTCGGTTAGATTTCTGATAGACTAGACTTTCATAGAGTTATTATTTATCATAGGGGGAAATTGTTGCATGGGGGAAATTGTTGTAAAGGGGAAAATTGTTCTGCTCTGTCTCCCTCAGTAGTCTAGCACTTACCAAACAACTCCACTGATCCTTCTTGTAATTATGTAAGGAGCTTTGTTCCTGAGTAAGTTAGTGTTTAGCATAGATGATAGGTTTTGGCATCATCAAATAGGGGGAAATTGTTGGGTGATGATTCCATCCTCAGCACTGTTACTTTTAGTGGGAAATGATTTGGTCTTAGACACTGATCTTAAGCTCAGTAGCCTTGTGCTCTGTACTTGTCTGAAGATTTGAAGATCCCAAAACCCTATATGATTGGTGAACCATTCCGTTGTATATGTTGTTTGTCTCTGAGGTTTCAGACTCAGTAGACACTCTGCTCTGGTCAAGGCGCTCAGTAGCTTATCTGCCTCAGCACCAGTGTAGAAGACTCAGTGATACTGGACTCTGCAGGAACAGTATACTAAGAGAGTCAGTTGAACTGAACTCAGCAGGAGTAGTTCACTGGACTCAGAGCTGATCTTCAGTAGACTTATCTCAGCTGTCTATCTACTGAATACAAGCTCAGACTCAGCATCGGCAGACAATCTTCTGAACTGTCAGATCTTTTTGAAATGCAATCAGCATAGTCATATACGAGGAAGAGAGAAGTCAGCTTCAATTAGCCTCGAAGTCTGTTTTGTCTCAACCACCTTATTCACCTCGACAAATGGCAAGCATACACGTGTCATCCTACCTACTAAAGCTGCAAGTCAACACTTTCCGAAAAAGGAGGAAAAAGGCACTGTTACCTACGTCAAAAAGAGCCGTTTGCTACCAAAAGAGAGAGAGAGAAGAAGATCGTCTCCAATGGATCTATTTCAATCTCTGCTCTATAAATAGAGGGATTATTCAAGAAGAATGTACAGAATGCACGAACCACAAAGCCAAAATCCAGAAAGCACTCAACGAGCAAAGAACCCAAAGAACAGAGTCTTAGCAAGAACTTGAAGAACAATCTTCCGGCGAAAGACTACATTCTAGCTCATAAGGAATCAAGCTAAACCGACATATAAAGCCTCTAGTATCCAAATCGACGTTACACGAACTCAAAGCTTACCTTCAGCTGTTCGTCGATCTAGAAGCTACTCTCTCATATTCCCTATCCCTCTAACCCTAAGCTCAACTGTTCTTATCTATAGCTTAGACGAAGGAGTTCATCTTTGAACCTGATCCTTATTGCATAAGGACTCCTTCACTGTTGGAGAAAGTTTGTCAAACACTTCTAAGTTTGATCGTTGTAAACTGAGACTTGGATCAGTATAAAAACCAAGACGCGGCTTTGCCCAGTGCGCAAGCTGACTGAGACTAACTCAGGATAAATAATAGCCTCCTGATCTTTCAGGACAGTGGACGTAGGATTTGAGCGATATCCGAACCACTTTAAAAATCTCTGTGTCGTTTACTTACTGTTGCATTGATTTTACTATTCATACCGAACATCATTTCTTAAAATCAATCAACTGTCTCAGCATACTGAACTGAATATCTGCTGAACTGAGACTTTCATAAAACTTTTTCACCACTCAACTGATTTGGGCCTACACACATTTCCGCACGCTGAACTCTTACTGTAGATACTGAATTTCTGACTCAGTCAGCTAGCAGGTCTCAGTAGAGTCAGACTCTTTGCCGCACACGATTCAGAACAGCTGTTTGGTCTGCTGAACTGTTTCAGTCAGACACCATCCTGAATAGGACTGTTCGTGTTCGAAGTTGAGAAATCGAATCAGGTGTATTCATCCCCCCCCCCCTCTACACCTGACCGTACACTCGGGACCAACACCCCGGACGACGGAACTTTGACTAAATAGTGCATAAGATTCGTATTGCTTATAGATAATTTTAGTGAAAAATATAATTAGCTATTAGCTTGTAGTGCAGTTGGTTAATGACTTTATCTCTTTTAAGAGAGGTCTCATGTTCGAAACCCAATGCACTCATTCGATTTCTATTTTTAGACTTTTAAATTATTTTTTTTCTAGTTTTCTTTAGTTTTATTACAAGTATAATTAATTCAATATACATGCTTAACTCTCTCAAATGTTATAAAAATTTATCTCTCTTTTTTCTACTAGTTATTGATGAGTGGTTTTTATACCATCTCATCGTGTTCTTTTTAAGCTTATTTACATCGTTTTCTATTCATTTTTAGCTTTTGTTTTGCTTGGAATCGTATACTTTCGATGGTTTTTGGTTTTGTAGGTTTCCCACGCGTTTTGAGCATATTTGGTTATATTTGACACCAAAATGAAAGAAATCATGACCATTGATGCATTTTTGGCAAAGATGGAGTTGTTTGGATGAAGAATGAAGAGGATTTGAAGCCGGATGTTGAAGAAATCGCGTTTCGGAGCTCATGTAACGAGGCAGTTGGAAAATCGCGTGGTCGGCGGATCTAACGATCTTAGAATCCGATCTCCACCGTCCACATCGTAGTTCTATGTGTTAGGAACAATGTGGCAAGGTTTCGTGGCGATCCAACGGCTAACAAAGGAGATATCGCATTTTTCCCAAAACGCGACAGTGTAGAAAAAAACTGTTCGGCAGAAGACGTCGGACCGCGGTCCGCATTTGTGCTGGACCGCGGTCCGGTATGTTCTGACTCAAAAAAAATTTTAAAATCTGTGGGCTCGGACCGCGGTCCGCATTTGTGCTGGATTGCGGTCCGCGTCGTATACAGCCCAAAAACCAGATTTTTTCGGCCCGAAACCTATAAAAACCCTTCCGGGCTTCTTTCCTTCGACCACACACCATATTTCCAACTTTTTCCACCCTCCAAGGCAGAGAAACACCCAAGGCATCCCTCCGTTGAAGATTTAAGACGAAGATTGAAGACCACAACCCGAGAACCAAGCGCGAGGATCAATCCGCTAGATTCTAGGTTGTATTATTCCTTCTCAGTTTTGTTTAGGGTTTTTAATACTTGAATTCTATGGATTATTTTTGCATCTTTTGTGAATATTTTCTTATGAATATGAGTGGCTAAATCCCCTTGTGTGGGGGTTTAGCAGGATCTATGTTTTTGATGAATTGATTCAGACCCTAGTTTTTCAATGAATGAATTGTTTTGTTTCTTAATTGTTGGACTTGCTTTTGATTTCTCTATGATTCTTTAATGTGATTGGCCATCATCTTAGATAATTATAGAGAATATAGGTAATAGATAATACGGCGCATCATACCCGGTTATTTATTTAGACCTGCAATTAAGTGTCTAGATTGTCACCATTGGTTTGGGATAGTTTAGATGGTTCCTTAAATCCTTGAGCATGATACGATCCTTAGGTTCATGATATGATCACTTGATTGACCCTTAGGATTATAAATTAGAGATCTTCCGCCATCATACGGAATCCCTAGAGCCTTCGTGGATGAACCAACAAAATAAATTCATAAATGCTAGCTAGAGAATGGGAATGAATCAATCATCTTAGACATAGTGATTGTTAAACCTCCGCACTCTTCATCAATCTTGAAACCACACTCATTATCACTTTGCTTCGTTTTTATTTGTTTTCTTAATTTCTTGTTATTTTAATTTCGTAGTTTTAAATAAATCAAACCCAGTTTAGGACCAAGTAGATAGTTAAATAATTAGAATAATTAGAACCCAGCTGAGTCCTTGTGAGATCGACCTCGGGAGTTGCTAGATTAGGTACTATACCGATTCGTGCCCTTGCGAGAATTTTAATTTGTTCATCAGTTATATAAGTATATTTCTCATAACAAATATGAGAAATAATATATATATTATATCTTTCATATCGTATTTGTGTTCGAATCATTTAAAACTATATTTAGCAACTCTCGATTTTTTCTCTGTCTTCGGCCACCATTGTTCTTCTATTTCGACCCCCCAACTTCATAGCTCTGGTTCCGCCACTGAGCATTGGTATGAGCTTTGATTAGACCTTCTCTGCACCATCTACCAACTGTGCTCTTCGCTACTCCAATTCCATTAGCTAATCTCCGGATTGTTCGTCTTTTCAACACCGGTAGTGACTCAATTAATTGTAGATCGATTTGAACTTTTTTGGCTCTTTTGGTTGTTTTCTTGGCTGACACAAGATTAATGACTTGCCCTTCATCCATTTGTTTTTTTGCAGCTTTCCAAACTCTTTTGATCGTGTGCCTTGACCGGCCAAATTGTATGGACAATTCAAGGATCTTACCTCTACTTGGCCTTCCATTGTTGCTGCGTACGAGTAGCAGTTGGGCAATTCGATTCCGCTCATCTGTGGTGAGATCTGTTGGACGTGCTTGAGGCATTTTGTGGAGCTTGGAATGTGTTCTCTGCCTCTTCTCTCTACTTATATGTATAACTAGTGATCATTAGGAGGGAATTTCAAATTTGTCAAGGTTGTTTAAGTTGTTGATTTTTGCTTTGTTTTGGAAGCAAATTGAACTTTTGATCACATCACCTGTAAACGTGTGCAAGCTTCACAATTTTAATTGCTGATTTTTGCTTCTTTTTTTAATTGTTGAATGTAAAAGCAGCAGTTTAATTAAAATTGGTTTCGGTAAAATTAATTATGTGAAATTGTAAAGGTTATTTAAATAACGAGAAAAATACGAAATCGTGTACATCGAAAAAATTAACGTATAACAATTACTCTAAAATTTATCAAAATCGATACAAATGATGATTAGAGGAGAGAGAAAATTTAGTTTTGGATTAACACATACCCATCAATAAAATAACTAATTATCCCACTATCTTAAACTCCGTGCCGAACTACAAATGGAGCAAGCTTCATGGGACGGAGGGAGTACTACTTATTGAGGATGGATTGCATGGGACACGTCATGATTAGGACAAATGGTGTACAAGATTATTTGGTACAAACGTGTTCGAAATATTTAGGGGCCGTTTGGTAAGAATTCGGGTATGGCAATGGTAATGGGTATGATAGTAGGATGATTGGGTATGGGTATGAGTAATTCCTTTAATGATGTTTGGCATTTGCTAGTGAATGGGTATGATAACCAAATATAATGTTTGGTTGTATTTAAGCTTCAATGGGAATGAATAATTTTATATAAAAAAATTATGATAATTTTGTAAATATTCTAACGTGATAAATAATAATGACATGAGTCATGTTTTTTTACTTTGTGAAATTTAATACAAGAATATTTTAATAAAAAGTACATTATCTTTTATTTGATTATTTACAAAAAAAATAATATAATATTTTAAAACATAATTGTAAAGATACTTTCTACATATTTTTACGATTAAATAACTTTAATAAAAAATAAAAACATTTTTATAAATTATGTTAAAATATTTTTATACAATAATGTTTATTATTTGACAAAATAAGTTTTATTTAATATTATTATGTTATTATATATTTTTATGAGATTAGTGTATTTACTTTTTATTAAATTAAAAACATTTTGATAAATTATGTTTAAATATTTTTAAATAATAATGTTTATTATTTGATAAATTTTAAGTTTTATTTATGTTTTTATAATGTTATTTATTTCAAACATAAGTGTATATATTTTTTTATAAAAATATTTTTATATTCATGCTAAAATATTTCTAACTAATGATACTTGGTATTTATAAAATTGAAAATATATATTTATATCATTATTCTTATTAAATAATATTACAAAAATAAAATTCAATTTTAAAAAATAAAACATAAAATATAATTTTGATACACATATGGGTATTAAAACTCATACCCACCAATCACTTGGGTATCAAAAAATCTATACCCATATGGGTTTGATACCCATAGTAGGGTACCGATACCCACGTACCAAACACGATATATGAGTATCAAACCCGGATGATACCCATAGTAGGGCAGGATATCCATGAACCAAACACACAGAGTGTGGGCCCATGAATTAGGGTTTGGTGTCAACTGGCCACGCCACCAGAATTGAATTGGAGGATGTCCAATTCAAGTGGATACGAAAAAGAAAGAAATACCCTTTTCATGTTTTTATATTTTCTAAAATAATTAGGCAGGCCGAATTGTTTATATCAAGTACTATTTTTTTTTTATTTTTTGTCCTCAATTTTGTATAAGTGTTCGAAACTCAAATTTCCTCACCCAAAATTAGAATGAAAGAATGACAACGGACTCAATAAAAGTAATATTCCCTCCGTTCCATTGAAGTTGTTCGATATATTTTTTTCGGCCATTTCATTAAAGTTGTTTTTTTTTTAATAAATTATTACACACATTTTATATGAGAAATTCATAATTCTATACAACTAACAACTTTTCTTAAAAATCGTGCTAAAAAAAAAGTAGATAACTTCAATGAAATGGAAGAAATATCTAGAAACGGATTCAAAATCGTGTGAAGGATGTGGAATTTCATGAGAGGGTGAAAATAGAGGGCGGGCGGGGTGGGGGTTATTGAACATCATTTTAGATATACAAATCTACAATTGTAAACTAAAATAATAAATTTACAAAAATATAAATAAAAATTAAGATTGTACAGAATTTTGGAACAGTGGCCCCAAATGCCCCGGTTCCGCCCCCACATCATATACTTCATGAAAAATAGGAAGAAAAAAAGGCAAAAACTATCATCTTTTCCAAAGATTTTAGTTTATTAGTGTGCAATGAATAAAACTCGCTATAAGCATGAGATTGGAAGAAGCATGATGATCAATGCACGCGATCTCGACTCGCCTGCCTCAGCCGCTGATCCAAGGAGTTGCTCCGATGAGGACCACTGTCACTACCCCTACTGTAGTAAGTTCAATCGTCGTTTTCACGTCCCGTCGAACTCCCGTTTCGCTGCTCGCCCCTCATTGGCGACTGCAAAGCCCAACATAAAATATGTAACTGCATCGCATATGCATAAAGGTTCATGTATAAAGAAATCTTCCGTTCTTTTACCTCGATTATAAGGTTGCCTCTTAGACATGATATAGGCTTCCTTATCACCAAACATTGCATGATGCGCCTAAAAACAAACTAACGTGATCAACACATGTTGTTGGGAATGAAAGGAGGTTGATGTTGTTTATACCTCAACTGCACGATGAGCGGATTCTGCAGATTCGAAATCCACAAATCCGCAGCAGAAACCATCCTAAAAAGATGATGAATCAAGTCAAGGAAACATCAACTAAAACCAAGACTTTGTAAGAAATAGTTTGCTCGTAGCTTGCCTCATGTCTCCTAATCTGGATACTGTCCGAGAATCTTCGAACTTGTCCGAATTGTTTGACAACATCAGCAATGCCTTGATCATTTTTGTCATCACTACTGCGTACATCAAAGGACCGAAGAATGTCGTTCAAGACTTTCTTGTTTTGCCAAAAGAAAGGTTTGAATGAAGTTGTTTTTAACATTATGCTCTCCAGTCAAAGAACCGGTTACAACAACAACGACCGCTCCCTCTATAGAAGCTTGGTCATCTGTAGTTTTAACCTCCAAAGAGCGATTCTTGTAATCAGATGACATTACCTTTTCTTTTATTGTCTGGGCCAAAACCATGCAAACAACATAATTCAGTATCAAAGCACATTAATAAAATCTTCTCAAGTCAAGCAAAATTTAGAGATGTGTATACAGAAGCAAATTGTATTGTTGGTAGAACAAAATCAATCAATGCAAGATTTTCTAATACACGATTAAGGTTGCATGTGGAGTGAAGCTGTAAGATGCTTACAGTTAAGTTTGTCACGGGAGTCACTACACCATCAACACCGGGCCAGCCAAGTAGGCTTGACTCTTGGTAGAACCTATGGAGATTTTCAGGAGATTTATCGAGTATCACATAGTATTGCTTCACGAAGGCCTCTGCCACGTCTTCAGGGGAAGGTTGTTTTTGCTTTTCCATAACTGCATATGTATTTAACAAAAGAGATTCAAAGTAACCATATAATTTATGTAATAGAAGGAAAAGTACTACAAAATTTATCATGAGGGTATTTAGTGAAGGAATAAATAAAGAGATTAAGTGTGTAACAGAATATGTGCTTCACACCACATATGTAAAGACACAAGTACGCAGAACTGTGCAGACAAAGCATCATTTAACGGAAATTATAGATGACTAACAGAGAGCCCTTTTTAAAGAAAAAAGGAAGGCCATACATTCATATAGTTCTTTTTTTATCTAAATGCAAAGCATTAATGGTTCATACGTATAGATCAAAGAATACGATAGGATTGGGATAAATAATAAAGAGTCTCCATGAATCCACAAGAAAACAAGAATGTATAAAAATATCACAAGAGAATATGCATAATCAAGCAAATGGACTACGGGGCACACCTATTTGTATTTGATGACATAAAGCATGATAGACGATTTTGAAAGAAAATATATTGTGTATTTATGATTTTGGATGTACATACAAAACTTCAGTGGATGTAGAAGCAAAAGTTCACAACAAGAACAAGATCACTGTAACTATAGAACTAAGTTTTTGTCGATAATAAAAAGATAAGAACAACATTAGTCTATTTTATTTGTTTCAAATCGAAGTAGCTGCAAGAAAAAGTTCCAATCATTAATTTATAGCTGAAGAATCATGTAATGCATAATGAAACCATAACTAATCAATTGGTTTAAACAACTTTTCAAGGAGTAAATAATCCAATTTCATAGCCTAAAAATTGTTGCATCACAAAGAGAAAAAACATCAAATTTTGGAGGCAGACTAACAAACATGGATCAAAACATACATAAACTCTATACGAATCCTTAAATAAATAAGAACCTGTCACACCCCAAATGGAAGAAGAAGTTGATGAAATGGAGGATGGAGACGAAGGGGGAAAAGAAGCTAGGGTTCAGGCGAATGAGCGAATTGGGAAATGAAATGGGGATTTTGACCCCGTAAAAGATGAAGACAATTATGTTGACGCGAACAATTGCTTCCCAGCCGTCGATCCAGCGAGTGGCTAGGATGAAGTATGGAAGGAAGAAGGCGCGCGTGGACGTCGTCACCCATTCCACGTGTTATCTAATTACTAGTATTAGTTGCTTTATTAATTCATTTTAGTACTAATGACTAGGTAAGATGTTTTGAGCCTATATATAAGGCATGTACTGAATTGATAACCTAAGTAATTTGATGCTCTCTTTTCTCGCGCCTCTCTTTTCCTTCTCTCTCGATCTATCTTTCTCTCCTCTCAATTCTCTCCTTCACTGTTCTATTAATCAGAATTCTCCATTGTTGGTTACAAAACTTTGATAAATTAAATCTTAGCTATTACAATACTCCAAATCGTCCCGGAGTGTTGCAGTGGTATCAGAGCAGTCCGTCCTATGGCTGCTTCCGGTCTATCACCCATCCTCGAAGATGGACATGTGGAATCCGAAGATCCGGTTATCCAACCTGCAGAAATTGATGAAAAAACGCAAACATTAGTGGATCTGTTGAATCAACACCTCACTATGAATACGAGAACTCTCACCAACAACCTCTCTGGAATGATTGGTCAACTTTCTGATAGGGTAGATCTGGTAGAATCCCAGTTACATGGAGGATCTAAGCAAGGAACATGTATTACTCGACCTTCAACTCCTCACTTTGCTAACCCTCTGCCTAGGGTAAATCCACGCACCCCGCCGGGATTTAAGCCGTATGGGAAGGGTGTAGAAGAGGGGAGTGGATCCGTGTTCATGGAAGCTCCTAAGACTATGGGCGCAGGATTCATGGAACAGCCCAGATTCACTGAAGATACCAGACCATCTCTCTTGGGAAGTGGAGGAAGACTTGGGGCTAATCATTTAGCTGGTAATTCTGGGTTATTGGGAGGGTTCAGTCGAGGCAATGGATCCAAAAACTACTCTAATAATTCTGGAAATGCAACAGGGGTATTACCTACGGTTGCTAAGATTAGTTTTCCCAAATTTGATGGAAATCGCTCTAGATCTTGGCTTATGAGGTGTAATAGCTATTTTTCCATGGTTAGCATTCCCGAGGAACAGAAAGTTGTATTTGCTTCAATGCACTTTGAGGGAAGAGCTCTAGAATGGTATGAAAATCTACCCTTGAAGGGAGATGAACTTATCTGGGAACAATTCGTGCGAATGATATCACATAGGTTCCAGGATCTACAAGCTACTAAGGCCATTGGGGAATTGCATAAACTGAGACATATGGGATCCTATGATGAGTATGTATCTAAGTTTGAAGAATTGAAGGCTTTCATTGTGCATAGCAAGTGTGGGGAATTCGATGAGGATTATTGGATAGCAGCATTCCTTAGTAGATTGGAGAAGGATGTACAAGCTGGCCTAGAAATGTTAAACCCTAACTCTCTGGACTCTGCTATACATCTGGGTAGACAACAAGTTCATTTAAATGAGTCACTTATGAGGAAACTTAGGGAGTTCACTAAGGGAATAAATCTTCCTAATCAGAACAGGAAGTCTGAGGCTAAATTCCATCCTAAACCTCCCCAAAAGCAACAACAGAACCCCAAACATGGATTCAAGCTATTAACCCCACATGAAATGGATCAGAGGAGAGCTAGGGGTTATGTTACAACTGTGAGGAGCAATTTACTCCAGGGCACAGATGCAAGGCCAAAGTTAACTTTATGGTAATGTCAGTGGAGGAACAAGGGGAGTTTCTGAATAGTATGGAAATAGAATCAGGGGATGAAGAGTTTGGGGATGCAAAGGAGGAGCTGGGCATGGCTATGGTGACATTAGGTTCAATGGAGGAGAAGTCTGGAAAAAGCATAATGAGATTGATGGGAAATGTTGGGGGTAGGAAGCTAAGGATTCTCTTAGACACTGGTAGTTCACTCAGTTTCTTAAACTCAGAATTGGCTAAACAATTAGGAATGGAAACTGAATCAGTTATGCCACTCAGTGTGCTTATAGCCAATGGAAGTACCATGATCAGTGATAGGGAACTCAAGCAGTTCAAATGGAGGATGCAAGGCCATGAGTTTGTTTATGATATTAGATTGCTCCCTACTGCTGGTTATGATTTAATACTAGGGAGTGATTGGTTAAAAGAAGGGTCACCCATCATTCTTGATTATGAAGATAAGTTCTTCTCAGTCATTCATAAGGGGGTGAGAGTTTATATCAGCACAGCTAGAGGAAGAGGGCTTCTCCCATCCACAACTGCAGCAGATGTGTACCAACTGTTGTAGAGCAGTTCTTCTACCCTAGAGGGATTTCTTTTGATGGCTATGGAAGATGGGCTGAACCAGAACAATCCACTTATGGAGTCCTTATTGAAGTCTTATCAGGATGTTTTTGAAACACCTCAAGGATTGCCACCTAGCAGGGGTATTGAGCACAAAATAGTGCTGCAGCCAGGTAGCTTATCAAAGCAACAGTACCCTTATAGGGTATCTCATGCAAAGAAAGATGAAATTGAGAGGACTGTTTCTGAATTAATAAAATCAGGAGAAATACAGCCTAGTAAGAGTCCTTTCTCTTCACCTGTGTTGCTAGTTAAGAAGAAGGATGGGACTTGGAGGATGTGTGTGGATTATAGGTATTTAAATAGCCTAATTGTTAAGCATGATTATCCTATTCCTATAATTGATGAATTACATGGAGCTAGATTTTTCAGCAAGATAGATTTGAGGTCAGGTTACTTCCAGATCCTTATGGATCCAGATTCAAGGTATCTCACTGCATTTAGAACTCATAATGGACACTATGAGTACCTAGTGATGCCTTTTGGATTATGTATTGCACCTGCTACCTTCCAATCTTTGATGAATCAGATATTTGAAGGAAAACTAAGAAAGAATGTGTTGGTGTTCTTTGATGACATATTAGTTTACAGCAAAACTTGGGATCTACACATGCAACATGTAAGGGAGGTTCTGGAAATACTAAGGAAGCAAAAGCTTTTTGCTAAAATGAGCAAATGTGAATTTGGGCAGAGATCAGTATCCTATTTGAGACACATCATATCCCAAAATGGAGTGGCTACTGACCCTGAAAAAGTTGCAGCAATGTTGGAGTGGAAGAAACCTATCAACTTAAAAGGACTAAGGGTTTTTTTGGGCCTAACTGGGAGGGGATATGGTATTCTCAGCAAGCCTCTCACAAGTCTGTTGAAGAAAGGGGCTTTTGAATGGAATGTGGAGGCAGAAGAGGCTTTCCAGAAACTCAAGGAAGCTATGGTTACAGCTCCTGTACTGGCTCTGCCAGATTTCACTAAGGATTTCATCCTTGAAACAGATGCTTGTGGGACAGGAGTAGGAGTTGTGCTTATGCAAGAAGGAAGAGTTATTGCTTATCTTAGCAAGGTTCTAAACCACAAACACCAGGCCTTATCTATTTATGAAAAGGAATTCTTGGCCATTCTAATGGCTATGCAAAAGTGGAGAAGCTATTTGCAGGGAAATCATTTTATTATTAAAACTGATCAACAAGCTTTAAAACACTTGTTGGATCAGAAAATCACCACTCCTCTTCAACAGAAGTGGATTCCAAAGCTACTAGGCTTTGATTATTCTATACAATATAAGAAGGGAAAAGAGAATGTGGCTGCAGATGCATTATCCAGAAGGGATTCTAATCAATGCATGGCACTTACCAGTGCAGTACCCTTATGGGTAAAGAGGTTGACAGAGAGCTATACTTATGATGTTCACTTGGGTACTATCATAGCAGCTAAGGCTGTTGATTCTAACACCTACCCAGAATACTCTTATTCTGGAGATCTATTAAGGAAACATGGCAGAATAGTTGTGGGAAATCAAGAAGAACTAAGGAGGGATATTATCAAGGAGTTTCATGATTCAGTAATAGGAGGGCATTCTGGGGAAGAGGGGACTTACCAAAGAGTTAGAAAATATTTTATATGGAAGGGCCTAAAGCAAGAAGTAAGTGAATGGGTCAGGACATGTCAGATTTGCTCTGAAAACAAATCTGAAAGGTGCCTTAGTCCTGGGTTATTACAACCCCTGCCCATTCCCACACAAGCATGGACCCATATCTCAATGGACTTTGTGGAAGGCCTACCAAAATCCCAAGGAAGGACAGTCATTTTGGTGGTGGTAGACAGGTATACTAAATACAGTCATTTCATAGGCTTAAGCCACCCTTATACTGCCTCCTCTATTGCTCAAGTTTTTTTGGACCATATAGTTAAGCTACATGGTCAACCCCTAAGTATTGTTACAGACAGGGACCCTCTCTTTACAAGTGTGTTTTGGACTGAACTTTTTAAGCTGATGGGGACTCAACTAGATATGACCTCAGCCTATCACCCCCAATCAGATGGGCAAACTGAGAGGGTAAATCAGTGTTTAGAGACATATTTGAGGTGTATGGTGAGGCATAGTATGAGGCAGTGGCACAAGTGGTTGTCCTTGACTGAGTATTGGTACAATACCAATTTCCACTCAAGACTAAGGATGTCACCCTTTAAGGCTCTCTATGGATACGACCCCCCTATGTTTTCTATAGGGCCATATCCACAAACAGTTTCTCAAGAAAGTCTGCAAGTCGCAGAGGAAAGACTGCGAATTCAATAAACACTACGAGAGAATCTGCTTAGAGCTCAGACAAGGATGGCTAAATACGCTAATCAGAGGAGAATTGACAGACAATTTCAAGTAGGGGATAAGGTTTATCTGAAGCTTTAGCCGTTTAGGCAGAGCAGTGTGGTTTTACGCAAAAATTAAAAACTAGCTCCTCGCTACTATGGTCCCTACTCTATTATTGAAAAACTAGGAGATGTCACGTACCGTTTGGATCTTCCGGCGGGCTCCAAAATATGGCCGGTTTTTCACGTCTCCTTGCTGAAGCGGTCTATCGATCGGAAACATCTTCCGTCCGGCGAACTACCCGACCTTTCAAATGATGGTAGTGTCGTTCTCACTCCTGCAGTAAAAGGAAAGAGGAGTAAAACAACTAGGACTGGACGAGTCATACAATCATTTCTCGTAGATTGGGATTCACAAGGGAAAAAAATGGAGTCTTGGGTCGAAGCAAATTACCTGAAGAAGTTCCATCCCACGATCCAACCTTGGGGACAAGGTTGTATTAAAGAAGGGGGTATTGTCACACCCCGAATGGAAGAAGAAGTTGATGAAATGGAGGATGGAGACGAAGGGGGAAAAGAAGCTAGGGTTCAGGCGATTGAGTGAATTGGGAAAGGAAATGGGGATTTTGACCCCGTAAAAGATGAAGACAATTATGTTGACGCGAACAATTGCTTCCCAGCCGTCGATCCAGCGAGTGGCTAGGATGAAAGTATGGAAGGCAGAAGGCGCGCGTGGACGTCGTCACCCATTCCACGTGTTATCTAATTACTAGCATTAGTTGCTTTATTAATTCTGTTTAGTACTAATGACTAGGTAAGATGTTTTGAGCCTATATATAAGGCATGTACTGAATTGATAACCTAAGTAATTTGATGCTCTCTTTTCTCGCGCCTCTCTTTTCCTTCTCCCTCGATCTATCTTTCTCTCCTCTCAATTCTCTCCTTCACTGTTCTATTAATCAGAATTCTCCATTGTTGGTTACAAAACTTTGATAAATTAAATCTTAGCTATTACAATATTTATGAGGTCTCGTGCCGGAGTGTTGCAGAACCCCTAAGAAATATTTATGAGGTCTCGTGCAAATTCAAGATAGAAACGGAAATAACCACCACAAACTAAGCATCAATCACAAGGCATAAAAATCTAACATCAAGAAAACAGACTCCATCACTGCACATACATTCCAAGAAATAGCAAAATGAGCGGAAATCAAACATCAAACGAACAAACAAAAAAAATAAGATTTAAGGATGAACAGAGAAGAGAAAAGTAAAAGGGTTAAAAATCCACCGGCAGAATTGGTTGTCGTTTCAGAATTGTCACTGCAGGGAAATTCTGAAAATTTACGTTTGAGGATTACTTGCCAGCTGGGCCCGCTTCCTGGATTCGGTGGGGCCCACATGTGCTGAGGTTTTCTTTTGCACGGTATTTTATTGACTTTTCTGTGTATGGTTTTTTATTCATATTGTTTTGTTTGTAATTTTTAAAATATACTATGTTATCTTATATCTTATCTTATATATATCTCCTTAAAAGCACACACCAATTCCTATTATAGCCGGGCATTCCATCAATGAACGGCCACATTTAATTTGTTTAATTCATCTTTTATTTTTATTTCATTTATTTATTTAATTCACTTTCTATTTTTATTTAATTTGATTTGATGATTCACGCAACAAGAAGGAAACGAACACACTATCTCTTTACCCTCATCGGCTATCCCCTACCCCCCATTTTACGATTGATTATGCTTCTCGTTTTTTATCTTTATCCCCTCCCAAACAAAGACAAACCCCCATGTTTTCATCTTTAAACCCTCCCCAAACAATACTCCGCCCCAGACCCCCCGCCCCCGCAGTCCAAACCCGTACCGCCGTCCTCCGCCAATAAGCAAGCTGTAGTAGCGAAGCTGGCCGACGAGAACAGAAACCCTAAACCAAGCGCAGCGGTGTTTCAGCCTGCCCTGGTCGGTGTCACCAGTTCCGTCCAGGAAGAGTACGATCCCGGCCGACCGAATGACTATGAGGAGTACCGCCGGGATCGGAAACGGAAGCAGGCGGAGGCGGAGGTGAGGAGAGAATTGGAGGAGAGAGAGAGGAAGGAGAGGGAGAGGGAAGAGAGAGAGCGGAGGGAGAGGGAAAAAGACATCGGTGGCGTGGCGAGGTGGTATGCCGAGATCGCTTTCTCCACCGCCGAATGCGAATGGAGGGGACGAAGGATTTGCCGAGATCGGTTTCTTACGGAGTTGTCGAGTTTTTCTTGAAATGTACTCAAGTTGATTCTGCATCGAAAATACTAAAAGGGCTTACGAAAGTTTGGGTTTTTGGTCGGAAAAATCATATCTTCATTGTCGAAACTTGAAATGGATTGTTGCTCGGTGGCTTGTAATCCAAGATAGTGAAGGCAAGAAGGAAAAGTTAGTTTTGGAGGAGAGTGTGATGGAGATGAGGAGAGAGAGAGGTTTCAAACGGTAGCCCTCAAACTCCCACTGTTCAAATTCAAATTCCCGTCGCCATTAAAAGGTATTTAAAGAAATCTACCGTTGCTTTCTGTCCTCACTGCCGTTTTCACTTTATTATTTCTTTATGTATTTAGTTTTTAAGTTTTTTTTTGTTCATTCTCAATATTTTACTGTGCTTTTTGCCAGTAAACTGTAACAAACCGGAAGCTAATTTCGCCGGATTGTTAAGCTTGCAGTCGGATCTGAGAATATTGGACGTAATATTTGTATCGATTGCAGAGATTTGTATTCACGGAGGAATTATAAAGGAGTTTGAATCTGAAATTAAGAACATGAAAGAGATAATCACGAGAGAGAGGTCAGATGAGAAGAGAGATTGAGAGCGATTGAGAGTTGAGAGGAGATAGCCGAGAGGAACGAGAGAATACAGAGGAAGAGAGTTTTGGGAATTTTCTTATCATATAATATTCCAAAACATTGGCTTATATAGGCCAAGTTACATTACCTAAATATTATCCCTCCCTAAACGTAATTAGAAGATAATTAACATAAAGTAAGGATAACATGTGGATGTTGCTGGACTTCCACTTCCTTTCATTTCTTTCTTTTTCCTTTTCTGAACCCAAGCAGCTCCTCCCCTTCAACATCACCTTCCCATCTCCGTTACCTTCTGTCCCCTTCGCCGACCGGGGTGTGACAATACTCCCCTCTTTATCGAGTCTTGTCCCCAAGACTCGAATCTTTGACGACACTAGGACTGATATTTGGCAATACACAGTCTCAAGCTTATCAGTCACAACACCACAAGCCAAAGTATAGACAGCAAGTAGAAAACCAACCGCTTCAGTTACATCAGAAAAACTAACACCAAAATGACCTCCAAATCTCGTCACATTTGAGGCTGAGGCTGAGGTTGAGGTTGAGCCTATCAGAGTTCCTATATCTGCCTTAAGCAAGCAAGGCAAGTCACTCACTCCATCCCCTATATACACTGTCACCACCCTCTTATCCTTGTTCAAGAGTCTTTGCCAGTCAGCAGAGAAACTAAAAAGTTTGAGTTTGTCATTGAGAGTCTCACCCTTCTCCACAATCTTCCCACTGGATAATGAAGATGAACTGTCTAATACCAACTCCTTGCCTTGTATGTGAACTGCTCCTAAACCAGCTGAGGATAAAACAGACCTTGCCATCTCACTACACCCACAATCTGAAAGGATGAGAGTCTGCATGTTGAAGTTTCCTTTTCCAATAACTTTCAAGAAGAAATCGGCACAGCCATCTTGGAGGTTGAGGCGTTCGCCTCCCCTTTTAATGTCGTCTGGGTTTAACCCCTTCAATATGTGAGACTTCACAACCCTATCAATTGTACGTTTCTCAACTGCTGAAATGCAGTTAAGTGCTCTAACCAGCCTCACTTCATTAAATCCTATACATGCTTCAGAGCCTAGGTGTCGATTTATCCACTCCATATACTCTCGATTGTACCTATAAGAAATTTCTTCCCACTTAGTTCTTAACTCAACTGAAGACATCTGAGCATGTTGGGCTCCAGCTTGGCTTTGTTCTGCTTCTGAAACAGTTTCAATTGCTATTTCTTTCAATATCTCTGATGAGTCCACATATGTGCATGTCGAGTCACAATCCGAACACAACCCAATAAGATCATGTGCTGGATTGTGCTCCTTACATAGAGGAATAACAGTTTTGTAAGCAAGTGGCTGGGCTACCAAGAAGTCTACTACTAACTTCATAGCTTGTAGATAGACTTTTTGGATAATACGACGCTCTTCCTCACTTATAGACTCAGTCAGCTTATACGAGTCCTCTGTTTTATTGGCTCCATCCTCAGAACAACGGTCAATCCAAGTCTGATATAGATGAGCGCCTCCGCTGAGATCTTTAAACACATTACATAGAAAGGCAAAAAACCTCACATAAGGAGTAATGGCACCAACTATATAAGCTGCCAGCATTGTATTACCAGGATCTGCTACTCCTGCTCTGAACAACCTATTGCTGAACATGTCCAATGAACCAGATATCATAATTCGTACATCATTCCTAGCCTTCAATACCATGCTATTTTGAGGATTCAGTGAATGTCCAATCCCTTTGAAAAGCATAGGGGCCTCAATTTTCTTCTGTCCCAGAATAACACTAGACTGAATGAAATCATCAGCAACAATTAAGGTATGATCCCCCTCAGTTTCTAATACCGCATAACTAGTGTGATCAATGACCACAGCAGAGGGATCCTCATCAAAATCAACCCCACATTCAGCAGCAATCTTCCGAATCAAGTCAGAGGCATTTGCATCAGCCGCCAAAATCAAGTCATGCCCGGAATCAACAAAATCCAAAACCCCCTCCAAAAATCCATTTTCCTCGATTTTCACATCTTCCTCTCCATCCAACGCTGCCTCCAGCAGCTCGCTTGCCAGCCTCCCAGCCTTCTTTTTCTTCTCCTCTAAGACTTCCATCGGTTCAAGCTCCGAACTCTTCTCCTCCTCCTTCAAAGCCTCAAACTCCAATTCACCACTTCCTTCTTCCTCCTCTTCCTTTTCATCCTTAGTGATTTCCTTTCCTCCATCCACCACAACCATTTTGTTGCCACTGCTATCGTCATACATATCATCTAAGTAAGCAACAAGTCGTTTGCCTTCTTCAGTCAATACCAACACGAAGTCATGAGCTGAAATGACTGCACCATTGCGACATAGTGATTGATAATGTGCCCGCCTTTTTCGACATGTCCAGGAAGAACATATCCACGTGAATTCAGTCGTACACCGTTGCATAACATCCTCAATAACATCATCATCATTATCACCTAGTTCTTCCCCTTCACCATTCCCAAACTCAGCACCGACGCCACCGAGATCACCAACCCCTCCCGTATAGCTACAAATTTCACTCATCAAATCTAATTTCACACCCTCGATTCCCAAGTCATCACTAACTCTGCTTTTTCCCTCCCCTGCCTTGCTACTCAATAAATCATCAAGATCAACACCATATGCCTCTTTTGAGAACAAACCTCCAACAACAGACAACCCAAGAAATACATAAGGCTCTACTTGCCTTACCACTCCTTGGTCTACCACATCAACCTGAATTGCATCAACAACAGAATCATCCTTAGTTTTCTCAGCTGCAACCTCTGCGGCTTCAGTAGCCGGAGCATCATCTTCTGCGACAGGGGTTTCCTCTGCTTCTGGCTCTTTCACTACCACTGCTTCTTCGGTTGTTTCAGTCTCGGTCTCCTTCTCTTCAGTCGCGAGGGCCATCGGAGAGCTTGAAACGATACCGTCCAAATTTGGAATCTCGGCAGTAGTAGGTGTTGCATCCATTTGAATATCTAAGTAAACTGGTTGAATAGTTGGGAGTGGAGAGATTTCAGAATACCAGTCACCGTTTGCACGTCGGCGAGCCTCCGATCTACGAGTGCAGCTATCAAACACTCTCTGCATCTCGTTGATACATAGAGCAGTGTATCGCTCGAACGCCGCCGCCATCGATTGTTCGATAGCCGTCAATTGATGCTCCGAAAATCCCGATCTAAGCGCCTTTTGTCGGAGTGCTTGCCCATAGTTGCAGGAACGATGCTCTGATACCATTATAACAAACCGGAAGCTAATTTTGCCGGATTGTTAAGCTTGCAGTCGGATCTGAGAATATTGGACGTAATATTTGTATCGATTGCAGAGATTTGTATTCACGGAGGAATTATAAAGGAGTTTGAATCTGAAATTAAGAACATGAAAGAGATAATCACGAGAGAGAGGTCAGATGAGAAGAGAGATTGAGAGTTGAGAGGAGATAGCCGAGAGGAACGAGAGAATACACAGGAAGAGAGTTTTGGGAATTTTCTTATCATATAATATTCCAAAACATTGGCTTATATAGGCCAATTTACATTACCTAAATATTATCCCTCCCTAAACGTAATTAGAAGATAATTAACATAAAGTAAGGATAACATGTGGATGTTGCTGGACGTCCACTTCCTTTCATTTCTTTCTTTTTCCTTTTCTGAACCCAAGCAGCTCCTCTCCTTCAACATCACCTTCCCATCTCCGTTACCTTCTGTCCCCTTCGCCGACCGGGGTGTGACATAAACTTCTTTTGCAGTAGTTTGTTCTCCTCTCTTTTTTCATAAGCTTTGTTATATTATATGCAAGAATTTTGAGTAATTTTTCCCGGTTAGTTTGTTATTCAAACATTCAATTTAGAAAACCTTTTTAGAACTACTAGAATCTTGAATTTATGTATAATATGTGAAAAATTGTGAATCTTTGACAACTTCGTCCAAAACCCAAATCAGAAGCCACATTGTGAGGATTGGAAAATGGAGAGTATATCAAATAGGGATGAGGGATATCATCCTTCTCCTTGTGTGGATCAATCCCACACGGATGCCACGAACTCGATCGACTCATTCGCCTACTGCTGGACTAACTCTGAGGCCTCAGCCTTCTCAGACCGTACGGATGATCACAGCTGCTCTGATGTTGCTTCTCCATACAGCTGGCAGGGCCTCAAGTCCCTGGCTCGGGCGATGCTTTCGAGGTTAGGCATGAGGCAGCACAAGCATGGCTTGGATGATGAGGTCCTAGATTTAGGTAATCTTTCTCCATAATCAAGATTTTACAAATGAGGCATGTCTGTTGTGGTGGTATGTTTGTTTTGGTAAATATTCTCATGTAGGAGAAAGCTAAGTATTTGGGGTGTTTGAATTATAGAGCTTGAGTTGATGAAAGAGAGATTCTCAAGATTGTTGCTGGGAGAGGACATGTTGCTGTAACAATCTCAAATGCCATAACCAACCTCTATGGTAACTTTTTAACTCCACCTCTCTCTCTCTCTCTCTCTCTCTCTCTCTCTCTCTCTCTCTCTCTCTCTTAAGTGGTAGTTCATGCAATGCAGCTTCAGTGTTTGGTCAGCAACAGAGATTAGAGCAATTGCATCCAGAGAAGAAGCTGATGTGGAAGAGAGAAATGAACTGTCTACTATGTGTATGTGATTACATGCTAGAATTCAGTCCCTCATTACAGACCTTAAAAGATGGTACCACTTAGAGGTAAAAAAACTGAAACAAATCCATTCATTTCATGCAAAACCTCATCTAATAAGGTAAAAATAAATAAATTACATTTGCAGGTCATGGCAAGTAGGCCAAGATCAGACATTTTCATCAACCTCCCCGCCTTGAAAAAACTCGACGATATGCTACTGGTAAAAACAGTTTAAAACACATGTTTTTTACCAAAAGGTGAATTTTGATGGACTAGGTTGTGGGGACAGGATATTTTGGACAGCTTTCAAGAGACTGAGTTCTGGTATGCTGAGCAGGGGAGTATGTCGAGTAACTCGACCCATACTGGCTCTTTCAGAAAGGTAATTCAGCCACAGCCTCAGAGGAAGGAGGAGAAATGGTGGCTGCCAGTTCCTTGTGTCCCTCATGGTGGGCTCTCCGAGAAGAGCAAGAAACAGTTGAGGCAGAAGCATGATCGCGCTAACCAGATTCACAAGGCTGCAATGGCGATAAACAGCGGCATTCTTGCTGAAATGCAGATCCCAGAGTCGTACATGGCTTCCCTTCCAAAGGTAGTTATGCTGTTTCAAGATTCTTCACAATCACTATGCAAAGTGGGCTAACCATTTCTTGAATTTTATGCAGAGTGGGAAAGCAATAGTGGGAGATGCAATTTACAAGTACATGTTCAATGCAGACAAGTTCTCACCTGGTCATCTTCTTGATTCTCTCAGCATAAGCTCCGAGCACGAAGCCCTTGAGCTGGCAGACAAAGTCGAAGCTGCAATGCACACGTGGAGGCGAAAAGTCTGCAATGCTTACTCAAAGTCCTCATGGGGTCAAAGATATTGTCTCTGACATTGATAGGAATGACAAGAATCATATCTTAGCATCAAGAGCTGAAACTCTCCTCTTCTGCTTAAAGCAGAGATATCCAGAGCTTTCACAAACTACACTCGATACAAGTAAAATCCAATACAACAAGGCAAGTCTTCCATCATTCTATGCCAATCAATTCACAAGATTTATTGCAGGTTAGTTAATACAAAGAGGACTAAACATTTTTCAAGCAGAGAAATCTGAAAATACATCATCATCTATTAATAATTTAGTATCTTCTGCTCTACTACTTCATGTGGAGCATAAGTATGTCTCGACTAATATATGGTATATTGTTTTCATAATTGTTTTGCAGGCTCAGATGCGTGACTTGGAAGGTTTTGTTGAGACAAGGCAACAATTGCTCACCTTGAAACCAAACCATCGAATGAATTGGATTGGATTTGTTGTTGCCCAATATCTGAACTCCAGGTATATTGTTACATAAGATGCTTTATTTATTGTTTAGATGATTCTCATTCTGCCATTCATTCCATTTGGTTACGAATAACTGTAAAACAGTGGGTCAAGAAATATGCTTGAGGAGCATTGCACATTATACTATATGCATGCATCTAATGGAGTATACGATGATTAATTGTTCTAATAATGTATTTGAATGTATATTTTGTACATGCCAGTTGTGTAGACATGAGTGCTTCAAGGTGCTTTGGTTTTTATTTTGTATTTCTATTTTTATTTATTAGTGGATCAAAGGCAGTTGATATCCTTCAAGCATATGAAGGGACTCTAGAGGATGATCACCTTCCTGATAATGAACGTTGTGAGCATGGAGAGGTGCTTTTTTACAAGGTAGCAAGCTTTATTAGCTGTAACTATACTATATTGGCTATGATGTTATGCCTAAAAATTTCTGAAGTCGTTTCTGCTGGCATTCTTTTCAGCTGTTAGATATAACAATATTGTTGGCACATCTCACACGATGACATTATTGTACATTTTATCTACTGATTTCTGGATATGGTTCTCTCCTTTGATGCTGGCATTATCATTACTTTATATATCTTTATCCACATTCCTTTCTTTGCCTGTACACATTACTATAACTTGTGCCTATACCGGTCTCACTGCCGCTGTTAGTCCTCATTTAGATACTGATATTTTGGTTGCTGAAACCGTCAATTTTCTTTTGTTTACCCCCCTAAAAAGTCAGAATTTCATGATACCATAGCTAATGGATATTCTTCTAACTTGATACACACTATACATGTATTATGTTTGTGTATATATGTGCATGTAACACTTTTAGACCTTCATTGTATGATCCTTATTTAAAAGATGATGGCATGCATGTATTTCTCTATAGCAAAAAAAAATTGTTTGGATTCTGCCATGATTTTAACATTCTGCTCTGTTTTCTCTTTCTCTTTTTTTTTTTTTTTTTTTTAATTTTAAATTTTTTAAATTTTAGAGTGTGTTTTCTTTTCTATTGAGAGTATGAGTCATCTAAGGAAGACCACTTATTTGATCTGCTAACATAATGTTTTCATCCCAATATACGGGTTCTTTGTCTTCCAAAGACGAAGAGAGTTGTCAATTGTTGCGATTATGGGAAATCCGATTTGTTGGGTTTCTTGAATTTGGGTGCCGCGGCGTGCAATAAATCAAGTACGTCTTCTCCAGAAAATTTGTGTTAAGATTATTAGTGTTTGAGATTATAATCTCAAGAATCTAATCAATTTTGAATGTTTGCACTTTTAGGTTGTTTCGATTCTAAGCTCATGGCTTGTGATCCAAACTTGCTGTATTTCTGCTACATGGGGCCACTTTTGTGTGGCTTCTTCACTTTGATGAATATGGTCTCAATCCGCCTCCTTCATGTGCCTCGTGGGTACGAGGATGAATGCAAAAACCAATTACTTTATCCTGCAAGGTTGATTCATAATGCAGAGGCTATTGTTGTTAAGGTACGTGGTGTTTCTCTTGTAGGAACATTGTTGATCATGGTTTCTTGATTGCCTTCGTTTTTTTAATTTGCACGTCGCTGTTTAATTTGCTTTGCGAATGTATGTCAGGATAAGAAGATTGTGTTTTTAACATGTTTGAAAAGAGGGAATTAGGCAAATATGCTAATTAGACGGATTTACTTTGCTGAACCAGGGCTTTGTTAATGAATGGTTTTATCCTTCGAATGATTTTCTGTTCTCTGCCTACCAGGCAGAATTGCTAATACTTCCTTCGAATGGTTTCTCAGCTCCGTCGTTCCTTAAGATCTCGCGGGAATGTCGCATCTTATTTTCTCTTGTGATAATTCCTTAAAGACGGTGTCGAGTTTTTCTTGAAATTGCTCCCTTTATTTTCGCATTTGGATAGGATATTTCTGGATTCCGAATCGCCTACTCTCATTTTCATCTACTGATTGGAATTGATGACCTAATTTCTTCTTTGCAGTTTGTTTTCTGGATTGTTGTTCGCTGGTTGGATGAATCTGGCGATATGTTATTGGGTTTTATAGGTCAAGAATCGGGGCTTCAGCGTTCGCTGGGGGAGGTGTTGTGTCTGGCAGGTTCGTATTTCTATTCTTCGAATATAACTACTATTCTTGAAGATTTAAAAATTTGAAACAATATTTTTTGCTAATTCCTTCATTCTAATAAGATTCATTGTTAATACAGGAGTTGAAAGGGAATATTCGTGTATTTTGTAGAGTGAGACCTCTGTTTTCTGATGACGTAATTGGAAATGATACAAAAGTTCTTTCATTCCCAACATCAATGGAAATGCAGGGTCAGTGGAATTGATTTGAGCCAAAATGGTAAGTCCTCTTTTTCTAGAGCTCACTAATATGTCGTTAATGTATTATGTTCTCATGTCATTGCTCTATTCTGAATTTACTATTTCTTGTTTCTCTACAAGGGCAAAAGCACTCTTTCACTTTTGACAAAGTGTTTGTTCCCGATAACTCGCAGCGTTCGCTGGTGGAGTTGTTGTGTCTGGCAGGTACGTATATGTGTGTGTTCTGGAATTTCGTGAGTGGTATGTACTGCATGTATCGATCCTGCTTGTTTGTGAGGTTTGGGTATTGATTTCATATTTTATTTTGTTCCATATTTTATTTTGTTTCTACATTCATTCTGTTTTCGACTCTATTATCAAGAATTCTTGCCACTTCCGTTCTCGAATTCCTTTAGAAGAATATTGCATTCTTTGCCTGCCTGGGAATATTTTTTGCAGCTGAAATAATTTTGTTTCTGGGCGGCAAATTCGAAGGGCTGTGGGGGCAAGAATCAAGAATCACAGATAATTGAAAATGGTTCAGATTAAAGAGTTGTATCCTTTTTTTTCTTTCTAATTTTGCCATTTGTATCTGCCTCTGATCAAGGTGTTTTTATTTATTTATCTGAATTCTGTTAGAGAGCAGTGCTGTTAAAAACATGTCTTGATCTTCTTGGGAAATATCCGAAATGTTATTTCTGGGTATTTTTATTTGTAGCATCTACTTATTCTATCTGGATGTTTTGGATTTATTGTTTTTCCTTGACCAACGTACTTTTCTGACGTGGACTTCTTCTGAAGTCGAATTGTTTTGCTGTTATCATTGGAAGAGGTAATTAGGATTTAGGATTTCTTTTTGGATTCAATAGAATTGATATTTTGATGTAATGTTCATTTGCACTTGTGTTGTCTTTTGCAGTTTCAAGTAGCTCAGATGTACATGCTTATGAAAATGCAGCAACAGAACACCAATTCTACGGAAGGGGTGGAGGTGCTGGAGAACAGACCTTTCGAAGACAACGAAATCGGAAAAGGCCAATACACTTCAAAGATTTATAGGCTGCAAAGGTAGTTTTCAATAAACATGATACTTTTGAGATAGCTAAGATTGCTACCTTTATTCAAATGGTTTATTCGGCCATCAAAATGTTCATTGTTGATGTGCATACTTACACCCTCTTCATCTGCATTATTAGCAGTTTGTGTTGTCTTTGTTAAGAGTAGCATTTTTGCATTGGTTATTATAGTTTTTATTTTGCCAGTCATTCTTGTTACAATCAGCAGGAAATTATACTTCCATTGATGGTTTATGGATTTGTATCTTACCAGCAAAGCTCCTACTTGGTGGACTACATTTGCCCCAGCAGTTTGTATTGTTCTTGGGGTGACTCTTCGGCATCTATCTAATGCCCATCCTTATGCCCTTTTTGATTTGGAACGAAGAGTTTTGCGGCTGACCACTGCACCTGTTTTGGAACCCGTTGGATTTCTAAATAACATGATTGTGTTACGTGTCTCCGGAAGTTTGTATGTTTATTATTATAAGACTGGGGAATTGCGCAGGTGGGTTCGTGTTTGTCATTTTAAATTGCGACACCGACACATGTTCTCAAATATAGTTATGCCTTATTTTGCAAATGCACTTTTGTTGTAGTTAGTAGTAATTGTTGGAATACGTGGGCGCTAAAGTTGTATACACTATTTTTGGTGCAAGCTTTTTTTGTTGTTTTTTTTTTGTTGCTGTAGGTAGTAATCGTAAGTGTATTGCTCTGTCATAGATATAAAATATTCATGGATATAAACAATTTCAATACCTTGATGTTTACGTTGTGGAAGATAGTTTTGTGGAGAGTGTGCCTTCTACAAAAAGGAGGGTCAGCATAAAGAAAGAGAATATATTCTTCGTCCGTGCTATTTTGATTGCATATATATATATATATATATATATATATATATATGTATATATGAATATATTTTTGTATTACTATTAAATAGATTAAAGTATGTTATGTATAATATCAAGTATAATTTGTAATATAGCTTTGAAGTTTTCTATATAGGTTATTTGGTTTTTGTTGTTTTTTGACTTTAGCAAATAAAAATATTGTTACTTCAATACTATCCGACCATTCGTGCGAAACACGGGTGCCGCACAGTCGAGCGCCGTCGCTTTTCCTTCCCGGCTCAGTGGAGCGCTGCTGCTGGTGAAAGACTGAAACACTTGGACTCAAATTTTTCTTACCGGGCTAATTGTGGAAGAAATTGATTGAAATAAAAAGTTTGGACATAGAATTAAGGAGAAATGGATTACGATTCATGAGTGTTCAGGGTTTTGGGGTCAGGGTTTGTTAGGATGTTCATGGAATTGGGGTCAGGAATCGTTGGGTTATGAAATTGAATGTTATTTAGCTTATTTGGATGTTAATGGAGATTCCATTTTTCATAAATTGATTGAGATGATGAGGGAATTGATTGAGGTTCAATTTTGCTGATTTCAATTACTCAAATTCTTAATCTCGTAGTTTTTAGGATTAAGATTGAGAATTAGAGTTTGAATAATTGATTGGATTGATGAATCGACGAATTTTTGCAGAAGAGATGCAATTCCTCAGTTCCCTGTCAATTATTGCGATTTAGGGCTTGTCGAGTGCATAAAAAATACGAATAAAGTGTATAAAAATTATGAATAAAGTGCATAAATTAAGAATGAAGTGCATAAAAAATACAAATAAAGTGCATAAAAATTATTTACTTTATTCGTTTTTTTATGCTGGAGGGGGCGAAAAGAAGAAAAAATGGCATTAAATCTCGATTTCTGCATGTTAAATCCAAAATAGAGTAAAAAAACATGATGAATAAGATAATAAATGAAATTGACTATAATATCCTTAATGATATAAAATAAAATAAATATATAAAATTTACTTTAAATACAACCAAGGTTGTGATGTGTTTCTAGTTCCTTCATTTAAAATGTGTTCTCTAAAGATCCAAATCATATATGTATATATATATATATATATATAGGGTGTGGGTCTGGTGAGAACCCTCCCTATTTGTGAGAACTATGAACTAATCATGGCCTTAGATTTCATTAATTTAATGGTCCAGTTTTATTTTTTTCATATATTTTTAAATATAATTTTAGTTTGTTTATTTAATGAAGGTTAAGAGTGTAATTTTTATATTTATAGATTTATAGATAATGCAAGTTTATTAATATCTAATTTAAAAGATCGTGTGATTATTTATAGATAAGGCAAGTTTCTTAATATCTAATTTAACTTTTAATTACATATTAACTAATGTGGATAAATATAGCAACAAACGAATTGATTTAAATAACTTCCCATATTATTAATTCCAAAATCATAATTCATTAAAAATCTACCATTTAAGACTATATTTTATCCATAAAAATATTCAAAAAAATCTATTTTACTATGCATAAAAGTCTCTTTCATTATGCAAAAAATCACGCATTAAAAGTGTATTGAATTATGCATTAAACTTTCGTTCATTATGCATAAATATCTCTTGTATTATGCATAATAGTCCCTTGCATATTGCTATAATCATGTTAAGCAAACATAAAATTGTTGGATTTGTAAAAATAAATTATTAATATATGCATAACAAGTTCATATTTGTGCATAACAGACAACTAATATATGCATAAAACTTGTAAAGATAAATTACTAATATATGCATAACTAAGTTTATATTTTTGCATAATAGACAACTACCATATGCATATTACTAATTTTAATTTGGAAGTTTGTAATGACATACTAATAATATATGCATAAGCCAATTAATATTTTTGCATCAAATATTAATTATATAACAAAAACTAATATGAATATAGAAGCTTGTATAATAAATTATTAATATTTCTATGACCTTTAAATTGATATATTCACTCATTGTATAAAAGAGAGAGAGAGAAACGTGAATAGTTGATGAAAAATGAAGGAGAGAGAAAAATATGGGAAACGATTTTAAATGTGGAAACGGTTCATGCATCCATGAAATAAGGAATGAATTTAATTAATGTTAATGACAAAATTACACATGAGCCAATAACCGCATAGTAATTGTCGAATGGTGTAAATTACCATAAATTCATAAATATAAAATTATAATTTTACCCTTCATTAAATAAACGAACTAAAGTTATATTTAAAAATATCTGAAAACAAAATTTAAATTTGAACCATTAAATTAATGAAATCTAAGGCAATGATTAGTTCCTAGTTCTCACAAATAGAGAGGGTTCTCACAAGATCCACTCCTATATATATATATATATATATAAGTTCTTAGTTCTCACAAACTACTTTAATTCTTATAAGATCCAAATCATATATATATATATATATATAAAAGTAACATTAATATTATTTGTAAAGTCTTGCTTCGCGTCTAAGTGCCATTTATACAACGTTGCATTGTTGGAAGTTGTAACTACTTCCCTCAATATTACTTCTTCCATCTCATTATTCTTGTTTTAGTATTTTTCAATACACTATTTAGATTAATTTGTGATCCATAATATATTTTTTTTCTTAAATAAAGGCAAGTATAGTGGGAAAGCCAAAAAATGAAATTAAAAAGCGTATATGTCCGTAAGTTAATATATAATAATAATATTTTATTTTTTGATTCTACCGACATAGATGCCGTTTTAACGAAATTATGTGCTGGAAGGTTTATGATGATTATTAATTTATGGGGGATGTGCAGAAATGTACAAAACAAACAATCTTAAATGCAAAAATATACATGAGATTCCATAATTGCAAAAATGTACATTTTGTCCTCTAAAACCTATAAAGTTACCTAGGTTAATAGGTTTTTCTATTTCCTCTTACTTTTGCAGAGAGTGCCTTGTCTTTTACTTATTTAACATTCTCTCTCTTCCTTTGACCTTGATTTTTTTTTCCTTCAGCAACAGTAATTTAAAAAATAAAATATGGTCCGATGGATCGGCCTTGTCCCATCGATCGGACCAATTTTTTTAATTTAAAAAATAAAATATGGTCCGATCGATCGGCCTTGTCCGATCGATCGGACCATTCCGATCGATCGGACAAGGCCGATCGATCGGACCATTTTTTTTTTTTTTTACATTTTCATTTTCATGCCATAGTCCAACCTTTTTTTGTCTTCATGCATGCAGAATAATTTCGTCCTCATGCATGCAGTATATTTCGTACAACAGCTTTTTTTTTGTTTTTTAATCAAGATTCAAAGTATTTACAGAGAAAAAAAATCTAGAAAGATATTCACTTACCTTTTTACCTAGTGACATGCAATAAAGTTGCAGAAAAAACTGAACTCTATACACACATTAGGAGGAATCTGATTCTTTTCCTCTTCACACGCAACACAGTATACTCTTCTATGATTATTTTCAGATGCAAAAAAATTGAACTCTATAACAAGGAGAGCAAGACAGGGAGGGTGCGAGAGAGCGAGAATTTTATTTCAGAGAACGAGAGGGAGGTAGCGAGGGTCCTTTAAACGCGACAGAGAACGAGAGCGAGGGAGCGATAGTGTGAAACAATTTTAAAGGTAACCCTATTCCATAAATTGTTATATTTGTTGCTTGATTTTAGGTAAATATCTATGTATTATTTTGAGGGCGTATGATTTTCCTTGATTTGAGGGGTAAATATATACGTATGATTTTTGCTTTATTTGAGGGTAAATATCTATGCTTGATTTGAACGAATTTTTTTGCTTGATTTTGCTTGATTTGAGGAGTAAATATGTACGTATTATTAGTTATAAAATATCTTATGTGTTGTTCTCTGCATGTTAGCTTATCTTTGCTCTCCGCATGTTAGCTTATCTTATGTGTGGTTTACGGAGTACTAAGTCTGGGTTTTGCGGAGTACTAAGATACTTTTTCTTTTTTAATTCTTTCCAGATGTCTACCTGGACACGTGTAACTGTAAAGTATGGAGGTTGTTTCTTGGGTTCAGATTACAAAGGTGGGGATGAACAGCTTGCCCCACTTCGGACCGACCAATTAACATTGTTATCCTTAAGAGCAAGCATCGAAGCCCGTACACAAATTAACTCACGGCTTACCCCCTATGCGCTTTATTCGTTGGAGCATGCTCGATCTGAAAAGTTGATTAAGTCATTAATGATGACGGATGATGACTTGGTTCGACTTATCAACTTAGAGACCGATCCAACTGTTTGCGTCGTTTTGACGGCTGATCGTGTCGGAACATCACAACAAGGACATTACGTCCCTTCATTTGATTACCAATTTAGTTTCCCAAATATGTTTGGTGATGCATATGGTCAAAGCGGAGCTGCATATGAGTTTGGAAGGCAAGAACAACAACCGGAGCAAGAAGAAGAAGAGCAACAAGAGGAGCAAGAAGAAGCAGAACAGCAGGATGAAGGTGCGAATGATAATAACGATGATGATGATGATACGTATGACGATGATTATACGGCAGAGGAAGAGGAAGAGGATGAGGAAGACGAACATGTTGTCGCTAAAAACTTTTATGGAACCATGTATGAGTTTGCATCATGGATTCGTGGGGAAGGCGGTTTAAACCGGCTAATGACCCTTCTAGAGCGAGCCACGTAACGGAGCGGTTGCCCTACAAGACGAAGATAATGAAGTTGTCGACGAAGTCGAAATTGGCTAGTGCCAATTATTCCGCCGAGTCAAGCGAGTGTCATTGGTTGTACGGATATAGAGAAGATTGAAGAGGGCATTCTCGGAAACGGCAACATCTTTTGGAAGAAGGACGCCCTAACAATAGCCGTTGGTCTCTGGCATTTAGAGTGTCGACGGTCTTATAAAGTGAAGAGGGCAAGTCCTCAGTATCAGTGGTTTGAATGTCTGTTGGGCGATCTTTGTCCATTCAGAGTACGTGCACGACATAATGGTATTTATTGGACAATTTACGATTTTGTGCCGGAGCACAGATGTCAGTATGACTTTGATAATGCCGGACCGATCACATTCTTCGCGAAGACTATCGGAGCCTATTTTGGGCAAAGAATGCGTATGGAGGGAACGATGTTGCGACCTCGAGACATGATCAATGAGATGCGTCTGAAATTTGGTGTGAAGGTGGAGTATTATAAGGCCCTGCGTGCTAGAAATAATGCGATTCAATTGATTTATGGGAGTCACGAAGACTCGTACAAGATGCTCCCTCGATATTTGCACATGTTGAAGCAGGTAAACCCCGGAACGGTAACTAATGTTCGTGCCGACAGCGACGGGAGGTTCGAGTACGCGTTTGTTGCATGGGGCCAATGCATCCCCGCATTTATGTGGCATTTGAGGAAGATGATTGTAGTTGATGGAACTCACCTGAAGGGAAAGAATACCGGCATTCTCTTTGCTGCAGTTACTAAAGACTGCAACGAACAGCTTGTACCGCTCGCCATTGGCATTGGACCAATTGAGAACAATGACTCATGGGCGTGGTTTCTACAGAATCTTAAGCGAGTGTACGGTTCGAGCGGCGACCTGCGATCGTGTCGACCAAAGACGTTAGTATTAAAAATGCTGTCGAAGCAGTGTTTCCTGGAGTTCCTCACTGCCTTTGCAACGTCCATCTTAATAACAAGCTCACTTCTTACAAGAATGAAGTACCCTACATGTTCCGTCAGGCAGCCACTGCATACCGTGAGTCGGACTTTAGGAAGTACATGGCATCAATCCTCGTGGCGAGTGAAGGAGCATACAACAAGCTGATAGAGGTTGGTCCCGAACGTTGGGCCCGGTCGCAATGTCCGCGGCGTCGCTACAGCTTTCTATCATCAAATTGTGTCAAGTCTTTCAACGGAAGACTTTTGTGGGCCCGTCGATTGCCGATTTGCTCGATGATAGATACGATACGAGCAATTATGGAGTCATGGTGGGATGAAAGGCGTCAACTGCTGAGTGAGAATAGCCATCCGTTGGTGGACGTTGCGAAGAGGAAGTTAAGCGCGCAGATTGACCTTGCACGCTCATATACTGTCACATTAACCGCCAGAGGAAGATACAAAGTGAACGACGGGAGAAATCACAACTATAAGGTGGATTTGGAGAACCAAACGTGCACGTGTCACGAATTTGATATGGACCTAATACCATGCTCCCACGCTGCCGCTGCGATTCTGTATGAATTCTTTTACACTTTTTAATCACTTATTATATATCTAACACATTTTTTGTTTTACAAACATGTTGTCGCTGACAGGGAGAGCGGAGACCATTTTTACAACTATGTCCACAGTATGTACACTACAAGCAACCACAGGGATATTTACGAACACCACTTTAATTCGTTACTGCATTGGAGCTTTGGACCATTCCTGACCATATTCGAGATGCAGATCCACTGTTACCACCCCTAGCGAAGCGTCAGGCCGGTCGCCCAAAGCAGAGACGTTACCGATCGGGAGCGGAGGCCTCCACAAGCTCAACTCAAGGTCGTAGCAGAAAGTGTGGTGTTTGTCACGAAAGAGGCCACACAAGGAGGACATGTTCAGAGAGGGAGACACAAGATTAAATTTGTGGTGTCTTAGTTCTAGTTTATTTTCTATATATTATTTGAAGTATGAAGTTTGTTTTGTTGAAACCCTAATTCGGTATGGTTGTTCCCTAAACCTTAATTGACAAAACCTAAATTAAATAGCGTATAAACCCTAAATTAAATAGCATATAAACCCTAAATTAAATAGCGCAATTTAAAAAAAAAACTATGGTCGGATCGATCGGCCTTGTCCGATCGATCGGACATATGTTTATTTATTTATTTTTTAACATAGTAATTTATTTTTTACTTATTTTTTATTTTTTAAAAAAATACATATAGTCCGATCGATCGGCCTTGTCCGATCGATCGGACATATGTTTATTTATTTATTTTTTAAAATCAGTAATTTTAAAAAACATATTTCCGATAATTTTAAAAAAAAAATTATGGTCCGATCGATCGGCCTTATCCGATCGATCGGACCATATATTTATTTTTATTTTTTCGTAATTTAAAAAATATATGTCCGATCGATCGGCCTTGTCCGATCGATCGGACCATATATTTATTTATTTTTTTTTAAAAAAGTCCGATAATTTAAAAAAAAAATTATGTATGTATTTATTTTTTTTAACATAGTAATTTAAAAAAATATGGTCCGATCGATCGGCCTTGTCCGATCGATCGGACCATGTATTTATTTTTTATTTTTTTTAAAAAGTCCGATAATTTAAAAAAAAAATTATGTATGTATTTATTTTTTTTTAACATTAGTAATTTAAAAAATATATGGTCCGATCGATCGGCCTTGTCCGATCGGACCATATATTTATTTATTTTTTTTTAAAAAGTCCAATAATTTAAAAAAAAAATTATGTATGTATTTTTTTTTTTTAACATTAGTAATTTAAAAAATATATGGTCCGATCGATCGGCCTTGTCCGATCGATCGGACCATATATTTATTTTATTTTTATTTTTTTAAAAAGTCCGATAATTTAAAAAAAAATTATGTATGTAGTAATTTAAAAAATATATGGTCCGATCGATCGGCCTTGTCCGATCGATCGGACCATATATTTATAAAAAAAATATATATATGTATTTATTTATTTTATTTGCCGACAGCTGTGACAGCTGGATTATTTTGCCGACAGCTGTATATATAATCCGACCGATAGGATGATTAAGGATACCCCAAAAACTATTCATCAAAACCCCAAATACTATTCCTCTAAACCCTCAAAACCCTTGATCAAAACCCCAAATACTATTCCTCTAAACCCTCAAAACATCGAATTCGAGCAACAAAAAGTGATATAAGAAGAGGATATTGAGGATATCATGAATAACTTTGAAATATAATAATAGAGACATAATTAAAAAAAAAAATCGACCTCTTCTTATATTTCGAAAAATGAGTTCATTTTTTGTATAAAGTCATAACTACTTCTATCGGTCTAAGAATGATTCATGTTTAATTTTGCTAATGTATACATATATATAAAGCTTTATTACAACATCCGTGATTATTCCCCTGAAATATTTATCAAATTTTTATTTTAATTTTTTAAGTGTTTATTTCAAATATATTGATTTTTAAGTATAATTTTGATTATTAATACCATCCGTGATTTTGATTATATTGATTTTTTATTTCAATTATATTGATTTTTTAAGTATACTTAAAAAATAATTTTAAGTATAATTTTGATTATTAATACCATCCGTAATTTTGATTATTAATACCATCCGTGATTATTAATACCATCCGTAATTTTTTTAAAAAATATTAAATATTTATTTTAAAAAAAAGTCAAAAATTAATAACATCCATAATTTTATTTAAAAAAAATAATATTTATTTTATTTAACATGTAATTTAAATAATAACTGATCGATCGGCCTACTCATCGGACCATATTTTTATTTAAAAAAATAATTAAATATTTATTTTTTAAAAAAAAGTAAAAAAATAATACCATCCATAATTTTCTACCATAATTTTTTTTAACATGTAATTTAAAAAAAATAATAATATGGTCCGATCGATCGGCCTTGTCCGATCGATCGGACCATATATTTTTTAAACTAAAATTCATATGGTCCGATCGATCGGCCTTGTCTGATCGATCGGACCAAATATTTTTAACATTTTGATACATAAAATTCAAGTAATATCACAGAGTTCAAGCAATATTTATGACATTACGATACGACACATTTTATTTAACATGTCGTAATTTTTAACATTTCAAATTGGTTGATACATAAAAAATAATTAAATATTTATTTTTAAAAAAAAGTAAAAAAATAATACCATTCATAATTTTCGACCATAATTTTTTTTAACATGTAATTTAAAAAATAATAATAATATGGTCCGATCGATCGGCCTTGTCCGATCGATCGGACCATATTTTTTTTAAACTAAAATTCATATGGTCCGATCGATCGGCCTTGTCTGATCGATCGGACCAAATATTTTTTAACATGTCGTAATTTTTAACATTTCAAATCGGTTGATACATAAAATTCAAGCAATATCACAGAGTTCAAGCAATATTTATGACATTACGATACGACACATTTTATTTAACATGTCGTAATTTTTAACATTTCAAATCGGTTGATACATAAAAAATAATTAAATATTTATTTTTAAAAAAAAGTAAAAAAATAATACCATCCATAATAATTTTTTTTAACATGTAATTTAAAAAAAAATAATAATATATCGATCGGACCATATATTTTTTAAGCAATATTTTTGAGCCTGTGTGTAAACAAAGGAACTCATAGGTAAGATAGGCATCAGAAAAGCTAACAGCCTCAAATTAACAAAGGCTATACTGATGTGCTCAACTCTCGCCATCGAATTTGAACCTTATGTAAAATCCATTTGATTAGTCCTAAGGGTAATAGAATATTCAACTATCAAAACACGCATATTTTATTAACGGTCAGTCAGAATACTTGCAAGGAAATGATTCAGTTATACAATCTGAGCCATCCTGTTTATGCCAAAAATTGGAACTAGCCTTCACCAATTGAAAATAAATTCCTTTATCCTTCTAAAACTATAAGATTCGGTACATATACAAGAAAATACATAATTAAAAGGGTACATTAATGAAATACAATACCATTTCATCTCAATGACGTACATATATCACATTAAACCAAAAAGGTAATTCTCTAGCCATATAAAGTAGCACGGTTTCATACGAACGAACAACTACAAGGCTAAATAAACTTACAATTGTATCATCAAATACCTTGGGTATTTATATATACTCTAGGAAAACAATTTTTGATATAGCCTTTTATTGATACATAAAATTCAAGCAATATCACAGAGTTCAAGCAATATTTTTAACATTACGATACGACACATTTTACTGATACATAAAATTCAAGCAATATCACGAGTTCAAAACATTTTACTGACCATCCAATTACGATATTTATTAATGTTTCGCTCTTCAAAACCCCATACCCGAGTAGGAAAACCGGTGAGGAGACGCTCTATAGTCATGCATGTAAATACCCCGCAACTATACGAATCCAATTGCAAGTATTGCTCTTCATCATCCATAAGCACAATTGAGGGCCTCTTACCTCCGGGAAATGGATAACCATATGGATTACACGCCCAATAGTTCCCGTGCCATAAGAATCGCGCTATAAATTTTCGGAAACCCATAAGGCATTTGACACGCCAATTAAATACCTTGGGATCTCTAAATTCATTTTTCGAGTCAAACATCTCGAGCTTCCAATCTGAAATACATAACCGCAATACGAACCAATGGTGTGCTGCCAAGATTGGAAATATGATCTACAATAGATACAAAATATATAATTTAGAACCTTAAAATTATTATATATAAAATATATAAATAGTACTCACATATTTGGCGGAATACCAATCGCTTGTCCCAAGTTCTGGATTCCCCTTAACGCACTGCACATCCTCCTCTTTCGGAACCCATTTATAATCATTATCATTCTCGTGTCTATTATTTTCTGGATTCTTCACGCACTTGAGCCACTCATTCATAATACCCATCTATAAACAATTATTCAATGAGAAAATTAAACCAAACAAATACCATATTTTTCAAAAAATACTCAAATATGAAATATACTTACAAAGACTATAGAGTCCGCTATGACTGTGTATTGGGCATCTGGAGTCACGGGTAGGTTACCTTGAACTAGCCTGACCCGCAGTGACTGGATATAGCAGTTTACCATCTCACAATCCATTTCAGAATCAATCTTTATAAAATCCTTGAACCATTCTCGTTGAAGTGGAAAACCATCTGGACGTCGAAAGGCCAAGGTTTCACTGGACAAATACTGCTCAAAACTCTGAGCCAACGAGTTACTCGGCTCAAACATAGCCTACAAAAGACAATTATTAAATTAGGAAAAGAAATTAAATTAATTGAAAAATTCTCTTACCAACTCACCATAAATTAATTAGCAAAGTCCGGATGAGAGAAACGGATGTTCTGACCAACATAATTAAACCAAACCTCCGAAGGTCGTACCGAAATCTCATAGCATAATAGCTGGTGAAGAGCCCGCATAGCATTCTTACCTTCTGGCCAACCCACTATGCCCCCGAATTGACCATTAACAAACCGTTTGATTAGATCCACACCACCCTGCAGACCTAATTTCTGTCTAATCAAAGCCCCTAAATTATGTTTATAATATATTGTGATCATCGGAGAAACGTCTCGTAGTGCTAGTCGTTTAAAATTGACCTATATATAACAATTAATATTTAATCAAATTATAATTAATACAGTTATAATAATTAAAAATAAACTCACAAAAAAAAAATTACGTAAAATGTCGGCCGGTCAGACCGGCAGAACGGTTCAGACCGGTCGGCGGTGAATGTCGGCCGCCGCGATTTCAATCATTTTTTCCGGCGATTTCTACCCCAATTTCACCAATTTTCACCCAATCCAAACAAATCTATATTATACTCACTAAACCCAACATATATATTTCATAAAAAACCACTTTTAAACATGTAATTATACATTAATTTCACATCTAAAATTTAATTTTATTTCAAATAAATACTAACCTCTTCCATTGTTACGAGCGGTTTCGAGCGGTTTGGAAGATCTTAAACGTGCCCAAGTGAGTAGCTTTCGTGCCGATAGATTTCTCGGATTCAATGGGCCGATTTGAGTGTGCCGATTTAGTGTGCCGATGTGTGCTGTGTGTCGCTGTGTGTGTGTGCTGTGTGTGTATTTATATATATTAGGGTGCCGATCGATCGGGCTATGCCGATCGATCGGCCCGTATAATTTTTTTTTATATTAACATACATTTTTATATATGTATTTAGTGTGCCGATCGATTGGGCTGTGCCGATCGATCGGCACATATAATTTTATTTTATTTTAATATTTATGTATATTTATATATATATATATATTTTTATATATATGATATATTAGTGTGCCGATCGATCGGGCTGTGCCGATCGATCGGCACAAATAAATTTTCTTTTTAAATTTATGTATATTTTTTTATATATATATATATATATATATCGCATATATATATTAGTGTGCCGATCGATCGGTCTGTGCCGATCGATCGGCACATATAATTTTTTTTATTTTATGTATAATTTTTTTAGAGAGAGTCCCGATCGCCACAAATAATTTTTTTTTTAATTTATGTATATTTATATATATATATATATATATTCATTTAATTATGCCCGATCTATCGGACGGTGCCTAAATTAAATTATGATTCAATTATTGAAATTGACTAAATTATATTTTCAAAATTGCCTAATTAAATTAACAAAATTGCCTAATTAACAAAACCGGTTTTTCGATAAATTATCAAAATTGCCTAATTAAATTAATGAAATTGCCTAAATTAAATTAACGAAATTGCCTAAATTAAATTAATGAAATTGCCAAAAATAAATTCTCGAAATTGTCTAACGAAAATGCCTAAATTAAATTAATGAAATTACTTAAATTAAATTATCAAAATTGCATTAATTTTGTAAATTAAATTTACTAAAATATTAAAATTTCCTCAAATTGAATTCATAAATTAAATTAACAAAATATTAAATTTTCGTTAAATAAATTAAATATACAAAAATATAAAATTTTCGACTCAGGTTTTTAAAATATAAAATTTTCGTCGGCGGTGGTCGACTCAGGTTTTTAAAATATTTAAACGAATATGTTCAGGTTTTTTGTTTTACGAAAATATTCAATTAAAGAAGTTTTTTTTAAATAACTTTAGCTTTTTTTAAAAAAATCACCCAACTTTTATTTTGCTAATTTCGAGACTACATATTCAAAAAGAAAAAGATTCCAACACAAACTGCAAACACACCTGCACACACACTGCACACACATTGGAGGTGAAGTAGGGTCATTTGTATATTATTGCATTTATGAAAAAGTTTGTATATTTTTGCATTTTCAAACATGGAAATGTATACTCTTGACATTCCCCTCTTAATTTATTGTAGATCCCAAGTGTATTATGTGTAGTTAGATTTTTTTTAATGATAAAAAAATTAGTCGTTATCGAAAATATGCACATAAAATATATAAACCATAAAAGAGATGTAAACCACTAAATTATACTCCCTCCGTCCCAAATATATATGTCTATTTATGTTTTTAAACATATTAAAAAAAACTTTTAATGATGTGATAATTAGATAAGTGTTAGTATTGGAATTTGAATAAATTAAAGTAAATTATTAAAAAATTAATGACATAATTGTGGTTGTTATTATAAAAATTGGATAAAGTAGTCTTTTTCTACATTAACTTAATAATTAGTCCTATTAAAATTAGTGAAACATTTAGCTAGACACAAAAAATCTGTTAAAAGCATATAAATTTAAGACAGACGAAAAATGAAAGTAGACATATATATTTGGAACGGAGGGAGTATGAATGAATATATAAAAGGAAATATTTCCTCTATTCATGTTTATGTGTCTTCATTTAATTTTTCCTCTAGCAGACTAAAGCAACGCGAGTCAATTGTCAAAATAACACTCTCCAAAAAATAATTCTCAAGAAAATACTATTTCAAAAATAATTATCAAACTAACACTCTTTTTGTCACCTATACACTTATTCATTAAATGAATATCTACATGGAAAATAAATTTTATTTTTGCATTTAATTTTACTAATAGCGGAATAAAAAATAAAAAAAATATATATTTTTTTTAGTTAGAAAATACAAAAAAATTACTTCAATAACAAAGCAAATAATAAATATATTTTTAGAATTCTTATTTGAAAAATACTGGAAAAAAGTATTTTCAACCTAATTGCAATAATAATTAAAATAATAAAAACATAACAATGTTCTGTACTTTTATATAAAAAAATAAATTTTTTTGTTTGAAATATAATTAAATATAAAATTAAAGTAATAAAAAATATGTTATTTTTATTTAGAAACACGGCACATGTACAAAATAAACAAAAAACCAACAAACATATTCTATCCTTTTTTTTAATTTGGAAATGTGAGTTTATTACAACAAAGTGTTTTGCTTTGTAATTAAGTAAATGTACTAAATAAAAAAGTATTTTCCATGTAGATATTCATTTAATAAATACAGTTAAGCCTCGAGAAAGTAATAATATTGGGATCGAGAAAAAATATTTATTTAACGAGGTTATTACTTTATCGAACATTATTTTAGTGCATTAACCCATATCGGGACTGGAATAAATTATTATCTTAACAAAAATATTATTTTATTGAATATTACTTTATCGATGTTTAACTGTAAGTATATAGGTGAATATTATTAATTCTAATTTGGATGAATTGGTCCATTTATTAACTTTTTCGTTAGTTGACCGTTAGTCAACGAAAATTTAGAAAAAAATAATGAAATAATATATGGATTTTTTTCTGAAATAACATTAAAATAAAATCAAGAAATTAAATAAATAAATAAATAATTTTCAGAATAAATTTATAAAAATATAAAATTTTAAAAAATGGACAGATAAAACATTAGAAAATTTGATTTAAAATAATTTAAAAGAGAGTTTAAGATTTATAAGGTTTAAAATAATTTAAAAGAGAGTTTAAGATTTATAATTTAAAATAATTTATAAGGTTTAAGATTTTAGCTCCTACAATTTAATACCAATAAAATTATTTACTTGTCTTTTTTTTTAATTTAAATATTTAATTTTTATTTTTAAAATTATTTTCAATAGTTGGATAAATTAGTCCCCAAAAAGTTATTCCAGAAAACCATTATATTATTTCATTATTATTTTAAAATTTTGTTGACTAATTGTTAACTAACGAAAAATTTAATGAAAAGACCACTTCATCCAAATTATCATAGCTCAGGAACTAATTAACTTAAAAATAAAAATTAGAGACCAATTCAACCAAACTAGCATAATTTGGGGACCATTCAATTTTTAATGAGGTTCCCATACTAAATACCGACAATTACACTTTTTAATTTTTTTTACTATATAAATTATAGTTATTGCATGCATCCAAACATAATTAAATTATTAAATTTAAGTATTTATACTAATAAGTTATTTCTATAAATTATATATTTAAAATGTTGCTCTGTATTAATACACATTGCAATAATTATATATACTAATCATATTAATTGGACGGAACAAACAATAAAATAAATTTTGAATACATCACTTACTATATATGAGCTCCAAAAATAAACGTAATAATATTTAATAAACTGAGTTTGTATATAATATATTTATGAATTACAATATTTTAATTTTATTATGTTATTATAGGTTATTAAAGCCTCAAGCTCCATTCATTTCATGAAAGATCGGACCCATTTAAAAAAAATTGATATGAATTACACATATATACACTAGAAAGGCCCAAATATAATAAAAGTTAATTTGATTATAATAGTTTATAATTTAAGGTTTAGTATAAAAGTTAATTTGATTACCCATCATCAAAACAAAAGATAAATCTTGGAATCATGACCTAATTGTATTTCTAATTTAATTAAAAACAAAAGTATAACTTGAGATACAATAGCGAGAACATATTTTAAAAAACAAGTGAAATTATAACAAGCATTATGAAAATAATTTAAAAGATTATCTACTCCGCTGTTTATTAGTATAAGCTAATATTTTAACATAAATATTACATATATTTCTTTAGCACAGTATAAATTACAAATACGATACAGTTTACAAATTACAATAATTTGATAGTTGATATATAACTCGAAATAACATACAAATAGATACATATATATTACTCCCTCCCTTTCCTATTTATCAAAATGAGTATAATATAGAACTATAATTTATAACATTTTACTATAAAAAATTAAATATATTTATAGCCACCTTCCTATTTATCAAAATGTTACTCTTAAAGAATGCCAAAATAACTTAAAAAATATTCACAAATGCAAGTACACACATATACATATATCTACTCCCTCCATTCCATTAATAGTGTAGCGTATGTTATTTGATTTTTGAGTAATTAATTTGTGGTCACAAATTCTTTACCTTTTTTAGAAACAAAACAATAATAGTAAGACCCCTATTTTGGGAATACAAGACACTAATAATGGATTGGAAGAAATATATATATATGGTGTGAATCTAATAAAAATCTCAATAAAAGATAGAAAACTTACCATTTCTTTAGAAGTGCATCGGAACTTGTGGACAGAGTTTTTATGCTTGAAAAAGAATTGGTAATAAATCGAAAATATTTTAAATCAAATAGAGGAAAAACAAAAGTATAACATGAGATACAATAATAATACAAGGTCATTTAACAAAATAATTTAAAAGAGGACAATCTAGTCCTAAGTTCTTTAGTGTATATGATAATAATTTAAGCTGGAGCCTAATTAAAGAACTAAGTCACGCTAGTATGTAGGCCTAATTCTCCCAGCGGTAAAGCTCAATTCAACTTATTTTAACCCTTACTATCTATTGTACATTCTACTTAAAACTAAAAAATAAATACATAGTGCAAATTATAATTAACTCTAAAGTAAAATTCAATCTAACTTATTCTCCCCATTGATGAAGCATGAAATAATTCTTAATAATCATTCTATAATGTAGTGTAAATTATAATTTACTAGAAATAAAAAATTTGGAATTTGGGATTATATTAAAACTTTATAAGTACTATAATTAAGCTATCCTAACTAAATTGTACAAGTAGCATCTAAAATAGCAACGAGTAAATCACGAAAAATAAAGAAAAAGGAGCGTATAGTTCCAGAGAACTTACCTGCCCAAGCTTACAGTTGGTCCATCAAATCTCTATTGAGCATCTAACACACTGGCGTATGTAGATTTACAACCATATTCCCATATATTCACAACCTGAATCAAAGTGGATTTAGCTTCTCCTAAGCTGTAGGAATTGGAAGATTTGGTCACGAAATGAAGAAGCACGATACATCATGTCGTTTATATACAATGTATTAACAAAAACAATTCCAATAATTATATATACTAGTCATACAAATTGCTCGAAAGAAACAACAAAAATCTCGATATAAGATAGAAAACTTACCCTAAGTGTTACTTGCATTTCTTCAGAAGTCCACCAAGACTTGTGGACAGAGTTTGTATGCTTGAAAAGTATTGGTAACAAATCAAAAGGATTTTACATCTAAGACAAAATAAAAGCAAAAGTATAACATGAGATACAATAATAATGTAATGTGATATGACAAGCATTAAGAAAAATAATTTAAAGGAGGAGAATCTAGTCCTATGTTTATTAGTATACGATAATATTTTGAAATTAAAATTAAACATATTTGTAAATTCAAAAGTAAATTTAAAGGCCTATTTAAAAACAACTAAGCTTTTAGGCATAAGTGTAGTGTAAGTTCAATCGACCTTATTCTCACCCTTAAACATCTAGTGTAAGTTTTATTAAACTAAAAAGATAAGTGTAGTGTAAATTATAATTAACTATAAAGTAAAGCTCCGGATAACTTATTCTCACCCTTGATGAAGAAAAAAAAAATTAAAAAAGGACCTGCAAAAAGTAATTCTCAACTCATTAAATTAATAATCATTCTATAACTATGTAGTGTAAATTATAATCAACTATAACATAAGAAACTTGAAATATAGGATAACTAAACTTTATAAGTATAATTAACATACTATTTATCATAATTATATTAGGGTTTATATGCGACCTACATAATATTAACAATATTTATGTACTATGAACACAAGAACATTGCACTAATTATATATGCTAATCATATTAATTGGACGAAACAAACAATAAGATAAGATATAAGGTAAAAAAACTTACCATGAGCATCACTTGCATTTCTCCAAAAGTGTTCTTCGAAAGTACACCGGGACTTGAGGACAGTTTGTATGCTTAGAAAATGTTACATTGATATAAACAATAATAAAATAATGATCACAACCTATTTAATATAGAGGCTAATCTAATCCTCTATTTACTATATGATAATATTTTAACATGAATTATTATTAAATACATTTGTTACTTCAATTTATTAATTATAAATAAATTAATATTATTGATGCAGTACTACGAATGTAACAGACGATAAATATTTTTCAACTTATTAGAGTAAAATCATTCTATAAAACATGGTGTAAATTATAATTAGAAAATTAATTTATAAACAAAGTATATGTTATAAGTCAGTTGCATATACACATGGACAACTCAGATGAAAGAAAAAAACAAAATTGTAGTTTTTGAAATTAAATTAGTAAGAAATGACAAAAAAAAAGAGTAAATCAAGAACAACAAAAGAAGAATGACTTGTTTTTATATAAATTCCGGGAATACACCTGCTCAAGCTTAAATTTGGTTCGCGAATCTCCAATGAGCATCTAACACACTGCAAATAACAAACACAAATTACCCAAGGTCCGAAGCAAGAGAAATTAGTCTCAAAACATCATTCACGAGATGTAAAATAATATACATATATATATATATATATATATATTTCCTAATTAATGATCAAAGAGTACAAATCTAATGCTGGCATTTTGAAGGACTTATCATTACAGTTTTGACACCTTAAAAACAATTAGTGGGTTGAAGCTACCTAAAGTAAAAAAATACAACCATTCTATAAATATATAGACAATTATGACCAACTATCCAACTATACTTTATAACTATTGTATAACAAAAAATATGAATATCATGATTGATCTAAAACACTATGAATAATAAAAATACATTTGCCGAGTGTTTCGTGAAAATATAGTGTTATATCTGCTGCTCCTTGTGCAAAAAATAATTTATTTTAGTGAAGGTGAAGATAGAATCGATGAAGCCTATATTAATTCAATTTTCACAAGATAGCCTATAACTTTAACATGAAAAAAATGCTAAACATTACCTCTTCCATGTTAAAAATTAAAAAGACTACTGCCCGATCTTCTTCCCATGCTTCTGATCAAGTGATAACTTGGAGAAAAAGGGGATGCTGCCGCAAATGTAGTTGCAGCGTAGATTTACAATCATTATCCTATACACTCACAACCTGAATTGATATACCAAAATTAGAGGATACAAAGATAATATATATACCAGTGAAATAAAAAAAAAAGATGAATTAAAGCACAAAAACACTACAATGATGCATATAGTTATGCGTTTATGGTTTCAGCTAAACAGATTTCCTATGGGTACAGAAAATCCAGTCCTTTATGAGCAGACTGACTATGAATGATTACATTAGTATTAAGTTATCTTTTTTTAGGGTTCATGCACGCTTTTGTTTTTCACAGTGCCCCACACCCTAACATAGATATCATTACCACCAGAGAAAACCTCAACTTTAAACTCAACTGAAAAATCAACTTTCCACCTGGTTAGAGGATAATCAGAAAATTCGGCTCCATTTTTTATAGCATGCATGGCGAACAATCAAAGAAGAATAGAACTATCATGGTTATACATGCATGATCGATCAAGGTAAAAAGCGCATTAAACTCAAATTCAATGAACAACAATTCTTCAATTAAGTGTGGGTAGATGTTATACTAGGATTGAAGTAAATTTTTTTTTTTCTTTTCCAAACGATCCCACACTCTAATAGTCGTATCATTACCAACCCCTTCATGCTCGACTCAAAATAAGTTATCCAGATGGTTAGAAGACTCACAAGTCAGAACATGAACGGTGTACTCTCATTCCTCGACGTCATTGCTGCCAGATTGCTGGCTATATCTTCGCAACACACCCCCTGCATCAACCAACAACACATGTTATTACACATCCATTCATAATAATAAGATAACATGAAACACAAGACTAATTAATTGTGTGTCTCGTCGGCATTGTAGTAGCAGCCCTGGTCCTTGGCACCCATCACCAGTTTTCTCCACTCACATGCACTCTTTGACAGCGTCTCACCGTTTCCTAGTATGATCAAGCAGTACCTGAAGAAAAAAAAAGCAGAATACATATTAACCCTACGAGGAAAGCCAACAGAGCCAATCATATTGCTCCATACTGTGGAGATGATTATTATATCTTCTTCACTACCTTGAAACCCATCAACAACTTTTACATTTACATAAATTTTGTAAGTCTTCCCGAGTCCTTCCAGAGATTTGAGCTTTGTACAAAATATGCACCCAACCCCAACCTTATGTTTGCTCTTCATACATTTTATGAGAGTGAAATAAAATAATAAAAGTTAAATTTTACTCTAAGAAGCCATTTTAATGAATGACTCTACATTTATGGTGGTTGGATACTACCTTACAGACCATGGACACTTTGGCTTTGTTCATTAAATTGTGCCTTCTATCAAACTCCTCTGTCATATTGGCTACATTAATGAATGAATAGGTTCCAATCGGCAGAATTGTCTCTCATAAGTTGTGTTAGGGCACACACATGGCTACTGTTCATCTCCCTTTGATGGTGGTAGAGGAAGTGGATTTAGCTTCTCCTAAGCTGTGAACTAGAAAATTTGGTGCATGATAAATTAAATCAAAAGGAAGAAGTACAATAATTCATGTCGTTCATATACAATGTATATATTAACAAAAACGCATCCAATAATTATATATGCTAAACATACAAATTGCGCGAAAGAGACAATAAAAATCTCGATATAAGATAGAAAACTTACCATGAGTGTCACTTGCATTTCTTCAAAAGTGCACCGAGACTTATGGACAGAGTTTGTATGCTTGAATCGTATTTTTAACAAATCGATAAGATTTTACATCCAAGAAAAAGTAAAAATAAAAGTATAACATGCCATACAATAATAATGTAATGTCATTTAACAATCATTATGAAAATAATTTAGAGGAGGACAATCTAGGCCTATGTTTATTAGTATATGATAATATTTTAAAATAAAAATTAAACATATTTGTAAATTCAAAAGTAAATTAATAATACTAAGTAATTATTAATTATAAATATATTAATCTTAAAGAATCGTGGTCCAATCATTTCATAAAAGCCAAGGCCTTTTTTTTTTTTTTTTTTAAACTAAGCTTTTAGGTCTAAAGCCTTCTCCACAGAAATACTCAATCCAGCTTATTCTCACCCTTAACCATCTAGTGTAAATTATACTTAAACTAAAAAAATAAGTGTAGTGTAAATTTTAATCAACTATAACTTAAAGCTCTGCCTAACTTATTCTCACCCTTGATGAAGAAAAAAAAAGGACTAGCATAAAGTAATTCTCAACTTATTACAGTAATAATCATTCTATAAATATGTAGTGTAAACTATATTTAACTATAAAATAAAAAAACTTGAAATATAGGATTATAAGTAATCTTTATAATTATAATTAACCTAGCTTGAATGAAGACACCCGAACGGCCCGACTTTCCCAAATTCCCACCACCGGCACTTCGCCTTTCCGGGTCTGGCTTCTCGCCCACCAAAAAGCAGATGGAGCAGGCTAAACTGGATAATTACGTTCTATCATAATCATGGAATTAAAAAGCGCTCGAGGCGTACGCCTCAAGGCCCGCCTCGGAGCGAGGCACCGGAAAAAAGATCTGAGGCGTACGCCTCGTTGAATTCGCTTCGCCAGGCCGCCTCAGTGCGTCGAGGCGCGCCTCGAGTCGACGGCTGAGGCGTCCGAACCATAAATTGGGGCCTATTTTCTTTGACCCATTCTTTAATTTCAACCAAATAATTCAAATTGGCCCAAATTTCATACAACCCATAAGTTAATTTTTCAAAATTTATCAAAATCGATTCAACCCTAATTGACTAAAACCCAATTTTCTTCCAAATCAAAACAATTTACCGTGAAACCTCCGCTGCCGCCCAGAAACCACCGCCGCCGCTGAAACGGCCGCCGCAGCGACTTCACGTCAGGTGAGTTGATTTTCTAGTTATGGTGAGTTGATTACACGCCGCTGCGACTTCACGGGAGATTGTAATCGAGTTTCTCTCAGCTGGATACAATACTTGCATTCTCTATTTTTTTTACTCTTATAACATGTGGCTGTGATATTGTAATCGAGTTTCTCTCAATTAATTATGAGTATTGTGAAATTGAGTATTGTGGAATTAATTATGAGCATTCTCCTGCTATTTTGGAATTAATTATGAGCATTAAGTAATTATTTACAATTTCGTTCAAGTGTTGGAAGTGCAAATAGAGGTAATTTAAACTAATTAATAATTTAAACTTTTTTGTATTATAATATATTGCTAATTTAATGTTTTAATGATGATGAAGATTGATGATGTTTAATTTGTGATGTTGAGATTTAAGAACTTATAACTCTTTGTGTTGGTGTGAATTAGTTTTTTTGTTGGTTTGAACTTGGAAGAAACTTGATTTTATGTGTTTTTGTGGTGTTATATGTTTATTAGGGGAAAAAATAGAATTTACGCCTCGATTTTACGCCTCGGTCCGCCTCGAGGCTTACGCCTCGTGACTCGTAAGGAAAATGCCTCGGAACCCATTTACGCTTTTTTGAACTTTGATCATAATTATGTTATGGCGTATATACAACCTACATAATATTAACAGAACTTATATAATATGAACACAAGAACATCGCACTATATATGCTAATCATATTAATTGGACGAAACAAACAATAAATTAAGATATAAAGTACTCACTCCGTCCCATAGATCTTGTACCATTTTCCTTTTTGGGTTGTCCCATAGATGTCCCATTTCCTAAAAAGTAAAAATTGTGTGGCTAAGAATTAACCACAATTTGAGGGACCCACAACTCTACACACAACCAACAACTATCCTTAATTCCCGTGCCGGAAAGTTATGGGACAACATCTATAGGACGGAGGGGTAGAAAACTTACCATGAGCATTACTAGCATTTATCCAAAAGTGGTCTTCGAAATTCACCGGGACTTGAAGACATTTTGTATGCTTAGAAAATGTTACATTGGTATAAACATAAAAGACTTTACGTTCAAAACAGTGTAAAAACAAAAGTATAATATGAGATAAAATAATATAATAATGAGAACAACCTATTTAATAAAGAGGCTAATCTAGTCCTCTATTTACTATATGATAATATTTTAACATAGATAATAAAATACTTTTGTTACTTCAAAAAAATACTAAATAATCATTTGTTAATTATAAATAAATTAATTTAGTTGACACATGACTACGAATGTAACACCATAAATTATTTTTCAACTTACTAAAGTAAAACCATTCTATAAAACATGTAGTGTAATAGTTAAATGAAATGATTTATCTTAAACATTTAAGTATGTGTTATAAATGCTTTACATATACACATGAATAACTTAGATGAATGACACAAGAAAATCTTCGACTTCTGAATTTAAATTAGGAAAGAATGATAAAAAAACAAGAGTAAATCAAGAACAATGAAAGAAGAATGACGTATTTATATATATTTCCTAGAATTTACCTGCCCAAGCTTAAAGTTGGTTCATAATATCTCCATTGAGCATCTAACACACTGTAAATAAGAAAAACAAATTACCGAAGCAAGATAAATTAAAATACAATTAGTGAATTAAAAAAAAAGAAAAAAACTACTGTATAACAATAAATATGAATATGATGATTGATCTAAACCACTGATGAATAATAAAATAGTTTCGCTGAGCATTTCATAATAACTGCCCCTTATGCAAAAAATAATTTATTTTTGTTAAGGTGAATCAAGAAAGTTTATATTAATTCAACTTTCACAAGATAGCCTAATAACTTTAAGCTGGAAATTGCTAAGCATTCAGAACTATGGATACATACCCAGAGCTGATCTTCTGATGCTTCTGAGCAAAACACTGGGAAAAAGGGAATGATGCAGCAAATGTACATACAACTTCTAGTGCTTCATACGCCAGTTTGTAAATTTACAACCATACTCCCATATATTCACAACCTGAATTTACAATCAAAATCAGAAGACACAACTACAACAATACCACAATACATATATATCTCAATAAAATAAAAAGGATGGATTAAAGCACAAAAAACACTATTATAGGAATGCATTTCAGGTTTCACCTAAACAGATTTCCTATAGGTACAGAAAATCCCGTCCTTATTAACAGACTGAATATATTAGTTATTACCTTATCTTTTTTCTAGGTTCCTGCACACATTTTCTTTTCACAGGATCCCACACCCTAACAGAGGTATCATTACCAAGAAAATGTCTAAATAAATTAATCTCTTTAAACTCAACTGAAAATAAGCTTTCCAGATGGTTAGAAGATAATCAGAAAATTAAGCTCCATTTATTATCAATTTATCATAGTTATGCATGCATGAGCAAACAATCAAAGAAAAATAGAAATATCATGGTTATGCATGCATGATGGATCAAGGTAAAAATCGCATTAAACTCAAATTCAATGAACAAAAATTCTTCTGATTCATGAGTAATGAGAATGAGCCACAATTCGATGAACTACCTTTGCATCATTCAATATATTGGTCATCCTATTTCCTTGCTAGCACAATCTCAACAGGATGTGTTTCCTGAACTTCCAACAAGATGATGGAATAGAGAGTCAAAAACCATCTACCATAAGCAAGAAAATGATGGTTCTAGCCTCAATTAACTTACAGAAAAGAGTATCAATCGCAGCAAGAGGGAAGACCACAAACCTATATCAGCCAATTAATTTCATTGGCCACTTGTATAATTTACACTCAATTCTGGCATTTGTTGTCACCTCCCCCTCCTATAGATAGAACCATATCTTCTTTCTTAATAGTTACTTGGCCAGTTAGTTGGGGATGTTGTTGCTGTTGCTGGTAAGCATTGCCTAGAATGCCTTGAGATTGTTGCAATAGATGATGGTGAACATTTGCTACAGCGGGCTGAAAATTTCAATAGGGTCCATGGCCTATCTGGGATGGGGCAAAAGCCACCTGACCTTGAGGAAGATTGTAGAAAGAACTTCTTTGCAAAGTAGAAACATCTCGACTAGGGGTAGTAAACCATACATCAGAACCTACATTCTGCTACAAATGTGAACAACAACATGATATTAGTTATTCTTCCTATAACATCAAGGAGAACATATGAGACAGAGGACAGAAGAAGCCTCTCTAACTAAGAAGCATGAATGGTCTAAAAAAAACAAAAATGTTCATAATTTTAAGCTATATCAATGTGCATAATGTTACTAACTTCAGGCGACATCTATCTGAAGACATAGAACAAAAATATTAAATCACCGGATGCTTTACGTCAGGTTAGCAGCCTGAACCTTAAACGAGGGAATTCAAACACAGTTTGCATGAACCAATATAACAAACATGATGTTATATGAATGGAGGCTAGTTTATTGTCGCTATGCCCTTTAGTGAATTTAATGGTACTTGGCGTATGATAAAATGGAAGACAAAACAGAATCGACAACACAACAACACAAGCATTATTGGAAGGGTTACATAAGAATCTAAATATATAAATCTTGCTGAACTAAACTGTATCATAATATTTGCTAAATGTTATTCTTAATGTCTCTTAAAAAGAGAGTAAACAGAAGATGAATTATAAGAGGCAATTATCTTTCTCTGTTTACATTCATTGACACCATTCTCCACCCAAAGATGATTTCTTGGCATTCTAAGAATTAACAGCAGACATGGTCCAACATTATTCAATTCTAGAGACACCTTTAATTTGTTATCCAAGCTTTTTTTTGTATATAGCCACGAAAACTATCCACTAAAGATATACCATATGATGAATCCAGAAAGCACTATCAACAGGACATAATAATATGTTGTTAACTCTTTAACCAATGCATGTATCACATCACAATTTGAATATGCGAGTTCATCTATAATCAAATTTATATACAAGCAAAATACATGGCTAGAGGGATACTACTCCTTTGAGCACACACATAGATTGGAGGAACGTTGTTGAACCCATGAATGTTCTAACAATGAATATGATATGTTCAGAACAAACATAAACTGAAATAGAAACCTAGGGAAGAAACAAGCACCTTAATTCTTGATCGTTCACGCTTCATCAATAGTCTTAGTGGATTTTGACATTGGTGGACTTTTATCACATGGAAGACCATTTTGGTTAATGTCAAGAGCAAAGGAGGCATCAATCAAAACTTCCAAAACAAAACCCAAGTTTCTCAACTTTGAACATGTAGGTGATTGGGAATAATCACATTTTGGCTCTCCAAAATGAACAATTCCTCTAACTTGTGCAACTGTAGAGGGCCTTTCTTTGAAGTAGGGACAATAGGAGTAGTCAGCAATTGGGATAACTTCCAATGGACACTACAGAGACATCTGAAGAAGGAGATGCAGTGGCACTCTGACTAGCGCTGGGGTCTGCAGATTTTGGCTTCCACTCTTTGCTAGGACCCACTGTTTCAAAGACGCAACAAATACTATTAGCAATTCGTGGTTCATATTAAACATCAAGAGTTCGACGCGATTGGAGTAAAATCATTGTTCAAGAAATTTTCTTGCATCTGACACCCAATTAACGATGCAATTTATTTTGAAATAAAATCAATACAAGAACACATATATGAAACTTTAACATATGTATATGTGAGTATAAGCTAGGAAAAGGAAAAATACAACCAATAAGACCAATAATAAAAATACTGCCAATTGCAAACATGAAACTCGTGAACAATAATTCTTCGCAAAAACTATTCAGTTAGTTCGGCAACCATCAAGCAGGAAAATTTACCGTATCAGAGAACATGCCAACTTTTAGAATTGCCTCGTAAAGATACATACATTTTTTGTGGACATTGAGACCAATTGTTGTTGTTAGATGAAGGCCTACTACCACCAGAAACGCCATCAGTAGAAGATGGAGTTTGTACAGACTCTAAGTGCTGATTCGGTCTAACTTTCAGTCGTTTGGCATCTTCTGTTCAACATTGGTAATTACAACCACTGTAGTAGCTACTACAGAAACAAAAAAGTTCCATTAGTTACAACATATGGTACAGCAAAAAGGACTCAATGTTCTGACAATGAGAATAGATGCATAAAGCAAACATAATTAGCATACATATTCTGGGAAAAGCAGTTTTGTCCCCGATAGGTTTGCCATCAAATATTTAACCAGGGACTCTCTGGTTTACCACTTCAGGCCGACTTCTGACTGCTACCTACTGCACTAGGGGGTGGAGAATCTTTTCTAGGATTCAAGCACCTTTTTTTTGGGTCCCACACCCTAACAGTGGTATCCAGAGAAAACCTCAAAGTAAATTAATCACTTTAAACTCAACTCAAAATAAGGTTTCTAGTTGGTTAGAGGATAATTAGAAAATTAGGCTCCATTCATTATCATAGTAATGCATTCATGGGCGAACAATCAAAGAAGAATAGAATATGATGGTTATACATGCATGATGGATCATGGCTCAAGGTAAAAAGCATATTAAACTCAAATAAATGAAACAATTGTTCAATGAAGTGGGGATTGATGTTTTACTAGGATTGACTCTTTCTTTTTCAAACAATCCCACTCTCTAATAGTGGTATCATTACCAATCCCTTCATGCTCAACTCAAAAGAAGTTATCCAGTTGGTTAGAGGACTCACAAGTCAGAACATGAACGGTATAGTCTAGTTCCTCGATGTCCCTTTGCATGGATCAGAGATCACCCTAATAACACACCCCCTGCATCAAACAGCAACAACCGCAGATATTGTAATAGCTGCCCCGATCCTTGGCATCCATCACTAGTTTTCTCCAAACACACCCAGTCTTTAACAGCATCTCACCGTTGTCTAGTATGATCAAGGTGTACCTGAAGAAACAAAAGCAGAATGCATATTAGCCCTCTTAGGATTATCAAGAAAGCCAACGGAGCCATTCATATTGCTCCGAACTGGGGAGATGAATATTACATCTTCTACTTCTTCATTACCTTGAAACCCATCAACAGTTCATACATTTACAGGTTCCAAATTGGCATAATTGTCTCTCGTAAGCTGGGTTTGTGCACACCCATGCCAATTGTTCTTCTCCCTTTAATGGTGGTAGAGGAAATGAATCTAGCTTCCCGTACGCCTTTCGGAACTGTAAGCTTAAACTCGCTCTGTCCCTTCCATACATCTCATCAAACTAAAAAATATTCTAGATTTTTGAGCAACATACTTGAGAAGAGCAAACGATCGTGATCCATTAATTAGATAAAAATTAGCCAGCATCTCATCAAACCCAATAAATAATTAAAATCAAATGAAACAAGACTCACTCCCTTGGTAGTTTATCGCTCAATTCACTCTATTTCATTTAAGAAGCCTCACTGCCCTCGGATCATATATCACTCATTTTACTCACATTTAAGTAGGGTAGTATATACACTCAAATCAAAACAAAGCATGACATTACCATAGGTTTGCTCTTATATCAAATCTCCGCCACGAATTATAAATATGAACTCTAAACTAGAATCAAGGGGTCTTTATTTTGGTTGTAATGTGGCTTTTGGTCAAGGGTAGGGAAAAAAAGGAAATTATAAGGGCTAAATATCAGGTCAAGTGACGCGAAGAAATAATGATCAACATTCATGACTCATCTTAACTTCTCCTTCCTTTCTGTTCACAATCTCTTCACAACATCAACCGCCAACCAAATATATAACGTTTCTTAATCCTTTTTCTGAAGTGAGGTAGCTCCATTTACTTCATATCAAGAGAACCGTCTTCTTCACATATTTCCAACTTCAAGAGAACTCAACAATTTCTATTTTTCTTTTTCATTCTTATTCCTATCCTTTTTTTTTTTTCCTCAAAGACTTTTTTCTGATTCAGACTTTGAACATCAATTCCTTTCTTGCTTCCTATTTCTTCATATCTCAACTTGTATCCTTGCTTTTCAAGGATCAACAATCCTTTTTTTTTTTTTTTTTGCTTTTCCCAATCCTTTTTTCTCCTTCTCCTTCTCCCGCTCCTTTTTTTTCTCCTTCCTTTCTATTCAAAAACTCTTCATAGCATCAACAGGTAACCAATATATAACAATTTCTAATCCTTCTTTTTGAAGCAGAGCAATTCCATCTCCATTATATCAAGAGAACCACCTTCTTCACATATTTCCAGCTTCAAGATAACTCATCAATTTATTTATTTTTCTTCTTTTTCCAACCTTTTTCCTCTCTGACTTTTCTTGTTACTCACTGTGAACTTGAATTTCTTTCTTGCTTCCTCATTTTGCTTATTTCAACACGTATCCTAACTTTTCAAGCATCAACAATCCTTTTTTTTTTATTTTCTCCTTTTCCATCCTTTTTTTTTTCTCCTTCCTTTCTATTCAAAATCTCTTCATAGCATCAACTGGTAACCAATATATAACCTTTTTTAAATCCTTCTTTTTGAAGCACAGTAACTCCATCTCCTTCACATCATCACATATTTCCAACTTCAAGATAACTCTAACTCACGCACATTAAAAAACACTTCCTTATCTTGCATCTCATTCAACATTCACTTGACCATAGGGTTCAAAACAATGGATAAAACAAATAAAAAGGATATGGCTCAGCATATAGAAGATTCATAAGAAAGGAAAGGCTAAAAGATCAAAATGGTTTTCTAGGGGAAAATAGTAGAAGGTAGGCTTAGAAAAGGGCAAAAGGGTTCATCCTAGGTGCCCCTATCATATTCAAGAATGGATTCAACTATGTGGTCTCAAAATGCATAACCGAGCAAGTTCTAGAATGAACATACAATGTATGATTCACACAGCAAAAAAATATTTGGAGCATAAATGTAGAATGATTGCTCTTAGGCTCAAAAGCTCACAAAGGGATATAGGTATGTGAAGCCTTGCACATTATCAGTCAAATCATTATCAAGATCAATGAGATGCTTTCAAATTAATATCCAACAAAAAGATCAACCACGCACGCTCTTCGTCAATTAAAGATGACTACAACGCTTGGTGAAGGATGCCAACATTTGCTTTTGCGAACCCTGATCACAAAAATTTAGGATGTGTTAACAAATGGTAGTTGTATGAAGAAAACAATTCATGTTTTCCTTCTCAAACGTAAGAAAATAGAATAAACAAAATCAAATAGCATTGAAACTACCGAAAGTATAAGTCCTGTAATACACAGGGTGGTGCCATATTATTGGCATACTCCCACCACCACTTATAATTGACAATTATAAGTATAAGGTTCGAGCACATTATAAATCTCTCCATAATTTTCTATGTTGATAAAATAACATACTGTAACAACATATGTCATTAGTAAAAATTAGGTTAATCACTAGAAAGTTTGTGGAAGTGCATATAAAGAGATGGTTTAAGCATGTCAGAATTTATATTATTGTAAAATGAGTATTTGACATTGGATATTTGTAATAATATTAAATGTAACTATCAGATGTGATTTTTAACAATGGAAGTACGAACTCTTTAGTGCATCAACTTCTGTAATTTTATCAGTGCATCACATGACTATTTAGGTCCCTAGAACTAAGGGTCCACTCCACGTTAATAAAAGTTCAATCAAATATGATATATCGCAAAAATTCAAGTGAAAAGTCTGTCATTCAGGCATGACACTTATTGGTGCCGCGAACGGTCTAAAATAGTGTCACACAGAAAAATGAATTTTATTTTAAACTTAATATAATATTCATAATTTTATTTTATTTTAAATATTCAAATTTCCATAATCTACCTTCCTTTTCAATATGCAGTCAACACCTTCAAAAATCAAGACTATTCTGGGTGCAAAAGAATAAACATTTTCACATTTTATTTACATCTATACGTATTCCCCATGTTGATCAACTAAGAAAATTGGCTAGTTCAAGAACAAAATGATAACCTATACACAATGTATAAAATCATGAATCAAACACAATTTCTTGACAAAATAAACAAAACTTCTAGAGCTTATAATATCGGTGCAGCTGACTTCTACCTAGCTACAAGAGGTAAGATGTATGATTGAATGATCTTATTAAATAAGCTACACTGGAACCAGTTATACATGGAATATACAAAATATGAATAGCATAAACTAAGAGCTTCTAGAAAACCTACCACGTGAACCATCACAACAAGATCAGCTTTGCCTCAGCCAAAATGTCAGATGACCTGAGATTGAGAAACAAAGCTGTAAGAATGACATATTAGAAGTACATTACGTGATAGGAGACTAAGAGGTTAGAAGGCTTTACTGAATACATTCAGTGAGGAAAATATCCAGATTCGGACCTCAAACCCCATACCAATGGAGCACTAAAGTCATATCCTTTAGAAGATTACAAACCTGAACCAAAAAGGCAACGCCTACTATCTCAAGGACTATGGAAGCAAAAAAAAAAAAACTATTCAAGAATAATAGCCTCGGGATGAAAACACACCGTTTCAACAGTTCGGGCATTTGTTATATTCCCTTTAACTTGAATAGCACTTCTATAGGAGCCATAAGCTGGAAATCAATGGCCACAGTACAAAATTATAAGGATAACTTGGTTCAGACAACAAAAATTATAACCGCTAATCAAAGATTCAGAATAACATAATATAAAATAAAAATATAAGGTTTTCAAGATATGAAGGTTGAGTGAATAATTCAAATAAACACCAACATGCGAGAGAATACTTATAGAGGTCATTCAAAAATATAAGCAAGATGCAATAGTATAAAATTCACAAAAGCGTACTTGGAATCAGGTGATATCTATGCTGGGCAATAAAGTTTTTGACTCAAAACCTCAATACGGTTAACTTCCATGTCAGATATAGGTTTGAACTAATATTCAAGTAAATAATTTATACTCACTCACAATTCATTACCAAAAAGAAGAAATATAGTAAGATTAAGCACCCAAATAAATAAATAAAAGTAAAAATAGAGCATTATAGGAGATCAAACCTTAAAAACGTTAGGCCTTCTTGGATGCAACACATCAATGATATACACAAAATCAAAACTAAAATAAAATAAAAACTAATTCTCATTATAACGAACTAGCTACCAGAATATTCAATTATTAAAAAACCCATACAAGAGAAACAAATAGTGAATACATAATGATGAACGAAAATTGAGCAATATATTCGAACTGAAGGCGAGAAGTTTGAAGCAACTCAATTTATTTCCTTGAGCGGTACAAAATTCGGCACATGCACATCATAGGACTTTCTTGACAATTGAAGAAAACGAAACAAAAGAAAACACAGAAGAAAAGTGGTAATAAAACCGAAGATGCAAACCTCTACAGAAGTACTGGGTGAGACTGTAAGATTCTTTTGTCCGCCATTTCTCTGTAAACGAGGAAGAACACAAGTAATTACGGTGCGCCGATGCCTATTGCCGCTGCTCTTGGGTTTTGTCGTCTGCTTTTAAAGAAGGCGAAGGACGAGGCATTAATCATTATATGATGGGTTGAGAATCAAATACAACAGCATCTGAAAAGAAAATTGATCGAAGAAGAAATCATAAGATGGGACGAATGAATAGAAGGGCAAATACCTGCATAAGGGAAATTTGGGGAAAGAGACGAATTGAAGAATGAAAATGAGATTCTTTCGGAAATATGAGCCGTTGTTTGAAATCTTGAATCAAAAATTTGAAATTTGAAATTTTGTATAGTGAAAATTTGGAAAGGAACGGTTGCGTGAAAAGGAAAACATTTGTAGTGAATGATATTTTAAGATAAGTAAGTAATAGATTTAATTGTCATCTTATATCTTATATCTTATCTTATCTTATCTTATATAATTCCTTAAAAGCTTTAGCCAGTTCCCACTGTAGCCGGGCATCCCATCGATGAACAGCGCACTACCCTCCTACCCTCGTCGACTTTCTATAGCCCTTACGATTCCTTATAGCCCTTACGACTTTTCTCCCCGTTTTTCGGCTGCTTCTCAATTTCGTCTTGGTGAAGTTTCTTTTAGCCCTAAGGAATTTAATCCCTGGTTTTTGGCTGCCGTTCGTTTTCTTATTTGCGAAGTTTTCATCGTTTTCAGGAACTGAAATTGAGGAAATCGTCAACACAAAAATCAATCGATGTGGAGCAGAGATTTAGATATAGAAGCCACTGAAGAATTAGCCTTCGAATTTGATCCATAGATGGCGACTTCGGCTTCTTGGTCGGAGAAATCCGCGGCGACGCCGTCCGTTTTCTTATTTGCGAAGTTTTCATCATTTTCAGGAATTGAAATTGAGGAAATCGTCAACACAAAAATCAATCGATGTGGAGTAGAGATTTAGATATAGAAGCCATTGAAGAATTAGCCTTCGAATTTGATCCATAGATGGCGACTTCGGCTTCTTGGTCGGAGAAATCTGCGGCGACGCCGCGGAGCGCCGTAACAAATTATGTATCCCCAGACCTAGGTTCTGCTAGGGTTTTGAAAACTTCTATAGCCCTTACGATTCCTTATAGCCCTTACGACTTTTCTCTCCGTTTTTCGGCTGCTTCTCAATTTCGTCTTGGTGAAGTTTCTTTTAGCCCTAAGGAATTTAATTCCTAGTTTTTGGCTGCCGTTCGTTTTCTTATTTGCGAAGTTTTCATCATTTTCAGGAACTGAAATTGAGGAAATCGTCAACACAAAAATCAATCGATGTGGAGTAGAGATTTAGATATAGAAGCCACTGAAGAATTAGCCTTCGAATTTGATCCATAGATGACGACTTTGGCTTCTTGGTCGGAGAAATCCGCGGCGACGTCGTCTGTTTTCTTATTTGCGAAGTTTTCATCGTTTTCAGGAACTGAAATTGAGGAAATCGTCAACACAAAAATCAATCGATGTGGAGCAGAGATTTAGATATAGAAGCCACTGAAGAATTAGCCTTCAAATTTGATCCATAGATGGCGACTTCGGCTTCTTGGTCGGAGAAATCCGGGGCGACGCCGCGGAGCGCCGTAACAAATTATGTATCCCCAGATCCAGGTTCTGCTAGGATTTTGAAAACTTCATTAAGCGACGAAACTATATGGAAGAGGCTCAAAGAAGCAGGTTTTGATGAAGAGTCGATTAAGCAGAGAGATAAGGCGACACTCATCGCTTATATTGCCAAATTAGAAGCCGAGGTATCGTTTCCCTGCGTTTTCTTTTTTCTTCAACTCAAAATAATATGCTTGCGTTTGAATTTGTATAATATTTGTTTATTATGATGTTTTTCTTAAGTGTCGAGTTCATGAATTTGCTATAGTTACCTCCCTTTTAGCCTTTTGTATAAATATGTGATTTCTACTTATGAACAGTCGCTTTGTGCATATCATATTGATGATTGGATCCATCCTACCCAACTGCCATTCAGGTAAGAGAATCTTAACTTAGCTTTATACTGTTCTCAAGCACATCTTCTTTATTTTTATGGGATGGGCTTTGTATTTCCTATTAGATATGTAGGATATTCAATTTGCTTAAGGAAAGAAGTTGGTTTGCATGTTCGAGATACTCTGGGACTTTTCAGTCTTCATCAGTTTGAAAAGATGGAACAATTCTGTATAGTCATTGAGCATGATGAACCTGAGGAAATTCAATCGCTGCCTCCAAGAATTGAGCCTCTGGTGTTGTGGCAGCAGGAAGATACCAAGGACCTAAATACTGACTTTACTTATAACTGTAGATATATTGCTCGTCAAATTTCTCTAGCCCCATCAAAGGTAGAGCTCAACAGGTTTTCTGCTTTTGATACACAAGTTTAAGATGTGAAGATTGAAACTAAAAGAATATCCCCAGCACTAGGGAGAGTCTTAAGATAAATTATAGACATAGTTATGACGAGCATCTTACTGAATATTGTTTTGCATCATTCATGAAGATAATAAGATTTTCTATCACTTTCCAGGCCCGCTATTTATGAATTCAGTATTTACAGCTGGTGATTAATTCAACACATCAACCATAAGGATGAATAGTTTGTTAATTTATCACACCACTAAATTGGAAGGTTCATATGATTTTCACTTGCTGAGAAGGCATGCTATTTATGTTTGATTGTGTTTCTGGAATCCTCAGTGCTGAAAACATCAATGGATGCATTTTGGCTGATGATATGGGGTAAAAATTCAGTAATACACTGATGGTCTTTTGCGTTTAAGACTTTTCTAATTTATGTCTCTTCTTGTTGCCTGTTCTAACGTTTGGTTTTTCCTCTTTCAGGTTGGGAAAGACCTTGCAGTCAATCACTTCTTCGTCAGGGATTTGATGGGAAACCAACGGTTAAAAATGCAATAATCGTGACTCCTACCAGTTGCAACATCTTGCTCGACGACATCATCGAGATCTCAAAAATCATGCGCTCACGTTCCATGGCCAAGGAATTGAGCGGGTCGGGATATGTGGACTTGCCTTTCCGTTGGTTGTACTGTCGCTCAGTTCCTCTAATCTACACTCTTGCTCTTCCTCTTAGTAAGTTCTCCAAGTTTCTCGTTTTAAGATTAGAGAATTTGCACCATTTGTCGATTTTGTGTGTGTTTTTGTTGAAACATTATGCTAATGGTTATGTTATGAGGGATCGGTTGTTAACTGCAGTATTGGCAGGAAATTTTGCTCATGGGATGTTCTTGGTCTATGCATTTTTTTCTTATCTTAATGTGTGCACATTTATTTCTTAATTAAGGATGTTTTTGTGTTCGATGCTAATAAATTTTCTGAATGGGAATGATTAATCTTATCGTAGAAGCTGAATAGTTAGTTGAAGATTTGGCAATTTAGAAAAATTATGTAGGAATTGCTAAGTTAGTATGTTTTTCTGATTGTGGTATGAGGGAAACAATAGCATGTAATAAATTTTGTAGTTCTTATATGTATTTCATATACATGATGGGGATGCTAAAAATTTCTAAAAGCTGGTATCTTTTTTCTGTGAAATTATTATTGCAACCAGCTAAACATTCCCTATCAATTTGTGTCTGCTGTCTCTGGCGCACTGAATGATGCGGATGCAAAGTATGACTTGGAAGGGTGGTTCCCAGCATTAAAGACTTATAGAGAAGTTGTTTCGTGCTCAAATTGCACGTGTTTGAGGCTATACAAAATAATTGAGTATTTATGAAATTGTTGCAGAGTAATAATAACAGCAACGCAGAGTACTATCTGTTGCATCCTTGAGAAGTAGCAGAAACAAAAGGGGGTGGACATACCCGAGGCTCTTCGACCATATATCGGTGGGAAAGCCTTCATTCTTTTTAAATCCCCACCAAAGATGCCAAATGAATGACCCGCGCTTTATTATTATTATTATTATTATTATTATTATTATTCATAACTCCATCTTTTTTTTTGGATTTTTACGCTTTCAAATTAGTCAGTTGGATTGTATAAATATATTAATAGAGATTTCTCACATTGTTTGTGTTTGGATTTGGGAATGATGACTTAGGTTGAATTGGGCGCATCTGGCTGCCGATGCCAGTGATTCGTTGTTATCGATTTCTACCAATCCCACCGCTGGTGAATTCTTTCACGGTACTATGTTGTTTTTTGTGTACCATTTGAGATTAGGAATGTTTTTGCTTTTTTCTGCGGTGATGCTTTACCCTTTCTTTTTTCTTTTTCTAATGGGTCCTTTTTATACTGTTGCAACTTGTTTCATTTCCTTGGAAAGTTATTGATCTGATTTTGGGAATTTTTTAGCTTTGTGGATATTCAGCGTTCATAATCATTTTTCTTTGTATATTTAATCTTTACTAATTTAATTTAATTTAACTTTTTTCTGTTTGTGGGGTAACTTAGATAGTGGATTAGTTCATATGATAGTGATTGTTACTTCCTAATAACTTGTTTTTAGTTAGTGAATAGTTTCCACAAGCAATGGATTTATTACAGTAACACATGAAGTAAAAGTAGTTCAAAGGCAGACTTTTGTCCACTCAATTTCTGGCATGGGGAATATAGGGTTACCTGATTGGAACAACTATTCTATTGGAGTTAAAACTTGGATATCTAAAAATTCTTATATTGTATTGCTTGAAAGATTTTTTTATTGTCTGCATTCTTCTATTTTCAGTTTGGTTCAAGAGAATGACATTTTTTTTTTTTTTGTTGACAAGGAACCCGCAGCCGCTACCTTTGGTGTGCACAGGGTAAACCTCGCTCCTGTGCAATAGCCTGCAAACCACACAGAAGAGTTAAACCACAAGAGAATGACATATTTTAGTTTTGTACAGGCCAGGGATATAGAGTAGTTCTCCCCAAGATATGCAAACGGGAGAATAGAATGTGTATAGGTGGAAGATTAATTCTTCAATTGTGCATGAATCATATATATTCCTTTTTTATTTTTCTCCTTTCCAATCTGTAACTAATATATATGCATTGTTTCTTACATAGATCCGCCCGTTCTCTACTGAGGCTCGTCGATAGATTCCCTGATCATCCATAGATTGGCACATTACATGATAACTTTTTGTGAGAATTTCTTACCTTTTCAAAAATTCTGATATTCATCTTCTAAATATTAACCTTTTCATTTAGGTGTATTGACATACTATATTTTTCGTTTCTAGTTGCTGCTTTCAGACAGACATTTGAAAATTTTCAAGACTACAAATATTTGGGTACGCGTATACGGATAGATGGGACTGTCGCGGGAGTAAGTTTCTTGGAAATCTGAACTTAAAATGTGGTTATTACCGTACTGTATTTGCATGGCTATCCATAGTTCTGCTTTAGACGGTGAGTGTGGATTCTTGGCTGCTAATTTGTATGCGAAGAGTGTATTCGGGGAGGATGCTCTGGTAAATGTTAGCGTGGAGAAGCAGGCAGATGAGAAGCTGAACGACGGATATATCGGGATACGGAGCAAGACTCAGGGAATCGCGCTCAGCTTGGGGGACAAGATCACTCTCAAGCAGAAGGGAGGAAGCTCATGGTAAATCCTCCTAACTTTATCTTGGGTGTGGCCTTGCTATGCAGCTTATATTGGTCATTTGTTCGTTATACTTCGTAACCTCATCGTGTTTCTGTTGTTCATCTCTTTGTTTGATCCAAGTGTTCTGTGGTATTATCAGCAGGTTTTGTGTTAGGGCTTTTTAGACTCATTGATGCTCATACTGGGATGTTGAGAATATGTGTTTACCTTTTGGATTTATGCTGCTTTGTAGTTTATAAAACTGGCGTAGAAAACAGGTTTTATAAACACTAAAAACTACTATGTCCGTCCCAACCGCATCTCAATTTATGTTTTTTCTATGTTTTTAGCTTCTATATATTCTAAAATAATTATTGTTAAGTTACATACTAATCTTACATATACGCGCCAGTTATAGTATTTGAAACACCAAAAACATTTCGAATAAACTTTTTAATTAAGCTGGCGTAGAAAACAGGTTTTGTAAACACTAATTCTTGCGCCGTCCGCGCCTCCCCTCCTACTACATCTACAAGAAATTTGCGGTGCCATTAATATTTGTTGTTTCTTATCTATTGTGGTTGCTAATTAGTTCCTACTCTTGCTCGTGGATTTCGATTGGTGTTTTTGCTTTTGAAATTTTCTCGGTTCTGAAATTGGGGGCTTAATTGATCGGGTATGTTCTTCTTTTGGTCATATGCTTGTTCTATTTTTGTTTTTTGTCGAATGGTGTTTTATGCTTTTTGCAAAAGCGGAGTTAATCGAGTTTTTATTTATTTATTCAGCATTGACTGCTACGGGAAACAGAGAATCTTGCAAGGGTTTTATGGATGATGAGGGAGGAGAACATGTGCATATACATTGTGTATGGGAAAGAGGGGGAACACGAATGCTGAGAATTAGCACAACCAAATAATGTTCAAGAATTAGCTTGCCCTGTTCTTATTTTCAATGCATCTATCTTTATTTAACCTTTTCCTCAATTCTGGCAGGGTCTTTTAAATTACAAGGCAAATGAATTACGATATTTAGGACATGGAGCACATTTTCTCCTGGTCAGATTGCTACCAGCTCCGTGTTTCTCCATTTCATGAATTTCTTGACTGGCAGTTTGTCATCCGTGGAGATTTTATTCTTACCTCTTTTGTGGACAGCACTTAATGTACTTTCACATGTGAATTGCATGCAGTAGTATATAGGGGACTGGTTGTACTGTTGATTCAGTTACACTATTAGTCTTCTTGTGCAATTCTGGTTTTTTGTGCATTGCCTCTACAATGTCCACTTGAGATTATTAGTCTTCTTTTGCAATTCTGGTTTTTTGTGCATTGCCTCTACAATGTCCACTTGAGATCCTTATGAAAACGACTTTGAGGTATTTTCTACTACCTTCTTTTATCAATTTTTCCCAATTTATTGTGCTCTTGTGATATTTCCTCATTATAATCTTTGTTCTTTTTCTTTGTCTATGATTTAATACTGCAGTTCTTAGAATGGTTCTCTGGCTATTAAGTATCAGATAGCCTTTTGAACTATTATGGAGATGTTCTGTTGTTTTCTGAACCATTTCCCATCTCTGGAAGTTTGATTTAGCCTTTCTACACAAATAAGGCTATGAACACCGTCAAAAGTGACATTCGTGTACTGAATTGATACTGGGGAATTCATACTCTACTATTTTCAGTTATTTAGCTTATTTAGAAATTGCTTTATGGATGGCGGAAACAAAATAATGGAAAGGTAAGGTTGTTGTAATCTTGTATTTATGTAATATTTTCTATTATTTTATGTTTAATCCAATTATCACTATGGTTGATGTAGATACAAGATCATTAAGGAAGTTGGCAGTGGTGCATTTGGAGTACTTTATAGTGATTAGCAGATTTTTGTAGCTTGGGCTGCTATGAGTGACATACATTTTCTTCTATCTATATTAAGCAAAGTCTCATTATTTGTTCCAAATTTGTGATTCTTGGTTTACTTGTAACGCATTTTCAGATATTTATTTCAGATTGCTCTTGCTATTCTTCTTGGAAGTGACCATAACCAAGGAATTGACGGGTTTCGGCCGGTAAGATGGATATTTTCTTCTTTCCGCATGGGATATTTGGTTAGTGATGTGCATGCAAATTGATGGAAGTTTCTTTTTCTTCAATATAGGAATCAAGTTGTCAGATTGCGAAATCCATGAGCGATTCATATGTTCTTCAGCAGATTGCAGCAGAGAGCTTTTCATTTGCAAATAAGGAAAAAAACTTAATAAAGGAGAGCAAAAACTTTACCGATGAAAATAAAGATAAGAGGGATTTTATCGGTGAGCTTACATAACTTGGTCTAATCATTTCCTTCCGTTAGAAGATTCTTGCATTTTGTGTCGGGTTCTTTGCGTTACATATTATCTACTGTTTGGGATTCTACTATAGGTCTAATCTCGTTGTTACAATTTTACTGAATTTGGAGATTGTATTTTTTAATAATTTACACACTTTTGTTTATGCAAACTTGTGTCTCTATTCAAATAATAATTATCTTGTTGTTTGTTGAGTACGATAATTTGGAGATGGGTATGTAGTATAGGGATTGAATTTTCTTGTAGGAAGGTTTATCATGAAGTTTTGATTTTTGGGGGGCCTCTCTTTTCTTCCCGTGTTTAGTGTAGTGGCTGTTTATTGGTGGCAGATAGTTGCATTAGTTCATTTAGGCAGTCATCAAGTCTCTTTACCAACTCTTATTTGCATATAACAATAACATGTGTGTTAGTTCAAATTTTAGCCACACATCCTTCTTGCATTGCTGATAAGGAAGTCAACTGACCCAAAATCTTCTGATATAGGTTTCATAACTGATGACCAGACTTTGCATATGGATCTGACACTGCTGATCATGGATTTGATTTTGGTAGAGGAAATGCTTATGAACTGGATGGAGATTGCACTACTTCGAGCTCCTATCAGAACTATGGATTCAGTGGTTATCAACCAACAACATATAATCTGAGGGTACGATTCAGTAGTTATGCTCAATGATGGTGCTCAAGTGTAACTAACTAATTATTCCAATATAAGTTATGAGGTTGTATTAGAATTTTAGTCGTATACTCTTAAAGATGCTTTCTATTTGTTATCTAAGTTTATATTCATACAATAGGATTTCTACTGAATATATATCAAACAACCTACAATAACTTCACCGCTACCCTCGTGTGTGGGTCAATATAAGTATTAACTTCTAATCGTGATTAAAACAATTTATGCATATAAACTAGACCAACCAATATCACACTTGGTTTGTTCTATTTCCTTTAAAAATGGACGATAGAAAAATTCATCCGGAGCCGAAAAATACAAATATGCTGCATAATCTAATAATTAACAATCTTGAATTGCGGTGTTCGAAAATTGAAATTAGCAATTAGGTGTGATTGTGAGATTTAATTTATTTTCTATTAAGCATTTTCAAAAAATAAAAAATAAAAAATTAACAACGTTTCGGATAATAGGAAAACTTATTATACCGAAAGTTTTTTAAAGTTCTAAGTTTCATTTGGTAAATAAGATTAATTATTGGCGATTGGAATAAAATGAAACATGAAATAGACTTGAGTTCAAGCTTTGAATATAGATTATAGATATTTTCTTAATTATTGTTTGCCTCTTAATATTCACAATAATTATATAAAAGAAAAATACTTACACATTTTTCAATGATTTACTAATAAAGAATTTATGTATACTTAGAGGTCTTTAGAGTATCTCCGGCTCAGATCCTCGTATTTAACACCATTTTGCAGATTCAGTCACATCTAATGGTAATCTCACTCCATTTACATCCTCAAATTCACTCTCAAAAAGAATATTTCACACATATTCCATTTTATACCATTTTTTTTTCCTACTTTTACAATAATATCTATATATTTCTCAATATTACACATTTACACCACACAACATAATTATGATTAATTGACTAAAATAATGTAGTTACTATAAATATAAATAACAAATCAAATATTATTTCATCATAATTAAAAAATAACTATTCCAACATAATTTACTAATTGTATAGACATGATAATTAAGAAGTGATTATTTCATATTCTACGATAATTTTATTTACTAATTATTTCATTATAATTATAAAACAATCATCAAATACTAATTAATTTGGGCCCAAATAAATTTTGAGATTATCTTTTTGCCCAAATGAGATTAGGTAAAACGTATGTTTCTATATGTTAAATTTATCCTCGGATTTCTTAAATTATTCATCTAAAAATTGACGGGGATAGAGAATTGAGCGCTTTTCACAAACACATTTGCCTTTTACTCCCTCCGTCCCGCTATAAGTGGTCACCTTTCCTGATTGGGATGTCCCACTAAAGTGGTCACTTTCCTAATTTGGTAAATAATTATCATCATCACTCCTACTCTATCATCTTATTTCTCCTATTTTATTATATTTTATCTTCTACTTTATCATCTCATCTCTCATACTCTCTCATTATCTTAATCATACTTTATCATCTATCTTTCTCTCTCATACTTTATTATCTATTGTCTTAATTCTCTTGCCGAAAAGAATGTGGCCACAAATAGTGGGACGAAGTGAGTAAAATTCACCCCGTATGACAATGAGTCATGCAGAGACATCTTTGCCTTTTAAATTTCACAGGCGACAATTTTCGATAATTGTCTCGTGCGCTATGACAATTACTAAGAGTCAGGGCCAGTCTCTAAAATGTGTAGGATTGTTCTTGAAAAATAATGTTTTTCCACATGGGCAATTATATGTTGCAATTTAGCGTGTCGTGCATCGTAGCCGTTTGAAAATTCTTGTTGAGAATAAGGAAGGTGAGAAGTCGACGACTACCCATAATGTGGTATATAATGAAGTGTATCAGAACTTATATAGTATAATGGGGAACGTTATTCCATAAAATTAGATCTTTGAAGCTTATGAGATAAGATGCTTTCAATTTATCCTATTGCTTTATTGATAAATAAATTTTGTAAGTCTGTTTGATTGTATTTGAGCATTTTATCAGGTTAGGATTGTTGGCAGTGAAGAGGATTTGAAGAGCACGGTAAATGATTCTGGAGCTACTGAGGTTCCTATTCAGATTAGTACTAATATAATTTCTTTTCTTGTGAAATTGATATTTTAATATTAAAACTTATTGTTGTCTCATTTGAATCATAAGTACGAGTCCAATCTTGTAACTGAGGGAAAATTCAAGTTCCTACTAATATAATTTCATATCTTCTTTGTATGGCTATGCATGCGCGGAAGAGGACACATATTGTTTCCTAAATTTCCTGTTCAAATTTTTTATGGAATAAGAGGATCCTAGTAAGTCTGTTTGATTGTATTTGAGCATTTTATTATGTTAGGATTGTTGGCAGTGAAGAGGATTTGAAGAGCACGGTAAATGATTCTGGAGCTACTGAGGTTCCTATTCAGATTCGTACTAATATAATTTCTTTTCTTGTGAAATTGATATTTTAATATTAAAACTTATTGTTGTCTCATTTGAATCATAAGTACGAGTCCAATCTTGTAACTGAGGTTCCAATTCAAGTTCCTACTAATATAATTTCATATCTTCTTTGTATGGCTATGCATGCGCGGAAGAGGACGCATATTGTTTACTAAATTTCCCGTTCAAATTTTTTATGGAATAAGAGGATCATATTCTTTGCCCATGTTGTTTATATCAATGAATATCTATATGATAGTGTTTTTTTTATATATAACTGCTAATGCTACCAAGAAAGTAAGTTTTGTGATTTTGCTGAAGTAATTTTTTTTTTATTTTTTTATTTTTTTTTTGATAATGGAAGGGTATTTAGCATGGATGATATTCAACCTTTGTAGTTCACAACAAATCGAGTGACTTAGAAACTTACTATATTTTTATATGCATGTTTTACTGATAATGAATCTTATGTTTTTTTTTTCCGGAGGTTTATGCTGATGTAGAAGAAAAAAAAATCTCACTGCAAAAGATGAGGTCTGTAATTATTTCCATGGCTAAGAGAGTTAATTTTGTTTCACTTTTATTAAATTTCCAGGTACAGAACATTTCTGAACCCGTTGAGTTTTAATTCAGGTGAAAGAAAGTTTGATATTGGAAAGCAAAAGACTTCAGGAAAAGATGGTACTAGTGCTTCTAGAAACAAAAGCGACAAAGAGGGAAGCAACGATGCAACTGGTGAAGGAGAGCAGAAGGGACAGCGACAACAATCTACTTCAATTCTTCGCCTACATGGGATTCTCCTTGGTAAACCGGCTTCTCAGGTGAAGTAAGATATATAGAAGAGAACTATTATCCCGACCTTCATCTTGAAGGAAACCTTGTGACCTATAATTCAAGTGTTTAACTTCCAATTTGTACCCCTCCATCCTTTCTGTAATAGAGAAAAAACAGTCACATACAATCTTTCATATATTGTTGCACAATAGCTAATCATTTGATTTTGCTAATGTAAATTTATTATTAGTTACTATCAATTCCATATTACTTTTGTAAGCTTAAAAAAAGCTAAACTGTTGGTCCCGAGAATAAACGTTCAGGTGTAGAGGGGGGGTGAATACACCTGAAAACCGATTTCTCAACTTTAAACGCGAACAATCCTTTTCAGGAGAGTGCCGTACTGAACAAGTTCAGTAGACCAAATAAGCTGTTCTGGATCGCGTGGCAGAGTGACTGACTTCACTGAATGATAATAATAATAATAATAATAATAATAATAATAATAATAATAATAATAATAATAATAACAACATGGGTGTCCATAAAATTGTGCTGTAATTGCTTCAATATTAATAATAATGAATTAGAAAAGGAGTTAAAAATTTAAAAATTCATAATAAATTAGAAAAGGAGTTAAAAATTTAAAAATTGATTTTTTAAAATTAGAAAACGAGTTAAAAATTTAAAAATTGATATATTAATATTAATGAATTAGAAAAGGAGTTAAAAATCTAAAAATTGATAATGAATTAGAAAAGTAGTTAAAAATTTACAAATTGATTTTTTAAAATTAGAAAAGGAGTTTAAAATTTAAAATTTGATATTTTAATGAATTAGAAAAGGAATAAAAAATTTAAAAATTATATTTTTAATGAATTAGAAAAGGATTTAAAAATTTATTAATTGATATATTAATAATAATGAATTAGAAAAGGAGTTAAAAATTTAAAAATTGATAATGAATTAGAAAAGTAGTTAAAAATTTACAAATTGATTTTTTAAAATTAGAAAAGGAGTTTAAAATTTAAAATTTGATATTTTAATGAATTAGAAAAGGAATTAAAAATTGAAAAATTATATTTTTAATGAATTAGAAAAGGATTTAAAAATTTATTAATTGATATATTAATAATAATGAATTAGAAAAGGAGTTAAAAATTTAAAAATCAATTTTTTAAAACTAGCCCCTGGTGAGGATCGAACTCACGACCTTTCGCTTACGAAGCGAACGCACTACCACTATGCTACAGAGGCTATTTACTATAAATTATTAATTGTCATTTTATTTTACACTATAAAAGTTCCATAACGGAAAATATTATTTAGGGTAGTCATCGGAAATTTGGGAATTCTTAGGGTTTTCGAAATTGAGAATAGAAAGGATGTGTGGCATATCACTGATTATTTCTGGAATTAAGATTGACTTGTCTCTTTTGATTCCCGATTATACTTGTCCAAATGCTCAATTTCAAGACCCGGTAATTTCATATTCATTTGTTTCTCTTTTTTTTTTTTTTGGGGGGGGAATTTACCGTTGTTGAGACTGAATATTTTTCCTACAATTTTGTGTTGTTAAAGTCACAGCCTTTCGTGTCAGCGGAAGATATAAAGTTAGCTCTGCAGAAGAGGGGCCCGGATAGCCTAGGAGCTAAAATTGTTGACCTTTATGCTGCAGTTTCGTTTGATCAACTGAAAGACTTCGTAGTGCAATCTTTTGTTCGGAAAGACGGGGAGGTGGAAAATGGCTGTGTGAGTGAGTTCCGTGGGGAATTGCTATTTATTGGGGCGACATTGCAACTTAGAGGAGTGAATCCGGTTGTGCAGCCACTGACTGATGAATTGGGCAATGTTCTTGTTTTCAATGGTATAATTGACAATTTTGTAGCTTCAGTTATTTGGTGCCTTTGTGTTTTAATAATTTTTCCGGTATATTTGAATCGTTCTCTTAGTTTTTTCGAATGTGACTATAGTGCTTTTGATTGGTTTTAGTTGTCATTCTATTGGAGTTTGGTTTTGTGATTAAGAGTTATCTTGCATTGTGTTTTAATGTGGATAAATTTGAGTTTGCTCATTGCACAGCCACCATGGATAGGGCTTTGTTTTTATAGCTATGGGACCCTGATATTCATATGTTAACTTTTCTTGTTTTATATGGTTTATTTATCTGCTACTTGATCGTTATTACTCCTCGTATTTCCATATGATGGGCTTTGTTTTGTTGTATTTCTGCTGTGTAGTCCAGAACTGGCACCCTCAAATTCCAAAGTCCTTAATGTTTATCTCTGAAATCAAAGGCTAAATCTTTCTTGTTTGTTGGGTTCAATATTACACTTTCAGGCGAAATATTTGGAGGGATTCATTTTACTAGTGATAGCAATGACACAGAGATTCTAATGCAGTCTCTGGGACAATGCTGCTCTTGTACGTCACATGAAAACTGTGAGTTTTCTGTCTGTTCTGGAGGAAATAAAACATCTATTCCAGAACTTCTATCAAAAATCAGGGGGCCATGGGCTTTGATATATTGGCAGGTAACTTTGCGTGGTAAGTTTCTTTTATTGCTCCAGAAGATGCTGAGGATTGGCTAGTTTTGTAATTAGCTTCTGGCTTACTTTTTAAAACCTGTAGGATAGTTCAAAAACTCTGTGGTTTGGTAGAGATGCATTTGGGAGACGCAGTCTTCTAGTTCACTGGCCAACACTCAATGATACTCGTTTACTGCTATCTTCGGTGTCACCACCTTCTTCTTCAGAAAGATGTTATGGTACATACAGTTCAATATTACCTTCATTGTTATTCTTTTTGGTCTCCCTGTTATTGATCTTAATATTTTCCTTATTTATTTAACCAGTTTATTCTTCACTAACTTGATAGCCTACTTCTCTCTTGGTCTGAATTATTTAAGAACAACCTCCTATTAATTACTTCTTTTGGATCTCTAAACAGATACTGAGGAAGAGAAAGGCAAAACCGAACTGGATTTCTGGGAGGAATTGTCATGTGGTGTATATAGTGTCTATCTGCTTCAGAAATGGGTGGATATCTGATTGGAGAGGTTATGAAACACGAGTGGACTGATTTTGAGCTGAAAGAACTGATTACATGGGAGAGGACAGGCGTCGAGCCCAAACCTGAGGATTTAACTGTTTCCTTGAATAAAAATGAATCAGGTAAGTATCAAGAGTCAAGACAGGAGGCAGCTGCTAAAACCTCCATGCGGCCTTCTTATCTTCTTTTTTCATGTTTCCAAATGGAGTTGTTGGTTCTTCTTATCTTCTTTTTTCATCTTTGTTGCTGATATTGTCACAGGTTGTGTACGAAGTTTGCCTGTAACAACAGCTTGTAAAGTGCTGAAGGCTTTAGCAGAATCTGTACGGCGACGGACCAGTTTGAACAGAATCTACCAGGTTTGCATTTCTTAAGTATCGGTTGTGACGATTTTGTTGCAAATAAATGACCAAGAAACTGCTCTGATTTCTGAGATGATTATGTTATGTTTTAGCGTTAGAACTGATGGATAGCTGCTGAGGTGTAGTTTCTTTATTTAGACTAGTCGGCCAATCTATCGGCAAATTCCTGAGCCTAATGTTGGAGATTGTTTGTATTATCTACTCAGGTTCTGGGGAATCGTAGGCAAGAGAGATGTGCTCCAATAGCTGTCATGTTTTCTGGTGGTTTAGATTCTATGATAATTGCCGCATTATTGCATCAGTGCATTAATTCTGAATGTAAGTACTCATTCAAGTGAAAGCTTTAGCCCTCATTTTCTACATGCAAAACGCTTTTGGTTTGGAAAAGAAGTTTTGCACATACCTTTCTCTCTGAAAACTATGATTGCAGATGAAATTGATCTGCTTAATGTCAGCTTTGACGGTGAGTCAGCGCCTGATAGAATATCAGCAAGGGCTGGATTGAAGGAACTTCAGAAGATAGCACTGTCAAGGAGGTCAGCTAATTTAGATTTTGGTATTTAATGGTTGCATTTTGATTGGAGATAGCAAACTCATATTATATGTACAGTTCATGTTCTGATTTTCCATCTTTATAATTTCCAGATGGAACCTTGTGGAAATCGATGCTGATTTACCGAAGTTAACATTAGAGACGGAGCATGTCATGACACTGATAGATCCTGCTAAAACCTACATGGTATCTTTCTTTCGTCTAGCTGTACTTTAGCATGATTTTGATCATTCTTTGTTCTTTGAGATTCTGGGCGTAAACAAACTGAAATCCAATATCCTCTCATTGGGTCAGGACCTGAATATCGGCATAGCATTATGGCTGGCTGCTGGAGGAGATGGTTGGCTTTACGAAGAGCCAAGCAGCAACAACGGGGTACAGTCTCAACGTGTCAGATATAAATCTGTTGCCAGGATTCTCCTAGTGGGTTCTGGGCAGATGAGCAATGTGCTGGCTATGGCTGGCATAAAACAAAATTTAGAAATAAAAGGTGATCATTTATTTGTTGATTTCTGCTATGAGCGCACATTATACTTCAATCCGAACATCTCAGAATAAGTCACTCGCGATGTTTTCTTGCCCTGCCTTGTCTTGTTATTCCCATTTCTCATGTTTGGTTTCCCTGTCTTTTTCTTGTCCATGATCCTTGAAAATGCATACCGCCAGCTGGCTTGGGCTTCATGAGGAAATGAAACTAGACATGCAGAGAATTTGGAAGAGAAACTTAGGGAGAGACGATAGATGTCTTAGTGATAATGGAAAAGAGGTGCTGAATATCTTGACTGCTTAACCTTTGTGATTGAATCTCCTTAACTTTCTCGAATGTGGCCAAATCGATTATTTTTTCAGGCTAGATTCCCTTTTCTGGATGAAGATGTGATAAGAACTTTGCTTGATATTCCTCTATGGGAGATTGCAGACCTTAATCAACCAAGTGGAGTTGGTGACAAGATAATTCTGAGAGAGGTATGCCACAGCAAACACAGTGACGCCTATCTCTTACTTGCTCACGCGTTAATATCTCCGCTGCACTACTGCAGGTTGCACGATTACTTGGTCTCGATGAAGTAGCCCGTCTTCCCAAAAGGGCAATTCAGGTATAAATTTGTCATCCTTCTAGTACACTCTTTCTAGAACATTGGTGCCTGCTCTGTAGCTTCTGTTTCGCACCATGCCTCATTTGTCAACGGTCTTATTTCCTCGTTGGTTTTGCAGTTTGGATCGAGGATAGCGAGAGAATCGAACAGGAAAAACTTCGGAAGCAACCGAGCAGCAAACCAAGCCTCTGCAGGAAGTGTAGTGATACATAGAACATCAGACTAACAGAGGCCCTGCCCAAATTTCCAGAAACAGAAATCTGTAAAAATTTTGAGCAACTTGACAGTTTTGTCTGAATTTGAGGATTAGATACATTACTAGAATGGATTATTTGTTATACTCCGAACTCTGAAGTTTCTATTGACATTTATACAACACTCATCATCTTGGCTTCAAATATCTTCTAAAATTTCCTTCAGTGGTTTTATTTTTCTGAATATCTTCGACTCTTTTCAATATCCTGGTAATGCAATGCAATAGTCATTCTTGCCGCAGCCGCTACCTTCGGTGTGCATATTAGTCTGCAAACCACACAGGAGGGTTCAACCACCCTGTGGTGTGACAGGGTGACAGACAAATCACATAGCGGTCTTGGTGGGAATTGAACCCAGGACCTATCGGTCCGGGCCACCCACCTTAACCGCTACGCCATCCCATGGGGACACGTATACCATTATTTCATTTGTTTATATTGTGAGAACGGCGAAATTAATACTTTGACAAGGTAAAATTCTTTTGTATTCATCAATTTTTTTTTTCCTTATATTTTTTTCTTTACGAGCTGCCAGGTACATTGGTCAAGGTTTCATGATTACCTTCTCCCACGTGAATCGTTTACCTGTAACTATTCAATACCCCTACGAAAAATTGATTACATCAGAACGTTTCTGAGGCCGAATCCACTTTGAATTTGATAAATGCATTGCTTGTGAAGTATGTGTTCGTGTATGCCCTATAGATCTATCCGTTGTAGATTGGAAATTGCAAACTGATAATCGAAAGAAACGATTACTTAATTACAGTATTGATTTTGGAATTTGTATATTTTGTGGTAATTGTGTTGAGTATTGTCCAACAAATTATTTGCACTATTTAATATTTTTAAATACATTCTTTCTATTACACATTTCGATTGCTTGAGATATCATCATAACAGGGAGCAAATTTCCAAACTAATCTTCTAAAAAATAATTTTCAAACTAATCTTTCTAAATAATTATATTCCAAAATAATCTTTTAAGCCACATAAGCTACCAACATGTAAATTATTTTATTTTTCAAATAATCTTTCTTAAAAAATTATTTCCTAAACTAATCTTATCTAAATAAATATATTCTAAACTAATCTTCCACCCCACATAGTAAATAAAAATTCTACTAATAAGAATATCAACCTCACAGTAAATACAAAAAATGTAAATCTTCAATTTATATTAAAATTGTTATACACTAAAAAGAATGTAGAGAATAATAGATAGAGTAGAATGAGATAGTGCATTATTATGAGAGTGTAGATCTCTATTTATAGAGTTATAAGATGGGCTAATGGGTTTTAGGGTTTACACATGGTCAACATATATATTGTAAATATACACATAAATATATTTACAACACTTCCCTTGATTGACCATCCTAAAAGAAAATGTTGTCTCGTTAAAACTTTGTCAAAAAAATCATTGTGATAAAAAAACTAGTCGAAGGAAAAAGAGTACAGTTGTTCCCCCTCAATATAGTCATTGTAGATCCTTGAGTCGGTACATATCGATTTTGTCTACCATCTTCTTGAATGTTGACGTTGATAATGTCTTCGTAAAAGAATCCTCTAGATCATCACTTAAGTGAATTTGTTGGATATTGATGTCACCACTCTTTTGAAAATAATGTGTTACATTAAAGTGGTATTATTATCTTTTACCCATTTTCGTATAACAAAAATCAAATTTACTCAATCCTTATATTTACTACACAAAATACCAAACTTTACTTACACTACCCTTACTTTTTGAAAAAATTAACTGACACCAATCATTTTCAGGTGTTTTCCTAAATTCGAGAAGAATTAATTGAAGAAACAAACAAAAAGACACACGAATTCGAGACGAATTAATTCGAGACTTAAATCCCACTTAGTCCCGCTCACTTAAATTCAAATCCCGCTCGAAAATCAGGCTGTCAACACCCGAATCCCGCTCGACCGAGAGACAAATCCCGCTCGAGCACAACAAGAATCCCGCTCGGAGACAAGGAATCCCGCTCGGCAGGTTCCCGCTCGGCAAAATCCCGCTGGCCAGCTTCGGAATCCCGCTCGGCCACCGTCCCGCTCCCCCACGTCGCCGAATCCCGCTTGGTCGACAGCAAATCCCGCTCGGTGAGCGGGATTTCTGTCCAAATCTAGATATGAATCCCGCTCGTTACCTCTCGCATTCAGTTCTCAAACTTTCTCTCCTTCTCTCTGTCGCCGAATCCCGCTCGAGAATACGATTTCGGAGTTGAATTCGACACCAAAATACAAGAATGACCAACCAGGTTAGTCCCGCTCGAATTTTATCCATTTTTATGAGAATATTTTTTTGAAAATTATTCGAATTTGAGCATTAATATTGTTTAATTAGTTGAATTTTTTAGAATTATTCGAATTTGAGCATTAATAATATTGTTTAATTCGTTAAATTTTCTGAGAATTATTCGAATTTGAGCATGAATTTTGTTTAATTGGAGCATGATTTTATGATTTTCAAAGCATGAATTTTTCTGAATTTTTGGAGCATGATTTTAAGATTTTCGGAACATGAATTTTTCTAAATTTTTGGAGTATGATTTTATGATTTTCGGAGCATGAATTTTCTGAATTTTTGGAGCATGAATGGGTGATTTTCGGTCGGATAAAGTATGAAATCCCGCTTGATCGAGCGGGATTGCGATCGACCGAGCAGGATTCCATTTTTTTAAAACTGTTATATTGTTTCGGTGCAGCCCGTTTTTAAAAGAATTGGTCTTCTCGATGCGACTCTGAGGATAGACATAGAATTCTACCCGAAGATTTTTGATATATTAAAAAAAAATGGAGTTATTGGGCAAGGTGAGTTAGTAGACGAATTTAGGAATGTCGTTTTTGGTAGCTTTTTTGATTGAAGGGTGGGTAGGAATGCGGCTAGGGCTCTCCATATGTTGATGTGTCATGAGATTGAAACGGACGGAGATGATTCTGCTATTTGGTTTTTCGTGTCCGGAATGACTACCCGCTTTTCTTGTTTCGATTATGCCCTTGTCACGGGTTTAAAGTTTGAATCCTGCAATTTTGATCCGCATGCTCAGTATGATCCACGTTCCTCGACTGTGTACAAACAGTTAAATGATTGTACACCAATAACGGGCAGAGATTTGTTGACAAAGTTCGAGAATGGAGATTTGTGATTGGACGAGTTGGGGTATTTGAAGGTGGCTCATGTTCTAGCCTTAATTTACTTTTTTCTCGGTTACAGCGACATGAAATTGGTCGACACGTGGATTTTGGTATTAGTGGATGATCTACGTGCATTTGACCAATTCCCATGGGGCTCGTACACTTACGGTGCGCTGAAGCACTATTGTAGTTTTGTTCCGAAAACGGCGGAACAGGTGTCCAAGAAATATCATTTCTATGGACCCGTTTGGGCACTCCCGGTGTGTATAATGATTTTATTAATTTAATTATTTGAATTATTGATATATATCATATACTAATCAATATTGATTTTCATGCATTGTAGATTTGGTCTTACGAGGCTATTCCAGATTTTGGAGCGATATGTGCAGAGAGGTTGTCTACAACTGAATTTCCTCGTTGGAAGAATTGGTCCTTTGGTGGAGGCCAACCCCGTAAGCTTAACAGTTTTTGGCATCGTCAGGTAAAATATTTAATTTAGAGTTGATTTTGTTTATATTATATATATTTTTTAATTTAATGTAGTCTAATAATAATTTATTTAATGTAATTGCAGTTTGTTGTCCGAGATAGTCTCACACCATCCAATGCGGAGACACAAACTATGTATTGACAGAGTGTCTGTAGGGACGATCGACTTCATGTGTCCTATATTGCGGCTAAAAATCCGTTACATCCCACGATCATAGGGGACCATGGGGTACGAGAGCTATACCAATTCGGACAGCAGACACAACGTCCAACCAGTTCTAAAGGAACCGGACAGAGGCAACACCGTTCCACTGAAGGTGGTAAGCGGGTCTGAACGGAGACTAGATAGAGGGAGCCCGATCAACACCTGATCTTGACCGTCGAAGATGTCCGTAAAGTCGTAAGGGACGAACACCGAAACTTGCAGCAGGAAATAGTTCACGATGTGAAGAATCTATTTCGATCGGTGTTTGGTCGATCTAGGAGCCGAGGCTTGGCTACTACATTCTCTCACGCGGGCTGTAACCGTACACCATACGGTCTTGTTAGGAGTGAATCGGTGTCGATGGGACACCGTCGTGATCGAGATGAGGAGATGGGTGATCACTCTCCCCGGGTTGAGGAGGAGAGAGCCGCCTCGGTGTACCGCCCCGAGATTATGCAGACGGGGGATAACTCCCCCTGGGTTGACGAGAGAGCTGCCACGGTGTACCGGCCCGAGGTTATGGAGGTGGATGACGAATCGGATAATGAGGCGGAGCAGCCGGTCATTCCACCGATGCAAGGTCGACACAGCGTCTACGAGCGTGGATGTTATGCTACGGGGTCGGTCAGGAGCATGTTTGACTATTACGACCCTGTTTACGGAGATTGTCCGCCTCGTCAAAGCTGGTCTTACGGTGCGCAACCCATGCACCCACTTCCTTTCGACGGTAGCAATTGGCGTCAGTATTATGCTCCTGATTAGGAGCAGCCTTCAGCACACCGCCCCGAGGTTGGTGCATCATCTGCGAACCCGGTACGGGTCGAGCCAACCCTGTCGTCCGACCTCAATTGGCTCGATGATTTTTCTGTTGATTCAGTTTATCAAGTAGCGTATAATATTTAATTTTTATTTAATTTACTTTATTAATTATAGCTTGTTTTTTTAATAGATATCATTTAATTTTAGGCTTTGACGACTCACCGAGTTAACCCGTTGGGTGCCCCAATGATGACCGCTCCCATATTAGTTGAAAATTATCGGCAGCACCGGGCATCTCGACTATGGTGTTTCACGTATGCTGAGCTCGAGCATCCGACTAAGGAGTTGGAGCAGGGGACCATGAATTTATACATGGGAGCATTGAGGAGGATGAAGAGCCTCGGGGGTATCGATGTGTTGGCTACGCCCCACTATCATCAGACCGTGATAATCGATTCAGTTTTCTTCGTAAGTAATAATTCAATATTTCAATTCCTTAATTTAAATAATTACTGACATTTTTTCCATTTATTTAAGAGAACGTTCTCTGCGCGAATTGGAAGAAATGCATTCCGAATCCGGATTCTGATATGCACAACACAGACTTCAACTATGGGAATTTCTGGAAGCCGAATAAAAGTCTCATGGAGTACATTGTTGGTAAAAACTTGACGGAACATGCGCAAAAGTGGTATAGTTCCAAATACGTAAGTATTTATATTAATTTTGCTTAGTTGTTTATTTATATTATAAATTATTCATATTAATTAATTCTATTTTTTTGAAGTTGTTACTGTCATGTCTCTACTTCGATCACTGGGTCACTGTTCGGATTGACATTGGTCATTAGAGGATTGAGGTTTATGATTCGCTTGACCACAAAGGCGAAGATTATAGCCGAGCACGTAGGATTCGTCAGTTGAGACCTCTGGCGAAGCTGATTGGTCCTTATTTGTCGTACGACCATTACTGGCGCCTTAATGACTTTGGATATCAGGATCCCCAACCGCGGTCGCCCACTGTGCAGATTATGCCTCCTGATCAACAATTGCAACAAGAAGACTCGAAGAGTTGTGGACCGATGCTCTGCATGGTAGTTGAGAGATTCATTGCTACTTACCCGACAATCATGTGGGGCAGCACCCCCGGCAATGTAGTTGTGTATCGTCGATTGATGGCTCAGAGGATCTTTGACATGTGCTATACAAAGCCGGGTTTATGATGACATATTTGATTTATATATTTGTATTTCATTGACATATTTGATTTGAACTTATGATTTTTTTATTTCAATTTATAATTTTTTATTTTGTTTGAAGTCATTGATTATGATATAATTACAAATTAACATAATTACGAATTATGACATAACTATAAATTAACATAATTACGAATTCATTGATTACGAATTATAACATAACTACAAATTAACATAATTACAAATTACGACATACTAAAATGCTTCCGACTCCGGTGAGTCCGGCACATCCGTTCCCGGACACTTCCTCCTAGTATGCTCAACCACACCACATATGCTGCATTTTTTCGGACCGCGTGTTCTCCCACTAGATGTACTTACTTCGACTCCTGAGGGTCGTCTACTATTCTTCGATCTCTCTGTCTGACGCGTAATTAATGGCGGCAACACAACCATTGAGGCCACATCTTCCGGCACCCGCCAATTACGCATGGGGGGTACCGGATATAGTGTGTCCTGCATAAATCATACTCCAATTCTCAGTCTTGTATGCATCCGACACGAAGTCTAGTAGGTTTATTCTTGCAACCCTATAGATAAAAAATATGTTAATACACGAGTCCGGAACAACCCTATAGACGGAAAAACTATTATATATGATAGCAGCACAAGCATGCGAACACGGGATCTCATCGAATTGCCACTCACGACATTCACAAGCGTATCTGCTGATTTGAACTCTCCATTGATACGTTTCGTCGTGAGCCTTGAATTTGTCTCCATTCACTGACACAACAGTGAAGCGATGTTAACGGTCCTCCGACGGAGCTAACTTTAGTTCTGCAGCAATTGTCAGCGGATTATCTCATGCCATGGCTTTAGCTCAACGTTGGTCACACCATTGTTCCACCATGTGACTATTGCCTCGATCATAGAGCATATCGGCAGACATTGTGCTGTGAGCAGTCTCGAGTTGATGGATTCAGCTATGTTTGAGGTTAGCTGACTGTACCGGCGAACGAGAGACTTTGATCTAGACCAGTTTTCCGATCCGACATCCATTAACTTCTCATATGCCTCAGGATGGGCTTGACGAATCCCTTCCATCGCACGATCGAAATCATACATCGTATAAGCATAGGCAACATCATGATACATCTTGTAAGCGTCTTACCATATCGTGTAATCTTATTCTGAAGATGATAGTAACAAGTGCCATGGGCTGCTTCCGGATAAACAGCCTCTACCGCGTTAGCTATGCTCCGGTGTTGATCGGTTATGATCATTAAATTGGTTGGCATCGTAAATGCTTCTCTGAGTTGGGACATGAACCACGTCCAAGAGTAATCGTTCTCAATTGGACCCACACCAAAGGCTAGTGGAAAAATTTGATCGTTGCCGTCTATCATAGCAGCCACAAATAACACTTATTTATTCCTTCCTTTCAAGTGAGTCGCGTCGACCACAATCAGATCTCGGAGGTTAAATACCCACGGGGCACGAGAAACATTAAAAGCAACGAATAATTGTTGGAAACGACCTTCTAAATCAACTTCGAGATCAGTCATTGTACCTGGATTTGTTGTTTTCAGTACGTAGAGGTAACGAGGAAACATCTTGAACGAATCTGAGTATCCGCCAAAAATCATCGCCACAACACAATTACGGGCTCGTAGAGCAACACTATAGCTTGCTTGAAAGCCGAATTCACCCTGGATAGCTACCATAATTTCTTTCGGTTTTAGGACAAATTTTTGACGGCGCTTTCGCCGAGCAACATAAGCAGCGAGCGCCTTTGCACGAATCCTTCTTGGACCAGTTTGTGAAAAATTTCGATTACATGTGTGTTCGGCATGCAAGTAGTTTACAATCCACAACACATCTCTGCGAAACGATGCCCGTAGAAAAAATGGGCAGTCACGACTCCGTCTGCATTTATACTCAACCCGACCACTGTCAGAACGAGCCACCCTAAAATTGAGACCTTGTTCCATGTGCCGAACTGCAACAGCAGTAAATAAATCCACCTTCTCCCAAAATGTCGCACCTTCACGGAGTAGATAGTCCACAACGTGATCCAGATCTCAAACCATAGGTGAATCCGATGCATCAAGAGGAACAAGTGGAAGTAAACCGTCATTACTTCTTCGCTGCCACTATACATTATTTCGTTGCTTGGAAGGGCACGGTCGTCCGACATGAGCATAGATATCAGTTGATTCACACCACCTTCACGTCAGATCCATGCCGCAAAGTCGCCAAACGTACATTGATTTAATGCACCAGGCACCTCATCCTATTCTTCTTCGGATGAACTATCCAAAATATTTTCTTCATCACTGTCGGATACAACATGGGTATCCTCTTCGCTAAAAAAGATTTCCTGTTCGTGAAAATTCTCAGCCCGATTGCTACCACTCGCTTGATCTTCAAAATTGAACCTTGAACTAAATTGTTCAACAACATCGGGTGTATGATAAGATTGAGCATTTGAGTGCTCAAGAAATAAAGTCGGCTCGATTTGTGTACTACAAAGACGAAGTAGGTCCATATCGGTCGCGAGAATGGACCTAAGCGTCATACCATGACGAGAAACATAGCTGTAATAAATTTCATAATTTGACGAAAGTGAAAAGGGATTAAGATTGTATTGAATGAAATGTCATAAAATAGGGATACAAACACTGTTCCCAGGAATGCAGACAACTCTAACTTCACCGCCAATATACTCGGACAAATTGTTATTGCCCGTTAAAATGAATAATAATATTATACCAACTATCCATTTTTTTTATGGAACGAGGAAGCAAAATTCTACAGAATTCGTGAGTGTGTTCGCTTTTGGACTTCAATCACGGTATTAATAGATAAAATTTAATGATAAGGACTACGAATGGAAAGAGCGGGACTAGAAACGGCCAAGCGGGATTGAGTGAGCGGGATTCTGCTCGGCCTGCCAAGTCAAAAAAGGCAAGCAGGATCCCGCGAGCGGGACTGGGCAGCCGAGCGGGATCCCGCGAGCAGGACTAGGCACGCTCAAGCGGGATTCTGCGAGCGAGACTGGGCAGCCGAGCGGGACTGGCCACGCTCAAGCGGGATCCCGCCAGTGGGAACCCGTTCGGGAGCGGCATTCGGCACAAGAGCGGGATTCCACGTCACGTGAGCGGGATTCGGCGGTCATTTGACCTTTCTGGGAAAAAACTCAGAAAAGAAAAAAAAGAGTACAATCATTTGACCTTCAAGGTCATTTGACCTTTAGAGGTTAGCCTAATCTTCAAGATTATTTATAATTTGTCACTCCCCCACAAGATTACAATTTTCAAGATTATCTTCAAGGTCCACAATAATATGTGTAACACACGTTTACCTATCCTTATAGAGAATAGTATAGAATATATCATTACACTCACAAATAGACTAATACCATGTTTGCCTTTAAGATAATAACGTAAGGTCAATAAAATTTCGAATTCTTCAATTACACATAAGTAAGGAACTTCTGGTCATAAAACATCTTTATTATCTTCTTTAGGTCTAAATGAGTTCACATCCACTTAAAATAAATCGAAGCAACCATTTAGGTAGCTATGTGGATATGATAAAATCATGTAAAACTTCTTTAAGGTGTAACTCCATTAGGGAGATGCTCGATTTACAGGTTGAGACAATGCTTAGTTTTACCTAAGTCTTTCAATTCAAACTCTTCCTTAAGGCATGAGGATATTTCCTCAAGTACTTTTATATTTCATATAATGATTTACATATCCTCTTTAGGAGGAATTTGGAGTGATGCACGTTTTCTAATTTTGTATTCAACGGAGTTTTTATTTATAGCATCAACAAGTCTCTCACGCTTCTAGCGTCAATGAGTATCAATTAATTTTCTTTACTATGAAGAACCTCAGTTTTTTGATGGTGCATATACAATAGGTATATGAGATTTTACTCACTCATTTTTGTACTTAATAACTTGATGAACTTCTGGTTCATAGTGTGTGAATTTAAATAATTAATCCAACTAGATATTTGCGGCATTCTATCATTTATATTTCATATCTCCCCGTAATGCCGACGATAATATTAGTTGGATTATCAATGAATAAAATAATCCATAATTATTTGCCCGATGTAAGTCATTTTGACCGAGCATACATATAATTATTATGCTCTTCATGACCTTCAATCAAATTCAAGTCGTTATATCAATTTTCTTCATTCTTGTGTATCCCTCTTTCAACGAATACTCGATGTTCTTACTATATTACATACGGCTAGGCTCAGTCCCGTACAACGACTTTTGAAAACATCTTTTGACTTACATGCTTTGAGCAAGTTAAATCCTTTAGGGATTTTCTATATATGTCACTATCTAGTGAATCATATAGATATATATATTTACTACATCCATAAGGCATATAGCAAGTCTTTGTGACATAACTAGATTAATCAAATTCTAAAACATAATGACGTCTATTATGAGAGAGTAAATAAATAATTCCTGGTCTTTGAGAGAAATATTATGTTACGAGTAGTGCCCTATATCTCGTAATTTTCCATTCTTCTTTTTAACAAAGACACATTTGTATCATTCAGGAATATACTTTCCGTATTTTGGACTACATGTTCAAATATTTCCGGCTTTCTAGGAAACATTATATTCACCTTTGACATTTTAAGAGTCATATTAAAGGTGAATATATCGTCATGCGTCCACGGCGATATTTGATTTCTCAAATACATTAAGATTACATTAATTTCAGACGCTTCTATTTCTTCAAGAACTTTCATTTGATTGATTAATCATTTTCGTCATTATTTGGTTCATGTCTTGCACCCCTTTTTTTAGGCACAAAATTTCTTTTAGAACCAATTGCTCAACCATATTTTTGACGAACTTTATATTAATTTGTTACCATTTGTACTTGTCCTTTAGGGACATTTATTCTTGCAGGGATGTTTGCAAAAAATGTATAACATTGCCACTTCTTTTATATATATACAAAAGCATTAAGAAGTTGGTTTGCAATCTATTTCAAGTGAATCTTTCAACTTCTTGTTCACATTGATTACTTCGGGATGCCAAATATGAATAGGTTTTTCATTACGATGCTTTTGTGGATGTAGATTTCACATTGAGTACTTCACGAATTCAAATGTGACATATGTTCCACTTAATGTAGTATTCTTCTAGAATATCAATTGTGCTACTTCAGGAGCAACAATTTTGGTCTATATTAAAATACTTCAGGCGAAAGGTTAATATTTTCTAGAAATCCAATTGTTCTTTAAGAACATATTGTGTTCTTTTGGAAATTTCAATTGTGCTACTTTGGGAGCAACAATAATAGTAACTCAATAATCATTATTAGCCCATCATTAAGATAAAAATATATAAATTGTTCATTTAAAACATGTAATATTATTCGGGAATATTAAATTGTGTTACTTTTGGAGCATCAATTAAATCATTTCAATAAATAAATTGAATTGCTATTTAAGAGCATGTGATATTCTTCAGGAATATGATTTGTGATACTTCCGGAGCAACAATTTATTTTAATAAGTAAGTTTGAATTGCTTTTAAGAGCATGCGATATTCTTCAGAAATATCAATTGTACTACTTCGGGAGCAACAATTTAGATCAAAATATTAAATAAATAAATAAATAAAAACGTGTATATATATAATATGAATTATATATGCTCTTTAAGAGCATGTAGTATTCTTCATAAATATTAATTATGCTACTTCTGGAGCAACAACAAGTTAAGTTGAAAATATATTTTTCAATTGCTCTTCAGGAGCATGTAATATTCTTTAAGAATATTAGTATATGATGCTACTTCAGGAGCAACAGTAATAACAATATAATAAGATAAATCAATCCGAAATTGAATCATAGTTGAACATATGATCTCCGATTGATGTGAGTGCCGTTGCACAAAATAAAAAGATTGATATTGCTTCATTCAATATTTAAAAAAAAAAAAAAAAAAGCGTATCTGAGTTATAAAGGAATGAAGTCACATGTTTATTTATTGATTTCCAAAACATGATTATAATTTTCTAAACATATTTGATTATTGAACCAATCAATGTTCTTTACTAATCTATACAAAAACACTAATGGGTGTCTAGAAAAAGGATTATATCTTCGGCCGTGAAAATCTTTTTTTGGGAGAAGAGAACGTGTTATGAACTAAGAATAATATAGAGAATAATAAAGAGAGTATGAATGATATGTGTATTATTATGAGAGGGAAGATCTCTATTTAGAGTTACAAGTTGGACTAATGAGATTTTAAGATTTATACATGATCATCATATATATGGTAAATATACACATAAATATATTTATAACAAAAAAAATTCTTTTATTTAATCAAAATACCGACATAAAAAAATTCTAACCAATAAAATATGTCACAATTAATCCAAAAAATCACCATCTCTTAGAAAATAAATTTATATATAATTTTCATTTGGTTGGATTTTTTTAATTTTTAATATTTGAATAACATATTTTTTTAAATTTATTGCGTGCCGTTGATATCAATATTAATTAAAAAAAAATTATTTTTAAATTTCATGTTTGCTATTGACATTTTATTAAATAAAAAATACTCTTTCCATTTCACTCTAATTATTCAATTTATTTCTGTACGAAGATTAAAAAAGTTGGTAGTTGTGTGTAGGGGAGTACTAAAGTTGTGGGACCCACTAATTTATATAGAGTATTGGTTTACTAAAAAAGAAAGAAAATAATTAGAGGGGGACAGGTCGAAAAAGAATACTAGATAATTGAAGTGGAACAAAGGGAGTAATATTTTAAAAGTAAAGTTAAAATTTATTTTTAATAATTCAGTGTATCATCGACATTTTTTTATAAATACAGATATACTCCCTTCGTCCCATTGGAAGCGTCTTGTTTTTCATTTTTGGCGTCTCATTGGAAGCGTCTTGTTTCTAAAAAAGGCAAGAATATGTGGACAAAATTTAACTATCTAAAAGTCAAACAATATACACCACACATTATTATTTTCTTAACATCCGTGCCTATTGAAAACAAGACGATTCCAATGGGACGGAGGGAGTAACTTATTTTTACATTTAGGAAAAATATACACTAAATAAACTAAAAATAGAAAAAAGAGAAATTTATACTAAAGAAAATAATAAAATGATAAAATAATTCTCATATTGTCTACTTATGTGGCATATAGAGATTAACTTGGGATATATTTTTTTTTGGGAAAAATTAATTATGAGAAGATAAATTTGGCAATTCAACCCATAATGGCTTAGCAGCGGCTAAAAGAAAAAGGCAAAAAAAAAAATCATATAAACGAGTTTTGTTAAATATAGTAGTATATTTTTTAAAATCGTTTTTAATACATATATAAATTTCTGTAGCACAAAAAAGTTTTTGAAGCAGAGCTCTCCACCATGCCGTCAATGGCCTCCAATAACTCTACACACACTGCCAGCGCCAATCAACTCAATGGCGCCAAAGTCGATTTCGTTGCCAGGTTTCTTTCGGTAGATGCATACAAATTTTCTTGACCAATTTTCTTCTATGAATTTGGGGATTTATTTGTTTTGAGTTATTTCAGGAGACAAAATATCGAGAAGCACAGGAAAGCTCTGCCTATTGCTGCAGGTAAGTTTTTTTTCCCCCTTTCTCAAATTGTTATTTGACCCGTTTATTATGAACGGCAAGTTCTTACCTTCTTTAACAGTAGGGTTTCTTCTGATATAAAGCTTAGTTTAAAATTTATGTTGAAGACGGGATTTGCTTCTGATTTTTGGATATTGTGCAGTTGAAAAGAGACTAGTGGAGGAGGTTAGCAAAAACGACGTACTAATCATTGTTGGTGAAACTGGCAGCGGGAAGACAACACGTGAGTTTTAGATGGAAACTTTTCTTTTTTGTGATGCTGAATAGTAGATTGCACATTAACTTGTTATATATATATATATATATATATATATATATATATATGCCGATAAGCATTAGGATTACTAGTATCTTAGTGTATATCAATGCTAGATAGTCGTTTATTTATGTAGACCCTGGGGTTCTGGTGGTGATATCTGCTGTAGTCACTAGAGGAAGAAGATAGTTGTTTTGTTTTAACTATCCAACAATGAATTTCCTGGTGAAGAACTGGCTCCATTTTCCTACTTAATACCCAGTTTTTTCTGAATGAGTACTTCATTGGCTTAGGAGAAGATTAGGTGATTAATATTCACCTGATATAAGTTGTGGATGACAGCACCATTCCTTCAGTTTATCTGCAATGCTACTGTGGCTCTTCGTTCTGCTGGAACCTTTGGCCTCTTTTCAGCTCTCAACTTAAATACTTTCCGTAACAGTTTAATTAGCGTGTCAGGATGAACTTTTCTGGAAAAGGTTGTATCCAATGACACTCTAGCAGGTCCTTCTCGTGCTTAGACTGACATTTTCTTTGGACATCCAGACTATCGATATTAATGTTCGAATTTAATCTACTATGCTTTTATCTGTGCGACCTTATTAACTTTAATCAAAACATCTGAGTCACAAAAAGTTATAATATTTTGACAGAGTTGCCACAGTATCTATTAAAGGGAGGATTTTGCGCCAATGGTGGAATCATTGGAATAACTCAACCTAGACGGGTTGCTGCTGTTACAGTCGCTAAAAGGGTTGCTGAGGAATGTGGAGTGACATTGGGCCAGCAGGTTGGATATGCCATTAGATTTGAAGATGTGACTACTACCTCAACAAAGATCAAGTACATGACTGATGGATTGTTACTGAGGTAAAAGAACATTCATATTTCCTGTTTGCTTCTACAGGACTTATTTTAAACAAAACCATAAGTTAGTTGGGTTCTTATATGTGGACATCAAGTGCATGTACAAAATACTTGGTTCATGCTTGGAGTTGGAACTAATACTTATTGGATGTAAATGCCTCTTAAAACTGACTGGTCTTGTTTTTTAATTACGATCACAGGGAAGCGTTATTGGACCAATCTCTCTCTAAATATTCAGTTATTATTGTGGATGAGGCTCATGAGAGAACAGTCCACACTGATGTATTGCTTGGTCTACTGAAGACTGTGCAAAAGATAAGGTCTCGAGATGTAAGTACCTTAGTACATAATCATCAAATAAAAGCTGAGAATGGCATACAGTTAGACAACAAGAATGAGGATCAATCTACCAGCATACTTAAGCACAACCAAGGCAAAAAGTTATCCCCATTGAAGTTAGTTATCATGTCTGCAAGTCTGGATGCAAAAATCTTTTCCGATTATTTTGGTGGTGCTAGGGCTGTGCATGTCCAGGGTCGACAATATCCTGTTGATGTACTATACACTCATCAACCAGAGACTGATTACGTTGATGCAACCTTGATTACTATATTTCAGGTTAATGCGGCATGCCCTCTTTATTATTGATTACATAATTTAGTGCATGAATAGTTCTTAATTTGTTTTGGCTGATACTTATATCATGCTATCGAAGACAAGCTTACACACACTTAGGATTCTGATGCATTGTTATTCCTTAGTAGTTTTTATCTGGAACAAATAATATTTTCAGATTGTAAATTAGCACAAAAGGTTGAATTTGAAAACTCATCCACCTTCCTAGTAAACTTCTATGTATTACTCCCTCTGTCCCAACGAGCTTGTCTCGTTTCTTTTTTCACGTACATTAAGGAGAGTTCTTAGTTGTGAATGAATGGGTGGGTCCAACAAAAAGAGAGTGGTTAGTTGTGTGTGGAGAAATTGCGATTTTTGGAATGGGACAACCCCTAAAGGAAAGTGAGACAAGATGAATGGGACGGAGGGATATGTTAAAGATGGCTTGGTAGTATAAAACAATCCATTCTTATTTTGTATTTTATTATAAGTTTAATGTGTGTAGTAAATAATGAACACCTCAAGCTATGGAATGCGGTATAAAGAGGGCATTACAGTACATCTGCCTGGTAGAGCAGAACTTTGCTTCATCCCTTATCTCATTTTGGAGTATATGCACTTCTTTTTTTCTTTTTTTTTTGCAATAGGAAGAGATTGTTGACATGCAATACCTATATTCTTTAAGTACCTAAATTTCCCATCTCAAAAACTCCGTCTGATTCAGATTTAAATAAATCAAAATGAATGTTGCGAGACTCCTCTTATTTTGGTATAGGCGTGTAGCTTTACTGCTTGGTCCTTGCTTGTGTATTAACATTTATTCTGTTTGACCTTCCAGATACATCTAGAGGAAAGACCAGGTGATATACTTGTGTTCTTGACTGGTCAAGAAGAGATAGAATCTGTTCAGAGGCTCATCCAGGAGCGCCTTCCTAAATTATCTGAGACCAAACGCAAACTTCTCATTATTCCAATATTTGCATCTCTTCCATCAGAGAAACAAATGAAAGTCTTTATGCCTGCACCTAGTGGTTTCCGTAAGGTTGTTCTTGCTCCTTTTTGTTTATCTCAAGATATTCTTGACATGTGGTTATCGGATCTTTGTGGATCTTGTTACCATTTTGGAGAAATAAATAACATTATCACTGAAGAATTCCAGTTCTTCACCGATGACTGCCACTTTATCCTGAATAGCATAATTTCCAAATTCATTCTTCTACATAAGGACCATGTGAAGACCAAAGTATCTAATCATATGCTTGCTTCTGTACTATTTAGGTGATATTAGCTACCAATATTGCTGAAACATCAGTGACAATACCTGGTATCAAGTATGTTATTGACCCAGGAATGGTCAAAGTACGCACCTATGATGCTTCTTCAGGGATTGAGCCATTAATTATCGTTAAAACCTCAAAAGCACAAGCGCTTCAGAGGAGGTAATGCGATTGAATCGATCCTAACTTAATCTACACAGTAACAAGTTATACATATAAGTGCGCATTTCTGCACTGCTATTTATAGGATCCTATTGGTTACACTGAAATTATATTGCATTTCTTTATTTTGGAGTATCTTAAGACGCTCCATTATTTTATTTTAATGGTGTTGAGTTGAAGAACAGTACCATAGAGTGGAAGAGGCATGGTTGACCTGCCTTCCCCTTGTCTGAATAATGGAAAAAGCTGAAGAATATTTTATTTATGATATCTGAACTAAGTGATAAACTCTTACAATTTGAATGCAGTGGTCGTGCTGGTCGAGAAGGACCAGGGAAATGCTACCGCCTTTATCCAGAGGGTGAATTTTACAAACTGAAAGCTTCTACAACACCAGAAATTAAAAGATGCAATCTTGCAAATGTAATTTTGCAGCTTAAAGCTCTAGGTGTTGATGATATTCTGGGTTTTGACTTCATTGAGGAACCTGACAGGTGCTTTTAGTTACAGCTCATTTCTCATGCCTTCTTTTTTCTTTTATGGCGCTTTGGAAATATTGGCTCCTTTTTAGTTTTCCGGCTTTTATATTGTGTTTTGAATTGTTGCAAAGTGTCCGGGTCTTGTGCTTCTTCTAGTAGCTATAGCAATTTGTGGTCTAATATGTTTACTGATACAGGATGGCCATCATCAAGTCAATGGAGTTACTATTCTTGTTAGGTGCCCTTACTGATGGAAGTAAATTGTCTGATCCGGTTGGTCATCAAATGGCCAGGCTTCCGTTGGATCCTATTTATTCTAAGGCTCTCATTGTTGCCAATCAATTTAATTGCTTGGAAGAAATGTTAATAATTGTTTCACTGCTCTCAGTTGAATCTATATATTATGCTCCCCGTGAAAAGTTGGAAGAGGTATTGCTACAGTCTTCTCCTGTGACATTTCTGTTTTATTGGTGTAATTTCAAGATTGCATTATGTTCTGATGGGAAATATGCAAAAAAGAAGACACAATATCTACTTGAGTTTAAACGATGTGTCTCTTATGCTTGCTTTTAATAATGATAACCCAAGCTGGTGATAATGTAGCGAAAATTTCTTTTTGATCTTAAGTTGCTGAAGAAGGTTAGGCAGCGAAGCTGAATAGAAGTATTAACTTCCTCAATGACAATCTCAAATAAACAATTGGGTTATTAGGGCTTGATGTCATCTGTAATGAACAGTTATTATGCAGCAGAAGGTTCTGTTCTACTTACCCAATTGACTAAATGACCCCGCAGATATAATTCATGGTGTTTCTTAGTCTGGACATTTTTACATTGGCATCACAGAGTTTCTTATTAATCACCTCAGCTAGTCCTAGTTCTTAATATGTCCTCTTATATCAACTGTTTTCTCTGCTTTGACTGCTGCCTCTGTTTATGTAGTTGTCTTGTTCCGTCCATTTCCAGTTCTAACCTGAACTTAACTCTCGATGCAGTCACGAACTGCCTTGAGAAACTTCTCAATTCCAGAGGGAGATCATTTGACATTACTAAATATATATCGTGCTTCGGATGAGTTATTGGAGAAGATCAAGGCGGTAAACAGTCAAGACAAGGCCGAAAAGCAACTTAGAAAATGGTGCAAGCAGAATTTTATCAATGGCCGCTCTTTAAAGCATGCCCGTGATATCCACAGGTCTGGTGTGGTTTTCCTTGGTTCACTTATTTCAGAGTTAGCCTATAATGTAATTAAGAACCATGCATTATGGCGTTGCCATGATGAGTTGTGTCTCCATGCGGGCAGCATTTTACTTGTGTTTTCCTACTCTTTACATGGAACTTGATTTGTGCTGTATTTTGTAGTCAAATAAAGAGGAATGTCGAACAAATGGGTCTTCGTGTCACTTCATGTGGGGATGACTTGCTTCCACTGCGCAGATGCCTAGCTGCTTCGTTTTTCCTTAATGCAGCATTGAAGCAGCCTGATAGTACGTACAGGTAATTGTTTAAGTTTATAGCACTTCAAATATGGCTTCTTGTACAATGTCAAGAAGCTCAAACTGTGAATTCATCAAATGGCAGGGCTTTGTCTAGCGGTCTCGTGGTGCAGATTCATCCTTCATCTGTACTATTCCGGATGAAACCAGAATGCATAATCTACAACGAATTAGTTAGAACTAATCAGAATTATGTCCGCAATGTTTCAAGTATAGATTACTTGTGGTTACCTGAGTTGGCCCCTCAATGTTATGCTGTGCAGGAATAGGTCTTCCATGGTTAACCGGTACGTCTACTGAAACAACATGCACGATTATCCTGCAACTTAAAAACATACATTCCAACTGTCATAAATATCTCTCTTATATTGGAGATTAATACTGTTTCCAATTGATTCAAGTCAAGAGTGCTGTTAGGACAAAGACAACTTTGTAGATCAAGGATTACTTACATGTTTGGTAACTACTTCGTTCTGTTGCAGCAAAGAAGAGACCATGAATGCCAGCACACATACCTGCACATAACCGAAGCATTGAAACACCGGGTGTTCTTGGAAACGCGATATCATCTTCAAACGACATGTTTCCAAGTAAGGCTAGTAGCATTTGATGAACTTTCAGATGGTTTTCAAAAATCTGCTTTAGCCTCTCTCAATACAGTTAAAAGACGAATCCAAATGCTGTTGCTGATGATATCTTTATCGCCATACTGAATAAAACGGGAAACAAAATGAAAATGAGCGTGGCCCCTTTCTCCCTTTTCCTCAATACAATAGCAGCAGGTGAAGCTAAATCTTTCCTCCCTTCCTCTATAACCCAAGACAGATCTTTGGTTTTTCAAGTTCTTTCGCTTGTTCTGTACCATGCCACCGCGATCTGCCCAGATGTAAGAACCTCAACTTTGAAACACAGTTCTTGTAAGGACATACTTCCTAGATTGATAATAGAAGATCATTATCTTTGTTTAGAATTATCCTTCTTGTTTATACAATCTGATGCTTGTTCCTGATAAGTTACTATCAAATATGATATTTGGAAGTTTCCCTTATCGTTGTCTTCTTCAACTACTAATTGGAATAGTGGGAGATGCAGCCGATATTGACGACGGAAGTTGCCCTATCTTGACTGCAATCTGATTGTCAAGAATGGACTCTTTCTTGCTTTAGCTGTACTATTAATTTGTTTTTTTTTTAATTTCATCATTTGTCACGCCAATTTTAATAGGCTGAAATTATTTTAGCCTAACATCACTTGGTGTATAGTCGGACAGATACAAGTGACGAAGCAGGAGCAATTATATTTCTAATTGGTTCATTCAATAATGGTCTCCTTTTTTGTGCCCATTTAGTTCATGCTGTAGGCCAAAACTAGCACCTGTATTTACTATTAACTGCTGGAATTATTGATCCAAAAATGAATTTTCGCCTCGAGAATTATATTTCTATCTTTGTTTCATTATTAGTGGTTCAAAACTTTTCTAACATGAAAATTACAACAATCGTGTTTAGAATTAAAGTAGTGTAAAAGTAGCAGCTCCTATTAGATTATATTAAAATACTATTTTAAGTATGAACTATTTTTAATGAGTATGAGTCACTTACAATTGAATGAATGGAGGTAGTATTTGACTAACTTCAATATAAATATATTTTTCAAGCAAGAAAAGTCATGCCTATTTTCCCTTAAGACGTTGATTACTTGATATTATTGTTGTCATTATTCTATAGGTATCCACATCTAAAATAGTTGTGGAATTAATTAACTCCACATGGCAAAATTACTAATACCGCCTCTTCATTTAATTTATATGTTCTACTCAGCCCCATATCCATGACTCTTCACCTAATACCCAAATTTCACACTTACAAATTCATGTTCGAAAACACCCTATATTTTATTTGATAGTCTTAAATCTCATGCAACAATAAGAGAGAGAAAGAAGGAGAGAGAGAATATGGGAAACTCTATTGCATGCTTCTCTCCATCAACAACATCCAAATCTCCAGCTAAAGAGTTTCTCCCATCATGGTTCTCCCCCTCAACAAGAAGATCAAGAAAATCATCATCTTCTTCATCTCCACCCAAGAAAAACTTGGAGGTTTTGGACGAATCCTATATTAAGCAACAAGCTCAGATTGCCTCCATGCTCTACCACCATCACTTGAACAGCAATGGTGGTGATCTTCTTCTTCACTTGGACCGATCAGTCTCCACGAAAAACCCACCTTCTTCCAAGAATTCCAAGAAGCTCTGCAAGAGATCACACTCTGTTTCCAGTTCTAACCCTCTCTCTTCTTTGCAGCTCCCTAATTTGCAGGTTTCACATCCTCTTTTCCAATGCATAAATTTATCTTTTATTAAAAAAAATCTGTTTTTTTTAGAAAAAAAGTTTATGGTACCTTGTCATATTCAACATTTCTACTGGACAACGTCTTTGAATGAAGTTTTACTTTTTGGCAGAGCTACAGTTTAGTACATGTATAAAATAAGATTTTCTTGACTTTAGAGGAAATGTGTGATTATCTGGTAAGTACTTAGTAGTAGTGCCACCAAAAAATCAATGCTAATAATTTTCTTATTTGCTTTTTAGGGTCACATATTTAAGAGTCATTACTAGTTGACCAATAATTATTGAAGTCCCTGTTCCACTCATGACTTTCATCTCAAGACTAAGCTTATCTTCCTCAATAATCATCAATAACCAATTCAAATTCCATCTTCCTAAGAAAACTATGTTATTTTATTTTATTTTACATAATTTTTTTATTTCCATTGGTTTAGGATGTCGTAATAAATTATGATGGTGAAGAGAAGAAGCATTTTGTGCTGGTTCATGGTGGAGGCTTTGGTGCATGGTGTTGGTACAAAGTTATAGCCTTATTGAAAGAGAGCAGATGTGAAGTTACTGCAATTGATCTGACTGGCTCTGGAGCTAATTTTTGTGAAATAAATTCCATCAAGACTATAGCTCAATATGCCAAACCTCTCACTGATTTCCAAGCAAATCTTGCTGATAACAAAGAGGTATGCATTTAGTACTTATTCTCATATCTTCTGCAAATCTGAATATCTTGAATGATGCTGATGATGAAATTGAATACTATGAAATGCAGGTGATTTTGGTGGGACATGATATAGGTGGAGCTTGTGTTTCTTATGCAATGGAGATGAATACCAGCAAAGTTTCAAGAGCTGTGTTTGTTGCTGCAGTTATGCTGAGTGATGGTCAGAGTGCTCTTGATGTCTTCTCCTCCCAGGTCTGCAGATTTTTACTCTGTCATCGACGCAATTCTCACTCTGTTTTGAAGCTTCTTTTTCTGATTTTTAACTTGTTCCACAGTCTAGCTTGAGTGACCTCAACCAAAGTGTTCAGAAGTTCAGATATGCAAATGGGAAGAAACAACAGCCAACTTCTATAGACTATGAGAAATCACTCTTGGAAGACTTCTTGTTTAACAGAACTCCATCAAAGGTAAACATGATACTATGATAATTTCAAGATTTGTCATTATAAACTCATGTGTGTGTGTTGATGCAGGATGTTGCATTAGCATCAGTATCAATGAGGGGTGTACCATTTGCACCAGTAGCAGAGAAGCTTACCCTTTCCGCAGAAAAGCATGGCTCTATCCCAAGGTTTTACATCAAGACAGACGACGATTTCGCCATCCCTGAACTGCTTCAAGAGGCTATGATAGAAGCAAATCAACCTAAGCAAGTCTTTCAGCTCAAAGGTGCTGATCATTCACCTTTCTTCTCAAAGCCTCAAGCCCTGCTCAGGCTTCTATTAGAAATATCAAACATCTAAGATAGGCAAAACCAATTTCTTGGCCATTGATTGTAATTATTTCATTTGATATTCAGAATAAACTCACCCACAAGTATAAGTGAAGGAGAATGAGAAAACAATGTATTGAATATTGGAATTGAACAAAAAGATTTTCATAGAAAAGTTGATGTAACAATCTCAGCTAGTCTCAACTCTCAATATGTTATTTGTGGCAGCAAACAGTTTGATAGAACCCCAAAAAAACACACATTTAGCAAACATAAAAAACAGAGACGAAATAGTGGAAAACATATATAAGCATCTCTCACAGGGTTAATCACTTCTTCCTCGGAATTTCAAGCCTCTTGCGGAAATCTTCCTCCATAAGGGGAATGCCTTCGCGCAGCTTGACCTTTGGTTCCCAGCCTAGCAGCTCGTTGGCTTTCGTGATGTTCGGTTTTCTCTGGCGAGGATCATCTGGAGTGTTCTCCACGGTTGTGATCTTCACGTTCGGATTGATCATCTGCATGGCCCCAACCAGAGAGAATTTTAATACTACTTGATTTGGAACATAAATAAGTAAGAAAGTTGTCAATATGGAAGAAGCTAGAAAAGTTACCTCCTTCACAGTCTCGGCAAGCTCTGTCATTGTGAATTCACCTGGATTGCCAATGTTGATTGGTCCAGTGTGATTTCCTTCCATCAGTTTGATAACACCGTCGACCTAAAACAAAAGCAAGTAGAAAATGAGATTATAAGAGGAGTATGATGCACTTTGGATTGCATAACAAGTTGATGCTTTTTCACATACCATATCAGAAACATAACAAAAACTCCTTGTTTGCGTTCCTGGCAACTGAACCGTCAAAGGTTCATCACTGCACATTTGAGAAAGTGAGCCACAAACAAGCTTTGGGTTTTTAATGGGGATGATAGAAGTATGGCTGGAGTGTATTACCGTATTGCTTGAGCTAAGAAATTGCTCACAACGCGACCATCATCAATGTTCATCCGGGGTCCATAAGTGTTGAAGATCCTTGCAATCCGTATCTCTATTGGAAATTTAACATTTTGTATCGGTTAGAAATGCATAAACTTGTTGACTTTGGCATCTTTTTGCATTATACATAGTAGTAAAATAGAGGCTAGTACCGATCCCATGTTGTCTATGATAATCAAACATCAAAGTCTCCGCTACTCTCTTTCCCTCATCATAACAACTTCTAACTCCTGCAGTGTCAGAATAAAGAATAAGATAAGCCTATCCGGCATTCGTCTCTTTCCAATAGTATCAATATATAGACAAAAAAAATCTTTGGAGTTTTATAGTAAGTAGAACATGTAAGTACCTATCGGGTTCACATTGCCCCAGTAATCTTCAGTCTGAGGATGCACAAGTGGATCGCCATAAACCTCTGACGTTGATGTCAACAAAATCCTATGGAGTATTACATAAAGACAGATTAGATTCGGAAGAAACAGTGATAATGAAAATAAATCTGAACAAGCCTTGTCAAACCTTGCTCCTACTCGCTTCGCAAGTCCCAACATGTTTAGTGTTCCAATTACATTTGTCTTTATTGTCTGTTGCATTGAAAAAGAAGTATCAATGATCAGTGATTCATTGGTGGAGTTTGAAAAACTTCGTAAATGAATGATAAACAGTTGTTCCTTTTTCTGTATTTCCAGCCAGAAAGCACGCTATAAACATATAATAGAGTGTAGTTCATTTTCAGATACTGACCTTCACAGGATTGTATTTGTAGAAAATCGGGGAAGCAGGGCAAGCAAGATGGTATATCTGATCAACTTCAACTAATAAAGCTTCCGTGACATCTGCAAAAGTATAATAATGAGCTTAAAAGCAGAAGAAATGCTAAGCATGGAGTTGAATCAAATATCTTCCTGTTCCCTTGTTCAGTTGCCCCATTCGCGTTATATTTATAGAACTAGACAGGTTTTTTGAATGTAAAGAAAGCATAGGAAAACTGATAGTACAAAACTTCCTACCATGTCGAATAAGCTCAAATCGTGGATGACCAATCCATTGCTTTAAGTTGTCCTTTGATCCAGTGAAGTAGTTGTCCACAACAATGACCTAAATAAAACCCGTCAAGATATTATAGTTTACCCTTTACATATGCTTATCGCAAATGTGTGTTGGTGTAAGAAAGAAATGCTCACTTCATTTTTCTCATTTTGCATCAGCTTGTCAACCAAGTGAGAACCGATGAATCCTGCTCCACCAGTAACCAGAATTCTCATGTTTGCCTGCCAACCAAGTTGGTATTAAGTGTAACATGGATGATGGATCATATAGCAACTAAAACCGACGGCGATTAATGGAAAAGGGATATTAAATTCGACTGAGACTGATGAACAAGAAACTGATTATTGTTTGCATATTTAATGAAAGTGATAAATAGCAACAATAATGCTCTCAACTAAACCCCGACTAACACCCAGATTTATCAATTTTCTTATAAATGAATCAAGTCTATAAACGAAGTGTAAATAAATATAATTCATAATCTACCTGAAAAAACTTGGCCTTTCTCAATGGTGAAGGCTCGGGAGGTGGCTTGGTGGTCACATGGTTTCCTCCATTCGTTACTTCGTTAGCCATTATGAGACGCTTTTTCAGGTTCTAACGTGGAGATAAATCTACACACAGAAAATAACAATCAGCACTAATCCAGACTATAACAATTATTGATGTTTCAAAAACCAATAGAGGAATCCAAAAGAAAAGGCAAGCAACAATTCAATTCAACATTCCTATATTTTCGCAGCAGATATATCATACTTAGAGATTCAATCACTCAGAAGCAGAAATCAGATCCTTCATTAGTCAAAAAGATGAAAACATAATCAATCACTGCAGATCAGGCTCAAATCACACTCTAATCAAAGAAACAATTCACCGAAAATAATTATATATATCAAACCAATCCCTTTCAAAACTTATATAAATCTCATCTCAGATTCACTTCACACCCCAACACTGATCTCTACAATGAGTAAATAACACATTCTTACAAACCCAATATTTGGTAGCAAGAAGAAATCTAACCACTAACAAAACCCCAACACAAAATGCTCTATACATTACTTATAATTCCAACCAAGAACTTTTTTCTTCCATCACAAATCAAATAGGCCCACATTTCAGATCACACAAGAACAAACAGAAAGTACCTCCTTCATACAAAAATTTACAAAATCAAGAACAAACAAAACGAAAAAATAAACTTTGAGCAAAATCAAGAGCTAATGACCTTCAATTATTTCTAAATCTCAATCAGTGGAACTAAAAACCTCTTCCACTTGATACTGACAACATATGCAAAAAAACTCATCTTTATATACTAAGCACGAGCAACAATTTGAAAAAACCCACAAATTAAAATAACAATACTTCACTAAATCAAGGGGAGAAAAATAAAAGAAAATCAGCGGGACAGAACAAGAAAGAGATCATGCTTCATCACTATGCTGTACCAAACGTACCAACTAGAGAGAGGGGGAGAGAGAGAAATCTTGATATCGAAGCAATATTACAGACAAGCATCTGGTTTTATGCAATATATATTTTTTCAGCGTACCTTCAACGTCACTCTAATCCATAACAAAAATCGGCAGAGGCAGACACTGAAACGGAACTTCAAATGGAATAATATTATTTACCAAAATAGTAGAAAATTACAACCATACGGGTATCTCTAAAAACAAATGAAAAGTAAAAAAAGATTTGATTTTCCTTTTGAAAACTCTATTTTGATTTGCTGAAAACTAGCATTTTTGGATAAAACCAAATCTTGAAAATTTTACTACCATCTAGAATTTGATGATTAGAAAGTCTAATTCGATATTATTAATCCATCCCTACCCAAACCTCAAAAAGATTATAAAATTGGTTAAAAAGTCAAAATTGAACAGGATTTGTTAATTATCTGGATCGGCCGATTTACATGGGGCATTGGCATTGCTTGAGATGGTTGACTTGGTGAAAATTTGTTTAAATCTCCGATAATTTCGAACCTACCCCTGTTTTTCAGTGTATTTCCCCCTCCCCCCCCAACCCAAAAAAAAACTCCTTTTTCCATCCAATAACAAAAAATGCTAGTAATTTACTTTTATGAATCTGTCTATTGTAGTATCATATATGAATAGTACTTGGTTTCTTAGTGATTTCTGGTTAAATCTATCAATATATTTCACCTACGGTCTATAAATTATTAAATTAAGAGAAATGTAAGCGAAGCGTGATTGACAGATTTTCGAATTGGAGGTGATTCGAATATATGACCTTTAGTTAAAATTTATGGCGATATTTATAAAAAATAAACTTTTGGTTATTTTAATACATCATGACGTCTGCAAGGTATATATAAAAATTAATATTTACATGTGATGATTATCGCAATTAAAGTAGGTGAGAGGTCCTAATCAACATCACTAAATTAGTCCAAAGCATTATGTTACAATTAAATATTTTAGTGTGGTAATTAGCGTTTTCCCATAAATGGTATGCTAGTTTAATCTCAAAACAACGATAATTTTTGTACCCGTTCTACCAAATTGAATATAATTGAAGTTAAAGGGATAAAGTCTAATTATGCAACAAATTGAAGATTTTTCACAAAATTACATCCGTAAAAACGTCGTTATTTTTATTATACTTCCATTTCCCATCTATTATTAAAAAAAACATGATTACCTAATCCATACTTTTAACCTAATAAATTGATTGATTGTCACTTACTAAAGTTACACAATCATCCAAAAAATATCAATATAAATTTATGGCGAGTGTAATAAGAAGGTTTTGGAATCGCGGTTTTGACATAAACTCGTAAATTGTATTTAAATTAGGTCTATATAAAAAAAAATATTTAAATCATATATTAAAAAAATCTAAATTTCTCAAATTCACAATAGTTTGATTGGATTGATCAAAACCAATGATCCCAAACTCAAATTTAATTACAAGCTGCCGCCTTACTACTCACTTTATTTGATGTTAATAACTCAAACAGTCAATTCGCATATGCTAAGGTATATGCTATCTCATATATTTTTTTGTTATATAGGAAAATATGTGCAAAAGCTAGTAAACTTTGATAAGATTTTCTAAATACATAATGAGCTAGTAAAGACTAAAGAATACTCCAACGTGGAAGTAGTTTTCTTTTGTTTCCAAAATAAATAAGTTTATTCATTATTTTCATTATTAAATTACACAAATGGAATAAAAAACATTATTAATTTAAATCAACCCAAATGACAATCAACACTAGATCAACCACATGCGTATAAGTGGGAATATCATCTACGGTACATGTTGCTGGTTACACAAATTAAATTAGTCGGTGTAAGATTATTAATATTTTTATATTTATATAAGTTAAGTGTGAAATTTAAATACTATATTTCATCTCGAAATAGTTTGCAAACTAAAAATCTAACTCAGTAATGACAATGAATGAGAAGATTAAATTAAAGGGATGTATTAAATGAATCAGCCTCTTCTGAATTATAAATAAATGATCTCAATTTTAAATCAAATTTTAATATGCCAAATAAGGAGAAAATATCAATTTTGGTCCTTTAACGTGGCTTTTGTCCAATTTTGGTCCTCTAATGTGGGCAGTGTCCAATTTTGGTCCTGTATCTTTATATAGTGTCCGATTTTTGTTCTTCAATGTAGCAGTGTCCGATTTTGATCCTTTAATGTAGCAACGTTCGATTTTGGTTCAAGTCTATGATTTCAGTCCTCCGAAAAAAGACACATGAATTACACTATTGGCTGCATGGGTAAAATGAGACATTTTTTAAAACTCTCGAACAAAAAGCAAACACTTTTAAAATTACTAAATCAAAAAATAGTTAGAAACTACATTGCAGAACCAAAATTCAACTCGTTTAAATAATAAAAATGTACTTTTCTTTTTTTATCATGAAACTTTACAAAATTACTTATTTTAATCATTCGACAGGTGTGAAATTCACGTGCCTTTTCATGTTTGACAATTTATATCGGAGGACCAAAATCGGACATTCTGTAAAGTTATAGGACCAGAATCTAACACATTATAAAATTTTAAAATCAAAATCGATCACTACCACATTAGAAGACCAAAATCGAACATAGATCACATTAAAGGACCAAAATCGATTTTCTCTCCCAAACAAATGCCCCTTACTATATTATAAGCAACACTAATATAACAATAAATTTATACTATTCCAATTCATTATTCTTGATTTATCTATATTTTAGGGAGTTTTTGATATTTTATTCACGTCGAGGGATCCGATAATAAAATCTGTTTCCTCGTGCTCGTGATAAACGTGAGGCCCACTCTACATGTATTTGCAATTTGGGGGCCCTATCGAGAAACAACTATATCCACTCCTGAATTATCGACTCCACTCCCGCTCCAACACTAGCTCCCTCTTCTTCCAATAGAATCCAAACTCTACAGAGCTAGTTGATCTGTACGTTCAGTAATCTTGTGATTTATAATACTTTTGCTCCATAGCTCCATACAGTAGATCTGATCAACAAATCCTGAAAGGTAAGTAGCGGATAGAATTGTGAACCCAACGCGTTTTGCTTTATTGATGGATGATGTGTTCTTCAATTTTTTCTTAAAGTGTACTTAACTGTTGATTTGATTGGGGCTGTGGCCTTTTCGGTTGGGGGAGAGTGCTTTTGATGATGTATTTTTGACGCGATGTTATTGGAGTGAGCTGATTTGTTATCATGTTTACCGACTTGTGATTGCAATTGTGATTGATACAATTAGTGCAAATCTTTCTTCTGCATAATTCTTGATGTTGAAGTATGCTGCTTTTGCAATTTCGGATCGGTTTACTCGTTTATTTCAACCGTTGTAGCTAAAATTGTAGCACGAAATGAAGCTTTGAAGTAGGAGATATGTTGTAGCTTAGGAAGCTGTCTTAGAACTCTCCCTAGGGTTTTAGTTTTTGGATTCAATGTAGCTTCAATATATGGTTTCAGAAACTTTACCTCTTTTAGATAATCATAGCTGGATGAAATTGAATCCACTGCTTGGAATTTTCTGGGAATTCCTACACAGATATATCTAATTTAGATGATCATGTCTTGATTGTAACTTTTGATCTTAGGAGAGAAGGAGATATGAATCCTTAGTTTAGGATTATTCTTTTACTGCAACCTTGGATTGAAAGCCAAAATATGGTTTCAGAAACTTAAAAGTTGCTCTCTCTTAATCAAGTTGGAGGAAATTGCATTCACTACTTAGTCATCTGCTGGTTGGCATGCCCTGAGAATTTCTGCATTGCTCTAAGTTTATAACTTTTGATCTTTTAGGAGTTATGCGTCGTGGAGTTAGCAGCGGAGGAGGGCAGAGCTCGTTAGGATACTTGTTTGGTAGCGGTGAGGCTCCCAAACCAGCAGCAGAGAAAGCACAAGCTGCCCCGAGCGAGAGCAGGGCTGCTAGTAAAGAACCTTCCCCTAAGCCTACTGCTGCTCCCCAGCCAGTAGACATAAGCAAGCAGATTCCTGCTGGGATTCATAGTAGCACTGCCAGCAACCACTTCAGAGGAGATGGTCAAAACACTTCCAATTTCATCACAGTATGTCTCTATTATACAAGATTCTGATGGAGTTTGATCACTTCTATTACGAGATTGCTTTTACTTGAGAATGCTTAATGTTTTGTTTGATTAGGATCGACCATCAACGAAGGTCCACGCTGCTCCCGGAGGTGGTTCGTCTCTGGATTACCTGTTTGGTGGAGGCAGCAAGTAACAGTCCTTTGGCCAGGGTGGTGCAGTGTGTTTTATGATATATATTTGTAAATGTTGCAGCTTGCTTCAATCCTTGTGTGTGTGGTGTTTCACAGACAAACATTAATTCTTTGAATGTCAAGTGTGCTTGCTAAGATCTGTATGTATTGTCTAGGACAAACAAATGTTTTGATGCATTATGCATCTCTTGTAAGATAACTACATTACTTTCTCTATTCTATCTTGTCTTTCTATGGGATTTTCATACTTCAACAGAGTCATGTGACATACAAACCCCCTTTTGATAGAACAAGAAAGGGCTTTTTTACTATCATGTGTGGTTTGCATGCTATTGCACAGGAGCGGGGTTTATCCTGTGCGCACCAAAGGTAGCGGCTGCGGATTCCTCGTTATATAAAAAAGAAGGGATTTTTACTCCTTATATTTATCTAGTCTATTTTCAAAAACTCCTACACACTAAGAATAAGTCTTAGCCATTTGTTGGAGCTTCAATAGCACCTAGGTCTAGAGGGAAATTATGAGCATTACGTTCATGCATAACTTCCATACCAAGGTTAGCACGGTTGATGATATCAGCCCAAGTATTAATTACACGGCAGGATATTTCTTTATAGAAAAGTAATTTGAATTAGGGCTTTAAGTTGGTTGAAATGATTAAGAAGTACTCCCCATAAATATATATATTTTCCCTTAAACCTTAAATATAATTGAATTTCATCTTTCACCTTTAACTTTATTTATTGTATATCCGAAGTATACCAAAAGATCCGATGAATTAGCAAATGATCATCTGAATAGAGATCCGGTTTCATTTTCTGTAGAAACAATAAATTTTAGTTATACTTTCTTAGTAATTGGATTCAATTCTTTGTTAATTTTCTAATATTTATTGTTTTTTCTTAAAGGATTGGGGATTTATAACAGACTTTTCCTTGGGTTTTTCTTATAATCGGTGACATTCATTGAAAACCAAAATCCTCATTGTCCTCCTTTTCCGACGGCGGAATTTCACATGGAAGGCAAGATCAATTATTCGGATACCGCCACAATCAATCAATCCAAACAAATCGAAACCACGAACCACCTTGAAATCTCGGATCTCCTTGAAGAAATCCTCTTAAAGCTGCCGGTCAAATCCCTCTTGAAATTCAGGTGCGTTTCAAAATCGTGGCTCTCCTTAATTTCTAGTCGTCAATTCATCAAAGCCCATTTCGAAATCTCCTCAAGACATGCAGATTTCAGTAATCATGCAATTATGTTTACATACGCTAAAAACCTCCTCAAGCAATGCCCGATTAGTTCGATGATGTCCAAAAGTACCATAGTTGCTTCCGGCGTCGATTTTCCTCATAAAAGCCCGCATTGTGAGGTTCGGGTTGTGGGTTCTTGTAATGGAATAATTTGCGTTGCAGTTAATAATAAGAATATATTTTTATGGAACCCATCTACGAGAAAATCCAAGGCACTGCCCCCAGATGTTGAAATGAGGGACAACCCTTGCATTATGTTGGGGTTTGGTTTTAGTGAATCTGAAGACGATTACAAGGTCGTTGGTATGTTCCCTAAGCATCGTAATTATGTATCTAGGCTGGTGAAGGTTTATAGCTTGAGGACTGATTCCTGGAAGAGGATAGAGGATTTTAACTATGGTATTCCATCTGACTTTACGGCTACATTTGCAAGTGGGAAGCTTCATTTTGGAACGGGGTGCTACAGTAGTACTGGATGGAAAATTGTGTCTTTTGATCTGAAGAGTGGGGTTTATGGCATTGTAGAACAACCAAATTATGGGAAGCTTTGTTATTCTGGTTTGGGGACGCTTCGAGGTTGCCTTAGTGTTATCCGGGACTATCGAAAAAGAGGGGTTGTGAATGTTTGGGTTTTGAACGAATACGGTGTTAAGGAGTCGTGGACCAGAATGTTTTCCATTCGTTACTTTAATAACCCCGACATGCACTCGTTCTCAAATCCGTTGCTGATCATGCCAAATGGTAAAATACTGTTTGGCCTTAGGAAGAGTCTTGTAGTTTATAATCCGAGAGATAGTTCCTTCAAGCATCATCTGATAAGTAATTTGGATAATAATTGTTTTGATGCCGACATTTACGTCGAGAGTTTAGTTCCAGTTGTAGGAGATTGGTAGCTAATGTTGGTGGAACTCCTGAGTAGACCTTGTTTTCTTTGGCATGCTCTGGAGTTTCTGCATTGCTTTGATAAGTTTGTAACTTTTGATCTTTAGGAGATACGGTAGAGTTAGAGCTCATTGTCAATTGTTTGGTAGCGGTGAGGCTCCCAAACCAGCAGCGGAGAAAGCACAAGCTGCCTCTAGTGAGAGCAGGGCTGCTAGTGAAGAATGGTTTTACTTGAGAATGCTTAATGTTTTGTTTGATTCGGACCGACCATCAACCAAGGTCCACGCTGCTCCCGGAGGAGGTTTGTCTCTGGGTTACTTTACTTGATCTGTATGTATTGTCTAAAGACAAACAAATGTTTGGATGCATATATGCATCTATTGAGATAACTGCATTACATTCTCTATTATGTCTCGTCTTTATGTGGAATCAGTCACCATTCTTACTTTAACAATCCCCATGCATATTTTGTCCTTTAATCCATTGTTGATCATGCCAAATGGTGGAATTCCTTAGAAATGCGTTGTTCGGTTAATGCAGGGATTGGGCGCTAATGTTGGTGGAACTAAGTAAGAAGCAAATGTTGAGAGGTTATTACAAGACTCTAGGTAAACAAATCTAATTGTAGGTATGCAGAATTATCTCTTCTACTTGGTTATTAGGCAAAGTTGTGCTTAATCTCTCGTGATTGATTTTAATTTTCTATTATTTGATTATGAGAATTGCTTTCAACATTGATTGCAAGAATTTGATATAAATTACTATAATGTTTAGATTAAACAAAAGAGAACTAAATTAAAAACAAAAATAACAAAATAATGCAACAGAGAAATAAGACAACAATAAAAGTTTACTAATAAAATACATATCTGACCCGACAAATGACGAAGACGCTACGTCGAAAATAAACGACAAACAGCGCAATTATCATAACACAATTAATCTAATTATAGATGATTGAATCCAAACTTGCTCCTTCAAAATTACTATTAAAATATGATTTTTTTGTCATTTAATGAATGAGTAATTTATTACTCACTACGCCCCACAAATAATGTCCCTTATCTTTATGACATGATATTTAAGAAGAGTGATTAGTTATGAGTAAAAGTGGTGGAACCCTTAAAAAAGAATGGTTGATTGTGTGTAATAATTTTATATTTTCGGAAAAAAATATTATTTGTGGACGTTCCGAAAAGGAAAGATGAACATTATTCATGGAATGGAGGGAGTATTATTTTTTATTTATTATCAGATTATTAATAATTTATTTCATAAAGAATTATGGATTGAAATTATAGTGAGTATAAGTAATATGGCAAAAGTATAAGAAATGGTATGAGTTTAGAATGGTGTAACAAAGTGAAATTGAATTCTCCATCTTATTAAAACCCAAAAAATGGCGAGTTACTTTCATCATTAAAATTTAATGCAGTAGTAGTAATAATAATATTAATAAAATAGAGTCTTATTGTTATTTTTGATTGAATAGACTCATTTTTTACATTATTGTTGTAAATCGATAGGTTTTGATTTTGCAGATTTTGAATTGATAGGAATCTCTCTCTTTATACTGTATTTATATATTTTATCGTCTAATATATAATCTATGAATAACATATCTTAATTATATAGTGTTGGTATTCGCTAACATAACCCAAGTCTTTTCTAATCCTCCTCCTCCTCCACCGGCGAAAAGAAGCGATACCACCGCACACAATCAATCCAAAATAATTAAACCTACAATCCTCGTTAAGGTTGCCCATCAAATCCCTCTTGAAACTCAGTTGCGTGGCTCTCCTTGATTTATAGTCCCCAATTCGCAAAAACCTATCTTCAATTCTCCATCAGAAAAACATATTTCAGTAATCACAGAATTATGTTTACAGTCCATAAAAACCTCAAGCAATGTTCGATTAGTTAGTTGATGTCCGAAAGAACAGTAGTTGCTTCGGATGTTGATTATCCCTATACAACCCCGCAAATGTTGAAATGAGGAAGGTTTTTAGGTTAATGTTGGTTTTATTGAATCCGAAGACGATTACAAAGTCGCCGACATATTCAGTGAATGGCTTATGTGTTTGACCCCGTTACTGAACATGCCAAATGGTGAAATCTTCTTTTCAATCCGAAAGATAATTCCATCAAACATCTTCCGTTAAGATATATGGATTATATTGAGGCCGACATTTACATTGAGAGTTTAGTCGGGATTGATTGGTAGCTAATCTTGGTGGAACCGTTTGAAAGATTCTGTTAGCAAGTATATTAGCATTTTTTGTTTATATATTCAATAATCAATAATTATGGTTAAGTTATGAATTTCACATATTTTGTTGACTCGTCTTTCTTAAACTGGAGTTGCAAGAAAGACGAATATCACCAAATTTTTGAAGCTGTTGATAATCACAAAGCTTTCGTAGAATTCAAAACTGAATATCAAAGAGTTTCGCAATTGCTTATGGTCCTTATTAGCTGTGTTGTAGAATAGATGACGGCGACAACTTACCATTCCGCAGGGGCGGATCCAGGATTTTCGATTAGGGGGGGCAAAATTTATCGGGGCTTGAGTTATCTTTGTACGGGGGTTCGGGGGCGGAGCCCCCGAATTTTTTTTTTAAGCACATTTTCTACTTAAATCTAATTATAGTTACTCTTTATGGCTTATTTAAGGATTATATTCTTCTTTCATGAATAACTTATATATTTTTTATATTTATTCGAAAAACGTAGTACACAATCCTATTTTGACATCACTCTAAATTTAGTTAGAGGAAATTATGAAGAATAACAATATCTAACTAAGGAATTAATAAGTATTTAAATGATAGTTTATTTATACTTCAAATATTCTTAATTTTATATTAATAAGTACATGAAAAAAAGAAAACACAAACATAGTATATAAGAGGAGGCAAAATAATATACATAAGTCTTATAAAATTGCTCACGAAGCACTGATGAATTAATGTCTCCGGAGAATAAAAGATTTTAATTTGTTACTCTCATAAATACTAAATTTGGAGAAGTTTTACAACAAAATAAATAATTTTGTGATACTTAAAATACAAAAAAAAAAAAATCAATTCAGATTTTGAGGGGAGGCAATTGCCTCTCCTTGGCTATGTGTGCATCCGCCACTGCCATTCCGTATAATCCGAAACAGAATGTTGGATAATTATTCGTTTTTGTATTCGGTGGAATTGGAGATTTTAAATTTTAGATTGGTATTCTCTAATTTTTGTTATTATTGTGATTTGGATTGAGTCTATTGATTTCCCAAGAGCCCGTTTATCATTAATTGATGTTGAATGTTCCATCGAGTTGCCTTCATTATTAAAAAAATAATACAAAATTAAAACCGAAGCTCTTGCATAATATTTAATTTTGATGATATTTTTCACCATTTATAAAAGAATACTCCATCTCCAATTCTCCATGGACAATGCTAATATTTTTATGGATTATCTGCCTCAAAATACACAAACTTTCTCCATTTTCCTATTTTGCACATGAACTTTAAAATCCGCCTGTAAATACATGGACTTTTAATTTGTTTCAAATTGCACATGTGTAATATTTATTCCCAAATCAAAGCTGACTTGGCAGCCGGAAAATCTAACGTGTCTAGTCGTCCGATGAGTAAAACGACGTATAATTAAAATGCCTAAACGACGTCGTTTTATTCATTTTTTTTCTCCTTTTTTTTCAATAACTGGAAATTATCAAATTAATGAGTAGAATGAGCTAAATAAATCTTATATATATAAAAACCGAATGATTTCAATTGCAATTGATTGCAATTCAATTTCAAATCTCAATTCAATTGGATTCAATTGAAAATTTCATTAAATGAGGGGTAGATTTATCAATTTTATGTTTATTACTTGGTTATTTTAAATCTATTGAGATATTTTGAGATATAATATTATACAATAATATAATATAAAATTTCTCATTATTTCTTTTAATATAGTGTGATTTTAATGCCAATGAATTTCAATTAGATGCTTTCCAAAATCACGTTAATAAAACTAAAATTTGTCACTCATAAATTACGTTAATATAACGTGATTTTAATGCCAATGAATTTCAATTAGGATGCTTTCAAAAAAAAATTAATTAAGATCAAGTAAATTAAATTGATTTCCTCCAATTTTCTAGAATAATAAAACTAAAATTTCTCATTATTTCTTTTAATATAGTATGATTTTAATGCCCATGAATTTCTTAGAATGCTTTCCAAAATCACATTAATATATTCAAAGAGTATTATGATGATTTTAAAGATATGTTTCATTAATCAAACTATAAAAGGAAAAAGAACCAATTATGCAAGACAAAGAATACTATCAACAAATGATAATATTGAATACACCATCTTAATCTATGGAGAAATTATAGTGAATTAGAGTTATTTCCAAATCCAGCCAAATAAAGATTTTCATATTCTCACACATACTCAAATATGCAGTCAACAAAACATTAAATCAGAATTCTAAAACAAAGATAGACCCAACATCAGAACAACACCATCATTGTCTAAATTATCATTACATTAAAAAACTATCAGGTATATCATACTTTTTATTATTTTATTATAACACATTTTTCATCAATTTTGCAGGAACATATAGTTTATGAATAAACTCAAAAAACTAAAAGATGCTATAAAGAGATATTCAAAGAAACGTGTCTCTGCTGAAGGTATTTATCTAATTTATACATTTGAATATAATTATGTGACTCTTATACGATCAGTTATAACATTGTGATGAATAACAAGCCGTACTTCATATAACCAGACTTCAAATAAATTCCAGAAAACCTTCAAGAGAAGTTACCTAGAAAAAAAGCAAATATCCAATTTTTTGCACACAGACCTCCTGATTCGTCTAATTCACAAATATATTATATTAGGAACAATTGATTTATCAACAATAGATAATTACCTTGTGTTTTACAAATTCAATCTATGAACGTCTTCATACAATTGGTCAACAAGCAAGCCTGCAAAATAAAGGCTATCAGTGCTATTTCGCCTCTCTGAAACTCCAGGTCATGCCGACCCCTCCTCCACCGTCACCCCTCCCGGCGCGTCATCTCGGCCGCTTCATTGCTGCCGAGAAAACCCAGTACGCCACCCCCTCGCCTCCTCAACTTAATTAGTCCATTTTAAGAAGAAAGTTTGAAATTTTAGATCAGCCATTACCCATCAGGCAAGGATAATTCATGTGGAAGATAATTTCTTCAAAATTCTCGATTAAAGATGAAGAAAGAAACAAGTATCACGCCAAGGAAGAGGAGGAAATGAGAGAAGTGAGAATTAAAAGAGGAGAGAGAAAAATTCGGGTTTCATATTTAGATAGAAGAGGGGGATTAAAGGAGAAATAAAAATTAACAGAAAATAAAAAAATAGTCCAATTTTATTTCTTTTTAATAATATAACTCAATTTTAATATTATATATTTTAATATTTTTTGTTAAATTTGTGAAATTAATACATATGTTATGCATATTAAGTTACTTTTGACTTGCAAAAATCTATCGTTCTCAAAATAAAATGTTAGATAAGGCTTTTTAACGATTATAGTTTTTCTCACCACAACTTCATACTTCAAAATTTTAAATTATGATTTGTTTTTTTAGTAAACAACTCAGGATGAGAACTGACCTTGCCTTTCTTATGAGTCGTTTTGCATATTGAGAAAAATCAAAATTGTGACGTAATATATAAAAAAAATAAATTTTATGTGTTTACTCATGGTCATTTGTATGTGGCGGCATCGCGTGTTACAAATTGAGCTGGATTGAAAATCTTGGTATGTGATGATGAAACTGTTGACTCAACATCCACGAGAAATGTTGTCTATAAAGAAGTCTATGAAAATTTATAGAAAATACACTCTCATTCATGAGATTTAAGTCTTTCTAGAGTTGGTGACAATTATCAAAACATATGAATCACAAAATAAGTTTAATGACAATTGCCCAAATTTTGAAACATGTATGTTATTCAATTACACAAATATTATGTCGTATGAACAGGTGTTGATCATCTAAAATGTGGGAAACGAAGATTAACTAACATTTACATATCACTAAATAATAGTAATCCTAATAAAATAAAAATATTTTTCGTGCGTAGCACGGGTGAAGTACTAGTATGTATATCAAACACAAATCGCCTAAAACTCAAATCGAATCACAAAACCAACACCAAATCGACTAGATCTGCACAAATCACTCATAGGATCTCTTTTATAAACAGACTCACTATTACGTACGCAAATACTTCAGATCCTGAAATACAATCGAAGCAGCGGCGACAGCGCAGCCGACTAAGAACTGCGGCATCGCAACTCCGGCGGAGGAAGCAGGAGCGAGCAGCGGCGCAGGAGCCGCGGTTCCTACGAGAGCGAAAATCGCCAAAATCGTCGCCGCGACCATGAGAGCTCCGCCTTGAGACGCCTCCATTGCACCGTGGTAAAGTGTAGAATGAAGTGAGAAAAATTAAAGGCGAAGCAGTTTTTTTTTTCCCCACTTCACAAATATGAATATTTTTATATTTAATGTATCCGATTATATGCTAATAAATAAATTATTCATTATACAAATCATTAATTTATACTTAATGATAAAATTGAAACAGAAGTACATAAGTAGTCTACTGTACTTGAAAGAGAATTTTAAATTAATAAGTATTTAGTTATCCTAAAGTGCCATATAATTTTGAATCTAGCATCGAAATCAAACTTGACTAAATTAAATCCAAAAACCAATCGTATTTGTTGGAAAAGAAAATATTAAATGAAATATGAACTTTATGTATAAATTGAAATGAAATTTTAAGTTTGTGCAAATCGAAATCAAATTGAAAGTTCATGTGCAAAACGGGAAAATTCACAAAGTTTGTATATTTAAATTTCAGACTTTTGCTTCAATGCTGACTGGACAACCACGTGTGCAGACACGTCACGTCGGAAATTGTCACGTCAACTTTGATTTCGCCGGATTTTTGACCGGTGTGAAATTTGAAACAAATTGAAAGTTCATGTATTTACAGACGAATTTTAAAATTCGTGTGCAAAATGAGAAAATGAAGAAAATTTGTGTATTTTGAGGCAAATAACCCTATTTTTATGAGTATTTGATCACCCACAATGTATATATTTATTAATTTTATTTATGATATCTATCTAATATTGATACCATCAATGACCGATCTATGTTTACATAACCTAATTTTTTTGTCCTCCTATCCAACGGCGGATGGAAGAAGGCAAGAGAAATTGCTCGGATTCCACCACACACAATCAGTTTGAAATCGCGGATTTACCTGTTGAAATTATTGAGAATATCCTCTTTCAAAATCTTGCTCTCCTTGATTTTTAGACCCAAATGTGACTGAGCAGGGTATTATGTTCACAATCCATAGTAACCTGAAGCAATGTTCGATTAGTTCGTTACCATAATTTCTTCCGACATGTTCGGGTTGTCGGTTCTTGTAATGGGATAATTACAAGAAAATGCCTATGAAATGAGGGAGGGCTTTTGGTTTACGCTGGGGTTTTGCTTTAGTGAATCTGAAGATGATTATATGGTCGTTGGTATATTCGCTGAACATCATAAGGTGCTTGACGGTACGGTTATATTTGTAACGCAGCTAGCCTGGATGGAAAATTGTGTCTCTTGATCTTAAGAGTGAGGCTTATGACATTGTAGAACTGCCAAATCATGGGGAGCTTTGCTATTTTTTCTATTTGAGAACTCTTGGAGGTTGCCTTTCTTTTATCAGCGACTATAGAAAAAGATGGGTTGTAGATGTTTGGGTTTTGAAGGAGTACGGTGTTAAGAAGTCGTGGACTAGATAGAGTGTTATCCATTCCTTACTTTGATTAATTTTGTCCTCGTATCCATTGTTGATCATGCCAAATGGTGAAATTTTGTTGGCTTATAGGGGTCTATTGTTGTTTACAATCCTAAATATAATTCTCTCAAGTATCCTCGGAGAAGTAATTTGGATAATTTTTTCCAGGCCTATATTTAAGTTTCACTTTAAGCTAGAAGGTGCGTTCTTGGTTTAATGCGGGGAGCTGTTGCAGATAGAGCTGAACGGACTTTGTTCATATCAAGGCGATAGTATGGTGTTGGTGAGCAAGAATAGGTTCATGATGAGAAGTTTATACAAGTGAATAAAGCTTATAGTGGTGGAGACTAGGTATGCAAAACTAATTGTAGGTATGCGAAATTATCTCGTCTGCTTAGTTATTATTAAGTCTATATCACTTGTAGCACATATTCATGAAATATACAGTGAAATTTTACTTTATTTAATTACTTAGTTATTATCTATATCACTTTCATGAAATTTACTGTAGCACACAAGCAAGGTGTCTATGGGTGCCGTTAGCACACACACTCAATTTACACGCTACTCCTTCTGTTAAGAATGAATCCACCCACTACCCAGTTGATGGTAAGCTCTTTTCTCTGTGATTACTTTCCTTCGTTTTTAATGACTACCACGTGTTTGATACTTTGTCCAAGCCGAAGCGCTCATACATAGATTTAACGTTTAATGTGCTTTACGGTTTCTTGTGTCTGAACTAGTCTTTCCCTTGTGCTCTTATGTGTGAGAATTTGGCTAGCCCAGTTGCTAGGGAAGTTGAACATGGTTGCTTTTTCTTTTTGTTCTAATATGTAGACAAAATCTGTGTTTTATACTTGTATTACTTGACACTGTTTGAGTTTTGCAAGGCAAAAGTTGTTCATGAATTGGTGAATCTCTTCTCGTCTTTGATCCTAGTCTCCCTTTAATAGTTAATATATTCGTGAAGCTTCAGATGATTCTAATGGAGAAGTGGAACCAATTGATTCATGGGAGGAAGAGGATGAAGCTGAGCCTGAGGTTTGGTTTTATCCTTTCCTTTTCTTGCTGGACTTCTTGCAAACTTTAGCTATCATTTACATGACAATATAGAAAGTGTAGGTTGGTGATGGGGGCGACGGTGGTGGAGTTGTTCTCAACGGTTGCCCATGGGGCGAAAGAGCCTTATCGATAGCCCAACAAATTCTTCAGGACTTCAGTGAAGATATGGAGCTCTTTGCATTTAAAACATCTCCTCAAGGCTACATCTATGTCAGACTAGATAAACTTTCAAATGAGTAACTCTTCTTCTCAATTATTCCTATTTTTTTGTTGCTACATAAAAATAGTATACAATATGGGAGTTGAAAACATGAATTGTTATATTGAAAAAGTTCCTCTAATGAGCTAGTAATTACACTCTTGATTTCACCTTGAAGAAGTTTTCGTGTATGATAATTTTCCTTCACTGTCTTCAATCAGATATGGCTGTCCCAGCATGGAGGAGATCGAATCTCTTAGTCGCCAGTATAAGAAGACGTTGGACGGAGAACTCCCACATGATTTAGCTCTTGAAGTAAAAAAAAAAAAATTCAACTAGCTCCAACATGTTCAGCTCAGTTCTAATTCGTAATCCTATAGCAAAGCAGCTGATTATTTTTCTTCAATCTTATTCTCTTTTGAAGGTATCAAGCCCTGGTGCGGATCGGTTACTAAAGGTACCGGATGATCTGCTGAGATTCAAGGATATGCCAATGATAGTCACCTACTTGGAAGATTCAGATGCCAGATCCCCAGAAAAGGAAGTAGTCTACCATATGGACTCCATTGAAGCAGATTCCAATAGTTGCATTTGGAAGCTGGCAGACGTGAGGGAGAATCGAGACCCTTCAGCTAAGGGACGGCCGTTGAGCCGCAAACAGAGAGACTGCAGGGTAAAACTACCATACAATACGATCACACGGGTAAAACTTTATATCGGTTATTAATGAAGGCAGAGTAAAACAAAGAGATTGCTGAGTAGTCTACCTCTTCAATCTTCAGTATTTCCTTCACATTTTGAGTGAAATTATACAATGATATCTTTTACTCAATGAAAATATTTTGAGTTCGAATTTGGCATTACTGGTATTCTGATTCTATTAGTGAAATGGCGTGTGTTTGTGTGTGTGTGTGTGTGTGTGAGAGAGAGAGAGAGAGAGAGAGAGAGAGAGAGAGAGAGAATAGCAGTAGCAAATAGCTCTACAAATCTTTAGACATAAGCCAGTCCCAATTAGTTTCACACACCAAAGCTATGCTATATGTACATTGCAGAGACAGAAAAACAGGGACACATTCATCTTAGGTTGACACTCTGTCGAAACTGCCTGCTAAGTGAGTTATTCCTCTTGATCCGAACAAGCTTATCATACACACACCAAGGGAAACTGATATAATGATCCCTCTTCATTCCCACATTGTAAGAACCCCAGAAATCTGGATGATAAGTCACATAATACCAAGCTGAAGCCATAGCATAAACATCTCCCACCTCACCTCCCTTCTTGAACCACGACCTTGCCTCGTTCCTTAATGCCCTCACCGCCTCCCCAACCGCCTCTGCATCCTTCCTCCGGTCAAAAGTCTTCGACATCTTCATGATCCCGCCGCTCAGTATCTCCGCCTCGGTCTTGATCCCGTAGTAGTCCATCAAGTTCCCCAGTTTGTAATCATACTCTGTTTTGTAATCGAAGGCTTCATCTATGTAGACTCTGAAACCCTCCACTTCCATCTCCTTGTCATACGATCTCGTCGCCACTTCCTTGGTGAAGGACCGCACGGAGGCCGTGTGGGGGGCGATGTCTTTCACCTCACGAAAGAGCTTCCCGATCACACGTTCCGACTTGTATGTAGGCTTGTCTGTCTTCTCCATGAAGTCTGGATACTCTTTCACTCGTAGGTTTGGAGGTATTTCCGCCGGGATCCCGGTTTTCGGGAAGTCAACTGCGACGGCGAAGAGCCCGGCAAGCTCTACACAGAGAGGGCTAAAAGCCATCTCTGCCTCTCTATCTGCAATGACTGTGTGAGCATTCGCAATTATGCCTAAACTGTCATTGACTATGTAGTTTGTGAAGTATTCCTCAACTTCCTGCATAATGAAGGTAACATAAACAGAGTATAGAAACACAGATTCACATGATAAAGATTAGATCTTTAGTGTAAACGGAACATAGATTACATGATAAAGATTAGATCTTTAGTGTAAATGGAACATAGATTCCCATGAATTAACATGCATAAAGACAGCGTCGAAACATGGTTTTAGATGATAAACATTGGATCTTAGCATAGATGATTACCTCGATAGTAACTTCGTGATCGAGATCTTTGTTTGGAGCAGGATGGTAGTCCATAGGTAAGGCTTGCCTTGGGATCAGTTCTTGATCCCAACACACAAAGTATATGTCCCCATCCAAATCACTCCCAGAGCACTCATTTGGATGAGGCCTAATCCCTCTTCTTGGGAAGACAATGCAGTCCACCATGTGCTGGAGCTCTGGCACGTCGACTGCCCGGAGAACACGGACGTCGCCGGGGTGCAGACACGGGTTCTTAGCCACAACCACATTCCCTCTAATGAGCCCATCATACATGGTGGATTCCTCATTGAAGCTCCTCCTTCCTTCCTCTGATAACTGAGCAAACACTTGACCATATTCGAGAGTCCCGGTTTCGTCTAAACACCCCATCATCTGCCGAGCTTGTGGGATGAATATCCTCGCTCTTTCGCGTAAATCGAGCAGCTTTGAGGCGCGGAAAGTCTGCAGCATCATGGAGAGGAAAGGCTCCTTATTTGGCTTGTAGCCACATTTGAGCATTTCTTTCAAGATGTGTGTGTTTTCGCCCGGAGACATCAAGTCGAGCGCGTCTTGAGCCTTCCACGGATCGATTAAAACCGCATCCAGCTGAGACACAGCTTCACTCTGCTTCCTCTCAAAGATGTGGTCCCTCACTCCAAGGGTCGATAAGAGCGTGATGATCTGGCGGTTCAAGAAACATGGCTGGTACTTGCTCCACGAGAGGACGTCGAGCTTCGCGTTGTCGGATTGGTACTTCAACATGCTCGGCCTCAACGAAAGCTTCATATACGAAGTGGGATCGACTGCAACGACACCTTTGTAGCCACCATATCTGATCTGAAAGGCGGACGGAACACTACCTTTGATACTGCATTTTGCAGCAACCCTTCGAGCAAAATCGCTCGATATTTTTCCGATTCCATCGGAGAATAAGTATCTAGTTCCATCTCTAACAGCCACAACATCAGGGATCTTCTCAACGTCATACTCATCAACAGTAAGTGTTTCCGTGGAAGAACCGAAGGACTGACCGAGGCGTGCAGCATACTTAGCCACATTCCGTATGGAACGAAAATCGCCCATCCATCGCCTAATACCATCAGCATTAAGAACCCTACCATTGAGACCAGTAGTTGAAGCAAACATCCATAGAGAATTCTCCCTCAACTGACTCGACGAAAACGCAAGAAAATCGAACCTCTTGTTCCCTATCGTAATCCCATTCCATAGCGTTGAAATGATCCTCTCATATACAGCTTCGTCCTGGCATTCCCAACACCAGCCACCCTCGGCGACAAATCAGTCGAATACATCTTATCCCACTCTTCATCAATGAACGAAACACGGAGGAAATTATCAACATGGCGATGAAAGTGGCGCAGCACGCGGTTAGACATGTTCACCTCCGGACCAGAGAAGTAGACTCTGGTTGGAGTCACTTGAACCCTATGAACATACATCAGACCATCATCCAAGCAAATGTTAGGCGGTTTCGGCTGTTCCTCGAGCATCCGATACTTGCGATACTGCTCCTTAAGCCACGAAACCGGATCATAGCAGCATTCTTTTAGATAATACATCTTCTCAAGAGCATGCTCTATGTATCTTACATCATGGTTTAGTTGATTAACCAAGCTGAAGAATTCGGAATCTAGCTTCATCCCCGGAAGGCATCCGGTTTGAACCAAACTGCAAACCTTGAAGAGAATTCTGTAAGGCAAGACATGGCTTCGTGGGGATTGTATAATCGGAACCAGAGCTAGACTCGAACAAAACGGGACTCCATCCTCCAAACTGATTAGGGTTTCACTCACGGTGTAGTTTATGAAATTGTTCTTGAAATTTGGAAGCCTCATGGAGTAAGGAAGCTGGAGACACAGACCAGAAGATTGTCCAATACATGATTGAGTAGTAAAATCTGTTGTTCTTACCCACTGATCATCTGGAGTTTCCATAAAGAAGCTGTATATTGAACCAGTAATCTTCTTGTAGATCTTCTTGTAGATTCGAGGAGCACCAAATAACTATAGGATAAGAAAGAAGTGTATTAGTTTTCCTAAGACTAGAAGTTAAGAGTACATATATGTAGTGAGCAAAGATATATAAAGCAAGAGAATGTAGAAAGCCTTCTATTCTCTAGATTCAAGAACACTTTATGAAGCCCTTGCAATCACATAGAGTTATTCAATGCATACACAAAAAAGATGTAAACTGAATTTAATCAAACCTGTATAAGAAGACGCCTTGCAGATCGAACTTGTGAAGTATAAAGAACAATCTGCCATATACACTCATATGAAAGCTGAAGCCTGTAATCAACTGAATCATGACTAAAATAGAAGTGCATTTTCTTCATCCCAATTCCAAATTTAACAGACACATCAGTTGCTTTCCACAGCACTGAAAATCTCTTTTTCGAAAGCTGGCATCCGAAATTCAACGTTATGCCATCCATTTCATGTACGAATGTTCTAGGATTTGGTATGACATCGTTTTCCTGCATCCAAGCCTTCAAGTAAGAGGTGCCATAGTAGAGGCGAGTGTTCGCCCTATCTATGATGATATCAGCACAGGTGCTGGTAGTAAACTGGACTCTGGCATATGCTCTTGTACCGCGTTTGAACGGTTTCACTTCTAGAGCCACTACAGTTCCTTGACCCGTATAAACCTCCAAGAACCTTTTGATCTCTTCAGCAGCAATTAGATAGGGAAAACCTGACACATGGATTGTCTTTCCCATTTTGAGAAATCCCAACTGCAGTTTTGATCAAGAATTAGACTTTAGTACTAAACACATGCAACGATAATGTACCTCATATAGTTCAATACTCAATTCAGTCCCCAGTCAAATAAAGACACACAAAGGCAGGACTTTCAGTTTTACTCTGAAGGTATGTGTTTGACTTTGATGATGTCTCAATTAAGTAAACAATATTTGAGCCACTCACTAAATGAATTTAGTGCATCTACAAGTACATAAAGAGAAAAGAGGCTCCTAATTACTGAGAGATAAATCTTGATCAAAACTAAGGCAAAAGCTTACTGAAAGTAGTGATCATTTAGATCATGTAGAAATTGAGCAGATTGGCACATTTTTGGTCCTGTTTCTCTCTCACTATTTCCACACCAAAAAACAAGAACTTAGAATCACACAATCAAGAAAAGCTTTCAGTAATCAAACCCTCTTCTAACTTACACATAAACATGAATTCCAAGAACACGTCTTGACAGTCAAACCGCATGATTTTACTAATGGTTCTAATTAAATATGTGCTTGTGGGTAACTACGAGCGACAGATGCATACAAAATACATTTACACGAGGAGAGAAATACCAAGAAAACGAAGAATCTTTATGTGGGAACTTGAAACTACTTCACTACGAGACTGCAGGGTTAGAGAATTCTTGAATGATTAGACGATGCAATTCTTGCACCCGTTCAGAGACAAACCCAAAACAAGAAAAGATTCAACTTCTTTCAGTACTCACTCCTACTAGTGTGAGTGAGAGAGAGAAGACTCCGTAATCCAAGTCAATATTATTCTTTCTTCTTTGTTTTGATTTGCTTCATCACATTGTCGAGGAAAGGCAAAGAGGCTGCTGTGGGAAAATTAGTTTAATAATTTACACTCTCCATCCCGTTTTAAGTGATGTGTTTACTTTTCGAATGTCAAGCTCCAAATGATCTATCTGCAAAAAATAAATAATTGAAAAAAAAATTACAAATTATTTCTTATTTTATTATTTTTTTTTCATACTTTATGATTTATTCTTTCACCATCTCACGCATCTTCTCTTTCTTACTTTATTATTTATTCTTCTCTCATATTTTATCATCAACTTTTTTAAGGGGTGTTTGCAATAGCTTAAGCTTTTTTTAAGTACTTAAATTAATGAGAAGTTCGTAAAAGTATCTTATTAGAGAATTTAAAAGTGTGTTTGCAAAAACAACTTAAAAGCAGGAAAAATTGAAAAGAGTATTTGCAAACACCCACTTATTAGTATCAAGATTGCCATAAGTTGCAGAAGTCGTTATTTATCAACTTCAACTTAAATAACTTAAAAGTAGTTATTTTTTTTTTCTGAATTTAAGTTGTTCCAAACACCCAAAAACAACTTCTCCTTAAATTAAGTTAGAAGTTGGATAATTTAATCTGTTGCAAACACCCACTTAATTTCCACAAAAAAATAAAAATGAATCGCTTATAACGGGATTGAGGGAATATTTTTTGATGATGAAACGGAGTTTGATAATCAGCTAGGGTATTTCTGTAATTAAATAAATAAATGCAAGTATAGTCCAAAAGCAAAAAGGCACATCTACATCATTACTGCTGAGTGCTGACTGCTGTACGGAGATAAGTTGATGCAAAACTAACCTTCTCGTGGAAGCAACTTCTTCAATATTATATTGTTTTTATTTTTCGAAAAAATCATTTCATATATATATACTTATGAGATATGCTTATCAAATACTTCCTCCGTTCCACAATTCTTGTCCCTTTTCTTTTGGGCACGAGAATTTAGAAGAGTGGTTGGTTGTAAGTGAGATGATGGGACCCTTAAATAAAGTGTGTGTAAAAAATTGCTATTTTAGGTAAAGGGACAAGAATTATGGGACGTCCCAAAAAGGAATAAGGGACAAGAATTGTGGGAGGAAGGGAGTATAAATACGACATATTTTTAAGAAAAAAAAAAGAGAGATTTTATTTTTCGCTCGTGGCCCACAAATTATCGCTAGTTATTTGTTTATTAGTTAGATTCCATACAACGTAGGACGAGACGAGGCGAGGAGTAATTAATTCTTGGAATCTTTTCTTCTTTTTTGTGACCCAATCATCTTTATTGTGGGATTTTCGTAGAATAATTGAATTATCGGATCTGTTAACCCTTTCCCTTTTTATAATACTGCGATTTTACAAACCGGAAAACGGACCGATTAGTAAGGCCGACTTTCGTCCTTGTTCGACGGTGATCGAACTCAACCGGTTCAGTCAGTTTCGCCGAGCTGTGAACAATCCTAACATTGAGAAGGGAAAAAAGCTTGAGGAATCAACAGACAAAAGATCTCATGACAATCAAACTCAGCATTCGTAGGTTAGAGAAACAAGATTATTTAGACAACTCCATTCACAACTACGCTTCTACCATTCACAAAACATTACACTTTCTACCTTCATCTCAATGTTAGATATTGACTCGGCCCAACTGCTCCTCCAGTGAAGACATTCTTGCCTTGTCCTTCTTGATCTGGACAAGCTTGTCGTACACACACCATGGGAAACTAATGTAATGATTCCTCTTCATCCCATCATTGTAGACACCCCAATAATGAGGATGATATGTCACGTGATACCAAGCTGAAGCCTTTGCATACACATGAGCAGATTTGCTTCCTTTCTTGAACCACGATCTGGCTTCACTCCTCAGAGACCTCACTGCAGCGCCAATAGCTTCCGAACTCTTTCTGCGATCAAACGTTTTCGACATCTTCATGATCGCTCTGCTCAGTATCTCACCCTCAGTCTTGATCCCATAGTAGTCCAGCAGGTTGCCTAGTTTCCGGTCGTAGTTGGTTTTGTAGTCCATTGCTTCGGTTATGTAGTCTCTGAATCCGTCGACTTCCATATCAGCATCGTAAGATTTCCTAGCCACTTCTCTTGTGAAGAACCCGAAAGAAGTTGTGTTGTGGGAGACATGCTTCACATTCCTGAAAAGCTTGCCGATTACCCCAGTGGATTTGTAGGTGGTCTTGTCGGGTTTCTGCATGAAATCGGGGTACTCTTTTACGCATAGCTTGGGAGGGATTTGGGCGGGGACACCGGTTTTGGGGAAGTCGACTGCTATGGAGTGGAGTGCGGCTAGCTCTAAGCAGGGAGTGCTTAAGGCCATGGATGGCTCCTTGTCAGCAAAGACAGTGTGAGCATTGGCTATGATGCCTAAACTCTCATTCAAGATGTAGTTGGTGAAGTATTCTTGGACTTCCTATTCACAGACAACAACATAAAAAAAGCTGCCTACTTAGGACGTTTGTATTAACTTTGAAAGTTGCAGATTGGAAGAAAGATCAGATGGTTCATATGCATCATGAGATATAGAGCAATGTACCTCAATTTTAACATCATGATCAAGACGAGTGGCTGGAGCAGGATCATAATCCATAGGTGGGAATTGCTTTGGTGGAATCAAGTCAGGGTCCCAACAAACAAAGTATATGTCTCCATCTAAATCACTCCCAGAGCATTCATTTGGATGGGGTCTGTTATCACAACACATTATCAGACATAAAAAGATATAATTAATATGTTCAGAAGCCAAAAACAAGATACTTTACCTTGGTCCTTTTTGAGGGAAAACAATGCAGTCCACCATGTGATGCAATGCTGGAACATTAACAGCTTTTAGAACGCGAAGATCGCCAGGATGCAAGCACGGGTTCTTAGCAACAGCCACTTCTCCTTTAACAAGGTAATTACGGTCAGATGACGCATACTCATCAAACTTAATGGATTCCTCGTGGAACCTTCTCTGTCCGGCGCCAGAGAACTGCACAAACACTTGTCCGTATTCCAAGGTGCGAGTTTCATCGAGGCATCCCATCATTCTCCTTGCTCGTGGGATGAATATTCTTGATTTCATACGTAGATCCTCTTAACTGTGACGAGCAGAAAGTTTGCAGCATCATTGCAAGAAACGGTTCTTCATCGGGCTTATAGCCACACTTCAACATTTCCTTCAGGATGTAAGTGTTTTCTCCTAGAGCCATCAAGTCTAGAGCTTCCAGAGCTTTCACTGGATCGACTAACACATCTTCCAGCTGAGCAACTGCTTCTCTCTGCTTATCCTCAAAGACATAATCCTTAACCCCAAGAGTAGATAAAAGTGTGATGATTTGGCGATTCAAGAAGCAGGGCTGGTATTTGCTCCATCCCAAAACGTTTAGTTTTGTGTCATCAGACTGATACTTCAACATGCTTGGCCTCAACGACATCTTCACTGATGACGTGGGATCCACGGCTACAACTCCTTTGTAGCCAGCGTACCTGATCTGAAAGGCGGAAGGGGTATCACCTTTGAGTCCACATTTTTTAGCAACTTTGCAAGCAAAATCGACTGATATCTTTCCAATCCCATCAGAGAAGATATAGGTGGTTTCATATCTTACAACCTTAACATCAGGGATTCTTTCAACATCATGCTGATCAACACTTAGTGTCTCTGTGGATGAGCCAAAAGATTGACCGAGCCTAGCAGCATATTTTGCCACATTTCTTATGGAACGGAAGTCACCCATCCATCTCCTAATATAATCAGCATTAAGTACATCATTGACTGGAGCAAACATCCAGAGGGAGTTCTCTCGTAATTGGCTTGAGGAAAATGCAAGGAACTCGAAGTTCTTGCTCCCAATTCTTATACCATCCCTCAGTGTTGAATGTATCCTATCATACAGCTTTGTTCTTCTGTTCTCATCCCCAACAGCACCCCGTGGTGCTAAATCAAAGGAATACATTTTATTCAAATCCTCATCCACAAATGAAACACGAAGAAAGTTATCAATGTGATCTTGGAACTGGCGTAATACACGGTTTGTAACATTTACTTCTGGACCAAAGAAATACACTTTTGTTGGAGTCACTTGAACCCTGTGAATATATGCCAGGTCACCATTTACAGCAGGAGGTTTAGGTAGCTTGATTGTTTGGTTCTGATGCTGCTCGATAAGCCACGACACAGGATCATAGCAGCATTCCTTCAAATAGAAAAGCTTGTCCAGAATATGCTCTAAGAACGTGATTTTCATATCAAATCTTTCTGGATCGAGCAGCCGAAAGAATTCTCTATCTAGCTTCTGTCCTGGAAGATATCCCATTTGTACCAAACCACAAACCTTGAATAATAGTCTATAGGGCAATTCGAGACCTTGAGAAGGTTGTACAATCGGAACTAGATCCAGATTTTCACAATATGAGACTCCATCCTCCAAGATGAATGGTTTTTCGCTTTCTTTAAAGTATACAAAGTTGTCTTTGAAATTTGGAAGTCTCATGCTATGAGGAAGCTGGAAACAAATACCAGAAGATTGTCCAATACATGAGAACGGAGTAAAATCTGTTGTCCTCACCCACTGATCCTCTGGAGTTCGCATATAGTAGCTATAAACACAATCACCAAGCTTTTTGCATATCCGCGGCGCTCCATTTAGCTAAAAGGGTTGAAGACAAATTCATTAATTTCAGTTTCAACTTTTCATCTGTACAAGCATAGCATGACATTGTGATGAAACAAAATAGAAGTGAGATAGAGAATCAAAAGTAATGAGAAAATCAAGTAAGACAAGATCTACAAAGCAAGATAATGTAGAAAAACTTCAGATTCATGAACTCTGAACAAGGGTTCATAATTGCAGTATCCTTTTGTTGTTGGAACTTGGAAAAATAAGCATTCGCCGAGTAAAGCTTCAGCATATTTCTTAGAATTAAAACAAGGATGAGAGCAGTTCTACCTTTTGATCTATCATGTATATACACAAACATATGATCATTAGATAATCAATTAAGTTAAATAATAGCTTAACCGAACCTGAAGGAGAAGCAGCTTCTCAGTCTGACCGCGAGAATGATATAGCATGATCTCCCATACATTTTCACATGAGAGTTGAAGCCTGTATTCAACAGAATCATAACGCAGAAAGAAGTGCATGTTCTTCAGCCTAGGACTGAATTTAACAGAAACATCTGCTTTCTTCCACAGCACTGAGAATTTCTGTTTTGATATCTGGCATCCAAAATTCAAAGTCACACCCTCCATTTCATGCTCATACGTTCTAGGAGATGGTACAATATCAATATTTTGATCCCAAGCCCTCAAACGAGTAGTACCATATGTTAGACTAATTTGTGCCCAATTCATAATCATATTAGCATATACGCTACTTGAAAATTGGACTCTGGCGTATGCCTTCACACCTTGTTTCACACATTTTACTTCTAAGGCTTCTATAGAACCTGTGCCTGTAATTCGCTCCACGAACTCTTTGATGCATTCAGCGGGAATAAGAGATGGGAAGCCAGACAAATGAACAGTCTTCCCCATTAGGCTGTATGTTAACTGCAGCAGTTATCATGAATAAGGGTGAGTACTTGATGACAAGCAACTTATAGGAAAGTATTCAATTATGCAACATTTCTTCAAGCTACTAGTTGGGTAAAAGAAGCACACTACAGGAAGAAACAAAGAGTAGAAAGCTAACTCAAATTAGTAAATCTTTTAATGCATAACTAGGCCATATCTGTCCACCTCTTTAACTCACTACTAGTAATTTTTACCACACATAACCTTCACCAACACAAGAAAAACTGTAAATACATTATCAAGAAAAGTTCAAACGTTATGCTAATGTCTAGCTAAAGCATCAGATTATACTATGATCCTTTCATCCCAGACCGATTTACTATATTCGGATTTAGATAATGACACTCCAAAGCAAAGGAAGGAGGAAACCCTCAGAAAACAGGTAAAACCTTGGCCTGATTTACCAGTTTTGAAAACCACAAGAATCAATAACCACTATTTTCTTGCGACAATATCCACAACGTAGTACAATGCCCCATTGTTACCCAACTTTTCTCAAGATAACGATCTCACGACTAGAATCCGGAATCCGTAGCGTGCGTATACAGAAAAAATAATAGTGAAAAAAAGAAAAGAAAAAAGAACAGGAAAGACATGTTACAGTTCATAAAAAAAATATGCAAGTAGCAGAACAAGCAAAATCTGAAACCAAAGAGAAAGGAGTCTACCAAGAACACTGGCAGGCAGTTAAAACTATCTCACGCTTTGAAGAATGATGATTGCGCACCTCATACCCTCGGAATGGTAGACTTCAAACTTCAAAGTGACAAAACCATTAGAAGAAGAAAAAAGAATTGCAGTGTTTAGAGAGAGAAAGAATGATTAATAAGTCAATGCTTTTTCTCCGGCGACTGCTCAACTTTGTCCTTTTCCCTTTCTGAATCAACAGTGCGAGAGTGTAAAGGAAAGCAGAGATTCCATGCTGTGAAAAAATATTACTACAACACAACCTCAAACTCATCTTACTCACCGTACCCAAAAAAAAAAAGTCGGCTGGAAAGATGAGAATTACATTTAGATCCTTGTATTTTTCATTTATTTAGCTTGTATCTGAATTCGATAGTAAAAATTGTAGTACTTTGATTAATAAATGTGCATTGCTTATGTTGGTGTTAAACACTATTTAAATTAATATAAACTTAATTCAAATAGGAATTCCTAAATTCTGATATGTCATAGTTTGTTTATTTTGATTGTCAGAGGTTTTTTATTGGGGATATGAAAAGATAGATACTCTGAATCTTTTATCCAATGGAAAAAAGGAGGAACAAGTCAAAGTTGTGAAATAACTTTGAGGATTTTTCGGAATTGAAACCACTTTTGTAGTGCTCAATCGTAGCGAGCAAGATTATAGAGGAGGTGTTTGGAATAGCTGAAACTTATTGATAAGTGCTGAAAATTGCTTAAAGCTGCTCAAAGCAGCTTATTTGAAAATCAGTTAGTGTTTGGAAATAAGTGCTGAAAGCTGCTGAAAGTGGAAAAAATAGTGTTTGGAAATACTGCTGATAGAAGTAGCTTATTATTACTTTTTAAAAGAAATGTATGTTTTGCTCTTAGTATTACTAATTATTATTTATAATAAATAATAAAATTAAGAAATAATTGTTATTCAATATTTATTTTTTGCTTACAATTTCAATCTAATACTATAAAATACTAAATTAACCTAAATATTATATATATTATAAAATTGTTTCATAATAAATATAATATATAATTATATGTTAAATATTATTTATTTGTATAAATTAATCATACAAACAAAATACATAAAAATTCCTCCATAAATTTTATGAAGAATTGAGAGAGAGAAGAGAAGAGATGCGGCGGATGTGATAAAAATGTATCCTCACAAAGTATTAGGGTTAGGGATAATTCTGGAATTAGATAAAATTATTAGGGGTAGTTTGGTCCGAAAAACGCATAAGCCTATAAGGTGCGGGGTGGAGAGCAAAGCAGATTCTCTATTTTCAACCCAATTTTAGAGAATCTCAGCTTTAAGCTGGGAGTTCCAAACACCTCCACACCAGCTTAAAGCTGAAACAACTTATAAAAAGCTGTTCCAAACACCCACATAATCTTTCCCTACATTTCGAATTACTTAATTTTGTAGTCCTTTATATGGTAAAAATAAATTTGCAGAACCGACCTTTCCTAGGATAAAGATGCAAATACCGGTGATTCTTGGGTGTCTTTGTCAAAGGAAAAACAACTAAAAATTACCTAGACATCATCATGTCAATGAACACACACATACATACTTCCATGACAAACTGAATATGACATATTCCCATTCAAACACTACCAAGAGAAAGAGATGAACTCTTCCATAATCTGAGAACCAACGACTCCAAAATGTGCAACAATCAAATGAAAAAAGGGAGGATAACACTAAATTGAAGTGTTTCTACAAATTAACAAGGTTTAGGTTTGATTAACTCATGAATCACGATCGATGAGCCTTGTTAGCCATACATGCATCAAGATCCAATGGTTCTTTGTATGAAGCAGTATGTGCAACATACAGCTTCCCAGCTATGGATACTAGGATACGTTCTCTCTTGGCTACTACGCCCCACCATTCTTCTGCTTCAAGACTTCGGCTTCAGCGTTTGCCATCGGATCATCCTTACCATCAGCATCATCTTTCTCTCCTTCTCGCTCCTCAGCCATCTTCTTTCTATGCAAGTCTTCTGCTGCCTGCATTGCTGCTCGTTGCTCTGCTTGAAGCCGCTGCATTTCCTGTTCTTGCTGCTGTCGCTCGAACCACGTGTCTGCATCCTCCCAAACTGCAAATTTGAACAGCACACTTAGAAATGAATGTCATTTCCCCTCTCAAACATTAAGTCCAATTGCAGATAGTCAACCATTTTTTCTTGATCATAATTAAACATGTTCTATATATACACAATATTCTCGATTTTAACGACTTAACTCAGAATTTTGAAACTAGCCCAAAGAATTACTTGATTTTCCCAATTCTAACGTCATAAGAAAAGCATCAACAGTTAAAACCCCAAATTTACAGAGATTGTAGCTAGATGTAATGGAGCAACACCCACAATTTGCGAAAGACCCTCATATTCATAGATGATGCTTCACAATTAAAAATTTTAGCTCTTTAAGTAGATCTCGAATTAACAGAACTTCAAATGTTCGCCAAAAAACCATCTCATTAAATTCTAAATTCAACTATCGAGATGCATAAACCCTACTTAGAATCTCAAAATCTCATACGGCTTGGCATTCCATCAAGCAACACTCAATCACTGATACAAAGTAGTTCGCATTCCTGAGTGAATCAATCAGATAATAAAATAATAACAAATAGAAAAAATATTGATTGATAATTAGTATCTAAAAGCTTACTAGGTTTGGCGGCCCAGCCCTGTTCTCCACCCTTAATTTTCTCGGGAAGCGCATAATTCACGGTGAGGACGCGGCCGTATAGTTCGGCGCCATCCATATTGTCCATGGCGGCTGATGCATCTTCTCTCTCCAGAAACGTGACGAAGCCGAAGGAGCGGTGCTTCTGCGTGGCCTGGTCCAACGGCGTCTTCACATCCTTAATGTCTCCGAAGGGGATGAAGGTGGCGTGTAGTATCTGCTCGTTCACTTCCTCCGCCAGTCCACCGACGTACAACGTGTTCTTCTGCACTCCTTCATTCATGGCGATTTCTGCGTCTTCCCCAATTGAACTGGTTCTAATTTTGCGGGTCTTCAATTATAGGTTTTCAATTAGTTTTGAATTAAATCTCACATTTACCCCGTTAGTTCTGAGAAATACTAAAAAGCACCTTAATTTTTATTGTGCTTCCAAATTAGACACTGGCCTTCTCAAAGTCCAAAAGGGCTTTTAACAATCTTCAGGCCCCAATATTTTACTTGGGCCCAATAATCTATTTAGGCTTTGTGTACATATAGCACAATGAAAATTATAGTAGAACCTCTATAATTTAATATTCGATAAATTAATAACCTCTTAAAAATAATATTTTTCTTCGGTCTAGATCCGGGCCTGTGTAAAAAGTCATCAAATTTGATAAGATAATAATTTTCAGAAAAATCCAATGTAAATATATGGTTTCGTCAATATCATAAATTAACAACCATTTAAGATTACCAATATAATACTAAGACAATTTTGCAAAATATGATTATAGTGTTGCCTTTTTTAATTTAAATTTAATTGAATCTCATCTCTAACTTCTAATTGCATAAAAAAAATTCGATATTATTTTCTCGAACTGCACCTTAAAGTTATGAAGAGTCCTAGACGTAATAAAGTGTTTTCTTGCTCATAACATTCAAAATGAAGTGTATTATATTTAGTGTTCATTGTCAATGAATGTTAACTGTATACATTGTACTTGTTTCTTAAACGAATATAGTCATTATTTCTTAAAATTTAATATGATCCATTATTTTTGGATAGTAAATAGTAAATGACATTAAATATGATATATAGATAAACTTATAAATTCTTATATTTATCTAGTTAAAATTCAGTTTAATTGAAATTCGAAAACTCTCTCTAAATTAATAAATATTAATTTATAGATAAATTAATACTATCTCTTTAAAAAAATCTCATTGTCCCAACAATATTAATTTAGATAGGTTTCAATGTAAATGGTTCTTAGGGATTTGAGATCCAGAATGGGTATAGTGTTTATATAAAGTGGTTGAATTAAGTTTATTGCAAAAAAGATTTTTGAATTATTAAAAAAAATCGGGTTTCCAAAATCCTATAAACTTGGTAGGTTTTAAACGAAATCCACATCTGATTCCGTTCTGACTCCAAAGGTAGCATTAGATAAACCCCAAAAAATAGTTGATTTAATTGTATCCTTAAATGAGGAAATATGTATTGTTATTAATGGGATGTGACATATGGCACTCTTTCTTTCCATTAATGTACAACATGTAAGATTACTTTGAGCTATAATGTCTCTCTCACTCTCTCTCTTTTGCCCAAGTTAGGTCGCCTAACTACATAAAATTCTTGATGTCTTGTTCCTATAAACATGGCAATGATGTGCACATTTCGAAAGCTAAACATGATTTGAAATATAAGATCTCTTAATTTTAATTAGGTCTACATTTTGGGTACAAGAAAAGATGGAGCTAAAGAATAATGCAGATGCTCCTACATTACTAAATTGAATAATTAAGAGAGTGTCACATGCAAGAGACAAAGTTGCAAGACTTAGGCCTTAATTTATGTCGTAAACATGTAATAAATCGAGTGGTAGAACGTGGGAAACTACGTGCATAAAGTATTGAAAGTTGCGAGACAATTTGCTGTCGATCCACGTTCTAACAATTAACCCATCACACAATTTGTTCTTATCATGTTCTGCTTCTATTCTATTATACTCCCTCATCTCGCTTCAAGTGATCCGTTTTTCTTTTTAGATATCTCACTTCAAGTGATTGATTTTCAAAAAAGAAAATAATTTAAAAAAAAATCATAAATTATCTTCTATTTATCATTTATCTCTTTTATTTTATCACTTCTTTATTATTTTTATCTCATACTTTATTATTTATTTTCTCACTATCTCACTCATCTTCCCTTTCTTACTTTATTATTTATTCCTTACTTATACTTTATCATTAACTTTTTTATTTTTTTCGCCGAAAAAAAAGAATCACTTGAGGCGGGACGGAGGGAGTATATTTTATTCCCCTCTCGTTACCGCTGTTAACTCTCTCTCTCTAGGGGGGTGTTTGGAAAAGCTTTTTTTAAGCTGCTTCAGCTTTAAGCTTGTGTCGTAGTGTTTGGAAGTCCCGGCTTAAAGCTGAGATTCTCTAAAATGGGGTCGATTTTAGAGAATCTGTCGAAGCTGCTTCACCCCAGCTTCGAGCTTTTAGCTTATAGCTTACGTATTTTTCGGACGAAATTACCCTTTCTAATTTTATTTAATTCCAAAAATTAACCTTCCTAACCCTACTTTGTGAGAATATATTTTACTAATTTAGTATTTTGTAGTATTAGATTGAAATTGTAAGCAAAAAATAAATATTAAATAATAATTATTTGTGAATTTTATTATTTATTATAAATATTAATTAAGTAACACCGGGGACAAAACAGACATTTCTATTAAAAAGTAACAATAAACTACTTCTATCAAGCAATATTTCCAAACACTATTTTCCCCACTTTCAAGACTTTCAAGACTTATTTCCAAACACTAACTCGATTTTCAAATAAGTTCGCTTCAAATTTTTTGCAGCCTTTCAAAGACTTATCAATAAAGCTTCTTATCCAAACACCCACTAGATCTCTTTCTCTCTCTCTCAGATGACAGCCTAAATTTGTACAATAAAAAGTGTACAATGTGTAAAAGTTTGATTTAAATGTAGGTGTCTGAATAGTTTTAAGACGATGTACCAAAGATCCCAAAAGCCGACACGTCGCATGTACAGTTTTCGTCGTATAAAGTGCGAGGCCGCTCGTCGGTGGCTTATTACTTTTATTTGTTACCACCAAAATATATAGTCGGTGAGTAAATATTTTTAATACAATCTACGAAATGTAAAATGTAAATTAGATTTTAACAATCATACTTGACAAGTTCAACTAGGTCACTATTTTTCTTACTATGGATCCATCGACGAATCCAACATCCTTTAAGTTTAGACTATAATCCGCGAATACCCTCGACTATAATGGGACGGAGGGAGTACCTTTTTTATTTTAAAAATAAAATCCATCCTGAGGTGTGCCTATTGGGCCACGACATATCCATAATAATTTTATAGTATTATTTTAATGAAATGCTTATTAGTATAGTGTGTAATAATTTAACCGCGACTTACTTAAGTGGGCAATAGAAAATTACTTTTTCCTTCTCTTTTTTGTTGTTATTGGTGATAAAGACATTACAAAATCTCCAATTATTAAAAGTCTCACTGTTATACAACCCATGACAGGTGTATGATCTACAAAAGAGAAAAAGGATGTGTCTCATATATCATTCTGATTTTCAAATTTTGAAAAAATTGATTGGAAATAAAGGTTCATCTACTGATGAACAAAATATTAATTATCGAAGAATGACATAATAATTTTGTAATTTTACGATCCAACAATGCAACGTTATCACCCATTCTACTGCGGGTTTTCTTTTGGAATATTTAAAAAAAAAAAAAAAACATTTCAGTTCGAAAAGGGTATCAATAAATAAATTTCCAACCAATTTAACTGGTTAATATTATTCACTAGTAAATTTTTTTTTAGATTCTTAAAAAATAATTCATTGTTTTTAACGAGGTAATTCAGACGCAGTTAATTGCGCATAAAATTTGTCAATCACAATAAGTATCACTCCATTAAACACCTAAGACCAAGTCCCCCAGTCCTATTTCTTCCCTATTTAAAACCAGCCACACCCACCGCTCAAACGGAAACACCAGCCCTTCTCTCTCTCTCTCTTACGATGGCGGAGCCTAAAGCAACACCGCTCTTGAAAGACGAGTTGGACATAGTGATACCGACCATAAGAAACCTCGATTTCTTGGAGATGTGGAGGCCCTTCTTCGAGCAGTACCATCTCATCATAGTTCAAGATGGCGACCCCTCCAAAACTATCAGAGTCCCAGAGGGCTTTGATTACGAGCTCTACAATCGCAACGACATCAACAGAATTCTGGGCCCCAAGGCTTCTTGCATCTCCTTCAAGGACTCTGCTTGCAGATGCTTCGGTTACATGGTCTCCAAGAAGAAGTATATTTACACCATCGACGACGATTGCTTTGTGAGTATAGTCAGCTTTGTGACTACATATTTGTTGCGATTTTTTGTTCAAGAGTGATCTTGGAATGTTCTAATGAACCATTGGTTGGAAATGGAGTTAAAGATTGGATCTTTTTTGTGGGGTTTTAAGGAATGACAAATTTGAATTTAGGGTTTTATTGTGGGGTTCTAGGTTTATGCTGGTTCTTGAATTCAGAAATTAGTTTATGTGGATCTATGTGATTTCTGTTAGATTTGTGGCTTGCTGTGTTGAATTTTAGTTTGATCTATGCATTTTTTGTTGATTTCTTACTATTCAGAAGTTTTTCTTTGATTCTGACTTTAGATTGCTAAATGTAATACTTTGAACTTAGTTGACAAATGTCCATTGTTTTTTGTAATAACATTTCTTAGTTATATCTTTGTTTGATATTCTTCTGATCCATCTCTGTGCTTTGGTGTCAACTGGATCTGCAGGATTTTGGTAAAATCAAGCAATGCTTGTTTATAAGTATAGATCTGAAACTGTGTGTATGGTAAAGAACTTAAAAAACACCATGTTTATGCAACTTAGTGTTAAAGAAACACTAAGTTGGAACTTTGGAGTGCAATTTACTTGATAACTTCTTCAAATGGAGTCACTGATACGTGTAATTGACCGATGTTTTTCGTATCCTTGCCAACATTTAGGTTGCCAAAGACCCATCTGGCAAAGACATCAACGCTCTTGAGCAGCACATAAAGAACCTCTTGAGTCCATCCACTCCACATTTCTTCAACACCCTATACGATCCATACAGAGACGGTGCAGACTTTGTTCGTGGCTACCCTTTCAGCATGCGTGAGGGTGTCCACACCGCTGTTTCTCACGGTCTATGGCTCAACATCCCTGACTACGATGCACCCACCCAACTTGTCAAGCCCCGTGAGAGGAATACTAGGCATGTATCCATCATAAGATTCAATCACTATCTATAAATTTCAATCACTAACCTTTTCTTGACCTTTGTGTTTCCAGATATGTGGATGCTGTTATGACAATCCCCAAGGGTACCCTCTTCCCAATGTGTGGTATGAATCTTGGATTCAACCGTGACCTCATTGGACCTGCAATGTACTTTGGACTCATGGGAGACGGTCAGCCAATTGGGCGATATGATGACATGTGGGCCGGTTGGTGCATTAAGGTAATATTTATGTCTTCATTTCTTCATTTCAACGTAGCATCTGTAAATGTTGCACAAATTCATTACCTCCGATTCTTGTAGGTGATATGTGACCACTTGAACCTCGGTGTCAAGACTGGTCTGCCCTACATATGGCATAGCAAGGCGAGCAACCCGTTTGTGAACCTGAAGAAGGAATACAAAGGAATCTACTGGCAGGAGGATATCATCCCTTTCTTCCAGTCGGTGAAGCTCCCGAAGGAGTGTGTGACTGTTCAGGAATGCTACATTGAACTGGCCAAACAAGTGAAGGCTAAACTTTCGAACATTGATCCTTACTTCACAAAGCTGGCTGATGCTATGGTCACATGGATTGAAGCTTGGGATGAGCTCAACCCTTCTGGTGAAGCTCCTGCTGTTGCCAAATAGATCCCATCTTAATTTACATCACTACTTTAGCTTCTTTTCCTTACTATTGTTGATTTTTTTTGGTCGTTTGTGCCCATTTAGATTCTGAGTATTATTCATATATTTCATGACTTGATTTGAAGTAATTTACTAATCATTTTGGTAGCTTTTGTCCATTTGAATTATATGCTCTGTAATCCCAATTGGGTTGGTACTGTACTTCTATTTAAGTGCTGTAAACATGAACTTCAAATTGGCACATCATATATATGAATTCCTTTAAGAGATTACAAAAGCTAAAAATTCACATTACCTTCAACAGAAACAGTTTTACCTATAGTCCTAAACAATATACTCCATCCGTCTCATAAAAAGTGTCTTGTTTATCTTTTTAGGTTATCCCATAAAAAGTATCATGTTTCTAAAATAAATAAATAATGTGTGTATCAAAATTAATAATCTAAAAGTCAAATAACACACACCACACAATACAAGTTTCTTAATCTCCGTGCCCCATTGAAAGAGGACACTTTTTATGGGACAGAGGGAGTACTTATTTTTCTCTATCTTCTGTTGGGGAACTAACATAGCCATGGACAGTAGAGGTAAAAAAGGAGGGGGACAAGAAAAGAGAAAAATGTTGCAGTGTCCATAAATGTTGCAGAAACTCTCTACAGTGGCAGATAAACCAGCAGTTGGTCTTCACTTGCTATGGCCAAAGCTCCAGATTTCGAAGTGTCGGTGGCAATGCAAGAAACTCTGCTACCTGAACACCAAAACAAACCTCAATCAGATGCCAAGATTTCTGTTCTGTTGAAGTTAAATCACCTTACATGTAGTAAACTAATAGCAGGAACCAAATACACTAAAAAATTACCTTTCAAGATGTGTAGGTTTCCAAACTTCTTCCCTGAGGACAATTCCCACATGTAAACTTGTCCATCATATCTACCCATAATTCCATGACCAACAGATGTGGCAGCAACAACCCTGCAAGGAGAGTTTCTATCAAGGATACAACCATTTCGTTGATTCGGATTAAAGCAATACGAATTTCTTGATACTTAAACTTCACATAGGCTGTTACACATTTAAAACTTAGGAAATGAATGTACCCTCTATCCAAAGTGCTTCCAGTGATCACCGTATTGTTGACCAACAAGGCAAGCCTCCAACATCCCCCTACATTTGCTTCTTCTTGCTCAGATGATTGCTGATATTCGTGATCTGGGTCGGAGGCTGTTGAGATCAAAAGCCAAGCAGCAACATCTTTATCCTCTTGTGAGAAGACATGATTATCACTTCTTCCGGGAAAACACATTTTTGTTGCATCCATGATTTCAGCTACTAATGCCTCTGTCTTATACTCTCCTTTTCTTTGCCATCTGAAAACACTGACAGGAATGCACTCTAGGTCTAGGACCGACATGACTGAAGAAGAGAACCTTGATACAAGGTTGCGCTTTTCAATATCCCTGCACATGATGGAGAAACTGTTTCTTTACCAGAATAAAGTTGATAAGCAAAACAGACCAACTGTACAGCAAACTATGCATTAATTCCGTCGACATTTATCAGAATTTTTTTGAAGGCGACATAAATCTTCATAGTTAGAAAAATAGGGAGGTCATGAAAAACTGTATGACCAATGGAAATAGCATAAAACAGTTATCAAACTACCATGAAAATTAGGAACTTAAAAATGTTTGGTGAGTCAGCAAAATGCAGAAGGTTGTGACAAAAAAACTGTTGCATCACTGTCCTGAAGCGTGGTGTTCGCACAGATGTACCCTTCCATGTTGGATCCGCTATGCACCATTACTAAACCAGAGTATGCTCACTTGTCAAAGAAGATAATAATAAATTTTCATGCATAAGATACAAAATATTTGTAAAGCTTTATATAAGCAAACTCAAAACTAAAACCAGCTATTGGCTAGAAGCATAATTGAAATAACACAGTTATGCTTGAGCAAGCATAAAACGAGCAGTCAAAGACTCCAAGAAAATAAGGGTTAGTAATTTCTCTTCAAAGGAAAAGGATTCATACCATATGCCAAATTCCCCAATCCCGTTATGGCCAATGACCAAACAAACTGAATTTGGAACAGTTTTCAACTCCACTATACAAGGAAGCATGCCGTCAAATGTGGGTAAATACCAATTTTCTTTTGGTTTCCTGCAAATTGAGAAGCGCAAATCAAACAAAGAGATAGCAGATTATCTAAAAGAGAAAATAAACATCAAGCAACTATTGTAAATAATTCGTTTGGAGTGATGAGAACCAAGTCCAGAACAATGTAAAGTTATCAAATCTCAACACTATACTCACTGGCTTAAGCTTGAGCAATTTGATATTCACCAGATTTTTTGTATCAATACAAAACAAAATATTGAGGCATGGAATCACCTCCAATTAGAGTTCATGATCCACAGCTTCAGCATCCCACCCTCTTCAGCAGCCAGAAGGAAACTGGGTTCACAAACTAGCAAACAACAAACACCTTGAGCTGTTTTTAGTCTTGTCACCAGTGAGGCATATCCGCTGTTCAATCTCACAACTTTAACCACATTCTTCTCAAAGCCATCAGAAGTACAAGCAGTACACAAGCAATGCAATTTACCCTCCCTATGAGCAAAAGCTCCAAGTTAGTATTTTAAGAATAATGTAGGATTCTAATACGAACAAGTCCGTCCGTGGATCTATCAGATTATTGTGTGAACTTCTAAGAATGAATAGACCATATGGAGATAGAACCATTACCTACAGTAAGGGACTTTAATGCTGTTTGCTAAAACAAGTGATTCCCCAGCTGTGGTTAACTGCAATAAAGACATCTCTGAAGCAATCTGCAGAACGAGTCACATGTAAGTTTCTGAAATAAGCAAGTTCAAGTAACATACCAGAAAAAGAAAGCAAAAAGGGAAAAGATTTCATCATACATCTCTACCAATATTTTGTGAAATTTGTGAAGTCATTGGCACACGACCAATTAATGAAGGACACCCCATCTTTTCTCTTGAGACCTTGTAGAGAAGGAGGGTATTCTCCATGTAGTCCGAGTTCCCACATTTAACACATGTGAAAATCTCATTATCTTTGACTACCAGCTGCACCACTGAAACTGGCAGGGGGTGGATGTAGCATGCAAAAAGATCAAGACCCGGTTGCTTGCTATTTAACTTCAATTTAGGTTTGATATTTGATCTTGAATCATCAATCATCTTGATGGTTCCAGTCAGACTGTCACAACTTGTACTTGGTATCAGTAAATTCACCGATGAACTATCAGCTATCTGACATAACAAGAGTAATGATAAGAACTTTCAGTAAATTAACCGGATAAAAATGCAGGCACCATATTTTATATGTTCCATACCTTAGGGCTACAATTCTCATAGGAACTTCTGCCTAAGATACTGCTGATGTAGAAGTTCTATTCTCAGTGGAAGTGTGCATAGAAGAAATGTTATCTATGGAACGGTAACTGAGTCTGGCTTGCTTTAAGTTAGCAGTAAATTCTAGAGCAGGAGATTCAGTATCTTCTACTGCCACCAATGTGAGATCAGCTGTCCCTGTATCTGTTCATACATTGCATGACAATCAATGATCTGAGTAGAATAATAGGGCATCCTTACACCTCTTTACATCATTACATGATATAGCATCGCTTCAGAATCCCAGTTATTTATAGGCACAAAACTCTGAATTTCAAGATCAGAATCTAGTCTTTTATTCAGGTCCATCAAGCAAAACTTAGAGAGAGAAAGTGAGAAACAAGACTAAAAGGGGGAAAGCTAATATAAGAGCACCAGAACCCAGCATACGATATCAGTACAAAAATGTTCATGAATTAGAACAGCTGAAGCTTCAGGCAGTGAAATTCAGAGATCCATTCTTTAGTTTTTGGTGAAATAAAACTGAACTATTCTAAATCCTCACTATATATCTTATGGCTAATACTTCAGGAAGGTAATACAAACAAAGATGCACTTGTAAGTCAGATCTACAGAAAATTCTAAACATGGGATTCTACTGACACATATCAAGCAATCCTAGGTCATTCAAGGTAGTACCGAGTGAAGCCTATAGAAAAATTAGATGTGAAACCATTGACAGTTTTAGAAACAGGTTACAATAAAAGTCATACCGTGCTTGATACTTCCTTGATGACAAAGCATTTGATTCATTTCTGCTTCACCCTCGATTGGCAGCTGTGCAGGAGGGCATAAACCACATAATGATTGACCAGAATGGTCGGCATCAGCATGAGGAAGCAGATCATGATAACTATAATTATCAAAACTATCAGGCACTGCAGAATTCAAGTTCCCAGAGGTGCGGACATCTGACTCACGGCCACTACAGGGAATACTTGCCTTATCATTCATTCTTTGCATATCTGGATGCTCAGCTAGCCCTCCGGCTGGCAAGTTTGTAAGATAGAAAAACACCTCGACTGATTATATTGGTGTACAGGAATCGTAAGGAATCTATATGCAGATGCAGCAAAGCAAGTGCCTCTATTAAAAAGGAATAGCAATGAAGTCAAAACATAACACCTTACCGATGGTCGATTGGCTAATGCTGGGAAAGTCACTGTTCTTCCGAGACAGGGATCTTTTAGTTTTCGAAGGATTACTTTTCTTTCTCTTTCTAGAGAAAGTTTTAAGTAACGGAACAGCTCGAGGAAGTAGAATTGTCATCATGGACAAGGCTATTTCATCGCCAACTGAATCAGTGTCACACTCATCTGAGTTCGTGTTGTTGGAGGCTGTTACTACTTCATATTCTGGAAGTGAATCATCATCTAGAACCTCAGACTTCTCTACACTATCGAAAATTGCATTTTTCTCTATCATGTCCACATGCACGTTTTCCTTTTGGGAGTAAATAAAAGAACTATCTGCTAAAGGGAACAAGTGTAACTGCTAGTCAGAAGTTAGTGGAGAGTGGAAAACTAAAGCACTTTTAGTGAATGAGACAATGAGTGCTTGTGAGATAGCTTAGCTTCATTCAAACAACATTCATAAATTAGAGTTACAATACCTCCAGGATGATGCAATGTGTCGGCTGGACAAAGATCAGAATAGCAAGCAACTGGTATGTCATCCTGAGCTTTAGTTGCTTCATCTCTATCTTCTGGTATTTTATTATTAGATTCTTGGACCTTTAGATTTGATGATCTGCCATTCTATCATAAACACACCAAGCTAATAAGATTTATGATCTACCCATGTGTAAATTTTACCCTCAATCAAGGATGTAAATTTTCATGTATTCATGCACAAATAAGTTATTATAAGAAAGATAATAATACAACCAAAATTTCACAAACAAACTTACATATTCTTGTTTGTGCAGATTATCAATATCTAGATCTATATGGGCCAAAGACCTAGTGGGTTCTTTTTCTTCGGAAAGGGACTCTGGAATAGGTACACATTTATCTGGCTCTAAAGTTCCTGCAGCATAACAGACCCCAGGAACCTCATTTTCAGCAGCATAAGTTGAAAGGTCTCTGTTTCTACTACTTGATTGATCTCCTTGCTTGGAAGTTGAAGAAACAATATTCTTTGTGCATTCTTCCTGCTGAAGTTGTTTGAACCGAGTGTTATCAAGTCCTCTGGGACTTAGTACTAGGTCATTCCTGCTTCTCGTCCCTTTAGCATGTGATTTAAACAAATACGTCTGCAAATCAGGATCCAAATTTGATTGTTCTCCTTGCAGCTGATGATCAGTCTCACAAACTCCACCTGAAAACTTTGATGTCAACAAAGTCTGTTCGGCAGTTGTACCAACATGAGCTGCCAATTCCCGCAGTAACTTAAGGACCATCTGTCTTTGAATCCAAAAAACTGCAAATTGCAGAAACAAGAGGAAAAGCATTTGGAGTCAGACCAGTTGGCTATGTCACCCGCAAAAAGTACATAAAAGTAAAGAAAAATGATGTACCTCTACTCCATCAATCTTACACGACAATCTCTTTGCATGCAACAACTTTGAAGAGCCTTTCTTCTGAAAACTTTCCCATGCAATCTCTGGAGTGTCTCCAGAACATGACTTGCCATCAGAACTGATCTATGGTTTCATGTCGGATTCCAATATTATTAGGCTAATATAAAATCATATAAGTTGATCTGAGATTGCACGATTTGTATACGGTTATTCACCTGAAATAATGGACCTTTAACACCCTCACGAACTTCCATAGTGTAGGTGATCCCATTTTGAGTCCTCACCAATTTGTATCCAACGGGATAAGGATAGCGGTTTTTACCCTGAAAAGTGAGAGGATTTATCCTATACAAGTATCAAAGATTATGCATCACCAAGCACATAGCGTAAATCAAGACAGATACAACCCTTAATATCAACGTAGAGCTCAGCCAAGTGGAATCTAGGAAAAGATTTATCATGATTCTGCATTTAGCAATAGTACCCTTCTTACAGCTGATAAATAACATTGTTAACTTATCACACGCTCCTATAAAGTTTTTTTACAGCCAAGCCATAACTCATCATAAGTACAGAACAAAGCTACTTCATCACTAGAAACCAAAACAGCGAGTGAAACATAAAATACACTCAACTTCATGTTGTTAAATGAATGAGCTCTTTAGCTGCAGAATAAATTCAACCACAGGCATTTCAATTGAAATAAACTCTTTCAACAACAATACCAATAACATTCACAGTCTACAGTCTCAGACCAGAACAATTTGATCTATACGCATGAAATTGAGTGAATCTCTATAGAAACATAGAACTCGAGCAAAATTAATCTTAAAAAAAAAAAAGAAAAAAAAATCGTATATACTTAAAGGAAACTAGATGCTCATCAATCAGGAAAGCAGAATCAAGATAAAGGCGGAAAATCGCAAATAAATTGGAAAGAGAGAATCAAACCCTCGACGAACTCCAATACTTCTTATCCCAAGCACCACTATAAAGCTTTCCGATAGTACTTCTATTCTTCCCGATTTATCATCCTTCGTAGGTTTCCCCATTGATAATAACAAAATTCTTACTCTTGATGTTTGTTGATGTCGTCGACACTTCGCACTAGTGTGCGAGAGAAAGAGCGGGAATAAAATGTTTCGTGGCGACGAAATTGGAAGCTGCGCCAATATTTTAAACTTATTACGGGAATTAAGAGAGTAGATGATAAAGTATGAGAGAAAAGATGAATAAGATAATGAGAGAGTATGATAGAAAGGATGATAAAGTAGGAGAGGGAATTAAGAGAGTAGATGATAAAGTATGAGAGAAAAGATGAATAAGATAATGAGAGAGTATGATAGAAAGGATGATAAAGTAGGAGAGAGAATGTAATAAAGTATGAGAGAGAAGATGATAGAGTAGAAGATATGATAATAATTTTTTACTAAATTAGGAAAGTGGCTACAAATAACGGGACACCCATTTCGGAAAAGTGAGCCATAAATAGCGGGACGGAGGGTGTATACACTACTAATGGGAACAATTGAAAAGAAGAAAAAAATAAACGCCGTTGCCGGGGATCGAACCCGGGTCACCCGCGTGACAGGCGGGAATACTTACCACTATACTACAACGACTTTGTTGTTTTCCGAAGGAAATTATATATTTTCCCTAAAGAAAATCGAACTGAAGCGTGTAAAAAAGTGATCAACAATGCTTTGAACTATCAATCCATCATTAAGCCTTTAGATTTTAGTGTTAATATTGAACCCACAAATTTTAGTTTTGTTACAACAAGTCATTAACCATTAAAGTCCAAGAACTGAATAGGATAAAATATAATAATAGAAAGATGATATAAAGTTAGATCACGGATTAATACGAGATGTTAAATCACACCTTTTTTTTTTTTTTTTTTTGACGAGGGTAAACCTCGCTCCTGTGCAATAGCCTGCAAACCACACAGAAGAGTTAAACCACCCTTAATGTGACAGGATGACACACACAGAAGAGTTAAACCACCCTTAATGTGACAGGATGACACTCCTGTGCAATAGCCTGCAAACCACACAGAAGAGTTAAACCACCCTTAATGTGACAGGATGACAGACTCACACATAGCGTGTTCAGTGGGAATTGAACCCATGACCTATCGGTCCCGGGCCACCCACCTTCACCGTTATGCCATCCCAATGGGACGAGATGTTAACTCACTCTTAGTTTGGTGGTGGATACATAATTGCATTAAGACCATCGACACAAATGGAGTTGTTTGTTATAATTCTCAATCATATCATCAAACTATTCACAAGGGGCCACTCAGATCAAATTCTTGCACAATATATCTCTCCTAAAAGCAATCAAAGAGAATCATAAAAAGCTGAAAGCCTGAAAAACAATAAAACTTTGTAAAAGCTAAAAGATAAAATTTGTGAAAAAGCAGAATCTTTACACAGATCTTGTCACAAAGAATCATAACTTCTCACAAGAAATTAAAAAACTTTACTGCATTATAAAAAAATAGTATATAAGATAATAATGTGCAAGAACAACGTTATAATGTTGCGGAGCTTGAAATCGGAGCTCCAATCCGGAACCTATCCATATTCGTCGATCCATAAACGGGCAACCCGCTACAGTACAAATCCAAGTTTGGCAAATCAAATAGATCCGAACTCGAATCCGAATCCTCCCCATCATCGACGTCGCCAAATTCTTTGAACTTAGGGTTTCTAAAGCTTCCATTTTTCACGGCGACATTTCCGCCGTCTTTCGGCAGCGCAACTGCCTTCTGCCCGTCAGAAAACCTCTTAAAATCTTTATACGACAACTTCGTCGGAGTTTCAGCGTAAGGCGGCGGCGTTACAGAAGGCAGAAACGCCGAATTCGAATCACAATCAGTCGTGATTCTGAAGTGGCTGATGCTGCTTCTTCTCCGATCGACAGTACGATCATGATCTTCGTCGTTGTTCGCTTTCGATTTCTTTTTCTTCTTCGAATTCGTCGGCTTGAAGAGCGAATTCAAGAAGCTAACGAGCCTGCCGCGGGGAGAGCTCGGCTGCTTGTATTTCTTCTTCTCTCTCATCAAGTACTGTTTCTGAATCGTCGGAAGATCGTGTGAATTGATCGCCGGCATGTCTAGGCTCATTCTAGCGGCGGCTCTTCCGCCACCGTCTCTCACCGAGCTGTGCGGGAACACCGCCGAAGAGTTGTGGTGGCCCGGGTGGTTTTCATCGGCGGCGGAGAAGTACCGCGCTGCGTCGAAAACGACGAGCTCGCCGGAGTCGTTCCTCCGGTGGGATGAATTCTTGGACGCAAGAGACATATTTTGGGATGTTCGAAGATTTAGGACATGAACATTAATGTTTAAAACTAGGGAGTTAATGTTGGAAGAAATGGAAAAGGTGTAGATTGAAATGATATGGAAAAATGGCTTTCTAGGGTCCATTTATAGTGATTTAGATGCACTCTCATATGTTTATTTAATGAGACTAGGAAAATCGAATGCATTATTTAAGTTGAGTATTAAGTAAATTCGATGTAGTAATTTGTAATTTACATGAAATTTTATTTTAGATATATATACATAGAGAGAGTAGATCATATGAGAACACTCCTTACCCTTAGGAACAATTTATAACTGTTTGATCAAGTAATTCGACGCTCCAGATCTTGTCATCACTTAAAATCCTGAAATGCACAATAAAGATCAAAAGTTTGCACTAAGGTTATTTTTGTAATCTTGCACAGTTTATTAATTTTTTTTGTCTTATTTTCTTTTGTTGTAACTTTCATTTTCGTTAATTATTTTCGTTCTAGATTTTCATTAATAATTTATCTTTTCTTCATTTCTCATTCATTGTAATCAATGCCAATTATACTTGATATTGCATAAATTGTTTTTATTTATTACTCCTAACATGCCTTGCTACTTATTGAAATTACTTTCCAGTTGTGTAAGCCATGATTGTTTCCATAACATTTGTTTCTATTTATCTTAATTAGTAAAGTGAAATTAATTAAAAATTACTATTATATATCATGTTAAAATCGATGATCTCCAAATTAAGTAGCACACTAATTAATAGTATTATGGAAGACGAAATTTATAATTTTAGAAGAGATGAAGAAATCTGCAATTTGTACGTGTGGTGTGGGGGTGAATAGTCATTGAAATAATAAATTCGGAATTTTGAACAATTTTTTCATGGTATATATTATTTTATATTTTTATTTTTATGAAAGTGTCATGTTGAACAAAAGTCGTTATCCACATCATGCCTATTTGCAATCGCAAAAACTTTGGTGCAACGGTTGCAGGTGCAACCGGCTGCACCCAGCTAAATAGCATAATAATATAGAAGTTCACATAAGCGCTCCTGTAGCGCAGGTGGTGAGTTGCTGGGCTCTCACCTGAGAGACCCGGGTTCGAGACCCAGCAACAGCATTTTCCTTTTTTTATTTTTAACATTAAAAATTTAATTTTTTATTTAAAAAAAATTAATGTATGACACAAAGAATATTAATATGTAATATTAAAATTTTTTCTTCTTAAAAATATAATATTTTTTTAAAAAAATTATAATTATATAAACAACTATAATATGACACGAAAAATAATAAATTTAATTTCTTATTTTTAAAAAAATTAATATATGACACAAATAATATTAATATGTATATTAAAAAATTTTCTTGTTAAAAAAGTATAGTAATATTTAAAAAAATATATAATTGTATAAATAACTACAATATGAGACGAAAATAATAAATTTAATTTCTTATTTTAAGAAATTTAATATATGACACAAAGCATATTAAAAAATATAATATTTTTAAAAAAATTATAATTGTATGAACAACTACAATATGACACGAAAAATAATAAATTTAATTTCTTATTTTTTTTAAAAAAATATATGACACAAAGAATATTAATATATATATTAAAAATTTTAACCGGAGAAAAAAATAGGGTTTAGATTTCCCCTCTAGGATACACTAAAAACAAGAAAAAATACCGTAGCAGTTCCACGACTAAAAGGGTTTGGAAATGCTAGCGTTCCGAAGGAACGCTAGCTTTTTTCCAAACCATTTAAAAATGCGAGTGTTCCGAATGAACGCGAGCATTTTTAACCGGAGAAAAAAGTAGGGTTTAGACTTCCCCTCTAGGGTACAGTAAAAACAAGGAAAAATATTATTGCTCAATACGAATGATACTTTTCTTTAGGCAAAATGATACTTTTATTTACAACATGTGATACTATTACTCAATAGGAATGATACTTTTTCTTTAGGAAGAATGATACTTTTGTTAACAGCATGTGATACTATTGCTCAATAAGAATGATACTTTTCTTAAGGAAGAATTATACTTTTCTTAAGAAAGAATGATACTTTTCTTAAGGAAGAATGATACTTTTCTTAAGAAAGAATGATACTTTGTTAACAACATGTGATATTATTGCTCAATAAGAATGATACTTTTCTTAATGAAGAATGATACTTTTCTTAAGGAAGATTGATACTTTTCTTAAAAAAGAATGATACTTTTTTTAACAACATGTTATATTATTGCTCAATAAAAATGATACTTTTCTTAAGGAAGAATGATACATTACTCAATAAGAATGAGACTTTTCTTAATGAAGAATACACTTTTCTTAAGGAAGAATGATACTTTTGTTAACAACATGTGATTCTATTGCTCAATAAAATGATATTTTTCTTAATAAATTAATAAAATTATTATTAAAAAAAGTGCTACGTAAAAAAAATTAAAAAAATAAAATAAAATGTATTATTAAAAAATGTATCACTTTTTTAAATCAATTAAATGAAAATGAAGGAAAAGAAAAAAAAATAAAATGAAAAGAAAGGAAAAGGAAAAAAAAAGAATGATATTTTTCTTAAGAAATTAAAAAAATTATTATTAAAAAAAAGTGTTACATAAAAAAAATTAAAAAAATAAAATAAAATGTATTTTTAAAAAAATGTATCACTTTTTAAATTAATGTATCAATTTAAATGAAAATGAAGGAAAATAAAAAAAATAAAATGAAAAGAAAAGAAAGGAATGAAAAAAAAGGAAAAAAATAAAATTAAAAGAAAGGAAAAGAAAAGAAAAAAAAATAAATGAAAAGAAAGGCAAAGGAAAAAAAGTAGGGTTTAGACTTCCCCTCTAAGGTACAGTAAAAACATGTGATACTATTGCTCAATAAGAATGATACTTTTCTTAAGTAAAAATGGCACTTTTGTTAACAACATGTGATACTATTGCTCAATAAGAATGATACTTTTCTTAAGGAAGAATGATACTTTTGTTAACAACATGTGATACTATTGCTCAATAAGAATGATACTTTTTTTAAGGAAGAATGATACTTTTCTTAAAGCAGAATAATACTTTTCTTAAGGAGAAATGATACTTTTTAATTGGTTGGAATAAAAAAATCACTTTTTATAAACAAAAAATTATCATTTTTGTTAAATTAATATATCAATTAAAATGAAAAAAGGGACAAACTTGATTTGAAAAAAATATGAATTGGTTGGAATAAAAATATTATTTATTTAAAATAAATTTATCACTTTTTTAAATTAATATATCAATTAAAATGAAAAAAAATATTATCAAAAAAAAAAGGGACAAACTTATTCTGAAAAAATAATTATAATAAAAATATGAATTATTATGAACAAATGTATCATTTTTTAAAATTAATATATCAATTAAAATAAAAAAACTCAAAAAGACGCTGTTGGGACTCGAACCCGGGTTAATGGGCTTTGAACCTAGCAGCTTAGCCAACTGCACTACGTTACTATTGTTTAAATATTCCAAATTGTACATATTTAAGTGTAATCGTCCGGTTGCACCTGCAACCGGATGTACAGCAGCCCAACTCATTTGCAATTTGATGACTAAGTTTTGTAATAATTAATTCATAAAATCTTGCAATCATGCAACATTACAAGACATGTGCTAGACTTTTCCCAAACCTAAATGTGGAGCCATAAACCCTAGCTACGAACACACGAGCCAATTCTCTTACACCAACATTAGCTGGGTAATTAAATTATTTATATCCAGCCCTACCCCTTCTTATCATTACATCCTCGCTGTCCCATTGACTTAAGACATAGATTATGATTGCCAAACATTACCCAAGAGAGTAGGTAAACTAGCTAGAAGCACCACATATCACATAGATCCAATAAGAACCCACATATTTGGATGATCCGAGAATTCGGGTAATATTTAACCTTACTTATATTCGAATTCAAATTCATATTCAGTTCGTAATTTGTTAGTGTTCGGAGCGAGGATTCTTAGCAAACCCGTGTCGTTGTCCGCAATTTTGCCACTCTATCTATGCCTTGGATCTTTCCATTGTCTGTATCCAGTTCTAGTCTTGTTCGAATACATGATATAACATGTTTGGTTGCTTTCTTTTCGTGTACACCATCCATTCCATAGCCATTTGCTTTCTGTCATGAGTTGATTGATGAGAATTGTGAACCAGGGGAAAAGGAGTATACCAAAAAACACCTTATCAAGAGTTTGGTCTGTTTGTGAATGGGGCTTCAAAGGTACAACAGGGCCATGCAGAATGTCCAATACTGAGGCAGTGAGGGCATCATAAGCCGAACATGTCTCCTGATCCTGCCACTCATGCAGTAGTACATTAGGCTTGGGGAGGTGTACCTTTTAGTGGTGGCTTCAAATATCTTTTTATTATGTAGAGGTATAGCTACAATCGTCAAGTCTATATTATCTCAAATTTGTATAAGTTTATTAAAATTTCTTTAGGTAGCGGCGTTAGATTTGATAGAATGCACTCTCAAGTCGTATCTAGTTTGGCAGAAGCATACATTAGCTAATTGAATCAATGAAGCTATATCTAGTATACTAGCTAGTATTTAATTAAGAAGCTCAATCATTATGATGTGAGCCCAAAAGTTGTACTTGATCAAATTCTTAATCAAGTATTTCTACCAACTTAAAGGTACGTACTTGCTAACATTTTTATCGTCTAGATTTTCTTATAAGAGTTTTTGGATAAAGTAATAGGCAACAAGATGTTTGTGTACAGTTAAATCTCGATAAAGTAATAATTTTGTTTAAATAATAATTTTTTTCGATCTTAATCTAGATTAATGCACTAAAATAATGTTCGATAAAGTAATAACCTCGTTAAATAAATTTTTTTTTTCTGTCCTAAAGTTATTACTTTATCGAGGTTAAAGTACGAGGTTGCTAACTTGCTATTGATTCTAACTATATATATTTATAAAACTAGGCCAAATTATTATGATATTAATTAATTAGTTGATCCATCGAAAGCCCTACAAAAATGTAATAATGAGAAAGTGTGTGTACTTAGTACCATTACTTTCAAGACGTGGCCTAACACCGTACATTGAAAGTGGCCTTCACTTTATACAAAACATTTGTGATGATAATGAATCCAATCCAGTGTTTGGAGATAAGAAATGGATAATGCGACCCTTTAATTTCGAGATTATGTTTTACAAATACAAACCCTACCTTATCCCTACAAAGGATGTTCTTATACATTGGGTTTGCTTCTTTTTTATAGAATAATTGAAATGAATGGTTTAGATACTCCCTCCATCAGTAAAATTTTATTTTCGACACAAGGATTAAGTAATTTTATTTTTATATATATATATATATATATATATTTATGAGTTTTAATTATATTAAGAAATTAAAATGGTTTTCAAAAAATTGTTCATGGAAAGAAGTGAGAATTCATCCAAAATTTTATTAAGGCATAGTTGAGGTAATTGATTTTTTTCCATTTTTTTGATGTTGTAATTAAAAAAATAATCTAAAGTTTTCAAATTTTAAAAATCATAATTTTTTGAGTTCGAAACGGAGCGGAATTGTGTGAGATAGAAACTTTTGAAGAGAGAGTGTGTATAAGAATGTGGGTGGGTAGTGAGTAATGAGGGGTCCGCCTCATTTTTTAATATAGAGTTAATATTGTCATTTTCGTAAATGGGACACTTATATTGGGGCAACCTAATTGGAAAAGAACGCTTTTAATGGGACGGATGGAGTGTATATTTTTCTAGTTGTTATTTTACTTATTTTCAATATATTGTTATATTTACATCATCTATTACTCCCTTCGTTCCACTCCATTAGTCCACAGTGTTCATTTTCGGGCTGTTCCACTCCATTAGTCCACTTTCCTTTTTTAACTTAAAATAACACTCTTATATATTATAGTGGACCCCACTACTTTATACTACTTTACCCATAATAAACAATTTTCTTAATCTCCGTGCCGAAAAGAAAGTGGACTAATGGAGTGGAACAGAGGAAGTATCTATTAAAGGTAATTGCATGTATACATTTACGGATATAACTGAGGCTGGGTGGGGGCAGTTGCCCCTCTTATGTAGTGTTTGAAATAACTTAAATAAGATGTTTCTTAACTTTTTCATCGCAGAAGCACTTTTTCTAATGTTTGGAATGCAGACTTCTGCTTTTTTGGAGTTTACGATAAGTCAGAATAAACAGAAGCCCAAAAGCTGGTCAGAGAGTGCTTTTTAAAGCAGAAGTCTAAAAAAATTGAAAACTAGCTTTTATGTGAGTGAGTGAAATATTATTTTTTCTAAAATTAAGCTTTTTTTTAGAATATTGCAAACACTAACATTTTTTGCTTAAAAAAAATTGTAAACAACTTTAAGCATAAGTAGCTAAAAGTTGCTTATAAAAGCTATTCCATACACTACAAGGGGTGTTTGCAAATGCTTATATTAACCATTTATCTACGTAATCATATTAACAGTTTTTTAGTATTTGGAAAATTTGATTACTGCGATATATAGTTTCTTGAAAATTAAACAATGAAACTGTTTAATTAAATAGTTGCTTTTAAGCATCAATTAAGATGTTTTTGGTGCTTAAAGCATCATAGTTTCCGAAACTACCAAATATATCTATTTTTTTTATTAATGATATCAAAAATCACTTGTTTTTTGCTTAAAAGCAATTATTTTTAACTTTAGACAAAAGCAAATAAGAAGTGCTTATAAAAAGTATTTGCAAACAACCTCTAACCCTAAATCATAGAGAATCTCAAGTTTTCAAAGGTTTTTTGTATATATTTGGAAACAAAATTATTTTGCCCCTTCAAATTGCAGATTCCTTCCCGAATTTCATATATTGGATCCATCAGTACTGCTTTGCTCAATGGTTACATATAAAACAGACGATTATGGTAATGCATAATTTTATTTATTTAGTTTTAATCATGATTTAAGATAAATATCCAGTTAAAATTTTCAAGCCTTTGGGTACATTTTTAATTTGGAAATTAGTGGGCCATCACTTTTTAAGCAACTAGCTCATGATTGTGGGCCTGAATGTCCTTAAAACTAATTAAGCCCATTGACATAGAATGAGCCGGCCCAATAGTCCATTTAAATACCCGTCTCTTCATATTAATCACACAAATACTCATATTTTTATACAAACCACAAATTCAAAGTGAAAATACAATACTACGTATTTTTACTACTACTCATAAAAAATCAGTAAATCAATTTAAACTGATACACTGGTACACTATGTTGGAAATATTGAAAATATAAAATAAACAAAAAGACAGGTGTATATTATGAATTGAGGCTCTATTTGAAAAAAAAAACAACTTAAATAAGCACTTAAAGTATATATATTGTATAAGTACTTAAATTTAATAATTAAATTATTTGTGTTTGGATGTGTGCATTAAGAATAATTTATAAAAAAAACTAAAAAATATAGTGAAACGATAAAAGGTAGAATTCAATAAGATAATCTCTATTAAGCTCCTTATAAGTTGTATATAAACTATTACTACTACCATCTTATGAATAAGTCAAAATAAGGTTACCTATGGCTTATGTAACCTCTCCCAAATATATGTGAAAAAATTATTTATAAACTTTTTCAAAGTCGACATGAATCGTACGGATTAAATACCTTATGAAAAATGAATACAAATTTGGGTTCGGAATTGATCCAAGTGAACGGGCTCCCAAGAAGTACCATAAATGAGGCTTTAATAATGGATTCATCCTATTTATTTCCCATACGATATTTGATACGCACTTCAATTTTTTCTTTGGTTGGAAAGAATTAGACATGAAAGAGAATTTTGAAAGAAATGCTAATTTTTTATCTTTAGAGCAGAGAAATAGAAGAGAGTTAAAAAAATGGTGGCCCCACATTATTTTTTTCCCTCTAAACATGATAAGAAAGAGACGAGAAAATAAATTTTATTGCAAAATGGATAACTATGCCCTCATATAACCCTCCATAATTTTCTCTTTTTTTTAATAAGGATATTTATGTCTTTTTAAAATAAATATTATTTCTCTCTAACTCATTTTTTACATAACCAAATAAGAAAGAGGGAGAAGAAAATAACAATTTATGTTCTCTTTCTTCTCTATTTTTCTCAAATAAAACAACATATAAAATCTAATCTATTTCGCACCTTTTTTCTTTCTCTTTATTTTCTTTTTTTCCTCTTATTTTCTTCATGCAACAAAATAAGGGTTAAAGTTGAGTATCTTTTAATTAAATAAGAGATTGAACATAAATTAAATTAATGGATAAAGGGTTTTTATATAGTTTTTTGAGAGATTGAACCTGAGTCTCATCTTATATGAATATTAATTAAGTTATAGGTTTGTCGTTAATGTCATTTCTTTTTTGGTCGGATATTGATTAATACCAACAAGATTTTTTAATTTGTTTTGAAATGTATGTATATGCATAGCTGCTATATATGATTAGAAATCAGATATTTTGAAATTGTATATATTAAACACCACTAGTATGTTCTGAATATAGTTAGGGTTTGGTAAAGACAAACTACAAATATAGGAAATTAAGTTAGGCTCGTTGAAATTAAAAAGATTAACTTATACATGCTATATCTGAGTACATATAAATTACTATACTCGACATATTCTTAATCTTTACAAATAAAAATGTAAGAACGTAATTCAACTCTAAGTACCATATATCCTTTCAAAAAAAAAAAAAATCCCCTATCAAATGCAAGCTTACCATCATCCTACTTAACGTCCACATATATATTCCAAAATTCTAAAAGACATATATGGAGTGAAATTTACGCATGTATAGTTCAGATAGCTGGTGCTCGTTTTCTCGTCACACAAAAACAAAAAGGCGTATTTGATGGGTGTGAAGATTTATGTATGGTATGGGTGGGGGATACATTAGACCTACCCCACTAAATATGAACAAAACCTACTCCTACTAAGAAAAGCAGCAGAAGAGAGAGAGAGAGAGAAACCCAAAAGAATTACAACTCCGACAACCATAAATGTGTGTATGAACCAAAAAAAGGGTGGGTGAGTTCCTCCTCTCTTGTTAGTTTGTTAAGAAACTGAGAAGAGATTTAAATAGCTGATTCATAAGGTTTCTTGAAAAGCACATCACATAAATATACAAAAATGGGGAGAGGGAAAGTGGAATTGAAGAGAATTGAAAACAAGATAAACAGGCAGGTCACTTTTGCCAAAAGAAGAAATGGGCTGCTCAAGAAGGCTTATGAGCTCTCTGTTCTCTGTGATGCTGAGGTGGCTTTCATCATCTTCTCCAACAAAGGCAAGCTCTATGAGTTCTGCAGCACTTCTAGGTCTGCCCCCCTCTCTCTCTCTCTAGAACAAATAGGGCTTTTTTGTGTGTGCATAAAAAAGTAAAGGGTTTCTGGAGTTCTACAGGTCAGATTTAGAGACTTGATTGGGTGGATATATTACCTTTTTCTTGATATACGATGAAAAAAATACAAAAGTTCTACAGATCATAATTGCAAATCTGTGCAATCTAAGAGAATATTTCTTCTTTAACAAAAAAAATTATTTGATATGGGAAAAATAAGAAAATAATTTAATTTCCTTTGGTTTCTTGACAAAATCTGCTAATTAGGGCTCAGAAAATCCATTGAAGATTTGGCTTAATTACCTTCTTTAGAGTTCCTTACTTCAGATGATTAATTGATTACGAAGTTATACTTCTAACATGTAATCCGATCACCATCCATGTTGCATACTTGCATATGATAGATTTAGGGTTCTATATTTTTCATTTCACTCTGCAATCAAATTAGACTCATTTTATTGGGAAATTGTCAAGAATAGCCACTCTTACTTCATAATTGCACCAGCTGCCACTCCAAAATCAAAATTGCAGGATTACCCACCCGGACTTTTTTGTCCCTATTCTGCTGCGCTGACACGCAGCAGTGTCCTTACCTGCCCGCTGACAACTTTGCTGGCTGCTGCTGATGAGCTGGACGACACCAGGTGACACCGCTTTCGCCGAATTGTACCTTCTTCGCTGCGGTCGAAGGCTGGTGAGCTGGACACCAGGTGACTGCTGGTGAGCTTTGATGGTTGTTTGACTGCTTGGAACGACGTGTCTGCAACAGTGCAGATTCCCACGCCACCCCCTGCCGCACGTCAATCCTTGTCTCTGCTTTCTGCAACGCGACATGCAGTGCTATTTTTTTTTCGGGGTTTGTAATTAGGGTTTGAAATTAGGGTTTGTAATTTTAGGGTTTGTAAATAAGAAATTATGATTTGTAAATACCCAATTACAAACCGAAATTAGGGTTTGTATAAATAGGAAATTAGGATTTGTAATTTTATGTATAAATATTACATGCATTTACGAGATTAGAGTTTGTAAATTAGGGTATTTACAAATCATAATTTCTTATTTACAAACCCTAAATACCATGATTTTATGTATAAAATCCAAAATTAGGGTTTGTAAATAAGGGCATGTATAAAATCAAAATTACGAGAATATAAATAGGAAATTAGGGTTTGTATAAATAAGAAATTAGTGAATTCTATAGTTGAAGTGATGGTTATATATTTTGGTACTAAAATAAACGAGAATATTTTGGTACTAAAATATTTCAATTAAATCATCATGGTTATATTTTGGTACTAAAATATTTTGGTTCAATTAAATCATCACTCCAACTATACGAGAATATTTTGGTAATAAAATATTTCAATTAAATCATCATGGTACTAAATTAGGGTTTTTAAATGTAGAAATTTTTTTTTGTCACGCACTCCAATCGAGGACATTACATGCAAGAATATTTTTAAGCCATTTGTTGAGGGATTCGATTTATTTTTGGAAAAAAAAACTCAGCGACACTTCTGCTCATTCAACAATAATTCAACAATAGGTTTGTAGGTTTGGAAAACAATATTTAAACCCTTCAACTTCCCCACTTATTTCCCCACTTATTTCCCCATTTATTTCCCTCCCCACTCCACGTTTTTTACCCACGCTGTATTTTTGTTTTTTTCCCAGCAGTTTTCTCCCCACTTACTTCAACTTCGGCTTCAACTTCAACTTCAAATTTCAAGTGCGTTGGGAAGATTTTCCGAATCATCGAAATGGATGAATATGATGCCGCCTTACAGGTTTGTAGACGAGAATCTAAATCCATTCCAATTTTTCTATCGTGTTAGTTATGCGTATATATCTCAGAATATTACGTAGTTTATATCTCAAAATTATTGAAACGTAAATTTCGAAACGTAAAAAAGCATAGTTTATATTTAGGGTTTGAAAAATTATTGTAAATAAAATAGGGTTGGTAATATAGATGTATATATTGTATAGATGTTCATAAAATTAGGGTTGGTAATTATTGTAAATAAAATATCTGTTATAAAATAGATCTGTTCATAAAATATCTGTTATAAAATAGCGTATATATTGTATAGATGCTCATAAAATTAGGGTTGGTAATTATTGTAAATAAAATATCTGTTATAGTATATATAAATAATACCGAGATATACGGAAGTTATACGGAGGACGAACTATGTATTAAGATTACTTGGTCTATGTATTATTTATATTATTAATATATTTGAGTAAAATATTTATAATATAACATATATTAATATATAATATATTAATAAATTAAATTAATATTATAGTATGTTTTAAATTAAATTAGTATTTATGTATTTTAAAGTATTAATATTATAGTATTTATTTGTTGATATATTCATATCGTGTATTTTAAAGTATTAATATTATAGTATTAATATTGTGATATTATCGTGTATTTTAGAGTATTAATATCGTGATATATCGTTATATATATAATGTATCGTGATATATCGTTATATATATAATGTATTGTGATATTAACATATTATATATCGTGATATATATATATATTGTATAATACTAAGGATTTACATATTTAATATATAATATTGCCGTTAATTCGTCTGCTGTTGGATTTACATATTAAATGTCCGTGGATTACATATTAAATGTCCGTGGATTTACATATTTAATACTGTTTGTACTATTAGTTTGTTTGTACTATTTAATATATAATATTGTATAAAACTAAGGATATAATACGGATTTAATTAATCTGCATTTTATTAATTAATATTCTAATTAGTCTGTTTAGAACTAATGCCGTCAATTAATCCGCATTTTATTAATTAATATTCTAATTAGTCTGTTTAGAATTAATATTCTAATTAGTCGGATTTTGACTGCATTACTCTTGCCGACAATTAGAACTAATTTCATTGAATTTATTGAATATATTGAATTTATTGAACTAATTTCACATTTTTCTTTAATGCAGAGTCAATGGTATTATTTGAGGTACGTAGCCAGATCGGCTAAACCTCAAATTATGATTCATTACAAGTGGGATGTGATCCCACTTATCCGCGACACACTGACGGCCGTCGGCGGTGACACCCTGTATGCACAATTCTGTGAGAGTAGCCCTTTCGGCCATTTGATGGAATGGGAGGGGAGTGTAAGTGCGAGCAAAGCTCTCCACCAGCTCATGTGCCGTGAAGTTTCCTTCGCCGACTTTGTATCCAACAACTTTTGGTTTCACGTAACGGATCGTCATTTGAAGTTCGGTCCGTAGGAATTCGCCCTGGTCTCGGGGTTGATGTTTGGGTCATCGACATTTGACCCAATAATGGAGCATGATGTTTCCACGGTTCGTGCAAGGGCCGTATTTTGTGAAAATCGAAGATTGAAAATATCCGAGTTGGAGGATATTTTCAGAGAACACGAGGTGAACGGCGCATCGGCAGCTGACTACGTGAAAGCGACAAATGTGTTGATGCTGCACCTACTAATCTTGGGTGTTCCGAGGCCGAGACTGATCGACGACTTCGTTTGGGTGTTAGTGGACAACTTGAACGAATGGAAGGAATTCCCGTGGGGAGCGTATGCATACCGAGCATTGCTTCACTACAAGCAATTCATCCCCGACACTCTTGCGGGATGTAAGGTGTCTTATGTGTTCAGCAGACCCGTCTGGGCCTTATAAGCATGGGCTTACGATTGCATCCCCAAATTTGGGAGGGCTTGTGCGAACTTGGTGGACCAACATGCGCTTCCACGTCTGTTGAGGTGGAATTTCTCGAGAGTAAGAGGGACATTCGCTGGATTCTTCGACGATGAGGTAAAGAACTATGTTTGTTCAGTCTAAACAAAAATATGGTAAAATATATATATATACTGTGGAGAACTATAATCTTATACATACATATAGGTCATAAGAAACCATATAAATTCATATATCTCTATTTAAATTATATAGTTCGCTGTTTTATATATTGAAAAATATGTAACATTACTTGTTTTATACATAGTTGGAATGCGCACCGATGGTGGAGGAGGAAGCAGAGATCTTGACTGATTATTATGCAAGCACGCTGTCCGGCGAGGCACTTGGCGTGCCGTATAGAGAGCCGGTTGTTGTCCAGTTTGGATCTGATCGAGCCAGAGCGATGCGCATTCCTCGTCCACGCGGCCCTGCATCGCCCCACTCTCCGTCTGGCATGCAAAGACGATCCGAAAGAAATCAGGCTGCGGCGAGTTCGGAGGGGTCTAGCAGTCTTGATACTCAAGACATGACTCATCGGGAGAAAAAGTTTTGGAAGAAGATCAAAAACTTTTTCTTAAAAAATAAGTCGGAGCGGAAGTCAGCGGAGGAGGGAGGACAGTCGCATAGTCATGTCGAGGAGGGTTGTCGACACTCGGTTCCACATAGTCGCGGCATCTCCGATAGTCACGGCATCTCGGGTCGATATTCCGAGAGTCGCGGCACCTCCGGACGACATTCCGAGGGTCACAGCATCTCCGGTCGACATTCAATTTCTTATACTCGCGGAGCAACTCCGCATGCATCTGGTCGAGTCGACCCAGTTGTTGATGTCGTGACTAACAGCAGCGACTCGTCCGTCGCATCCGAGGCACGCACGAAGAAGTTTCATGATCGGCCCGTGTCTACCCAGCCGTTGCAGCTTCCATACGATGAGCCCGCGCAACCTTGTGCTTCTCCCAGTCCGGTGTCAGAGGTAGGCTATTAAAAGTTTTATTGAGACTTATGTACTTTTTACGAAGATATATACAAAAACTTAACGTAAACGTTTCTTTTATAGGAACCCGATGAAGATCACTCCGTATACGGTGATGATTTCTCCGCATCGTGGGCACTTATTATGTCCCCGATACAAGTTAAACCGTTGAAAGTGGTGCCGACGGGAGATGCCGGTATCAGCCGGAGAGGAGGAAAGGGAAAAGAGAAGGCCCCCGTGGAAGAAGATCCTAGTAGCCCACGTGGACGTGGATTGCGCACGAAAAGACCCTCTCGTGCAATTACGTCGCCGTACGTTGCCCCGAAGAGGAATCTTGCCCGTTACCTCGGCGATTGGTCTGTCCTTGGCTTTAAGGAATATTGGGCGTGGCGTCGCGCACACAATGAATTTGAGACCACGTCTACACAGCCACGAGATATCATTTGACGCACTCGTGGTTTGATATCCTCGAAGATGTTTCCAAGATGCTTACCAATGACATGATCGAATGTTATTTGGGTACCCTGAGGAGGCAATTGGCGAGAGGAGACGGTCTACTTCATGGTGTGCAGAGCGGCACAACTCTCATTCTTCCCGTACAATTTTGGGTAAGTATTTAATGTTTTATACAAAATTGTTTCTTAAAATTCTAACAATATGCAATATTGTTATTCTCAAATGCAATATTCTTGGGCGAACAACGGGATGGACGTGGATGCATGGGAGTCTGCCGAGGCGCTGCAAGAAGCTGTGAGAGAATGGGCACCAGAGCTGCAATACGTAAGTTATATCTTCGAATTTAATTAAAATGCAGTGATATATTAGTGTAATGCGGTGAACTAATGTTCTGTTACGGATTTCTATAGCTCATACTGGTTTGTTTTGTCACCGGAGCTCACTGGGTCACCGTGCGAATCCGCCTGCATGCATGGACTGTCGAGTTGTACGACTCGTTGTGGGCGATTTCTGACAAATCATATCGGCGGATGCGGAGAGAGAGCATACAACCGATTACACGGATGATGTACAGATTGTTCGATTACAACATGTATTTCGAACGGGTGTACAAGCAACCACGCCAAGAAGCTTGGCGTGATATGCATTTGGAGGTCTTTGAACGAGCACAGTTCGTACAAAGAGACCAAGTCAATTGCGGTGTATATGCCCTATTATCCGTGCACCGGTTAATCGATGGTCTGCCGAGGACAGAACTCGTCCAGAATGAGCTGGACATTTGGAGTATTCGGACTATTATGGGGGTGCGAATATGGTGGATGTGCGTCGTGGTTGACCCGCTTGATGATTAGGCCCTTTTCAAGGTTTGTATAACGGTTCACGGGAAATTATAAGTAATATTCTGAGATATATTACGTAGTATAGTTTAGACGTTAATTTCAAAACGTAAAAAAGCATAGTTCTCCATATATATTTTATATTTTAGTATTATAATGCATAAATGGTCGATTATTATTTATACGAAGATATATAGATATTTTACGGAGAACTATAAATGAATATGTATCTCTTACCTATGATGTAATGTTTTCGTATATAAAATTGCACATTTTCCATAAGTAGAAGGTAATGGATATAGAAGGTAATGGAGAGAGTACTATTAAAACAACTTTCAGTTAATTTAAACAACAAGAGTACTATTTAAACTAGCTTAGATAGTTTTTATCTCAATTTCTCTCAATTTTATCAATTTAAATTGAGAGATTACTATAAATCTATATATATATATATCTCAATCTTCTCTCTATTTTTTGAATATTTCTCTCAATTTCTCTCAATTTAAACAACTTTCAGTCAATTTAAACAGCAAGATTACTATTAATCTATATATATCTCAATCTTCTCTCTATTTTTTAAATATTTTTCTCAATTTCTCTCAAATATTCTCGCAATCTTTCTCGCAATCTTTCAAATATTTTCGCAATCTTTATCTCAATTTTCTCAACTTGCGTAAAGCAACGTAAAACCCAGATTTCGCAACTTGCATAAAAACAACGTAAAACAATTAATGGAAGATTTGTATAAAGATTTGTATAACGGTTCACGGGAAATTATAAGTAATATTCTGAGATATATTACGTAGTATAGTTTAGACGTTAATTTCGAAATATAAAAAAACATAGTTCTCCATACATATTTTATATTTTATTATTATAATGCATAAATTGTCGGATTATTATTTATACGGAGATATATTGATATTATACGGAGAACTATAAATGAATATTTATCTCTTACCTATTATGTGATGTTTCCGTGTATAAAATTGCACATTTTCCTTGCGTAGAAGGTAACGGATATAGAGTACTATAAATCCATTTGGAGAGAGTAGTATTAAAACAACTTTCAGTCAATTTAAACTGCAAGAGTACTATTTAAACTGACAAAGATAGTTTTTCTCTCAATTTCTCTCAATTTTATCAATTTAAATTAAGAGATTACTATAAATCTATATATATCTCAATCTTTGTCTCTATTTTTTGAATCTTTCTCTCAATTTCTCTCAAATATTCTCTCAAATATTCTTGCAATCTTTCTCGCAATCTTTCAAATATTTTCGCAATCTTTCTCTCAACTTGCATAAAACAACGTAAAAGCCAGATTTCGCAACTTGCATAAAAACAACGTAAAACAATTAATGGAAGATTTGTATAAAGGTTTGTATAACGGTTCACGGGAAATTATAAGTAATATTCTGAGATATATTACGTAGTATACTTTAGACGTTAATTTAGAAACGTAAAAAATCATAGTTCTCCATACATATTTTATATTTTAGTATTATAATGCATAAATTGTTGGATTATTATTTATATGGAGATATATTCATATTATACGGAGAATTATAAATGAATATTTATCTGTTACCTATTATGTGATGTTTCTGTGTATAAAATTGCACATTTTCCATGCGTAGAAGGTAACGGATATAGAGTACTATAAATCCATTTGGAGAGAGTAGTATTAAAACAACTTTCAGTCAATTTAAACTGCAAGAGTACTATTTAAACTGACAAAGATAGTTTTTCTCTCAATTTCTCTCAATTTAAATTAAGAGATTACTATACATCTATATATATCTCAATCTTTGTCTCTATTTTTTGAATCTTTCTCTCAATTTCTCTCAAATATTCTCGCAATCTTTCTCGCAATCTTTCAAATAGTTTCTCAATCTTTCTCTCAACTTGCATAAAACAACGTAAAAGCCAGATTTCGCAACTTGCATAAAAACAACGTAAAATAATTAATGGAAGATTTGTATAAAGGTTTGTATAACGGTTCACGGGAAATTATAAGAAATATTCTGAGATATATTACGTAGTATACTTTAGACGTTAATTTAGAAACGTAAAAAATCATAGTTCTCCATACATATTTTATATTTTAGTATTATAATGCATAAATTGTCGGATTATTATATATACGGAGATATATTGATATTATACGGAGAACTATAAATGAATATTTATCTCTTACCTATTATGTGATGTTTCCGTGTATAAAATTGCACATTTTCCATGCGTAGAAGGTAACGGATATAGAGTACTATAAATCCATTTGGAGAGAGTAGTATTAAAACAACTTTCAATCAATTTAAACAGCAAGAGTACTATTTAAACTGACAAAGATAGTTTTTCTCTCAATTTCTCTCAATTTTATCAATTTAAATTAAAAGATTACTATAAATCTATATATATCTCAATCTTTGTCTCTATTTTTTGAATCTTTCTCTCAATTTCTCTCAAATATTCTCGCAATCTTTCTCGCAATCTTTCAAATATTTTCGCAATCTTTCTCTCAACTTGCATAAAACAACGTAAAAGCCAGATTTCACAACTTGCATAAAAACAACGTAAAACAATTAATGGAAGATTTGTATAAAGGTTTGTATAACGGTTCACAGGAAATTATAAGTAATATTCTGAGATATATTACGTAGTATACTTTAGACGTTAATTTAGAAACGTAAAAAAATCATAGTTCTCCATACATATTTTATATTTTAGTATTATAATGCATAAATTGTCGGATTATTATTTATACGGAGATATATTGATATTATACGGAGAACTATAAATGAATATTTATCTCTTACCTATTATGTAATGTTTTCGTGTATAAAATTGTACATTTTCCATACGTAGAAGGTAACGGATATAGAGTACTATAATGTAGAAACGTAAAAAAACATAGTTCTCCATACATATTTTATATTTAATATTATAATGCATAAATAGAAGGTAACGGATATAGAGTCACAGTCTGGTGGGACAGGTCCTCCTTGTATGCCCATGCTCTTTGCAGAGGCCACACTTCCTAGATCGTCTAGTTCTTGTACCGGCGCTTGCCTCTAAGCCAGATCTATATCGCCGTGACCTCGGCCGACCGGCGGATCTTCTTGTCAAGGGAGGGAGCACTGTTGGCACATTTGATATTTCTTCGGGCACGGTCCAGAGTTGATGTGGAGGTAATGCATGAAACTGGTGATCATATAAATCTCTATGAACTTCCGTACTGTAGAGCGCCGATATGAATTCATACATACCTTTGCCGTTGTGACTGTCGGTAACTTTTTGTTAGTGTACTTATAACAGAAATAGTCTGTAAGGGAATATATTAAAAGTAATGAACACTTACATAATAGCGGCTGCAGCATGCTCGCATGGAATAAGATGCAGATCGAATTTACGACACTGGCAGCTTCGTCTTGCTCCTAACCGGACCTTAAAATCTCGTTCCCCATCGTTCACTGTGAAAACGTCATCACCAACGATCGTCACTGGATACGTGCGTCCTCTTTCAACCTGCTCGTGCAACTTCATTTTAGCAACCTCGACTAGGCTATGGTCGTGAGCATGCATGTTCGCCCGCCGCTCGTTGAACCAACTCTCCATGATGAACCGCACGGTATCAATTAGGGAACATATCGGTAGATGTCGGGCCCACAATAGCCTCGCGTTGAATGACTCGGCGCAATTTGACGTCAAAAAACAGTAACGCCGAGAAGTGCAATGCGAGAGGGCCCACCGTTCCGGACCAATGTCCATGACTTTATCGTGTGCCTCCTGACTCTTCGCCTTTAGTGAAGCCATTTTTCTCCGAAACTCCGATTTTGTGTATGCTTTGGCGGCCTACGGAATATCCTTACTGCTGCGTGACCGTAAGGAGCGAGGTTGTTGCTCAGATGGACACAACATAGACAGTAAGTTGCCTCAGGATACACCTCTTCAACGGCATGTTTAATACTCACGTATTGGTCAGACACGATGACTATGCCCTCGGTCGGTGGGTACACTATCCTTAATTTGGTCATAAACCATGTCCACGAATTATTATTCTCTATCGGGCCAATGCCTATCGCAAGCGGCAGGACTTGCTCGTTGCGGTCTTTCGTCACTGCTACGAATAGCATGCCGGTATTCTTCCCTTTCAGATGTGTGCCATCAACTATGATAACCTGCCTCAAGTTAAAGATAAACGCATTTATGCACGGGCCCCACGCGACAAAAATGTACTCGAACCGATTGTCTTCCCCGGTGTTGTAATGGGTTATCGTTCCGGGGTTTAACTGCTTGAGCATATGGAGGTACTTGGGTAGCAGCTTATAAGAATCATCGTGGTCGCCGTAAATCATCGTGATAGCCATGTTCCGACCACGAAGTACCTTCTAGTACTTAACTTCGACACCGAATCTACGACGCAACTTGTCAATGATGTCGCGATGCCTTATCATGGACCCCTCTCTCCGTATTTGTCGGCTGAAATATACACCGATAGTCTTCGCACTCACAGTTCTTGGCACCAATCGTTCGAAGTCGAACTCACATGTGTGCTTCTTGTCCACCTTGTATATTTCCCAAACATTTGCATCCTTTTTCGCACGCAACATAAAAGGACACGACTTTCCGCGCAAATACCCAAACTACATATATTTTATGTCAGCTTTTAGCACCATAAAAAACCGTCGATGCTCTAAGTGCCACACTCCCACGACACCCGTAAGCTCGTCTCTACTCCAGAAGATCGAATCCACTTCAAGAATGCCGTCGTTAACCGCATCCAAATCAGGACATCCAATGATGCCGGTTTGAGCGTGTTGGTCCCGAGAGCACGTTCAGGTGTAGAGGGGGGGGGTGAATACACCTGAATCCTATTTTCTCAACTTTGAACATGAACAGTTCTGTTCAGGAAAGTGCCGTACTGAAAGAATTCAGCAGACCAAATAGCTGTTCTGAATCGTGCTTGGCAAAGAGTCTGACTCTACTGGGATCTGCTAGCTGACTGAGTCAGAATTCAGTATCAGCAGATAGAGTTCAGTGGTGCGGAAATGTGTAGGCCCAAATCAGTTGAGTGGAAAACGTTTTATCAAAACAGTCTCAATTCAGCAGAAAAAACAGTTCAGTATGATGAGACTTAGTTGTATGATTTTAAAGGATAATTTTCAGTATGAACAGTTAAAATCAATGCAACAGTAAATAAGAGAGCAAGCGAGAGACACAGATTTTTAAAGTGGTTCGGATACACAGGATCCTACGTCCACTGTCTCGAAAGGTCAGGAGGCTATTTATTATACTGAGTTAGTCTCAGTCAGCTTGTACACAGGACAAAGCCGCGTCTTAGAATTTATACTGAGCAAGTCTCAGTTTACAACGGTTATCATACTAAAGTGTTTGACAAACTCTCCAACAGTGAAGGAGTCCTTTTACAATAAGGATTAGGTTCAAATATGAACTCCTTCGTCTAAGCTATGGATATGATCGGTTGAGCTTAGGGTTAGAGGGATAGGGAATGAGAATGTAGCTTCTAGAACGACGAACAGCTGAGTTTAGCTTTGGGTTCGTGTAACGTCGTTTGGATACTAGAGGCTTGTATATCGGTTAAGCTTGGTTCCCTAAGAGCTAGATTGTAGTCTTTCGCCGGAGAAATATTCTTCGAGTTCTTGCGGAAGACTTAGGCTTTTTGATTTGCTCGTTGAATGCTCTGTGTTCTTGCGTTTTCTCTCTTTTTTAAATTTTGAATGATCCCTCTATTTATAGAGAAGAGTATTGGAAAGATCCGTTGGAGACGATCATTCCTTTCTCTCTCTTTTGGTAGCTAACGGCTCTTTTGAAAAAGGTGACAGTGTTCTTTCCCTCCTTTTCTGGAAATATGTTGACTTGCAGCTTTAGTAGGTATAGGACACGTGTCTGCTTGTCATTCGTCGAGGTTTTGCAGAGTAGTTGAGACAGAACAGACTTCGAGGCATAATGAAGCTGACTTCTCTCTTCCTCGTATTTGACTATGTTGATTGTCGTTCAAAAGATCTGACAGTTCAGAAGACTGTCGCCGTTACTGAGTCTGATCCTGTAGAGAGTACTGAATTTACTCTACTGAATGTCAGCTCTTAGTTCAGTGAACTACTCCTGCTGAGTTCAGTTCCACTGACTCCTTCGATATCTTGCTCCCGCCGAGTCCAAGTATCTCACCGAGTCTTCTACATCTGGTGCTGAGGCTGATAATCTACTGAATGCCTAAACCAGAGCAGAGTGTCTTCTGAGTCTGAACTCTTAGAGACAAAAACAATTACAACGGAATGGTTCACCAATCAGATAGGGTTTTGGGATCTTCAAATCTTCAAACAAATTCAGAGCATGAGGCTACTGAGCTTTGGTCAGTTAAGATAGAATCATTTCCCACTAAGTATGACTGTGCTGAGGATAGAATCATCACCCAACAATTTCCCCCTATTTGATGATGCCAAAACCTAACAACATCTATCCTAACACAAAACTTTTGAGAAACAGAGCTCCTTACAATATTACAAGTAAGATCAGTGGAGTTGTTCTTTAAGTTCTAATCTACTGAGGGGATCAGGACAGAAACAATTTCTCCCTAAACAACAATTTCCCCCGGAACAGTTAGTTTAACAGAATCTATCAAAGCAATCGACTGACAAGTAAATAAACGTGAGCGTGTGAGTCAGTAATCACTTCAGTGATTCTGAGTGTTAAGCATAAGACAAACATGGCTATTTAGACAATAAGATATTGTCAGAGCCAAAAGATGTATATATATGAATATGAAAGTTCAGTACAGTACATCTCTTGCTAAGCTAGGAAGATAAAGAAACTAAGACTAAGAACTCTTGTACTGCTTGATCCTGTCCATAAAGTTCTGCGATTGTGTCTCGGGAAGGAGCAGTCCATACATCCTGTAAGTATACTTCCCCAGCTTCAGATATTCAGCAAAGTCAGCTGGCTCATCTTCTTCAAGACCTCTGTGGGCGGCAGCATCCTTCACTTCTTTCTCTATTACTCCATGATGAATAGAATCATCAAGTCTTCTGGGTGGTGGCAGAATTCTGGGCTCAGGGACTTGGACAATGATATTCTCTTTCACAGCTTGTACCAGGTAGGCATATAAGTCTGGTTCAGTAATCCTCATCCATTCAACGTAGGCATCTGCCTTTGTCATGTTTGGCCAGAATCTCCAAAAATAGTTCCTCTTGATGAATTCTATCTTCTGTGATTCCCATCTCTGTGTAAACTGAGCAGGAATCCATTCATCCGTCCTAGGCCATCTTTGCATTTTCAGATCTGTTGGCTTCCTGAACCTTCTGTATTTATATGGAATGTCAGCTTTTGAAGGTACTCTCAGCCTGACCTCTTGCTCAGTACGGATTCTCAGTGCTTCAAGGTTTGCCATGTGGATTCTCTGCCTGGCAGCCTGAATCTGTCTTGCCTCTTCTCCTCGGTATAGATACCTATCCATCTGAGCAAATATAGCTTCAATCTCGGCATCTTGTTCCTTGGTTCTTGTGTAGGAGAGTTTACGAGGCGACTGATCTTCTGAGTCAACAGGGGTACTTGATTTTTCTTTGGACGTACCCTGCTTCTCAGTGTCCTGCTGTTGTTGCTGCTCCCTATCATCATCATCTTGAATTATCAGCTTTCTGGGAGGCAACCTAGTTGTTGTTGACTTCTTTCTGCCGCGAGCTGGGGCCTTTGTCTTTCCTTTGGAAGGCTTTGCTTTAGGCTTGTTGGCTGCTTCAGCTTCGGCTAATTCCCTAGCTAGCTTCTTGTCAGCTGCTATCTGAGCCTCCTCTGCAGCAGTAACATATCTCTTTGATTTCTTTGCTGGAGGGGTCGGGAGTTTCAATACTTTCTTACCCTTGCCTTGAACAGGAGATGGGAGAGGCGCCTCTTCCTCCTCTGAGTCATCCTGCTCAGCATACTCAGCAACCTCCTTAATTATGTCAGTAGGAGTCTGGGTTGCATGAGTAGCTTGTTCTCTGGTTCCAGAGCCACTTGGGCCGGTCTCTGCTGTGCTCGCAGCTGAGACACCCTGGGCCTCACTAGTTGGTCTAGTAGCAGCTGTTGTCTGAGCTCTGCTTACTTTAGCTACTGACCGTGTTTTCTTTCCTAACTTCAGTAGGGCTTCCCCCTTAGTTGATGTTGCAGTGGTTTTAGTCAGGGTCAGCTTAGGGGCTGACTTATCCCTTTTTTCACATTTATCCCTCTTTTCCCCCTTTTTGGCATCATCAATTACAGCCGGGGTAGGAGTGGATACTTGGAGATTGAGGCTTTTGTAGGAGGCTGACAACTCTTCGAGTTTGTCGTTGATCTTTGTCAAGTGCCTCATGCGGCTCATTCTTCTCGAAGCGAGTTCTTCTTTGTAGAATTTGTGAGAGAGGTCAGCTGTAGCCTTAAAGTCATTCAGCTTCTCAGAAACCTTTCCTTCAAGGGCCTGTTGAATATTGTCGAGTCTGAGCTCAGTGGCCTGGGATTGGTTTGAGATTGATTCAGTATGGGAGGACTGAGCGGCCTTGAATTCTTCAAGCAGTTTGGCCTGTCCTTCCTGAATTATTCTGAGCTGATTATCAAAGTCCTTTTTCTGCTGTGCCAGCGCGTTAGAGACAATGGAGGAGACATCAGGGGCAGCTGATTGTGAAATGGAAGATCTCAGCCCCTGAAGCTCAGCGTTGGTGGCTTGAGTAGTTTGCTTCCATGTTTTGTGGATGGCTTTGGCGAGAGCCCTGTTCTGAGTTCCTTAGATTTTTAGTGCCTTAGCCATGGACTTTGAGCGTCGGCCTTTGGGGCTGGGCGCTACTTCAAACGTTGATTTCAGCAGGAGCTGAGCAGGCTCTGCGGAAGTTGAAGTACCAGCCGCCGACTTCACAGGTCCAAGGATACTGAGTGGTAGTTCAGTAGGAGTGGGTGTATCCTTGTCCTGGGGTTGTTCCTCATCAGGCTTTCCGAGGCCTGAATCATGGGGTGGGTCCTGACTGTCATGGTCCGACCCGTCTGAAGGGGCTGAGCCTGAAGCCTGCTGCCTTTCATGCAGCAAGGCCAGCATTGCAGCTCTTAGGTCCTCCAGAGTGCCGAGGTCAGCAGGCTGTGAGTAGCCTATCTGCTGCCTTATAACGAGCTCCTCTTCATGCAGTTGCGCGCAGGTGTAGTGAAGAATGAGGCGTAGCTGATTGGGCCACTCTTGGAATCTTAAAAGCATATGGAGTCTGGCCTGTTTGGCAATAGTCACCAGATCAGAGTGGCCAGAAATCTCCGATATATGCTCAACAATCTCTTGGAATGCTTGAGATAGAATGGCTGAAGCTTCCATTCCGACAGATTCCTCTTCAGATGCTGTCTCCAAGTCTTCAACATCTATTGGAGACAGCTGTTTCTCAGCAGATGGCATGCTGCTGAGTGGTTGAGCGTTGAGTGGACTGTCCAAGGTTTCTAAATCGCCGCTCTGGGCCTCTTCAGTCTGAACCCCTTGGTCCACTTCTACAACTTGTTCAGTGGAGATGGCCTTCTCCACTGACTGAGTCTTTTCTGAAGACTCTGACTCATCAATCATTGCGCATTTGTCTAGGCGTTCGGCGAGTTTCGATAGTAGCCTGTGAGTGCTCGCCTCGGATTCAGTAGGCACAGCAGGAATGCTTTTCTTTAGGCGCTTTGCCGGTGCCTTAGGAGTTTTTGCTTGAGGAGACCGTTTCTTTGTTGGCGTGGTCTTCTGAGGCGTCACCTGCTGAGCTGAGGGTCCTGTCCCTATCTGCTGAAGTGCAGCAATTCTGTTGTGGAATCTGACCTTCTTCACATTAAAATATAGCTTGTCATCGAATGTGATTTGGTCATCTCCGCAGAGGTCTTGAATCATGACCGATAGCTTCAGTCTATATAGAAGCTTGCCTTTTGCGCTTAGCTTGCATGTTGCTTTGTTGAATTTGGCAGCTTGAGTCATGAACTCTCGGAGAAAGAACTCCGTCCAGTTAATCTTCGCTCTGTCATAGATCGCCATCATAAGCTGTATCTTGAGTCTCGATACTTGATCGAATGAACCCGCTTGGCTTGTCAGTAGCTGCGTCACAATGTACGCCAAGGCTCGGTACTGAGGCAGCATACTATTCTTCGGGAAAGCGGCTCTGAACGCTGTGGGCTTTTCGCAGAAAATTGATAGGTAGTCGTCTATCATATCGTTGTTATATCCGACGGTGCTGACTCCTTCAACAGGTAGATCGAAGCTCCTCTTCAGTGCCTCCTTGATAGACATCCGCTTTAGTTGCATAGAAGCATTGCCGATAGAGTGAACTACAAATCTTCCAATGATGTCGCCAGACACCGAGTCTGAGTTGAGATAGATCTCAGACACTTGTCTCGGAAGGAAGAACGTCGGCTTCCTTGAGAGAAATCCTTCCAGACCCGATTCTCTAGGGGCAGCGAAGATTTCGTCCATGAACTCGAGATCACAGGCGTCGAATTCCATGACTGGTTCGCACCAGACACGGTCTTTATCCAGGATTTCCTGCATGTTCTCTGGAACGGTGACTGAAATGTTTGTACTTGCCATTATATCTGTTACAAGAGAAGTCTATCAGTATCGATTTTAATAAAACGATGCGTATAGCGATTCTGAAAAGAGAGAATAAATTATTGTAACAGATCTAATATCATACCGATGAGAAATCGATCGTTTAAGAAATATGCAAGAGGGGTTTGCAAAAAAAAAAAAAGTTCAGATTTTTCGGAGTTAAGGATTTGAAGTATGCTAATGGCGATTTCTAAGATATGATCGAAAAATATATATCAAGGTGAAGATGAACATTTATCGATCAATGGCCTAGTTTAAAATAGCTTTTATGAGATGGACGGTCAAGATTAAAAATGTCTATTATAGGTAATGATCAAATTTGCCGCCTAAGTCAAAAGCCAGTTGTAACTTGCCTAAGTAGTAACTATGATACGACATGCATTAAATGCGTGGGAGAGTTCAGCATACTTATGCATGGAATGTCGTGCATTAAATGTAAGTCGTTAATATTAAATGACAATCCTTGAGATATTAAATACGATGCTGATTCTGAGCAATAAATGCATATTACAGTTCTATTAGATACTACTGAGTAGAGATACGCAAACCTGTCAGCTGAACATCGTAGTCAGCTGATACCTCGTGTAGATAGTTATTGTCTCTACGTACTGAGTTTACTCATTACTGAGAGTGAACATTCCCCCTTACTGAATGCTCCTCTCCTGAAACCTTTTACTGACTGGAGTCAGTAGGATCCAGCAGACCTAGCTCTACTGAAAGTTCTCTGAATCTGGATTCAGCTAGAGGCTTGGTCAGTATATCAGCCCTTTGTCGATCAGTGTGGATCTTCTCCATCCTGATATCCTTCTTTTCGACATGGTCACGAATGAAGTGATGTCTGATGTCCACGTGCTTGCATCTTGTGTGAAGTATGGGGTTCTGAGTGATTGCAATGGCACTGGTACTGTCGCAGAAGATTGGCACTTCATTCTGAATGACGTCATAGTCTCGTAGCTGCTGTCTCAGCCAAAGGATTTGGGCGCTGCAACTTCCGGCAGCCATGTATTCAGCTTCAGTAGTTGACTTTCGGTCAATTCTACACCCTGAGATCAGCTTACTGCCAAGGAACTGACACGTTCCTGAAGTTGACTTTCGGTCAATTCTACACCCTGCATAGTCAGCATCAGAGTAACCAGTTAGTTCTATATTATCATCAGCTGGATACCATAAACCCATGTCAGGTGTTCCTCTGAGATAGCGGAGAATCTTCTTTGCTGAGTCCATGTGACTCTGCTTTGGATTCGCCTGAAATCGAGCACAGACACCTACAGCATAAGTTATGTCAGGACGAGTAGCTGTTAAATATAATAAAGAACCAATTATAACACGAAATTTAGTTTGGTCTACTGATACTCCCTCCTTATTAAGATCAATTTTCATGTTTGTGTTCATCGGGATCTTGATAGGTTTGCCGGATGTGCAACCGAATCTTTTGATGAGGTCTCGAGTGTATTTGCCTTGATTAATGAACGTCCCTTTTTCAGATTGTTTGACTTGGAAACCGAGGAAGTAGTTCATTTCTTCCATCATTGACATCTCGAATTTATCCTTCATCATCTCTTCAAATTGTTAGCACATGATGACATTCTTAGATCCAAATATGATGTCATCTACATAGATCTGCACAAGTAGTAGATCGTCTTCCAGTCGAATACTGAATAGAGTGCGGTCTACTGTGCCTTTTTGAAAACCTTTCTGAAGAAGAAACTCAGATAGGGTATCGTACCAAGCCCTGGGTGCTTGTTTTAACCCATACAGAGCCTTTACGAGTCCATACACTGATGTCCCCTTTGAAAGCCGGGCGGTTGTTCCACGTAGACTTCTTCTTTCAGTACGCCGTTCAGGAACGCAGACTTCACATCCATTTGATAGACTCTGAATCTTTGATGTGTTGCGTATGCCAGGAATAGTCTAATTGCGTCCAATCTTGCAACTGGAGCGAAAGTCTCATCGAAATCTATTCCTTCAGCTTGACAGTAGCCTTTTGCCACGAGTCTTGCTTTGTTCCTTACTATGACGTTGTTTTCATCCCGCTTGTTCTTGAAGACCCATTTTGTTCCAATAACATGTTGATGCCGGGGTCTATCAACAAGCTCCCAAACGTCGTTTCTCGTGAACTGATTCAGCTCCTCCTGCATAGCTATGATCCAGTCAGCATCTTTTAATGCATCCTCAATCGTCTGAGGTTCGTCAGTAGACAAGAAGCAGTAATATAAGGCGCTTTCTCCTTGATAGAATCTGGATCTTGTCTTTACTCTTGCTGAGGGATCTCCAATAATCAGATCAGCAGTGTGAGCGTCCAGCCACGATCTACGATGTTTCAGTTCTTCATCTAAAATTTGTTCAACACAGATAGTAGGCGAGTTAGGAATTTCAGTTGTACTATTCTGAGATTGAAGCATTTCAGTAATGAGAGTGTGATCTACTGAGTCACCAGGTTCAGGGGCATTCAGCTCTGGAACACTAATAGATGTTCCCCCTGAGTTGTTATTCTCAGTAGTGGTCTCAGTTACCTCTGGGGTTTCTTCATCGACCTGAGTTACCTGGGATTGATTCTGTTCAGGAGAATCAATCGGCTCAGCTACATTTACTGCTGGTTGAGATTCAGTAGATTTGTCTTCATTTTCCTCATCTGAATCATCATCCCAACAAAGCTGGATCTTTTCGACTTTGTCTTTTAGGCTTAGATCCTGTAGTTGTTTACTGATGTCCTCAGATTCAGAATTAGAGTTATTGCTCCTGTCTTCAGTAGCAAACTCATTAAAAACAACATGAGGGCTTTCCTCCACGCAAAGGGTTCGATAGTTGAATACTCTGAAAGCTTTGCTGACCCGAGAGTATCCTAAGAATACTCCCTGATCTGACTTGCTATCAAAAGTTTTCAACTGATCTTTCCCATTATTGTGGATAAAGCACGAGCACCCAAAAATATGGAAATAGGATAGAGAAGGTTTCATGCTATTCCATAGTTCATATGGTGTTCTCTTATGTTGCTTTGTCAGTAGAGAACGGTTCTGAGTGTAACAAGCAGTATCAGTGGCTTCTGCCGAGAATTTGGCTGGGAGTCATGAGTCTGCGAGTAGAGTTCTAGCTGCTTCTTTGAGAGTTCTGTTCTTCCGTTCAGCAACTCCATTTTGCTGGGGTGTGCGTGCAGCCGATGTCTCATGCTCTATTCCTTACGCTGCGAACTCCTCCATCATAGAATTAAGGAACTCAGTTCCTCTGTCAGAACGAATTTTGATAATTTTGGTGTTCTTCTCGACACTGAGCCTTTTCAGAAGCCTTGGTAACTCTGTTTTGACGTCAGACTTGTTGGCAATGAATATGACCCCAGTGTAGCGCGAGTAGTCATCGATGACCACTAAAGCATATTTCTTGCCTCTGATCGTCACTGGAGAGACTGGACCGAACAAATCCATATGTAGCAGCTGAAGGATTCCATCAATGGAAGGAGATGGAACAGGTGGATTTTGATTCCTTGTTTGCTTTCCCTTCAGACATGCTTCACACTGAGTGTCTTTGCTGAATACTTCATTCGGCAGTCCTCTTGCTAGAGTGTTTCTTGCTAGTTTGTTAAGCGTCTTGAAGTTGAGATGGCTGAGTCTCTTGTGCCACAGCCACCCCGTTCGGTTGTCGTTCTTCGCTAACAAACAAGCTTCAGGTTCAGCTGAGTTCCAGTCAGCCACATAGATATTCTTCTTGCGCGAACCTGATAACACTGTTTTCCCTGTAGATTTATCAATGACATCACAAAAACCAGCATCAAATATCACTCTATTCGAGTTATCACAAAATTGACTAACAGAGAGAAGGTTATGCTGAAGTCCTTCAACATATGATACTCTAGGAACTGTGGTAGTTCCAACGCTAAGTGTTCCGAATCCTCTTGTGTAGCCTTTAACGTTGTCTCCAAACTCGATTCTGGGTCCTTCTTCAGCTGTATAATTCTTCAGCAGGTTCCTTTGGTACGTCATGTGTCTTGAGCATCCGCTGTCCACATACCAAGGATCTTTGTGCACCTGCAAAACAGAATTATATTCAGGTACCCTTTATTCTTGATTTTGGGTCCTTAGATGTTAGTTTTAGTAACCCAAATCTGTCTAACGACCCTGGTGGTCTTAGACAGTTTCTTTCCACTTGAGTCAACATATTTGACCACTGGACTGGTCGTTGCTGACTTCTTAGGCTTTTCTGGTTCAGGAGTCCGGATCTTCTGAACTGGTGGACTGCTGACCTTTGCCTTTTGTGCGATCTTCTTCTTCTTCTAACTCTTGGATCCTCTTCTGACTATAGGATCATAATAATATGACCCATACTGAGCTGGATGTGTCAGCTGAGGTGGTCCATACTGATCAGCCCACTTTGGCTTGCTGGTTCCCCCTTGACTGAACTGGGGTGTTTTGGTACTGATCTTTTGGTCAGATTGCTGACGTGTAGGATGAGGTGCTGTCATCTTTTGTTTATTCCTTGACTGAACTGGGGTGTTTTGGTACTGATCTTTTGGTCAGAATATTTGCATTGATTGTCTCCCCTTTAACAAATCTATCAGCAAGTCGCACTTCTGAGTGTACTGGGGTAGATGAGGAAGCTCCCTGGCTGAAAACAAGTCCTTCCTTGCAGTGCTTAGGCTTGTTGCTTGCTAGCATAGCCTCCAGCTTCTTTTCAGCGCCCATGTACCGCTCAGTCATCAGGTTCCTCCAGATATCATCACTTTTCTTCAGTGTGTCGTGCTCGGTCTAAAGTCCTGATAGTTGTTGTTTCAGTAGACTTAGTTCAGTATCTTTCTGAGTTAAGTCCTTGGTCAGGACTGAGATATGATCTTCTTGATGCTGAGACTTGGCCAACAGAGAGTTTATCTCCTCCCTGAGTCTCAACACAAGTCCTTCAGACTCAGTAGAGACCTGACTCTCCTGAGAAAGTCTCTGATTCTCCACTTTCAGGGTATCCAATTCCTGAAGAGTCTTACTGAGCTGCAGACTCATCTGAATCTATTTGTCAAGCAGTTCTTCGTATGCAATCGTGACGTCCAAATTCTCATCTGCACCTGAAACAGTGTCGTGTGTGCAGTGTGAAGAGGAGTTAAATGGTTCATGAGAATTTACCTCATCCTCTTCTCCTGCCATTAGGCACTTTTCAGTAGCTTCTTCAGCTTCATACTCTAGGGCCATGAAAGCTGCTTCATCATCAGATGAATTCATAAAGGAGTCGACTTCTTCTGAGTCGTCTGAGATTTCGCCAGCTATGTATGCTTGTCTTTTCTTGGCGAATTTCTCTCTCCTTGCTTTACGTGCTGCGCGTTCGGCACTACGAGCTCGGGGACAGTCATGCGATAGTGTCCCGACTTTTTGCGATTGTAGCAAGCGATGACTCTTTCTTCTTTGCTTTTTTGTCTTTAGATGGAGCTGAGTCATCCCTCTTTCTGCATTCAGAAGACTGTGAGTCAGGAGTGCGCTTTTGCGTGTATTCAGACTTACCTTTTGTTTCTCGATAGGCTTTAGTCACTTTTCTGCACCTCTCCTTCTCCTTCTGATATTTTACAGCGAGCAATGCGTACTTCTGAGCTAAACTTCATTCTTGTATGTCAGTTAGTGAAGGTTCAGTTTTGCTTGACGCGGGAGATGTTGTGCTGACTGATGCTTTGAAAGCATGGTCAATTTTGGTGTCAGCTTCAACTTTCTGCTTCCGTTGAGGTTTGTCAAACTCGAATTCCTCTGCTTGAAGTTCTGAAAGATATGGTCAAGAGTAACAATATCTAAGTCAGAATGGCGTAATAATGTAGCAAAAAGAGTCCAATGACCGTCTGGCAGTGCCCTCAGTATCTTGAGATTCATCTCTCGGTTGGAAAATGTCTTTCCCAGCCAGTTGATGGAGTTCATCAGATTTGTAAATCTGACATTTAGATCTTCTATTTTGTCACCAGGCATGAGAGACAAGCTCTCCAGCTTTTGGAGTTCCAGCGCAAGTTTGTTGGCTTTGATCTTCTGAGTCCCCCGACTCAGTAGCGCTAGAGCATCCCAGAGTTCCTTAGCTGTCTTGCATTCCTGAACCCTGCCGAGATAAGAATCACTTAAGGTGGTTAGTATGACATTCATGGCGACTCGGTCTAAGTTATGAAGTTTCTTCTCCTCAGGGGTGAAGAGACTTCTGTCCTTGGGAATCTTATTTCCGGTCACCATTCCTCCTCCAGTTGTTTGATCCTGAGTTACGACACTATCTATCATAGGAATGATAGGTCCTTCCTCAAGTACTTCGGTCATGCTGTCGTGAAGGGAAGCCAGATGAGCCTCCATTCTGACCCGCCATACACCATAGTTCTCTACTGAGAACATGGGTACCATCCTTATACCTGACATATCAGTCATGATGAATAATGATATGAGTGTAGAATGATATGCAGTGAAAACGTTTTTCCGGATCCGTTTATGTAGACCAGTTTCAAGATAATAAGAGTCTTATAGAACTCCTGCTCTGATACCAATTGTTGGTCCCGAGAGCACGTTCAGGTGTAGAGGGGGGGGGGGGTGAATACACCTGAATCCTATTTTCTCAACTTTGAACACGAACAGTCCTGTTCGGAGAAAGTGTCATCTTGAAAGAATTCGATGAGACCAAATAGCTGTTCTGAATCGTGTTTGGCAAAGAGTCTGACTCTACTGAGATCTGCTAGCTGACTGAGTCAGAATTCAGTATCAGCAGATAGAGTTCAGTGGTGCAGAAATGTGTAGGCCCAAATCAGTTGAGTGGAAAACGTTTTATCAAGACAGTCTCAATTCAGCAGAAAAAACAGTTCAGTATGCTGAGACTTAGTTGTATGATTTTAAAGGATAATTTTCAGTATGAATAGTTAAAATCAATGCAACAGTAAATAAGAGAGCAAGCGAGAGACACAGATTTTTAAAGTGGTTCGGATACACAGGATCCTACGTCCACTGTCCCGAAAGGTCAGGAGGCTATTTATTATACTGAGTTAGTCTCAGTCAGCTTGTACAGAGGACAAAGCCGCGTCTTGGAATTTATACTGAGCAAGTCTCAATTTACAACGGTTATCAAACTAAAGTGTTTGACAAACTCTCCAACAGTGAAGGAGTCCTTTTACAATAAGGATTAGGTTCAAATATGAACTCCTTCGTTTAAGCTATGGATATGATCGGTTGAGCTTAGGGTTAGAGGGATAGGGAATGAGAATGTAGCTTCTAGAACGACGAACAGTTGAGTTTAGCTTTGGGTTCGTGTAACGTCGTTTGGATACTAGAGGCTTGTATATCGGTTAAGCTTGGTTCCCTAAGAGCTAGATTGTAGTCTTTCGCCGTAGAAATATTCTTCGAGTTCTTGCGGAAGACTTAGGCTTTTTGATTTGCTCGTTGAATGCTTTGTGTTCTTGCGTTTTCTCTCTTTTTTAAATTTCGAATGATCCCTCTATTTATAGAGAAGAGTCTTGGAAAGATCCGTTGGAGATGATCATTCCTTTCTCTCTCTTTTGGTAGCTAACGGCTCTTTTGAAAAAGGTGACAGTGTCCTTTCCCTCCTTTTCTAGAAATATGTTGACTTGCAGCTTTAGTAGGTATAGGACATGTGTCTGCTTGTCATTCTTCGAGGTTTTGCAGAGTAGTTGAGACAGAACAGACTTCGAGGCATAATGAAGCTGACTTCTCTCTTCCTCGTATCTGACTATGCTGATTGTCGTTCAAAAGATTTGACAGTTCAGAAGACTGTCTGCCGTTACTGAGTCTGATCCTTTAGAGAGTACTGAATTTACTCTACTGAAGGTCAGCTCTTAGTTCAGTGAACTACTCCTGCTGAGTTCAGTTCCACTGACTCCTTCGCATATCTTGCTCCTGCTGAGTCCAATATCTACTGAGTCTTCTACATCTGGTGCTGAGGCTGATAATCTACTGAACGCCTAAACCAGAGCAGAGTGTCTTCTGAGTCTGAACTCTCAGAGACAAAAACAATTACAACGGAATGGTTCACCAATTAGATAGGGTTTTGGGATCTTCAAATCTTCAAACAAATTCAGAGCACGAGGCTACTGAGCTTTGGTCAGTTAAGATAGAATCATTTCCCACTAAGTATGACTGTGCTGAGGATAGAATAATCACCCAACAGAGCGATAGGGAAGAATGGAACTAGCCAGTTTGCTATATCCGGAATCGAGTCGCCATCTTCCTCCTCCAACGACGAAAAGGTGATGGGTAGGTTACTCGGTTGTTCGAGTAATATCATTAACCGATTGTAACCGCCCTCGTTTCGCATCCACGTTGCAAACTCCAACATTGTACCATAGATGCTTTGATGTTCGCTGTGCTCGTCTTCATCGGACTCCTCTTCGGCAGTGTAATCCGGATCATCCAAATCCATTGAATCTTCGTTGTTCTACCTCCTCCTCCGTTTTCGCCTCCTCCTCCTCCTCGTTTTCCTCCTCCTCTTGCTCCACCTCCTCGTATTCCTCCTCCTCCCGTCCGTCACCGAAGAACTTATGTCTGTCGAAATCCCTAATGGATTGCTCAACTAGGTCCTGATCATCCGAATAAGGGAGATGTGATCGGGTCTGCCACATACTTGTTCCGGCACGATCACTCGGACTCGTCGTCACAACACAGACAGTGGGATCTGCCTCGAAGCCGATGAGTCGATTTAAATCTTCATCACTCGTCATTAGTGACTTCACGAGCCGACCGGCGTGATTTCTCTCGAGGGAACACAATAAATATGGGGTACGCATCGAATTAGTTTGCGTGATTGAATCAATGGTTGCTTTTAGAGATGACAACGAAAGTAGGCAGTGCAGAATTGCTGCAAGTTGTTCATCCCCATATTTGTATTCGGAACCCTCGAATATTCCCCCATACTTGACTGTTATTCGTGTCCATTCTGCCATCTAACCATGTTTTAAAACATATAAAATCTTAGTTCTCAGCAAAAATACTGTATATCTCCGTAATAATGTACATGCACATGAAATACGAAGAACTATAATTTATTGTTACGCTGTAAATAATAAAATCGATTACATAAGATTTTTAATGGATACATATGTTTTACATCTCAGTATAAACGACATATATCATGAAATTATAAAAACTCAATATAGCAAACAGAGAAGTATATCACATTTTGCATAGTAATTTCCATGTATAGATGATTAAATGTAATATTAATCATATTTACAATGTCACGTTTAAATATATACGCAGTGTAACTCTATTTACAATGTAACACTATTGAAATTCATACAAACGTTTTAAATATATAAAAAATTACATAGAAAATGCGGAAAAAATTATATACAACATACATAGTGATGCGTATCACTATTTTTAAACTTTGTGCAAAATACTAACACTATTTTTTTCTCTCGCAAAATCTTTCTATCTCTATCATAATTTTTAAACTTCGTATCATGAATATAGGAAACAGAGAACTATATCACATTTTCACGGATAGGGATTAAAATATGTTACATAGAAAATGTTTTAAATTATATACAACATACCTTGTGCGAAAAAGGATGCAGATGTACATATAGATCGAAATTTGCGCAATTTTTTTCCTCTCTCTAAATCTTTCTCTCTCTAAACTCAAGATATAATGTCTCTCTAAACTAACGATATAACTTCTCTATATATAATGAGGTTCACTATTATTTCATGAATTAAATAATGTAGAATTAAAATTAAAATAAAACTATTGCTTTTTGTCACTGCATGCGATAATTAAATATACGTATTTCTCGTAACAACTTGTAAAATTAATTAAATATAGTGAAAGCTGACGAGATAATAGTGATTAAATATACGTATTTCTCGTAACAACTTACTTAATTCAGAAAATTAACTGAAAGCTGACGAGAAGATAATTAAATTATTAAATGATAATTAAATGATTAAATATCTAGAGAAAGTCGACGATAATTAAATGATTAAATATTTAGAGAAAGCTGACGAGATTCGAAATAATTAACTATAGAAAATCAATTCGTGCAATTTTCTTATAGAAAATTGTGCAATATCTAAAAATTTTGACAGTTGCTTATAGCAGTTTTGAGTTAATTTTTAAAATCCGTTGACATTTACAACTTAAATATGGGATCTTCTCGTATTTTAATATGCTAAATAGAATTTCAACGAGATTATAAATTATTTATGCTTACCTGCTGAACTACTAACTTCATTTCGAAATAATTAACTAAAGGACAAATTCGAATATTAATTCATAGCTCACGAGACAGCTGGATTTCAATTTAACTGTCATGTGCAGAAATTAATATCAAACTTTAACTCATCACTTTTTCAAAATTCAATACTGGGGTCATGTGCAGAAATTCAAATTAACTGTCATGGATTTGACTTGAGCTCTGACGACATGTCTCTGTGGGGACAACATAGACCTGCCATGCGCAGTCTATGCTCTATACCTAGTTTTGGAGGGTAAAAAAGAAACAATGACTATTAATGCATTTTTTCTACAAAGTGGGTATCAGTGCATTTACCCAATTAGAAATGGGTATTTCTGCACATGCCCCCATTTTATTTTCTGAATGATCGATCATATCATTCAAAATTAATACATTTAATTTGCAGGAAAAATCGATACTTAATTACACGCACCAAATTATGAAGATGCTATTCATTCACCCATCAGTTTTTCAGTAGTTAATAAAATTAATATAAAACATTATTCATATTTTGGTGCTTTGTGGAACTTAGCATTGCCAAGACATTTGAGAGATACCACAAAAGCAGCTATGGTCTAATTGACAATCAACAATCTACCACTGATGAACAGGTAATTAACCAATCTCCCTTCTGAGGCAATTTTCAATTGGATTCAATATTTCTATAATCCCCTAATTGGAAAATATATGATTCGAACAGAAAGATCAACTATGCAGTATTCTTTATGCAGAGTAGCTACTTGGAGTACTTAAAGCTCAAGTCAAGAGCTGAGGTTCTACAACAATCCCAAAGGTATTCATCAAAGAATAAAGATTAATATAAGTTTAACTTAGTAAATTAATATTGTGAACTAATAATAATTAATTGTTAACTTTTTAACATACTTATTTATTCCCTCACAGTTTGGATACATCCTCAAGGAAGATGATCCCGCACCTCCAAGTGCAAATAAGGAGAACATGCAAGTCTCCATTGCCTACGAAAATTGGCTTACTTCCGACTATTTGTGTAAAAACTTTTTGTTAAGTGGTCTAGTGGATAACTTGTATAGTGTATATGCAAACATGAAGACCTCAAAAGAATTATGTGAGGCACTAGACAAGAAATATTCAGGTACAAAGAAATTTACTGTAACCCGGTTTCTGGACTACAAGATGGTGGATTCCCGACCCATCATGAACCAAGTGCAAGAATTCTAACTAATTGTGCACGAGGTTCATGCCGAAGGGATGCTAATGCCCGACGCTTTTATCGTGGCAGCCATGATCGAGAAGCTCCCTCCAAGTTGGAAGGACTTCAAAAGCTACCTCAAGCACAAGTGAAAGGAGATGTCGATTGAAGGCTTGACTGTAAAGCTTCGCATCGAGGCTGATGTCCGAGTTCAAGACATAAAGTCCAAAGCCCCGATGGACCCAAGGGTCAACTTGTTGGAGAAAGGTGGTGACTTTAACAAGCAATGGCGTCCCAACGGCAAAGACCATGCAAAAGGTAAAGGTCAAACTAGAAGGTTTGACGGGGATTGCTACAATTGTGGCAAAGGAAAAAGACCTCACTTTAGAGGACCTAGCATCTGTGATCACGGAAGAGGTGAATATTGTCGGGAACCCCGACCTTTGGTTCGTCGACACTGCTGCAACCGCACATATGTGTGGTGATAGAAGTCGCTTTAAGAAATATCGTCCCTGTCAAGGGAGGAAGCTGAACATGGGGAATCAAGCATCTTCCGACGTGGTTGGAGTTGGAACCGTCGTGTTGAGGATGACTCCCGGCAAAGAATTGATTTTGAGTGAAGTGCTTCATGTTCCGGATATCCGGAAGAACCTTGTGTCGGATTTCGTACTAGTCAAACGTGGTTTTAGACTAGTGTTTGAAGCTGATAAGTTTATCTCATCTAAGTTTGGTGTATTCCTTGGTAAGGGGTATCTTACCGATGGGCTTTTTAAGCTCAATGTAGCGGCACTTCGCCAAGTGCCTAAGCATGAAGAAAATAATAATAATGTTTCTACTTCTTCTTACTTAACTGAGTGCTGCGATTTATGGCATTGTAGATTAGGACATGTTAATCTAAATGCAATAAAACGTCTAGTTAATGTCGATCTACTAAAAGTAAATGAGTTTAATGAAAATAAAAGATGTGAAGTATGTGTAGAAGCAAAAATGGTGAAACCACCGTTTCATTCGGTGGAAAGGAGCACTAAGCCTCTTGAACTTATTCACACAGATGTGTGTGATTTGAAATTTGTGCAAACAATAGGTGGTAAAAAGTATTTCATCACGTTTATTGACGATTGCACACGTTATTGTTGTCTTTATCTTCTAAGAAGTAAAGACGAGGCAATTGAAGCTTTAAAAGTTTCAAAGCGAAAGCCGAAAATTAACTAGATTGTCGGATTAAAAATGTTCGAAGTGATAGAGGGGAGAATATGTAGCCCCATTTGAAGAGTTGTGTAAATCAAGTGATATTATTCATCAAACCACCGCCCCTTATTCGCCACAATCTAACGGCGTTGCAGAAAGGAAAAATCGAACACTTAAGGAGATGATGAATGCCTTGTTAATTAGTTCGGGGTTACCCCAGAACATGTGGGAGGAAGCTGTTTTAACGGCTAACTACTTACTGAATAAGATTCCCCTTAAATGTAAGGATATAACTCCTTACGTGATATGGAAAGGAAGGAAACCTTCCTACAAATTCCTTAAAGTGTGGGTGTGTTTGGCTAAGGTAGAAGTGCCTCTACTTAAGCAAGTTACAATCGGACCTAAGACCATCGATTGTATCTTTATCAGATATGCTTTGAATAGTAGTGCCTATAAGTTTATTATTCATAAGTTGGAAGTTCCCGATATGAATGTGGGAACAACTATTGAATCAAAGAATGCTATTTTCTTTGAGAATATTTATCCATGTAAGGATAAGATTGAATATAGCTCTAATGCTAGAACTACAGATGAAGCTACTAGTTCTGAGCTTGGAAGGGTTGAACTAGTTTCACGAAAACGACCTGGTTCTGACCTAAAAGCTTTTGAACCGAGACGTAGCACGAGAGCAAGAATTGCTAAGGACTTTGGTCCGGACTAAGTGGTGTTCCTCTTAGATGAGGAACCGAGGTCTGTTAATGAGACTCTTACCTAAGCAAATTACAATCGGACCTAAGACCGTCGATTGTGTCTTTATCGGATATGCTTTGAATAGTAGTGCCTATAAGTTTATTATTCATAAGTTGGAAGTTCCCGATATGAATGTGGGAACAACTATTGAATCAAAGAATGCTATTTTCTTTGAGAATATTTATCCATGTAAGGATAAGATTGAATATAGCTCTAATGCTAGAACTACAGATGAAGCTACTAGTTCTGAGCTTGGAAGGGTTGAACCAGTTTCACGAAAACGACCTGGTTCTGACCTAGAAGCTTTTGAACCGAGACGTAGCACGAGAGCAAGAATTGCTAGGGACTTTGGTCCGGACTAAGTGGTGTTCCTCTTAGATGAGGAACCGAGGTCTGTTAATAAGGCTCTTACCTAAGCAAGTTACAATCGGACCTAAGACCGTCGATTGTATCTTTATCGGATATGCTTTGAATAGTAGTGCCTATAAGTTTATTATTCATAAGTTGGAATTTCCCGATATGAATGTGGGAACAACTATTGAATCAAAGAATGCTATTTTCTTTGAGAATATTTATCCATGTAAGGATAAGATTGAATATAGCTCTAATGCTAGAACTACAGATGAAGCTACTAGTTCTGAGCTTGGAAGGGTTGAACCAGTTTCACGAAAACGACCTGATTCTGACCTAGAAGCTTTTGAACCGAGACGTAGCATGAGAGCAAGAATTGCTAAGGACTTTGGTCCGGACTAAGTGGTGTTCCTCTTAGATGAGGAACCGAGGTCTGTTAATGAGGCTCTTACTAGACCCGATGGACCAATTTGGAAAGAAGCTGTCCAAAGTGAGATTGATTCCATTATACAAAATCACACGTGGATATTAGCAAAGGCCGATCAGGGTCCGACCGGTCGGACCGGTCCGACCTGTCGGACACGCCCGACCAAGGGCCGATCACTACTTGAATAGTGGGCATGATCGGTCATGCCCTATCACAAGGCCATGATCGGTCATGCCCTATCACAAGGCCGATCACTATCACAACTATTACAACTACAAAATTACCCAACTTTATAAAAACTATCCACTATATACACAAATTTACTAAAATACCCCCACTTTTTTACTTCTCTCACCTAAAAGTGTCAGGCCATGATCGGACCATGATCGGACCATGTCGATGTGTCCGACCGATCGGACATGCCCGATCATGGCCTGATAGTGATCGGCCTTGTGATAGGGCATGACCGATCATGGCCTTGTGATAGGGTATGACCGATCATGCCCACTATTCAAGTAGTGATCGGCCCTTGGTCGGGCGTGTCCGACCGGTCCGACCGGTCGGACCCTGATCGGGCCCTCTGTTCACGTGATTGGACCATCCCATAGTAGGGGTATTTTCGTCTTCTTGGGTATATAGTGTAGTTAAATATAAGAATTGAGTATAAATGTGTTTGTCTTTTCCCAGATGGGCATTTCACCGCCGGACTCTTAATATATTACTACTTAGTAAAATATAAACCAGTTGGATGCTAGGAAAAACGAATATTGCATGGAGCCCACAATTAATTTTACTAGTTAATGAAAGTTGTTTTATAAATTCATAAAATAAATAGTTTAATATTTTATTCAAATAAGTACTAGTACATATTTTCTATTTGAAAATTCTTATTGGAAAACCCTCTTGCTTGGTAATATAATCAACGAAATGCATAGGAAATTGTTGTGGCCCAAAAGAGAATTTTCTCTTCCAATTAAACCTTTTGATTAATTTAGATGATGTTGAAGTGTACAAAGTACAATATAAACATATACTCCCTCCATCTCATGATTCTTGTAACAAAACTTTTCAGCGCAGTATTTTAGGAGAATAGTTGGTTGTGAGTAGAGATGTAGGACCCTCAAAAAAATTGTTTGTAGATGTTGAAGTGTACACAGTACAATATAAACATATACTCCCTCCGTCCCATGATTCTTGTAACAAAACTTTTCGGCGCGGTATTTTAGGAGAGTAGTTGGTTGTGAATAGAGATGTAGGGCCCTCAAAAAAAGTGTGTGTAATAATTTTCTATTTTAGGAAATGTTACAAGAATGATGGAACGTCCCAAAAAGGAAAACGTTATAAGAATTGTGGGACGGATGGAGTATATTATAACTTGACTTGCTTTCCGAGTCTTTTTTTTTCGTGGAACCCGCACCGAGTCTTTTTTTTTTTGATTTGTGAAACCCGCAGCCGCTACCACCGAGTCTTTTTTTTTTTATTTGTGGAACCCGCAGCCGCTACCTTCGGTACGCACTGGGTAAACCTTAATGTGACAGGGTGACAGACAAATCACATAGTGGTGTTGGTGGGAATTGAACCCATGACCTATCGGTATCGAGCCTCCACCTTCACCACTACGCCATCTCATGGGACTGCTTTCCGAGTCTTTCTCTAGTATATTAGTGGACAAGATTCATTAGAAAAATCGTCCGTAAATAATGTATGACATTTACAAGACTTGAGTTTGAAGAAAACTCGATATAGAATAGAATGTAAGAAAATAACTTTAAATAAACATCATTTGAGCTACTTTCGAAAACAAAATATTTGTTGTAAAATTAATTCATTCGTCCTATTTGTCTCCATAGGATGGCGTAGTGGTGAAGGTGGGTGGCCCTGGACCGAAAGGTCATGGGTTCAATTCCCACTGGACACGCTATGTGTTGCACAGGAACGAACTTTACGCTGTGCGCACCAAAATTCATCAAAAAAAAAAAAAAAAAACTTATTCCAGCTCGGATGAATTCCGATCCTGCTTTATTCATGTGCATATTTATGTTTTTATTTACTGCGATTCAATTATGCGTCCACAATACAAGTTGTTTGTTGTATATCAAAGAAACTTACCTAAATATTCACAATTAAGGATTTCGAATTTTCTTCATCATTCTAAGTTAGACTTCTTCAAAATGAAAGTCATAAAAGGGTAAATCTAGCAAGTAACATGTCATGTATTCGGAATTCTTTTCATATTCAGCTTCTCTAAGAGAAAATGGAGTTCTTAATCGTAAGCCAAAACTAATCACAAAACATTAATATTCAAAGGAAACTGAAGCATAAGACTGATTTCAAAAAAAAAAAAAAAAGAAACAGAGATACACACATTCTTTTACATGAGGTACAACTCCACAAAGCACCAAGTACAACCAAATCAGAAACCCAAACCCTGAACAAATCAAAGTCGATATCAAGGGTTAGCACGAAGATTGATGAAGTAACCTCTAGGATTACTCTCAAACACAGCCCTCGGAACCATACCACGACAGCCACGACCATGGCGGCGATGAGGTACGGCAGAAACACCTCGTCGAACCACGCCAGCACCTCGCCTGCCGAGCTTTGAAGAGCAAGTGAAGCTTCCTCCGCCTTCTCCACCGCGATCTTCATCCGTTCGCGAGGAAGGACCTCGTTCAACCGATCCACCGCCTTCTCCGCCACGATCGTCATCCTTTCGCGAGGAAGGACCTCGTTCAACCGATCCATCGCCGCGCCGCCCAAAGTGAGTAGTGCTCCCTTCACGTTCTCACCTTGAACCTCATTACCCCATCCATCCTCATATTTTCTCTCTGCAGTGAGTGAGTAGCCTCGAGCCAGTGGTGCTTTTGTAAACGAATCATACGTGGGGGACCCACGAGTAAAGGAAAAATGATGTGATTGTACTTTTTATTTTTAAATACTAATTATTTCTTAACAACCAAATTTAAATTTGTTTATATTATACGGAGTATATACATACAGAATAAGCCCAATGGGCTCGTTATTGGGCTTCATATACAGATTCTATTTACAATGAAAACGGATCCAAATCATTTAGCCCCCCACTATACTAAAGGGCTGAAATTTTATTTTAAACGAAATCTAAATATAGATTATGAGTATTTATTATATTATTAAAAATGTATTCTTCATTTTTTTTAATAATCTAGACCACAATTATTACTTTTTTACTTTTTAGACAGTTAACATTGAAATAGATTAGAAAATGAGGTCTTAACACGATAAAATTGGACAGTCGATCTAATTCCCGATAAAATCGTGTGAATAGATAAGAATTAGATAGTAGTGGTTTCGAAAATACCACAAATAAATATTACAACATATTTTATGACGTTGAGTTGGCGAGAGGATTAATAGTAATTTTGTGTCATGGTAGAGTCATATGCAACTAGCTAATAACATTATTTAATCCCTAATGAATAGTCTAGGATTCTTCAAGCAGCAAAGCATCCAAGATTGCATGAGTAGAGCGAATCAAGGGTGAGATCAAGCTCATTTCTTCTTGGCTCTATTGCTTCTCCTTGGTTGTACACTCCTCTAAATCCATCCAATCAAACCCAAATTAATATCATTAATTATTTGTCAAGAATTAGCTATTTTGCATGCTTAAATGATAATTAGGTAGTTAATTACCCGATGTTCAAGGAAGGGAACTGAGGTGCCATCATGAACCGCGGCGGCGGCGGCTGCTGCGGCGGGGCTCCGTGGCCGTGGTTTGGCTGATCCCAGTGGGGTTGCATCTGCATGCCCATTTCCTGTTCTTTGTCTATGATCTATATCAACAACATTGGATTATCATAATTAAAACACCACTACGTACTCTCACTAAGAATGAAAAAGAAAAAACTAATAATAGAATTTTCAAGCACCTGCTTTGTCAGCATGCTGTTCTGCTCCTCTATTGCCTTTTCCTGTGAAATCAGCAGTCAAATAAAATAAAATAATGGAGATAGATATATGGTTATGTAATATAGTATATTAGTAGATATTGTGCATGAAATATCATTCACCAGTGTGACATCAGTACAAAAAGAACAAAGATATATATATATATATATATATATAATATTTAGAGAAACCCTAAATCTCTCTCTCTCTCTGCATATATATATATATATATATATATATGCAGAGAGAGAGAATATATATATATATATATATATATATAATTTAAATTCTTGATGTGATTTAATTGGACATATATTTATTAAAATATGCTACTCATTCCAGGTTTGAAGAAAATGTTTTTTCATGAGGTGGTAGTAACCATAGCTAGCTAGATGGTATAGAGATATACCTTTTGCTGCAACTCTGAGATGGACTCATACAAAAGCTGATTCTGTATCACACAAAATATCATTAGAGTGTGATGCATGTACGTTTAATTAAATTGGTTTAGTAATTGAAAGACATGAAAAATACTAGCATATATTAATATATTCATACTTTTCTGGCTCGGATGCTCTTGAGAGAAGTGTCTAGCTGTTGCTCTAGATTTTGAAGATCTTTAAGGCTCATTGAGTCAAGATCTTCTCCCATATAGTGCCTAAATATTAATACAGAAAAAATGAAAATGTTATGTTAACATCTTATTTTCTTGAATTATTATATCTACCTATGGTTCCTCTGCAGGAGTTCAATTCTGGCCTTAAGCTTGCTGTGTTCTAGGCTCCAATTTGCCTGCACATATGTGATATATATGTTAATTCAACGTAACATACAAACATATACACAATGACGTAACCAGAAAATCAACTCAGTGGGGACCAATTAATTACGCGTTTTTAAGGTATATACTGTGGTTTGGTAGATATATTGTTATGATATATATAAGCTTAGTGTGTCGAAAAACATTACTTACAGGCGTATGAGGATCGGTGGGAATTAGTTGTCTTTCAGCAAATGAGTATCTTTCATACTTCTCCAAGATCTTGTCCATGCTGCTATGCACCAAAACATAAATCAAAATTAGTCCAATTCTTGTACTTTTCAGTACTATAAATTTATAATTAACCAAGGAAGAAAATTATTAATTTATTTCAGAAACATAACTTGCATGAATTAATTAATAAAGTATGGTAATTACTTCAACTTGAGCTACCCTAGCTACCAACAATGCAGAAACATCATGTTATTACATCGAACAACTTCTGTTCTGCCTTTGTACAACATTATTAACTCTTCTTCTAAAACGTCTGCGTACGTACCGTTTCTTGTACAGAAATATAATGTACTGGATATATACTTTCATGCTTCTATATATTGTGCGATGTATATTCCACAACGACATTTGAGGTGTTGATTAATACTATGTAACAATAATATTAACTTTTCATGTCCAAATGAAGTTAATGTTTACCAGACCAAGAAAAGAATTAAAGCTATTTTATGTGGTGGGGTTGATTCTGATCATAATCTCAAATAATTATCATAGGATGAGGGTGCGAATATTAGTGAGATGTAAGAATGTTTGTCTGACTGAAAACTACTGTAGATTTAATCTTCCACGTTTTTCTTCTGACATAATATGTCACATAAAGAATGTTTTTTTTTTAAATAGAAGGTTTTATGCATGCCTTATAAGTTATAAGTTATAACTAAATGCACATATAGTCGGGCTAATCTTATTGTCACTACCAAATTTCCAAAAAAATCTTCTACATTTGAAGTTGCTTTAAAAATACTAAACTGAATAAACAACATGATTCTCATCTTTTTTTTTTTTTTTTTTTGATTCATGGAACCCGCAGCCGCTACCTTCGGTGCGCACTGGGTAAACCACGCTCCTTATGCAGTAGCCTGCAAACCACACAGGAGGGTTCAACCACCCTTAATGTTACAGGGTGACAGGCAACACCTAGCGGTCTTGGTGGGAATTGAACCCAGGACCTATCGGTCCCGGGCCACCGACCTCGACCGCTAGGCCATCCCCAAGGGGACAACATGATTCTCATCTTGTCAAAAGAGAACTGTGTCTTAGCAGGAAACCACCCCCCCAACCACCACCACCCCCAACGCTAAGGGTAGAACTGAAGAATGTAACTTCCTCTTCCTAGACAGAAAATGACAAAAGTGATGGTGTAGATTTTCAGTACTAAAGTTCAAGTTCCAAGATGCAGCATCGGTACAACTATGAACCTACAGAATTTAGAGAAACCCTTCTCAAGAACTGAAAGTCACAACAAGGGAATGATAAATATAAACGTATGTATGTATGTATGTGTGTATATACATATAACACAGCACATGCATGTCAGCATTACAAAACAAGAGAGACACTGTCTATTTATTAAACAGATATATAAAAACTCTTGCAGCCAAGAATATATATAATATCTGTCCATAAATCATAATAATTGCATCTTTTTCATATTCATTTGTCGGTCAATTTCTCACAATAGCTGTAGCAAACGAGTAAACTAATCTTAAATTCAAATAAATGTTCAAGAAAATATATCATCTTCAATGTGAGATAATCGGAGTTTCTGTTCACACGCACTCAGAACCTTTATCCATTTGGAGTAAGAAAAAAGAAAATAGAAATTTGATATAGGGAGAAAAGAAGAGACTAGTTAGATTGAAATATATACATCCTATTCAGTTATCAGACTAAAGATGTTGATGTGTATGATGTTATAAGATGTTCATGTGTATGATGTTGATTAAGCAGAAGATGAATATAAATTTAATTTAATTAGGGTTTTCTGGGATACGTACAAAATAGGAAATCCGAATCATAAGTGGTGAAAACACCAAGATGTATGTTATAGAAAACCCTACTTTTTGTGGTGAAAACTAAAAAAAGATGAGATCTTGCATCACAAAAAGGTTAAATTTTTAATTTGCATATATATAATTCAGTTTAAGGAAAATAGAAATTGAGGAAAAAGAAAGTTACCAAGAATCAGTGGAGTACTCAAAGAGTTTCCCCTTGTGAGAGAAAACAATCAAGCCCACCTCAGCATCACACAGCACAGAGATCTCATGAGCCTTCTTCAGCAAACCAGCTCTCCTCTTTGAGAAAGTCACTTGTCTGTTGATCTTGTTCTCTATCCTCCTCAACTGTACTTTCCCTCTCCCCATCTATCTCTCTCTCTCTCTCTCTCTCTCTCTCTCTCTCTCTCAACGAAAAATCCCAATTGCAGAAATAAAAGCTAAAAATGGAAACCCTCAAATATATATAATGGCGCTTTTTACCTACTCGGATAAAGAAAGTGATTTGTCCTAGTTATTACTCCATGGTAAGAATATTGGGGGAACTAGGAATATATTTGTAAGATAACGAAACCACGAAATAATACTACACTAATTGATTTTTAATTAATTAAAAATAGAAAAAAAATCAAAATGTTTTATAATTTGAACACGGTTGTCTATAAAGCAAGCACAGTTGTGAGGTGATGTGAGAGTGGAAAGCAGGGGTGGGTCAGTCAGTGGGTTTATTAAGGATGCGGTGTCGAGATGCGATTGGGTGAGAGGGGGTTCCTTCTCGTCCTTGTCTGGTAACGTACGGATACGACGAAAGTTCTTGTTGCTGTTCAACCGGTCACGACTTTTGCTTTCGTGGATTGGTATAAATTCTAGTAATCTTTTCTTGTGATAACTGCCTAGGTTTCCCTCTATGTGGGTGTTTGCAATAGCTGTAGTTTATCCGTAAGTGCTGAAAGTTGTTGAAAGCTGCTGAAAGTTGTTGTCAGTAGGTGTTTGCAGAAAAGTACTGAAAGCTGCTGAAAGTTGTGAAAATAGTGTTTGAAAATGCTGCTGATTAATGTAACTTATTTTTACTTTTTAAATGTAATGATTATTTTACCCCTAATATGCATAAAATTGAAAAGTTGTTTCTTATTGTATGCTTTTAATTTTACTTTAAAATTTTGATCTCATCTTAATTATAAATATTATATTATTAAATATTTTAATATCATATTAATATAAATATTATATAGTAATATCATATATTAAATACATATATTAATATTAAAATATCATCACATTATTTCATCCTATTTATAAATATTAAATTATTAAATATTTCAATATCATATTAATATAAAAATTGAAATAATAATTGGAATAATAATTTTTATATTTTACTGATACAAATTATAGGGTAAAATTAGAATAATGAATTTTTTAAGAGGATAAAAGGGTCTAAAAATTTTAATTCAGCATCAGTTGGCAGCTAAAAGCTGCTAGATACCAGCTGCCCAAAATTCTCTATCTCTTCATCCCATATAGAGAAGCTGCAGCTTTCAGCTATGTAGTGCAAACACTTATTATCAGTTTTCAGCTAAAAAATAAGATAGAGAAGCTAGTGCAAACACCCCTTACATCTAAAAGTGGAATACCTTTTTTAATACGTAAAAAAAAGGTCGTATACAGTATTTCAAGTGTATATTGGGTAGGATACTTTTTTCGTTTTGTACGAGATACCAAAATAATTTCTATAAATCTATAGTGAGTTTTTTGGAATGAATATACAATGACACTATGAAATGATTTTATCATATTACTCTATTGGTACCTGATGTAATGTTTACTAGTTCAATGTATTTTTTTTTTTGTTTTTTGCAAATCATTAATATATTCCTAATTAATATATTAAGGCCTAATTGATTAATTAGTTAAACAAATGTTTAGGGCGGATTAAAGATCATAAATTAGAAAGGGAAAATATGAAATTTAGGCACGGGAGAAGAAATAATATTTTTTTCCAAAAATATAAAGAAGATATGAAAGGGCTCCTCGGAACCTGGCCATGTATGAAGCTGTTATTGTCCTAATTGCATCACGTTTTTGTTATTAAATAATACACAAATTGATATAAATCGAAGTATTGTTTTATTTATGTTTTTTTAATATTTCAACACACCCCAAGCTTAACATTCTGCTCTGCAATTAATTTAGAAGTACAAATGAAAAATATTATCGTACAATAAATATATATACATAAGAGAGAATTGATTAATATGATCAATCAATTTTTTAGTCCATAACTAACACATGATGCCTATATAACCACTTCTACGATGTTAACCAACTACCTTATTGCATAATTCACCATATTTAATTTAATTGTGTAAGCAATAATATAGAAAGTATATCTTCTTTTTCCTCGGTAGAACAAACCTTACATTTGTAAATAATAGCACGGTTTAAAAATAATGCACGCTGTAATTAATGATAATAAAAAGGGTGGATATAGGAATTTCTACTGAATCAAATGCACGTAGATGTGAATTTATCATGCACGCTACATTTTTACTGCGTTTGATGAAATTAATTTATTTCTTCCTACCAAGAATTTAATTTCCAGACTAAAATAATAGTAGAGAAATTAAACGAAGCATGCAGGTAGGGCCAGATTCATTTAATAATACGATTATTATTGGCAGGGAGTTTTAATATTCCCTGCACAAAAGAAATATAATACACCCAAAAAAATGGTGTTGCCGTGTTGTTCCGGAAAGCTATTGCTATGATTTTCTGAAATTGTGTCGCATATGAATAACATAATTCTAAGATGGACTTGATCTAATACTATTGCATGGGTTAGTCTCCTTTTTTCCTTTTTATTGTTACTAAAAAATCGCATTATTATTCGAAATATATACTGTGTAAATCTGATAGGCCCAGCACAACTTAGTGCCCAGGCCCATCTCTTGTTACCCGACCCAGCAGATTAATTTGGCCCGCTATTCTCGCTCCTGTTCCGCGGTTCATGCCGAGCCGTTTCCGCAGTTCACGCTGAACCGTTACACTTGCCCTAGCTATATATAGGGAACTTGTTGTACTATGGAGCGGCGGATCTGAAAACATCTTCTTCTTCCTCTCTCGCTATACTCTTCGAATCTTTAGTTGCCCGAGTGATTCAGTGTATAATCTGTGAGGACTTGGTGTAATAGTTGATAGGGACTGTAGGCGCAATGTGTGTCTTGTGGTGTGGTGGCTGTATGCAGTGGTCTGAGTCTGTATTATATACGATCAATATATTGTGTTTATATTTCGTGTATTGTGGTTCTTGAGCGATCACAACAGTGGTATCAGAGCGGGTTTCATCACCGCTCCACCACCTCAACCTCGGCTGCCTCGATTGTGAAAGGGCAGTCTCTGAACTGTATCGAAGGCAGTCCACTCCAAGGTAAGAACGAGGTTCAATTCTCCGAACTTCGCTCAGGTAAAGCGGCTTAATCCTCTTGTTCTTTCTGTTTCCTAGATCTGTCAACTGGTGCAGTATGTCACGCCCCAATTCCCGAAGGAAGGCAACTGGGCCGGGGCGCGACTGGGGAGGGGTGAAAGAAGCGGGAAAGAAAAGGGAAGTCATTGAAACATCTGAAAAATGCCAATAGCACATGTATTTATATAATCTAATCAACTACCCCGGTAGAACAAGAGAGGTAGAGCTTAATGTACATAGCGGAAACGTCTTAAAATAGACGAGTATTTGTGCAATAACATTTCAGACCAACACAGCACCGTCACCTTCACACTGCCATCTTCAGCCTGCAAAATCATTTTTAAAAATATTTGGGCTGAGCACTAATGTACTCAGTGGGCAATGCAACTGATATTAAACCTTCGAAAATCCTTTTCAAAACCATGAACTGTTCATGCATTACTGGTATCACATAGACAGTTTTTAAAATCGAAAGCAGTCTATGTATACCAAAACTTTCACTTGGCCAAACTTTTCTTCCTCATCTATTGGTGCATTCCATACTTCTCGTTAAACTCAGGGAAACACATTCAATTGAGAGTAACCTCGTTCCCTTCATTAGGCTTGGGAAAAACAGATTCTCCCAAGGCTAACTTCGTGACGTTTGGTGTACACTAACCCTGGCTATGTCTAGGTCAGGATCCGATCGTATTCAATACTTATGGGCACAACCCATTTTCATTCAAGTAGATGCACAATTCCAATAGTGAGCGAAGCAAATTTTCATGAACATTCATAAACTTTAACTTGCATAAATATCAGAGCTTAATAACTCAAACATAAATTTCGTAAGTAAAATATAATCCACCTTGTTATTGTCTTGTACTAACTTGCTTTAGTTCACACGGTGCTATTCCGTTTCTTCAGTAGGTGTAAGGCCTTCACTGGGGCTGCTACTTAAGGAATTTAGGAATAGACAAGTAATTGGAATTGTCTTCTCCACTATTTATAGAAGAGAATGGTAATAAATAATTGATATAGCCGACTAACCCATTTCTCTAGCTAACTACTTATTCACTTCTTACTTTTACATGCATAAGGACGCGTGGAAAGGGGAGATATTTTCTAACTTACCCATGAAGTTATTTCCTTGATTTTACCGACTTTGTTGACTTGTTTCTTACTAGATGTATCTCACATAGGAATAGTGTAGAATTTGTCATCTCCTCAATCTCTACAGGCTTGTTAGGTGTTGCATAATGGAGGGACACGTAGAGATAATTAATTAACTTGCCTTTGCCAATCTAACCAATCATTTCCATGCAACTAGTTGTTTGCCACTAATACATTAAATAATATTAATATATTATAATATATATCTATGGATTGAGAACAATATACGTATGCACACCCACACCCCTTCAAATTATAACACAAGTATATACTTCATATATCTATGATACGTTATATTTACCATATATTTAACCGTAGATGATTAAAGAAATCTTATACTTAGGAAAAAAAAATGAGGGTTATTACACAGTAGGCTTGGGATTGTTTGCTGGTAGTTCTGCCGACTGGTGCAGTTAGGGCTTTGTGATCTATCTGTTTCCTTCGTGCTGTGATTTCTTCTTCTGTGATTTATTGGGTATTTTTTTTTATTATTTTTGCTTTCGCTACTGCTATAATAAATCTGTGAACTTGAAATCTTCTTGGTCTCTTTGATATGTAAAGATCAGTTCTCTTAACCGTGTTCTACGGTTTGTTTTAATCTTAATAGTAGCTTGGGTGAACCCCTGCGCCCAGGACTTGATCCTGCGTTTAGTGAACTGGGAAATCCCCTTGCAGATATACTGTAAGGTATCAACTCTTGAAAGGGTTAATATCTTGTCCTCTGTTAGTATGGCTTTGGTATCCTCAAGTGGAATTGCCATTTTCAATGGAAAAACTGATTTTAACTTGTGGAAAAAGAGAATGACTGCTATCCTTGTTGAAAAACGTGTGTTTCCTGCTATTAATCATACTTATGAGTCTGATTTATCTGAAAAGAAAAAGACTGAGATGAATGACCTTGCTCTATCTGCTATTACTTTGAATTTATCTGATTCTGTGTTAAGAAAGGTAGAACACCTTGATTCTGCAAAAGAGGTTTGGGATAAGTTAAAGGAGTTGTATACTGAAACTTCCCTTCCCTCTAAAATGTACACGCTTGAGCTTTTTTAAGTTTAGATTAGACATGTCTAAGGATATAGATGAGAACCTAGATGAATTTAATAAGCTTCTGCAGTTAATTAAGCAAACTGGTGACACTAGTATAGACAACTATGCTCCTATAGCCTTGCTGAATTCCATTCCTGAAACCTATAGTGATGTTCAATCTGCCATTAAGTATGGGAGGGACAAAATTCATCTAGAGACTGTGGTCAGTGCCTTAAAAAGTAAGGAAATGGATTTGAAGTTCAGTAGAGAGGTTAGAGTAAGTGAACATAGTACTTCCTATCAAGTGAGAGGACCCCTGAGAAAACCACCTCTTCCCCTAGTTCAGACAAAGGTGGAAAGGAAAATACCTTTAGAGCTAGATCTAAGTCTAGATCCAAGGGTAGAAAGTGCTTTAACTGTGGAGAATATGGGCATTACCAAAAGGATTGTACTTCACCTAGGAGAGGAAAACATAATAATGACCATAAGAGTGTGTCCAATGCTATTCTTGGTGATGATTATGTGCAAAATGTGCTTGGCAAATACTTTATGGTTACTGAACCTGATAACCTCTCTTCTGTGAATTTTGTAAATTCTGTGCAAATAAATAAATGGCTTATGGATTCTGGAAGTGCTTACCATGTTTCTCCTTTCAAAGCATGTTTTTCAAATCTGAAACTTGGTGATTTTGGGTTTGTGATAGTTGCTAATAGGGATAAATGTTCTGTACTAGGAATAGGTGATATTTGCTTGAAGTTTAAATCTGGTTTTCAGTATACCATGAAAAATGTTAGATATGTTCCTGATGTTGCATGCAATTTCTCGTCATTTCTTGCCTTGGAAAATGATGGGTTTGGGGGAAGCTGGGGAAATGGATGGATGAAGGTAAAAAGGGGTTCTTTGGTGGTGTTTAAATCTAAAAGAACTAATAATTTGTATTCATTCACTGATGTACCTGTCTTACCTGCCTCTAGTGTGAATACTACTTTTCCTGATAAAACTGTGTTGTGGCATCTAAGACTTGGGCATGCTAGTTCAAAGAATTTATCTACTTTGAGAAAAACTGGAGTATTTGGTAAGGATAAAATTTCTGATTTACCATTCTGTGATTCTTGTGTTATTGGTAAACAGCATAAGGTATCTTTCCCTGTTTCTGCTTCTCCTGATAAACCTATTGCCTCTGATATTCTTGAATATGTGCATGCTGGTGTGTGGGGGCCCTCTAGTACTTCTACACATAGTGGCTGTAGGTTTTATTTGTCTATTATGGATGATTTTTCTAGGAAGACTTGGTTATTTCTTTTGAAACAAAAATCAGAAGTTTTCCAAATGTTTTGTGATTGGAAGGTGAAAGTAGAAAACCAAACTGGGAAGAAAATTAAGGTTCTTAGGACAGATAATGGTCTTGAGTTTTGCAATTTTCCTTTTGACAATCTATGTGTTAAGTCAGGAATTAGAAGGCACAAAACTGTACCTTACAACCCACAGCAGACTGGGGTAGTGGAAAGGATGAATAGAACTCTGTTAGACAAGGTTAGATGTATGTTAGAGTGTGCTGGTTTGCCTAAAACCTGCTGGGGTATAACTGCATTAACTGCTATTTATCTTATAAATAGACTGCCTTCTAGCTATCTCAAGGGTCAATGCCCTGAAACTGTTTTCTCTGGAAAAACTCTAGATCTGTCACACCTTAGAGTGTTTGGTTGTGATGCTTTTGTCCATCAGAAGGGGGATAAGCTAGGTCCTAGGTCTAAGAAATGTGTTTTCATAGGCTATCCTGATGGTGTCAAGGGTTATAGATTGTGGGATAGAAGTGTGCCTGGTTTTAAAGTTATTATTAGCAGAGATGTGGTGTTTAATGAATGTGAATTTCCATGCTTACCTGCTGTTACTTCTGCTGCTGATACTGCTCCTTCTGAGGTGGAGCCTGATCATACTTTGCCTAACTCTATTTCTTCAGAATTTGTTTCTGACACTGGTACTTTTCTGACTCTTCTACTTCTATTAATGAGTCTGATTCTCAATCTGATTCTGTGCATGAAAGCTCTACTTCTGCATCTGAGCATGATTCTCTGTCTGATTCAAATCAAAGTGATTATATGCTCTCTAGGGATAGAGCTAGGAGAACTCCTCATATCAACTCTAAGTATGAGGATTATGTGATGTATGCTTTATCTATGTGTGACTCTTTGGATAATGAACCTACATGTTACTCTGCTGCTCTTAAATCCCCCTCCTCTGCTCAGTGGTTAGCTGCTATGAAGTCTGAAATTCATTCCTTACATGTGAACATAACTTGGACCCTTGTACCTAAACCTGCCTCATGTTCTCTTGTGGACTGTAAGTGGCTTTTCAAGCTTAAACCTGAGTCTAATTCTGTTAGGTACAAGGCTAGGTTAGTAGCCAAGGGTTTTACTCAAAAAGAGGGGGGTAGACTACTACGAAATCTTTGCTCCTGTTGTTAAACCGACTACGTGCGTATTATGCTTTCTTTGGTGGCTCACTTTAACTGGGAATTAAAGCAAATGGATGTTAAAACATCTTTCCTTCATGGGGACTTAGATAGGCAGATTTATATGTCTCAGCCTGAGGGTTTTGTGGATTCTGCTAAACCCAATCATGTTTGTTTATTGAAGAAAGCCTTGTATGGTTTAAAACAGTCCCCTAGACAGTGGAACAATAAATTTGATCAGTGTATGCTTTCATTAAATTTCTTCAGAAGTTCCTTTGATCATTGTCTCTATTATACTAAGTCTGCATCTGTTCCTGTGTATCTGCTGATTTATGTGGATTATATGCTTATAGCCAGTCCTTGTATCAAGTCCATTAAACATGTTCAGAAATGTCTTTGTGAAAATTTTGAAATGAAGGACTTAGGTGATGCAAAAATGATTCTTGGCATGCATATAACTAGAGACAGAATACATGATTCTCTCACTCTTAATCAGATTTCTTATGTAGAAAAGATTTTGAGTAAATTTTCTATGTCTGCTGCAAAACATGTAACTGTTCCACTTGCTTCACATGTATTGTTAAGTAAGGATCAGTCTCCAAAAACTGATTCTGAAATGTTTGATATGAAGAAGATCCCATATGCAAATGCTATAGGCTCTGTGTGTGTACAAGACCTGATATTGTATATGCTGTTAGTTGTTTGAGCAGATATATGTCTAACCCTGGTTTAGCTCATTGGAATGCTTTAAAGTGGTTGTTTAGATATTTGAAATTCACTAAGCATGTTGGTATTTGTTTCTCTAAACATCCTGATGGTACTAAATTAGTTGGTTATGTGGACTCCAACTATGCAAATGATAGAGATAATAGGAAGTCTACTACTTCATATGTATTCACCTTCTGTGGTTCTTGCATAAGTTGGAAATCTCAGCTTCAACCTATTGTTGCTTTATCTACCACTGAAGCTGAGTATGTTGCTGCTGCTGAAGCCTTGAAAGAGGTTGTATAGTTAAAAAGCCTTCTGTCTGAACTTCACTTTCTGCATAAAGATGTGACTCTGTTTTCTGACAATCAATCTGCTATTCAGCTAAGTAAAAATCATGTGTTTCATGATAGAACCAAACATATTGATGTTAGGTTTCACTACATTCGAGACTTAGTGGATAAGGGTATAGTTATCCTTGAAAAGGTTCATTCAGAATTAAATCCTGCAGACATGGGTACTAAATCTTTGAGTACAGAAAAACTTCAAACATGTCTTAAGATACTAAACATCAGATAATTTTCTGTGTTTCTTCCCTCTCTCCAGTTTGTTTGTGGTTTTTTGTTTTGCAGGATTATGAAGATGGTTCGATGAAGAAGGGGGAGGGGGCGATGATGACAACAATACTGCATACAAGTCTTCCCTCTCAATAGAGGGCACACCACATATGGGCCTAAGGTGGAGTATGTAAATCTGATAGGCCCAGCACAACTTAGTGCCCAGACCCATCTCTTGTTATCCGGCCCAGCAGATTAATGTGGCCCGCTATCCTCGCTCCTGTTCCGCGGTTCATGCCGAGCCGTTTCCGCGGTTCACGCTAAACCGTTATACTTGCCCTAGCTATATATAGGGAACTTGTTATACTGTGGAGCGGCGGATCTGAAAACATCTTCTTCTTCCTCTCTCGCTATACTCTTCGAATCTTTAGTTGCCCGAGTGATTCAGTGTATAATCTGTGAGGACTTGGTGTAATAGTTGATAGGGCCTGTAGGCGCAGTGTGTGTCTTGTGGTGTGGTGGCTGTATGCAGTGGTCTGAGCCTGTATTATATACGATCAATATATTGTGTTTATATTTCGTGTATTGTGGTTCTTGAGCGATCACAACATACTGAATAAAATTTAATTAAAAAATTGATAACACAACCACAAATATATAGATAGAAAAGGAATTACGAAATCCTCGACTTTGCACCAAGTGGTTCCTCGTGAGGCTTCAGCCTTTACCCTAACTAAACAAATATTCGGGGTGTGGATGGGGCCACCGCACCTCCAAATTATAAATATCGCAAGTTTTATTTGCTTTTTCAAATTACTATTTTACTCTAAGAAATTGCATTTTGCACCTCTAAATTTTTAAGAATTGTAAATATTAACCGAATATCTTATAATTTATTATCTTACCCCTTGAAAATTGCATGTTCGCATCCCTTAAACTTGTAAAATTAACATTTCAATTAATCTCTTAAATTATAAATTTTGAATTCGCTCCTAAACTTTGTTGAGGAACGCTTAATTGTGGTTTTTTAATCCAAAATCTCAGTGCCTTGTGGGAGATCATTACAGCGTTTGAAATAGCTTAAATAAGCTACTTTTGAGTTGTTTCACAGCAAAATCATTTTTTAGGTAATGTTTTGAACAATTTAAATAAGTTGTTTCTGACTTTTTCACTACAGAAACACCTTTTTAATATTTGAAATGTATGTTTCTGTTTTTTTGAAGCTTAAAATAAGTCAAATAAGCAGAAGGCCATTAGTGGGTCAGGGTGCTTTTCATAAACAGAAGTTAAAAAAACTAAAAAGCTTATGAGAATGTTTCGATTACTGTTTTTTTTTCTAATATTGCAAACATTAACAACTTTTGCTTAAAAGAAACTTTAAGCATAAGGTAATGTTTAAAAGAATTTTTATAAGCAGCTTTTAGTTGCTTATGCTTAAAGTTATTGTTAAGCAAAAAATGTTAGTGTTTGCAATATTAGAAGAAAAAAAACTTAATTTTAAAGAAAACAGTTTTCCAAACACTCTCATAAGCTACTTTTCAATTTTTTTGGCTTCTGCTTTTAAAAAGCACATCCTGACCAGCTTTTGGCTTATGCTTATTCTGGCATATTTTAAACATAAAAAAGCAGAAACATATGTTCTAAACATTAAAAAAAAGTGCTTTTGCGGTAAATAAAAGCTCAAAAAAGCTTAAATAAGTTGTTCCAAATACTACTTAAGTAAAAACTGCTTATAAAAGTTATTCCAAACACTGCTCCAACTAACAACTTTTGCTTAAAAGTATATTTAACATAAGTAGCTAAAAGATGCTTATAAAAGCTATTCCAAATACTGCTCAAATGTTGGAATCATCGAGACAGTTTAGTTTTCTTATTTGACGACAATAACCCACAATTATGTGTATCGTGGGTAAAATATCTTGTTGCATTATGAATTGCAAGTTGCCCTAACTAGGGCTAGGGATGACAATTTTACGGGTCGGGGCCGGGTATCACTGGACCCGGACCCGCCCCGTCCCTTAAAAAACGGACCCGGAACCGCCCCGTGGACCCGCACGGGTCCAGATTTTAGGACCAGCCCCGGACCCGTGCGGGGCGGGTAGACCCGCCCCGGACCCGTGTAGACCCGCAAATATTTTAGGTATTAATAAATTTAAAATTATGTTTCCACAAGGATTCGAACCCGGGTTATCCGAAAATTTATAAATACTCTTGACCACTAGACCAACAACTTATTTGTTAAATTTAGATAAACATAAAATATATATAATTTTAAACTATTATTTTATTAATTTTAATTTAAAACATAAATAAAAATATAGTAACTTTAATCAAATATAATGATTGTAGTAAGCATGACTAATATTTCATGTGGAAAATAAAAATAAACCACAAAAATAAAATCATCTTTGAAATATATTTTGTAACTTTTATTCATCATATTTCTTTAATTTTTTTAAATATACTTTCATATGTTATGATTCTTATTAAAATATTAATGAAAAAAAACTTATGAATTGCAGTTCATGAATAATAAGACTGTAGTTTTTGATTTGTTATAAAAAAAACTCAATTGTAAATTTGTAATTTTTCATTAGTCATAAAGAATTTTAAATTGTGAATTTATAATTTTTCATAAGTTCATTAGTTCATGAATACTTATTTTTAATGTAGATAATATTAATCTCATTTTCGAAATACATTATCTTAATTAGAAATTAGAAATTTAAATATAATATTGAAATCTAGAAAGTTAATATTTATTGTATTTTTATTAGATGTATTTTTACTTGTTATAAAAAGTTTTTAATTGTAATTGTTCATTAATCATAATTGTATTTATACATATAATCCATTTCAATTAAAGAATAGAAAATTAAAAATAAAAAATAATTTTAAATTTAAATTTTGAAAATAAAAATATTAATTTCATTTTCGAAATACATGCCCGTAATTACAATTTGAATATAGTATATTGAAATCTAGAAAATTAATATTTATATTTTATAAGTTAATTTTTGTTAGGTGTATTAATTTTTTTTAATTTTAGTATATCATATTCTTATATATAACTATATATATATATATATATATATATATGAAAAATATTAACAAAGGTGAACATTAGCTCAAATGGTATAAGTGCATGTAAAGAATTTATTGATGCGGGTTCGAATCTCACTAGTAACATTTTTACACTTCTAAATTATAATTTATTACAGGGCGGATCCGGAGCTGGTCCGGGACGGGTCCGGACGGGCGGGTCTATACGGGGCGGGGCGGGGCGGGGACGGGTCCCGCGGCAGAAACCGGAACCGCCCCGGACCCGGTACGGGTCGGGTCCGGAACCGCCCCACGCTCGTACGGGGCGGGTATTACCCGCCCCATTGCATGCGGGTCCGACGGGTCCGGGTCCTTTTGCCATCCCTAACTAGGGCCAATTGAGGAACTAGATTTAAGTTTAAGGATGTCGGTAAACTGAAATAATCCATACCTGTAGAAGGGCATTACCGTCATTAACAATCACAGCATTAAACGAGACGACGGAAATTTAGAAGCCCAACTTCAATAATTGCTAGACTTTCATTTATTATGTAGCTCCATTTTTGTTGATTTTAAATAATAAATATATTCAACCTGTTAGGGAACCGGCAGAGGATATTAAAATTGAACGGATAGTAAAATAATATATATTTCGGATTGATGTCATTGTACATTATGGAATAATTGTAAGGATAAAAATATATAGAATGATTAAATCATAAATATTTTTATAATCATCTTTACTGTTTACAAACAAATTGAATATTTGTGGTTGCAGTACTACGGTGGTGGGAGGGTGGTACTTGTCGCATAAATATTTATATTTTCATTACATATAAGTTGGTTATAGTCTTATAGAGAGAATTAAAACATCAACTGACCAGATAGGGGACCGCTTATCAAGAATTATCACATTCTAGACTATGTTTCAAGGCTTCATCTGGTAACCAGAAATTACAATTTTTTTCAAATAATTTTTAATTTTGAATCTATTAAGGATAGCTCTTCCAAATCGTGATTAATTATTTTAATTAGTTAATCACAATTTAGAAGAGTTATCTTTAATAGAATCCGTCTTGTCGTGTACACGTAGAGCATCATTAGTAGCCGGACTGAACTATTGGAGAAGTATTAAACCAACTTTGGTCTTACGAAATAAATTCCAAGTTATTTTTTTTACTGGACTAAACTTATTAATGAATATAGTGGCAATCAATGAATGTCATATCCAATACTCGTTGAGAGTTCGTTTCTAGTCGCTATCGTGCGCTAATACACATAGCGGCAAACAATGAATGCCATATCGATCTGAATTTCATATATATTTACCAAATTGTTATAATTAAATAAAAAGTCAGATTTCAACAAAATAAAAAACATGTTATAAATGAGTTTGTAGACACTTATTTGTAGAACAAATAAAGGGTTTAAAGCTTTAAATTCGTTATTAGTTTGTGCACTTTATCCTAATAACTATAAAAATATGCAATATACACATGTGTCCCTAAATTGTTGAGTTTAGGAACTTTGCTCTCTAAACTATAAAATATGTGATTTGCCTCTTAAACTATTTAATTAATCAAGAGTAAAAGTTCGACAGTCTTTTTTCAACCACACAAGCAAAATTAGGAATAGTGTTATCATGTAGTATCACGAAACGAATAGCCCATTAGAAAATCACACAAAAACTATTAATCCATAACGAAATTACCCATAACTCACGCGTGCCCTGAAATTTTCACTTTTAATTTTATTCTTTATAATAAATTAGATAGTTTATAAGACAAATTACACATTTTTTTAGTTTAGGAGTTCAGAGGTTTAAAGTTTTAACCACAAATAAAGTCATGATCTAATTCCATGTTGGTTTGTTATAAGTTGATTATTTGATATATATAATAAAAATAAAATAAAATTGTGATATTTCACTAGAGAGCTGGTACAGTTGGGCAATAAATTCTGGTATGTAATAAAATAGTTTGTACATAAAGTAGAAATAAACTGAGTTACAAACACTATGTGGACACTTGAGATTTCTCAGACAAATCATCAAATGCATCTCCTGTCAACATCATGTCTCCAAAATATTATTATACTCACTCCATAACTATAACTTCAATACTATATCTTGGTATTTCAGACATGATCATACACTTATTTCATTATTATCAAATGTATTATATATATCTATATATGTATCCACATTGTCTCCCATACTTCCGTTAGCTCATGCAATAAATCACCATACCCTATAAATTCACTGCATCCATCTAGGTAGAATCGACTTCGCCTTCGGGGTAGATACTACTACATTATTTTGCGCCCTGTAATGAAACATGGCCGGGTTTTCGGTCATTTATTTATCAAACACTCGTTTTTTTATTCACAACGTACCGAGTTTGTATTGAGTCGTTGCAATTAAGAGGCTCGAAGAACAGGGTCTGAGACAGGGCGGGCACGGCTTGCTCGCCTTTCTCTGGGAATGTTGCTTGTAGTGATGGGCCACTGCCTCCTTCTACCTGCAAAAAGATTAATTAATTGTTGAACAAAAAAATAAAATATAAGACAATGATTTGTTGCTCAAATACTATATTTTTACCGAATGACTACATATGGTGCTAATACCAAGACAAAATATGCATTCCAATAATGGCGAGCATGCCTGCGTTACAAAGAACCTTACATAACCTATTTATAAAAGGAGATGTCCATGATTGTAATTTGATTAGAAACCCTACATCATCGATTTCCCAACAAAATCCCGACTTTACAACTCAATAGTGTACCAACCTTAATTATGATTTTGCATGGACGTCCCAACCAATATAGTTATATTTTGTTTCGAAATTACAGAAATATTTTTTGGTCTTCTTATTTTGAATGCATTAAAGATATTATATGTAATAATGCAACGTGGTCATAATTGTGAGATGCCATGAGTTAATTCTTGACCAGATTTTTTAAGGGTTTGGGGTGGGTGGGTGGGGGGACCTTTTTCCTGAGGGTCTTATTGATATCCATGAGATCTTTTTCCTGAAAAAAGAAACATTAAAGTATTAATGAATAGGAGACTAAATATATAGTCAATAATTTGGTGATAAATGATAGTTATGAAGCATGCACATACCTTTTGTTGGAGAGTGGAAAGCTGCTCGAACATGTGTTTGAGTCTGAAAAGCATTTATACACACAATTTAATGAAACTAAAAAGCCCAACAAACATATGAAAATAATGCAATTTGATAGAGTAAAGACTATACACATGCTTTGATGATCAAAATTGATCGGAATCCATTATGTTATAGTTAAGTCTTTAGTTTTTAGTATAGTAAGGGTGGATCAGGGGTGCCCGGCGGCAGTCGCCCTATTCATGTCGAAACTTGATTTTTTATGTGTGATTTTCGATTTTTTTTGTATTTCGTTCCCTCGAAATCTACACTTCATTCTCTTTTCAATTGAATTTTTAAATTTCACCCTCCCTCCTCATAATCCTAGATCCGCCCCTTGATTATAACATGATATGAAATGAGACGCTAGAAAGGAGTAGACGTCTCATGTTAGTACATTTCCTATTTCGATCTTATCCGTTTCAATGAGGCGTCTAATGCACATTCGAGTTGATCGAGTTCCTTTGCTCCGAACTTTCCCAAGTCCTCTCCTAAAAGAACAACATCTTTTGTTGCCAACGTTTGAAGTCGACTCCACCAAATTGTGGTGGCTTTTCGGCAGCGGGCAATGCCCTTGAAGAGTGCAACGGTGCCGGCAAAGTTGGGGTCGAGCCCCCCACCCCTCCAAGTTGGTTCAACGTCCCAAAAGGGATAAACGGAGTCGCCGAAGACAACATGATAGCATGAGTTGCATCACGCAAATTGTTCACAATCCGGTTATTAGTAGCGGATGACATGGCGGCCAAAGTGGAGATGGCGGCCATGTTGGATGATGGCAAAGTAACACTTGTTGTTGAAGATGCCACGAACGAAAATGGAGGTGGTCCACCAAATCTGGCAGCGGAGATGCCGACGGAAGTTGCGTAGGGAAAGGGACTCCGGTGGAGGAGACGACCGCGGATGAGGTGGCGGTTGCGGCCGAAGAGACGGCTATGCCGGCGGCGGTGGTGGATGATGTAGCGGATGAAGACGCCATTTCCAAGCTAAGGTAAGTTAAGTGTCAGTTTTTGTTTACGGCAACAAGGTCGCGGTTTGTCTCTTGCGATTGTTACAAAATATATTCGTAATCTGCCGAACGCAAAAACACGTGAAATGGAAATGGAAATTATAACTTGAACAATAAACTAAAATATAACCAAATGCAAAGCCGAGTCGAGAAAAGCTCTCTATCCGCAAGAGACAAACGCCCCGGTAGTGCTCTCGGTTTAGGCATGGTCTCCCCAAAGATAAAACGACTTTCGTCTTGTTATAGACAACACCACAATATAACAAGCTCAAGGCGAACTAGACAAATGGCGAGGACAAAGCTTTGAACTTAGAACTAATGCTAGATGATGAGATGAATAATTCTTGTAGCGTGTGTAAAATGTCATACTACCTACAACTATTTATAGGGACTACACCACCTTGGAGAATTAATGTCATTCAACACCATGATCAATGTCATTCAACACCATGATCATGGATACGACAGTTACACAATCATGGCCATCAATGGAGAGTTTGAATTCCTTTCAAATTCAAAACATACATTATCTACACCACTTTGTGCACCAAACTTCGAGAAACTATTTCTCACTCACCGAAAATCGAAATTGAGAAACTTCTCTATACTGTATTTAAATGTATATTTTCCAACAATCTGCTTCATCCGCTGCTGTTGCCGGTGCTGTTGCGGCGGAGGGAGGGTGAGGATGATGAAAGCCCCCGGCCGGAACTGCAGGATGTCGAGGGATGTGTTTGAGAGTAATCCCCGAGGTTATTTTCGTAATCTCCGTTCTCACCCGGGAGATCAGATCTGTCAAGCTATCATAATGTTGTATTAATTTTTTGTTTTGATTGCCGGTACATTATGCTTGTAGGCTTGTACCCTATGATCTACCCAGTGTCAGAATTGTATTTTCTGTTTTGATTGGTGGTACTATATGCTTGTGGAGTTGTACCCTGTGATTGTGGATTGCCTAAGTTTCAATTATCAAAAATCTAAGTTTATTACTGCTCATGTCATTTGTTTTGTTGAAGTTAAATATATGGAGTCACAATACTCAAATTTAATTAGGTTAAATTCCGGTTATAAAAAATTATAGTTGATACAAAGACTTAATATTAAAAAGTGTTAACATAATAAAATCCAAATTATAAAAGGAAAACTAATGTGCACAAATTATTTATTCTAGATTAAAATGAAAGTGGAAAAAAAACTAAAATTTATTACGAATGAGTAAAAAAAGGTAAAAAAGTTGCATGTTGGGGTAAATCATGAATGTTGAATGAGAAAATCGAATTAAGACGAAAAGGGTAAAGAGTAACGAGGGCGCGATGAGCGACAGTAAGCATAAAAGGGAAGTAGGAGCGTAGAGCAAATCTGCCTAAAGTCACTCAAGAAATCAATGTGATCGCTTATTGAGAATTGAGATTTTTTTTTTCACGACGACTATTTAAGTGGCGCACTAAATAAATCCGTTCATGTGTTGTAGTATACAAACAATAAATCAGTGGCTAACCATTATGACCTGCAAATAACATAAGAAAATTGAGATTCTTGGCCTCAAGCCTTAAGGGAACATTGAAATTGAAGATGCGATGAAAGTAAAACAAGAATTTTACGTTGAAAATGATTATTACTTACCAAGATTTTGGGCCATGCTATTAATACAGTACTCATGATCTCAAATGCGGATTTTTCTCGATCTAAAAAAATTCACATTTTTAAGTTAAGACTTGCAATCAATTACTGTATTGACCAATATCAATTTTGAAGTACAGTAGAGGTGTAAGTGGTTCCGCTTCGAACCGCGAAACCGATCGGACCGAACCGAACCAAACCGAAAAATGTGGTTCAGTTCGGTTTCGCGGTTTAGTTTGGTTTATTTTTTTAGAAACCGTTTACATTCGGTTCGGTTCACGGTTTCAAAAATTTTTGAACAGTTCGAACCGAACTGAACCAATATCATTTTTTTAATTTTTTAATTTAATATTTGTCTTTCTTATATGAGAATATTGTTGGAATTAGATATTAGATTTAAGTTAAGATTAATTCTATATTATACAAATGAAGAGATAGGAGTAACAACTCTATACTTATGAGTTCGAAATGAATGACATCCTATAAATTATTATTCTTGCATTATTTAGGATTTAAAAAATAAATAAAAAATAAAAAGGTGAACCGATGAACCGAACTGAACCAAACCATTTCTAATCGGTTCGGTTCGGTTCGGTTCGGTTCCGATATTGAAAAACCCATAAAACCGAACCAAATCAAACCAATTCTATGTGTTTGGTTCGGTTCCTAAAATACATAAAAAAATCGAACCGAATTTAGCCTTCATGAACATTGGTTACACATCAGAATTTAGCCTTCATGAACATGATTTAGCCTTCATGAACATTGGTTACACATCAGAATTTGGAAACGCAATATAGTGAAGCTTTGGAATATGTGTTTTTATCTTTCATAACTAATACCTTCATTTTGTTTGAATTGTCTGTTAGTTTTTATTTTTCATTGTAGTAAAAAATGACATATACGCTCGCATTTGCAGGGTATATAACAAGAAAGACCAAGGCTGCAAGGTCGTGTATGATTTGGGCTCAAGTAATGAAACCAACTTCTTGGTAAATTTTTCAATCCCTGTCGAAGAATGGGTAGTTTGTTTTGTAATGAACTAGTTTTGTTATAGTTTGTACGTGTTTGAGATTTTAGTTGTAGAACAATGAATTATTATTACATTACGAAATTTCTTGATAAGTATTTTATGGAAATATTACAGGATTTTATTAATTTTATTGATGGTGGTAAATTGTAAATTGTACATTTGACAACGGTTAAAATAACGGAACGACAACAGTTACAAACCGTTGTCAAAAATACCTACTACAACAGCTGAAAAAAGTGAAAGACAACGATAGAAAACCGTTGTTGAATATACATATGACAACGGAATAAAAACGATACGACAACGGTTTAAAATCGTTGTCTAAAACGCATACGACAACGTGTAGAAAAATGAAACGACAACGGCTTTAAACCGTTGTCGAAAGATCAAACGACAACGGACGCAATACAAAAAAGACAACGGTTGAAAACTGTTGTCGAAAATCTTAAAGACAACGGTTAAAAACCGTTGTCTATTAGCGAAAACCTACGACAACGGTACCTACGACAACGCGATGTTTCGTGATAGACAACGGTTTTTAACCGTTGTCTATTAGCATTTTTGTTGTAGTGAAAAACCAACTGCAGAAGGCCTTCCAAAGCTCAAAATTGTATGTAAATTTGTAAATGAGTAAATCCAATCTTAAGGTTTTACTTACTTATGCTTGATTCTTTGATGCTGCAGTTAACGATGATTTTGAACGAGGCGTTGAGATTATACAGCCCGGTGCTTGCTCTTAACCGAAAAGTGGAGCGTGATACAACATTAGGAAGCTACAAACTGCCTGCAGATGTGAATGTGCATGTTCCTATATTAGCCCTGCATAGAAATGTTGAAGTGTGGGGAGAAGACGCGAATGACTTTAGGCCAGAGAGGTTTGCTAAGGGTGTGGTTAAGGCTACGAAGGGGAACCCCATGGCTTTCCTCCCATTTGGTGCTGGTGCTAGAGCTTGTGTTGGGTTAACCTTTGCTTATAATGAAGCTAAGGTTGTCATATCAATGATCTTGCAGCGGTACAAGTTAACCCTCTCGAAGAATTATGTTCATTCGCCTATACAGCTTCTTACAGTTACTCCTCAACATGGGATCCAGATCATTCTTAATGAACTTATGTAGATTTGTTATTAATGATAAGATCATGTAACTTACTAGATATGTTTTTTCATATAATGTGTGAAACTGCATTTATGTTAAGTAGAATGTTTTCTCCTTGGCCTTCAGTAAAAACAGAATTGTTATCTGTTTTTCCTAGAAAAAATCTGTGTCACTTTCTTACCTTGTTTGGTTGTGTTGTTCTCATCGCCACGGGAACAAACTAGGCCGGCTCATACGCCTCCAAACATGTCTTTATATACGATGTTTTTAGCTCAATCACTACTCATTCCACCATCATGATCATCTCATTCTTGCTGTGTCTGATCAGCCTTGTGCTGATCAGATTCATCTACAAAGCAATATGGATCCCATTTCGCGTGCAGAACATGATGCGTACGCAGGGGATTACTGGCCCGTCATACAAAATTGTTTATGGAAGTACTAAAGAGAGCATGATGTTAAGACATGGAGCAATGAAGGGTCCTATGGAGTTGTCACATGATATATTCTCCAAAATCCAGCCTCAGTTGTATCAGTGGATGAAGATTTATGGTAACTATAACTATTCAAATTTGGCGGCTTTTATGAGTCTTAGTTTATCAAGTTTATCTGCTTTGTAGGGAAGAATTTTCTTACTTGGATTGGCCCTCAACCGCATATGGTGATCACTGAACCAGAAATAGCTAAAGAAATACTAACAAACAAGGAAGGGATTTTCCTTAAAACCAAAAGTAAAGGTAATGTGAAGAAGCTCTTAGGAGATGGGCTTGTCATGGCTGAAGGGACTAAATGGTTGAAGCTAAGGAAACTAGCAAACCATGCATTCTATGCGGAAAGCTTGAAGGTCAGTAATTCTTTCTAGAACTTTCTATCATGGGATTAAGACAGCATCAGAGAGGATCATGTTTAGTACTTGTGTAGGAGATGATTCCAGCCATGATTGCAAGCGTCGAAACCATGCTGCAGAACTGGAAACAGTATGAAGGGAAAGAAATAGATGTGTTTCAAGAATTCAAGCTTATGAGTTCAGAAGTGATCTCAAGAACAGCATTTGGGAGCAGTTACAAAGAAGGGAAGAACATTTTTGACATGCTGTCGAATCTGGGCTTTATCTTGATCAAGAATGCTTACAAGATTCGCCCTTTCGAGTAACTTCCACACACAATCTTCTTCACCTCAAACTATGCTATCATTTTCTGATTGAAGGATTCTTGCTGCAGGAAGATTTGGAGGACTAAAGACGATGTGGAGTCGGACAAGATGGAGAAGTCTCTCCGCAATTCAACAATGGCGATAGTGAGGAGAAGAGAAGAGACTGTGTTAAGTGGACAAGCAGAGAGTTATGGGAGTGATTTTCTTGGTGCACTGCTGAGAGTTCACCATGATGCAGACAAGCTTAATAGGATCTCAGTAGACAATGTAATCGATGAATGCAAGGTGTTTTTCTTAGCTGGACATGAGACTACAACCAGCTTACTCTCTTGGATATTCCTGCTCTTGGCAATCCACACAGATTGGCAAGAAAAGGCAAGGCAAGAAGTGGTAGAACTTTTTGGACAGCACAATCCTACTGCAGAAGGCCTTCCTAGATTGAAAACAGTAAGCAAATTCCTACATAGGACTAATAAAATTTACAAATTTACAATCTACAGTTAACTTTGTTTTTATATTAATTTGTTTGAGATTTGATCAGGTAAGCATGATCATTTATGAGACATTAAGGCTCTACTCCCCTGCAGCAAGCATAGTGAGGAGAGGGGTGAGGAGAGTGAGGCTTGGAAAATACGAATTTCCGGCTAACATGGAGTACCATATCCCACCTCTAGCACTACATAGGAATCAAGAAGTTTGGGGAAAAGATGCACATCTGTTCAAACCAGAGAGGTTTGCAGAAGGGGTGGCTTCAGCGACTAAGAACAACCCCTTGGCCTTTATTCCTTTCGGATACGGCCCAAGAACATGTGTTGGGCTGAACTTTGCTAGCAATGAAGTCAAGATTGCATTGTCAATGACCCTTCAAAGTTACAAGTTTACACTCTCTCCAAATTATGTTCACTTCCCTATTAGTATTATCACCACACAGCCCCAATGTGGTGTGCAGATCATACTCCAACCATTACAACAGTGAAGTATATTACAACATAAGTAAGTAGGTGATGCATGAATAACATGACAAATAAGACTGTCTTTATGGTACTAGTTTGTCCAATTTACATATGCAAGATTCATCATGAAAAGTTAACAAAAACATAAATATGCATCAATGTGAGCTCACTATTGTTAAAACTTGAGATGATTGGTGATCTTGAGGCTCAAGCATGGAAGGCAACACAAGAGGGGAAAGAAGAGAGATTGGGTCTTTACTCGAATAATACGAAACTGCAGATGCTACTCCTCCTCCTCCTCCTCCTCCTTCTGATTAAGATGATTGGTGATCGTTGTATTGCACCAAATAATCCGGCAAAACTTGAGAATTATATCAGTATAGTTCTCAGGGTATCGAACACAGAGAACGGATGACTAGACACATTATTTTTCTATTTTTCTATGGTTTTGGTTAGCAACCACGCAAGTTTGGTTTTTTTACTAAACTAAGAAATTATAAAAACTGAACTAAATTAAAAACTGTATGAATTGGGCAACTGAGAGACAGTTCCAGCAGAATATTTCATACACACATAATTTCAATCATCGGCACTTAATATGAATTAATCTTAAGAATCTACTAGTTATAAATTGCCGTAATTAAACTGACACAACCCTCACTCCCACTTACTTAGTCGGTAACTGCCATATTGGGCATCGAAACGGCTACTTTCCTAACCTAGCTACAACCTACGTTGTTGGACAATCAATAGATTTAATAGCTAGACAGCTTTATCGAACTAAGGGAGCCTAGTATAGGAGCCTACTCGTATTTTGGGCATCTAATAGTCTCCTATCTGTTTAATCCAACTATTCTAACGAATAATTTCGCTACTTACCTAGCCTTGTTCTACGAGAAACGATGGAAGTACTAAGTTAGCTACAGACTGCGCAACCTAGGGTGATCAAGCCTAAATTACTAGTCAGATTAATTAATTCAGAACTAATCTGAAACTCTCTTGATTAATTATTCGCACCTAAGTCTCATGTATTGTTCACGTGTGTATTTACATTCTGTCGGACCCTAAAAAAAATTTAGCTACTCATGCAAACGCTTCGGTTGGGCAACTGGGACAGCTCGCAGAACAGAAACATAAACATGAATAACCCTAGATCTAGCATGAACGGAATTTAAAACAATTAAAACACGAAATAACAGATTACTAAGATTTTAGAAACTGAACGAAATACTCAAATTAAACTAGAACAAGAGTTTCAAACATAAATCCGATTTCTAAACTAGAACGATAACGACGAACGGAATTAAAAACTAGAATTCAAATTTCAAAAGCATAAAGAACAAACCAACGGAAATTTAAAGTGTTTCTTCTTCTCTAACTACTAACTGCTCGGAATATTGATCGGAATGGGGCGGCTGTGTTGAGATGGCGGTCGGCGGGAGTTAGGGTTTCTCGGCTTGGGAAGTGACGGCGTGAATCGGAAAGGAAGGCAAATGACCCCTTCTTCTCGTCTACTTCTTCTCTTTTTATACTCCTTATCTTCCTTTCCAAGTTAGGTTAAAATCTCCCAAGATAAGGCAATGATTTGGATAGATAAGGAAATAATATCTTTCCTTATCCATCACAAAGTATTATCAAGATATTTCCCTCCATAGAAATCCGCGTCCACATCATCAATTTCGTGCCCTTTTCGTCATCAAACATTGTCAAATATCATCTTCGTCACCTTGCCACGTCAGCACCTAAAACCTGCATTTTCACCACTGCGAGTGCACTGGTTGGCCAATTAAGACACTTTTTCGATCAGAAATAACTAAGTACATAAATGACTCATCAATGATGGTTCTTTAGATCCCATGGAAGAAGTGTCTGGTGGTCGATTTTTTTACACCAAATAATCCTGCAAAATTGCTAGACCAAAAATTAGTACAACATAGGTATCGAACTCAGGGAACAGAGTAATTCAAACCTAAAAATCCTATCAATCAGAGTTTGGTTAGGAACCACGCAAGTTTGAGGAATTTTCTATAACCCTAGACTAACGAAAGCAAGCAAGTAATAGACACGAAATTTACTAATGCAAATAAAAGCGGGTCCAGCAAGATGATTCACACACACTCACAATCGATCACTGACACTATTAATTAATTAATCCACTTAAATCAATTGGTTGTAGGACACCGTAATTAAACTGACATATCCCCTATTCCCCCTTAATTATTCGGTAATCGCCATGGTGAGCATCGAAACGACTACTTCTCTAAATTAGATGCAACCTACTTTGGTGGACAATCAATAGATTTAACACATAATCAACTTTAAGAACTAAGGGAACCCAATTTAGGAGCATACTCGTATGGTGGACACCTAATAGTCTCCTACCAAATTAATCCAATTGTCCTAAGAACAATTTGCTATTGATTTAGCCTAATCCCACGAGAAACGATGAAAGTACTAAATTAGCTATGAATTAAATAACCTAGGGTGATCAATCATAAATTAATTAATCCAATTAATTAAACCTATATTAATTCAGAACCTAAGTGATTAATTTTAAGCCCTAGTCTCACGAAATTAAAGTGGAGTGTGTTTCACATCTCGCCGGCCCCTAAAAAGACTTAGCTAAACATATCGGTCGGACTAGCCAGACAGACCGAATTGCAGGACAGAACACAAATCATGCTGAAATGCAGAAAATAAATAAGTACGGAAATTCAATTAATTACCAAAAATCAGAATATATAAAAATACAAATTAAGGTCCTAGAAATTATGAAATCATAAATTAAAGACTTCAAATCATCCTACAGGAAAATAAAAGCGAAGACAATCCAAATTCGGGAATGCAAAACGAAAGTGATAACATGTTGTTTCTTCCAAATCAAACTACAATTCATGAATCAAAAGTGAGAAATACGAACTTTGAAATTGATAACCCCTTCGATTGGATTTCCTCGGCTTCGGCGGTTCTTGATCGGATGATCTCGGCTTCGGTGGCCTCAGATTCTCTCTCTCGGTGATCGGCGTTTGGACGGAATGGTGTAGGAGGTGATGATGTATCGTGATCTTTAGCAGCTAGGGTTCTCGGCAGTTTTTGTAGACGTGAATGATGAAGATGAATTATGATTTCGTGCGTAAGTCCCCTATCGCGGCGCCTCCTTAAGTATATATATATACTCCCTTTTCTCCTCCTCAATTAGGTTATCCAAGTATAGAAAGATATAATATAATGTAAATTATATTATTTCCTTTCTACACTTAATTACCCTTTTGATTTCTTCTGAATTAAGCATATATTTTCCTTAATTTTGCAACCGCCACATCAACGCCTCGTCAATGCCACGTCATCATAAGAATTGCAAAACAAACCCAAAAAGCAATCCAAACGCCACAAAATATGCCAAAATAGACGAAATATGGATAATACGAAATAGACCTATCAAATCTCCTTACACTTAAAACATACTTGTCCTCAAGTATAAGGAAAACAAAAGTATAAGTACTATCCAAATCCCGTCCCTCCCCAAAGACTCAAGAATCTAAAATAAAAAGACAAAGACGAAAATAAAACAAGGATGGACACAAGACACGAAACCAAAGAAAAGAATACCAAACAACCACAGACAAGAAAGAAAATCGACACAAATTACACAAGAAGTAATACCAATCATATCCGTAATCTCCACACCCAATGAACTAGTAAAACATGTCCAACTACGCAAATATGAATCTCATCAAACAAGTAGAGTTGCAAATTTAAGATTAGGCACACAAATATCAATTTAGTCAAAAACCTAAGCAAAAAGTGGATCATTCCTCACGGTTCACTCAACACTCTCTAATCTAAGTTCGGTCAAGCCACTCAAGTAAAAAAAACGGTTCATCCATCACGATAAAAGATTGTCACAACTGAAATATCAAGGAGATCTTTATTTCTATGGTTGTAATGGGGTTTAGGACATAAACAAATTTTTGTTGGTAAGGGTCCTAGCGGTTCTAAGCTCCACAAATTGTACAAATATGTCATGCATGTTATACTTGTTAAATTTGAGATAATCAAAGAAATAATGCCTACCATTCAAGAATAAAATAACAGTTGCTATCAACTTATTCTTTAGTACCCCTGTTGTATACTTTTTTTTTTACAGCAGCATATAACTCGAGATTCATCATATTTCTTCGTGTACAAAACACGAGCAGACCATTCCATAACATTATAAGTGTACAACTTGGTCAACAATTATTTTGCAACAACACATATGATAGCAAACAAACTCGATAGGCAAGAAAAAGAATAGATCAATCTCAAATAAACTTGTAAAACATACAATGACATGGGAAAAAGAGAAGTTAAAAAGGCCTCGGTTTGCATTTTTCTGACTAAATCAAAGAACAGGGCAAGGCACAAATTAGCTCACTAGGGGATATTGCAAGGTAGGAGAATATTGTCGCGGTTAAATGACTCAATCCCTAGTGCCTCCTATCACTTATCACAAGTGGCTCACTTTTATTGCAACTTCATGAACAATCTCTCTCAATGAAATTAGTAGGAAGTATCCTACTTTAATGGCTCAAATCTAATATAAGGAGTGTATGTAAAATGCGATCCACAATTTACTTATTATTCGTCATCCCAAATCACATACAAATGTGCACCATATCCTACTCTTCACAACAACTACAAGTTCGCATATTGAGACATAAAGCACAACCAAACATGCTTAAATCAAGAACAAAAGTGCATCAATAACTTCAATTTTTGGCATGCTTCGACGACACAAAGAGAAACGAAGTAGAGACATCCCTCCTTAAACTTAACCCCTTGTGTGCCCTCACACAAAAAACAAGAAAAATGACGGAGAACATGACAAAACACAAAACAAATACCCCTCCTTACACTAGTTCGTTGCAAACCAGCAAGTGAAAGAGAAGTAAAAACAAGGACACAACAAAAAAAAAAAAAAAAAAAAAAAAAAAAAAAAAAACACAAACACAAACATAAAACAAGAAAAAAAAAAGGGGGGGAAAGGCATCACCGATCGCCCGGAGGCGAAAGACGAGAGAGAACCGTGCGCTCCAGATCATCAAAGCGCCGCCGGAGAGCTACAACCTCAGCCCTCAACACCTGGACCGAATCGTTGGGTACCTGCAAACCTACATAGGGAGCAGCACTCGGGACTCCAGGTCCCGGTGGATAAAATCTAACAGTACCATAAGGCTCCCTATAACAAATGCATGCATAATCCATCAACTCAAGATCAAACGAAGGTGGAGGATATAACTGAGTAAGCTGAGAATCATCAAATATGATAAAATTGCGTGCAAGGAATGTAGCAAAGAGATGGCACAAAGTAAGATGCCTAGCCGAATGAGTAGCAAGATCACTCATGCTATGAGCTATCCAATACCTAAGATCAACCCGTCGCCCCGTATGCATGCACCACAGAAAATACAAGCCATTCTCCGTGACTGTGGTAAAACCAGTCCAACAGCCAGTCAAATTATGACAAAGAAACTGATGACACAGACGCAATGCAAGATCGGTAACATAGGAAATATCAGAATAAGAGGGGCGGAAAAACTGGGGATCAGAGGGGGCTATCAAAGTCCAAGCACTCATAGGACCAACATAATCACCAAGAGAAGAAGGAATACCACGAGGAGTAAAAGCATAAGTACCATCATCCAAATCCTCCAACAACACAGTACCTAATCTAGTAGATCACTCAGCCAATGACATTTCATAGAATACACAACCAATACGAAACAAAATGCTCTTCACATACACATCAGTCACAAAGGTAAATGAGAATGTATTGAAGAATTCGGCAGTAAGAGCATGATAGCAAGGATAGTGGTGGGACTCAGTCAACCATAGCCAACCAATACGTCGAAAGTAATCATAAAACTGACCTTGTACGCCCGTGGAGCGGAGGAATCCATGATCAATCGATCGGCCATTCCGGAAGTTTTTGCCACGTCGAGTGAAAGCACAATGCCTATAGGGCTCATCCTCGAAAGTCATCGCTGCCCTGACTGACTCTCTATCCGAAAACTGTAAGACAACAAGGTTCCCGTACACCATGGAGGTCGGGAACGAGGATGAGTCAGCAGAGTCAGCTAGCGAGAGCTGCTCCAATGAAAGATCTCCGTCTTTAGTAGACGGTTGGTAATCAGACTCATCCGAAGGCAGATCCGAAGTAGTCCGAATCTCTTCACCCCAGTTAATTCCATCGGAGCTCGGCGGGGGTACATACGGGCTACTCTCTCGGAGGAAACCAAATCTGTCGTATAAATCGGCCGAAGGAAACTCGGCGGCTGGAATTGACCAGACGACATTGTCAACTTCCTCGGTAGACACAGCGGCGGCGGACTCCTCCTCGGCCGACACAGCGGCGGTGGACTCTTCTTCCTCAATCGACACAGCGGCGGCGGCTGCTGCTGGTGGAGCGGGTGTTTCCAGCTCCTCCTCGTCAATGAGAAAGGGGCCAGTTACAGTCGGATTCAAGGAACGCCGGATGCGTCTCGTGCGACGCGGCGGCCGGCGTGAGCTCTCCCGTGCAGTCGCCGTCGATGAGGAAGGAGCATCCACAAGCTTCAATTTCTTTTTCGGGGCCATTGTGTCGGATTGGGCAAGGAGAATTGGCGGGTAATTGGGGGAATATTTGAATGGAAATGAAGAATTGAAAATGGAGGATGATTAGGTCTAAAATGAGGGAAAAAATTATTTAGGGAGAAAGGAAATGAAGTGGGTAAGAAGAAGTGGGAGTAAAACGTGTTTGCGGTTTTCAGTTTTTTTTTTTTTTTTTTTTTTTTTGCCAAAACTCCTCACTTATGGGAAATCGCAAAAATGGCCCCTATTATGAAATTAACATTACCCCCAACTCCAATTCTTCGACAGTTTGACTCCGCTAGTAATTTCCTCCTTACACTTAAGCTCTTTGACATCTTTTGTAGCCTAGATCTGGAAAAATAACAAGGAAAACACGACGAAACCAAAATAAATAAAATAAAAGAAATGAGAACAAGAAAACAAACCGGGTTGCCTCCCGGTAGCGCCTTTCTTTATTGTCTTTGGCTAGACTCCTTCTTGATCAAGAATAAGAAGGAATGGACAAGCTAAGCTCATCCACTACCTCCGTTCGTTCAGCAACATGGAAGAGTTTCAAACGGTGGCCATTGACAGTGAATTCTGCATTAGAATCCAACTTAGAGATCGTCACTGCTCCATTCTTTGAGACTGATCGAATCCGGAAAGGACCGATCCAACGCGAATGGAGCTTGCCCGACATGAGACGGAGGCGAGATTGATATAACAACACCAATTGACCTTCCTCAAAATTCTTACTACGGATGTGTTTGTCATGTCATGCCTTGGTACGATCCTTGTATCTCATTGCCGTGTCATAGGCCTCACGACGGATCTCTTCAAGTTCTTGCAACTGATACTTTCTCTCTTTTGCACACCCATGCAGATCCATATTAATCATCTTTACAGCCCACCATGCCTTGTGCTCCAATTCCACGGGTAGATGGCAAAGCTTCCCAAAAATAAGCCGATACGGAGACATACCTAAAGGAGTTTTATAAGCAGTACGATAAGCCCATAAAGCATCGTCTAACCTTAAACTCCAATCCTTCCTAGAAGGATTCACGGTCTGCTCAAGTATAGCTTTAACTTCCCTATTGGAGACCTCAGCTTGCCCATTCGTTTGTGGATGGTAGGGTGTAGAGATACAATGCTTGACACCGTATTTCTTCATGAGTGCTTCTATAATGCGGTTGCAGAAATGGCTTCCTTGATCACTGATGATGGCTGTCGGCACTCCAAATCTGCTGAATATATTAGTTCTAAAAAAATCTGCAACCACTTTAGAATCATTAGTCCTTACGACTTTAGCCTCGACCCATTTAGACACGTAGTCCACAGCAAGCAAAATGTACAAGTTCCCGCAGAGCTCGGGAAGGGACCCATGAAGTCCATGCCCCATACATCAAAGATCTCACAAAAGCGCAAAGGGTTTTGAGGCATTTCATCATTCTGGGATATGTTACCGGTTATTTGGCAACATGTACATGTTTTGCAGAAATTGTATGAGTCGAGGTTTAAGGTCGGCCAGAAGAAACCTGCATCCAAAACCTTTCTGGCAGTACGTTTTGGACCAAAGTGTCCACCATAAGGGGATGAATGATAATGAAAAAGAATCTCACCTTGTTCAGCTTCAGGAATGCAACGGCGAATTACTTGATCTACTCCCATCTTTCATAGTATTGGAGAATCCCAAAAGTATTGTCTGCATTCGCTCTCCAGTCTTTTCTTTTGGGCATGTGTGAAATCGGATGGGAGCTGCTTGGAAGTCAAGTAATTGACAATGTTAGTAAACCAAGGGGGTTTAGAAAACTTACCCACAGCATTTAGCCATTCTAGAACAGAATCGGTCTGTCTAGTCAGATGAAGCCGCACTGTGCAGTAGCTGAAAAACACTGAGCAGGGGACTGTGCAGTAGCTGAAAAATAGATTCGTGAACAGCATACAGATGCTCCTCGGGAAAAGTCTCTTTGACTGATCCTTCATCTTCCTCTTGGATTAAACGGCTTAGATGGTCGGCCACTTGATTCTCTGCTCCCCTCTTGTCTTTTACCTCCTAATCAAACTCTTGAAGTAAGAGTATCCATCGTATCAACCGAGGTTTAGACTCCTTCTTGGATAGAAGGTGTTTGACGGCAGCATGATCGGTGTAGACCATGATTTTGGAACCAAGTAAATAGGATCTGTACTTGTCAAAGGCAAAGACAATAGCCAACAACTCCTTCTCCGTGGTAGAGTAATTGCACTGAGCTGAATTAGGTGTCTTCGAAGCATAGTAGATTACATGGCTCTCTCTTCCCTTTTTCTGTCCCAAAACTGCTCCTATACGGCCCGGTCGGATGCATCGCACATGATCTCAAATGGCTTGTTCCAATCAGGTGGTTGCATTATTGGGGCGGTGGTGAGCTTTGTCTTAAGGAGGTCGAAGGCCTCCTTACACTGATCATCAAACACGAACTCAACGTCTTGTTGTAAGAGCCTTGTGAGTGATTGAGCTACCTTTGCAAAGTCCTTGATGAAACGCCGATAAAAACCTACATGGCCCAAGAAACCTCGAATCTCCTTTGCAGAAGTAGGGGGCGGCAGTTTTGCAATCAAATCGACCTTGGCTTTATCTACTTCAATCCCTCTGCTAGAAACTACGTGACCGAGTACAATTCCTTCGGTCACCATAAAATGGCACTTCTCGCAGTTGAGTACCAAGTTCTTCTCCACACACCGAGCAAGGACTTTGTCTAAATTCTTCAAGCAGCCCTTGTATGAATTCCCGTAAACCGTAAAGTCATCCATGAACACTTCAATGCAGTCTTCGATTAAGTCCGAAAAGATGCTCATCATGCACCTTTGAAAGGTGCCCGTTGCATTACACAATCCGAATGACATACGCCTGTATGCAAAAGTGCCAAAGGTACAGGTAAATGTGGTCTTGTCCTGGTCTTCCTCCTTCACATGGATCTAAAAATAACCGCTATAGCCATCCAAAAAACTGAAGTAAGCTTGACCTGCAAGTCTCTCTAACATCTGATCAATAAAAGGTAACGGGAAGTGGTCTTTCCTTGTAGCTTCATTCAACTTCCTGTAGTCTATGCACACGCGCCACCCAGTCACCAATCGCATCGGCACCTGCTCATTCTTTTCATTCTCCACAACTTGAAAACCAGACTTCTTTGGTACCACGTGAACAGGACTCACCTACTTGCTGTCAGAAATAGGGTAAATGATACCCATAGAAAGAAGCTTCCATACCTCCTTCAATACCACCTCTCGCATGTTGGGGTTTAGCTTTCTTTGGTGATCTCGGAATGGCTTGCTTTCCGGCTCCATATGAATAGAATGAGTGCAGATGTCAGGACTAATGCCGGTGATGTTGGCTAAAGTCCACCCAATCGCCTTCTTGTGCTTCTTCAGAATTGCCAATAAAGCATCCTCTTGACTCTGATTTAACTCCTTGCTAATGATGACTGGCAGCGTGTCACCATCTCCAAGATAGGCGTACTTCAAATGCTTGGGAAGTTGCTTCAGTTCGAGAACTGGGGGCTTCACCAATAAGGGTAGAATTCTGTCAGATTCGGCCTATCTGGGCAGATCGGCGATACTGCTGACAGCAGCAAATTCTGGTGCTGTATAGAGTGCTTTGATGCTGTCTCGGATCTCTTCATCCCTAATATCCTTAAGATCAAGGTCAGTCAGCCGTTTGATTAAGGTGAGTTCCATTTTATCCTGCAACAAATGCGTCTCAAGATAATATTGGACAAAACTCTCAATCTCGTCAGCAGAAAAAGTCATTCCATTCTCATGATCATAAGGTTTCTTAAGTGCACTAGCAATATGATGAACATAAGTCTCATTATGATATCGCACATCAATCACAGCTTTCACAGTTTTCAAAAATGGTCTACCTAACAAAACACCCGCAGTACCCTAAACTTGCCTATCATTCGTATCTATAACATAGAAATCAGCAGGATAGACAAAATCATTAATTCTGACAAGGATGTTTTCAAGTAAACCAACAGGTGCAATGCATGATCTATCAGCAAGCTGTATAATCACATTAGTAGATACCAATTCAACTCCAGATAATTGATTATACACAGAAAGTGGCATAACATTAATTGATGCTCCTAAATCACACATAGCCTGTTTAACCATCACATTCCCCATAAGACAAGGAAGAGTAAACATACCTGGGTCCACGCATTTTGTGGGTAACATCTTTTGGATAATTGCTGACACAGGTGTGTCCATCAATACTTTCCCAGTTTGCTGGATCTTTCCTGCTATGAAATCTTTGACAAATTTCCCAAATTGGGGAATTTTTACAGCCTCCAAAAAGGGGATATTGATTTCCAGCTTTCCGAACAACTTCACATAATCCATATAGTCTTTGTTCGGTGTTCGTTTCCTCTCCAATACTTCCGGAAATGGTGGAGGTACAGCAGTTTTAAGTGCATCGGGACAGATCGGCCTTCGGCTGGCGGCGTAACTTCATCGGTAAAATTTCGCAACTCGTCGGGTCTTTCCGGGCGATCGGACCTTCTCTCGTCGGCCGGTTCTCCATCAGCTAGATTCTGCAAGTCTGTCAGGTCTTCCTGGGCAGTCAGAATATTCGGTCTGGTCAGATCGGCCCTATCTGCTGTAGATTGAGTCTTGTTGAAATTCACCTTTGGTTCGGGCTCTGACAACTCTTTTCCATTCCTCAACACGATTTTGCTGCAATTGTGGGAGTTCGGATTGGGCTCAGTTTGAGATGGCAGTTTCCCTTGACTTCCTCTTATTTCTTGGACTGAAGAATTCAACTTAGAAATCTGCTTAGCTAAATTCTCGAAGGTGTTTTGGGTATCCTTCTTCGTCTGAGTGAACTCCTCTTGCATCTGTTGCTGGTAGGCTATGGCATTCTTCTGTGAATTTATCATCTCAGCCATCATTTTCTCCAATGGATCGCTCTCTGTCAGTGCTGCAGCCCGGACGGACCGATCTGGCCGCTAAAACCGCTCGCGGGAATTGCCTTTGATGTGGAGGTCTGTAGGGTTGTTGGAACCCTTGTTGCTGCGGTGGCTGATATTGTTGATGTTGATAAGTGGGCTGTTGGAATGACTGTTGTGGAGGATTCCTTGGCGGTTGTGGCGCTTGATCATCTTGTCTCCACCTTAGGTTCGGATGAGCCTTGTTCTGTCCATTCCAATTGTCGGCTGCATTAACATCCTCGCCTTGGCACTGGAGGGATGTGTGCCTTCTTTGACCACATGCACCACAAGTATGATCAGTCATGGTGCGATCAGATGAAGAGGAGGAAGAAGGAGGATTCATCTCCTTGAATAGACGATTCAATTTGTCTTCAAGTTGGTTGAACTTCTCCTCCATTTTAAGTCCAACCTTCATATCTAGATCATCTAGAAAATCTCCACTCAAGAGATTCACAGATTTCCTTTGCATCCTTGGTCCTATGTATTGTGATGTAGACTCGGCTAGGCCTTCAATGATTGTCTTCGCATCAGTGTAGTAGCTATTAGCAAAGCTACCATTCAATCCAACATTCACCATAGTCTTGGACTCATCTGTCATTCCTTGGTAGAAGCATTGTAGCAAATCCACATCAGAAAAACCATGGTTTGGGCAGCTATCAACTAGCTTCCCAAATCTCTCCCAGTATGCTCCAAAGGATTCATCAAGTTCTTGAGTAATCCCGGAAATCTCCTTCTTGAGTACGTTGGTTTTGGATTGAGGAAAGTACTTATCCAGGAATGTCTGGCGCATCTGAGCCCAAGTAGTGATCGACCTAGGTCGTAATCCGGAAAACCATGCACGAGCTCCATCTTGTAGAGTAAAAGGAAATGCCTTGAGCTTGAAAGCATCCAAATGACCTTGTCTGTGCAGATCACAAACCTGGTTGAATCCTTCCAGAAAAGCAAAAGGATTCTTGTTCAGCTTCCCATAAAACTTTGGACATGCCGCGACCAAATTCAGCTTCACATCTATCTGCTCAGTGGTGGTAATGTTGATTGGTCCAGGCAAGTCCTCTCCCAAGTTCCTCGAACCTGAGTTCATCTTCAGATTGGCTGCTTCTTCTTCAGCCATGTTTTCTATTTCAGGATCAGAATTGTTGCCTTCAGAATACGGGTCTATCTGACCTGTAGGACCGATTTCAGACTCTGACTCACTGGTCTGTTCTTCTGTCTGGTCAGTCGGACCTGTTTCTGCTTCTGACAGCATTGGTTGCTCTTGCAGCTTTGTTGCCTTCCGGTTCCTTTTCGCCGTCTTTTCAATTTCTGGATCGAAGTGTAGAAAAGGGCAGGAAGACTTGCTCATGCAACACCTAAAAAGCACAAAAGATCAGTAGGAAAATTAAGCTTAAAGTTAACACCGTTCCCCGACAACGACGCCAATTTGGTGGTCGATTGTTTTACACCAAATAATCCTGCAAAATTACTAGACCAAAAATTAGTACATCACAGGTATCGAACTCAGGGAACGAAGTAATTCAAACCTAAAAATCCTATCAATCAGAGTTTGGTTAGCAACCACGCAAGTTTGAGGAATTTTCTATAACCCTAGACTAACGAAAGCAAGCAAGTAATAGACACGAAATTTACTAATGCAAATAAAAGCAGGTCCATCTAGATGATTCACACACACTCACAATCGATCACTGACACTATTAATTAATTAATCCACTTAAATCAATTGGTTGTAGGACACCGTAATTAAACTGACATATCCCCTATTCCCCCTTAATTATTCGGTAATCGCCATGGTGGGCATTGAAACGACTACTTCTCTAAATTAGATGCAACCTACGTTGGTGGGCAATCAATAGATTTAACACATAATCAGCTTTAAGAACTAAGGGAACCCAATTTAGGAGCCTACTCGTATGGTGGACTTCTAATAGTCTCCTACCAAATTAATCCAATTGTCCTAAGAACAATTTGCTATTGATTTAGCCTAATCCCACGAGAAACGATGGAAGTACTAAATTAGCTATGAATTAAATAACCTAGGGTGATCAATCCTAAATTAATTAATCCAATTAATTAAACCTAGATTAATTCAGAACCTAAGTGATTAATTTTAAGCCCTAGTCTCACGAAATTAAAGTGGAGTGTGTTTCACATCTCGCCGGCCCCTAAAAAGACTTAGCTACGCATATCGGCCGGACTAGCCAGACAGACCGAATTGCAGGACAGAACACAAATCATGCTGAAATGCAGAAAATAAATAAGTACGAAAATTCAATTAATTACCAAAAATCAGAATATATAAAAATACGAATTAAGGTCCTAGAAATTATGAAATCATAAATTAAAGACTTCAAATCATCCTACAGGAAAATAAAAGCGAAGACAATCCAAATTCGGAAATACAAAACGAAAGTGATAACATGTTGTTTCTTCCAAATCAAACTACAATTCATGAATCAAAAGTGAGAAATGCGAACTTTGAAATTGATAACCCCTTCGATTGGATTTCCTCGGCTTCGGCGGTTCTTGATCGGATGATCTCGGCTTAGGCGGCCTCGGATTCTCTCTCTCGGTGATCGGCGTTTGGACGGAATGGTGTAGGAGGTGATGATGTATCGTGATCTTTAGCAGCTAGGGTTCTCGGCAGTTTTTGTAGATGTGAATGATGGAGATGAATTATGATTTCGTGCGTAAGTCCCCTCTCGCGGCGCCTCCTTAAGTATATATATATACTCCCTTTTCTCCTCCTCAATTAGGTTATCCAAGTATAGAAATATATAATATAATGTAAATTATATTATTTCTTTTCTACACTTAATTACCCTTTTGATTTCTTCCGATTTAAGCATATATTTTCCTTAATTTTACAACCGCCACATCAACGCCTCGTAAATGTCACATCATCATAAGAACTGCAAAACAAACACCAAAAAGCAATCCAAACGCCACAAAATATGTCAAAATAGACGGAATATGGATAGTATGAAATAGACCTATCAGTGTCTGGCTTGAGCTACAAAGGGCAAGTGGGCCGCCGTTGCCGCCGGCTCAAAGGAGGCTTTCTAGCAGCCATGAACCCATTGGGAGCTAAGGTTTGGAAGCCAGGAAACTGATCAGTATCAAGACTTTCCATTGTGTGTGTGGATAAAGACTAAAGAGAGAGTGTTGTTGTGTTGGTTTTCTTTCAACTGTATGATTGAAGTGAGTTTGGGATGGCAATGAGTGTGTTATGATGAATCTGGTTGTAACATGGTCCAGACTGTGTATGGCCCCATTGCCTAAAGTGTTGAGAAATGAGAATTAGTATTGAATGTGTGTTTACTTAATCTGCCATTGGAGATGAAGTTGGTTCTAATATTTTTATTGCATTCATGTGAGCAGGGAATCATTGAGTTTTTTTATTAAGTTGATGAAATCTAGAGATTGCAGTGGCAGATTTCCAAAGCAACCACATGCATATGCCAATGCTTTTGTAATCACTTCTTAAAAGGGAATACACATCTTAGACTGTAAGCATCAATTTTGAGAAACAAAAAAATAAAATGCAGTACATGAATTTTATTTATTATTAAATTGATTTTTGTAAAATGAATTTGATGTATTTATCCAATTAGATGTGCTTCTTAGGTTGCATCAGATCTAACCACGTGGCAGCCCCCACCCCCCAATCTGAATCAATAATGATAATGTAGTAATAATAGAGATGTTGACTAGTGTAAAGGGGCCCATTGGGCTGCAGAAAGAAATCCCTTTTAGCCCAAGCAAACCTACTTTCCACATCCTTCCTAAGCTTCTTTTGTTTGTGTTTTCCAATTTGGATTTTCTTTTGTTTTATATACAAATAAAATATCCCTTTCAATAAGTCTTAGTCAAACAAAAAGGCAAATTAGGCACTTTAGTTCTCAAGCTATGTTTATTTTGCTAATTTAGTTATTTATTTATTTATTTTAGTTAATTAGTCTTCAAACTAAAAAATTTGAATGAATTGATCCTTCAGTTAAATTTTTATTTAGTCAACCGTTAGTTAACGATTTTTAAAAGATATTTTCGTTATAATTTTATTAATGATCAAAACATCCAATACCGAAACACTAGGGACCAATTTGGCCAATTTTTTTTCCTATTTTTTTTATTTGTCAAAAATCAAAAGATATTTCAGTCATTTTAATTTTTTCAAGGACCAAATACGCCCATTTTAAATAGGTTGAGGACCAATCCCGCCAATTACAATATATTTTGGGATCATAATTGTCAAATTTTATAGCTTCGTGATCAATTTTTTCGAATATATTACTATGATAACGAGGGATTAAAAGGTAGAATATTTGAAACTCAATGAATAAAACTATACTAGATTTCCATTCAAAACATGTTTTCATTCTAATATAATTTGTTCCTTAATTTTCAGATATTATATGTTTTAATCCCTTATTTTCATAGTAATATACGAAAAAATTTGGCCACGGAGTAATAAAATTTGCCGATTATGATCCTCAAATATATTATAATTGGCGATTATGATCATCAAATATATTATAATTGACGTAGTTGGTCTTTAAAAAATCAAAATGACTAAAATATCTTTTTATTTTTAACAAATTAAAATTCTTTAAAAAAATGGTCAATTTGGTCCTTAATCTTTTAGTAATGGATGTTTTGGTCCTTAATAAAATTATATCGAAAATGCCCTTTAAAAATTATTGACTAATGATTGACTAACAAAAAATTTAACAAAATGATCAATTCATTCAAAATTCTATAATTTGATAACCAATTAACTAAAAAAAATAAATAAGGGACTAAATTGACCAAACGGGACTAAACTTTCCAATTTTCCAACAAAAAAGTGGCATCTAATTTTCTTTGAATAGAGCCTCAAAACTTTGAATCTTATCAAAATTCACAACATATTCCTATAAGTTAGAAATATTAATTAATTGTATAGTGCACTATAGATTATTTTCGTCCAACAAAAAAATAACACCACCAGAGCACCCTTTTTTATACACAAGGTAAGAGTTCAAATTTCTGCATTTATATCCGCTTCCTCTTGCCCAAAACCCGTGGCCCCTTCGGTGGCCCACCAATCACGCTGTGCCACGCGTGCATTGGTGGGTCATGTTAGCAATAAAATAATATTTAAGTTATAAAAAGATGGTCCACCAATGCACGCGTGGCGGGGTGTGATTGGTGGGCCACTGAAGGGGCCACGGGAATTGGGCCAGACGATTTGTAGCGCATTTATAATAGGTCTTCATCACTATGATCAAATAAGAAAAATGAGAATGACAAGTCTTCCTATTTTCTACTCTAATCTAGCTACTAGTGTTTGGGTTTTTCAATATAGGGGTCAACCTACATCTTTTGGAATGAGCTAACTTTGACAATTACACTAAAGTAAACAATTCCTCAGTCTTGGTAGTTTGATTTTTCATAATTATTTATCAATTATTAGCACCCAACTATATACTATTAATTTGTATATTTAGATATATTGCTCCATATCTTTCCGGGTAAGGAATGGTACGATACTAAAGCAACAAACTCGAAGAAAGATCGCCAATCATATAATCTAAGGAGGAAGCTTCCAAGAAATTTCCACAAAGTTTTAAGTATATCCAATCCGGGCAGTTCAATCCACGCACGAAACCACCAAGAATTTATAATGATGAAAGATTCACCGGCCAAATATATAATCTAATATAATCACTCGTCATTTTCTCAAAATTGATGTATACATTGCATTGCTCCTCAACTCTTGGTGAGTCTTTCTAAATAATAATGGTTGAAATATTTTGAAGCCGCCGACCCCACTACACGAAATTTCGAATATAGAATTAGAAGATCCCGTACGCAAAAATATAAAGAAAATCCGAGTCAATTCGCAAGGGAATTACATCTTATGTAATAACTAGTGATTGCCTGGTTATGCACAATGCTTTTTAGGTTGACAACTTGGGTTGGATCCCTTCCTAAGCATCATGGTTAGATGAGAAAATGTACATAGATTCAAGAGTAGGACCTAACCAAGCCGAAGTTGCAAAAGGATCTTGACTTGAAGAGGCCACCAAAGAGGAATCTTGTGGGAGAATCTTGGTTGGATTCTTGGGGGCTTGCCTTCACTCTTAGGATGGTTTGCCCTATTGTTTGTCTGATGGAATCTATGATCTTCGGATCGACCGGAGATCCGGATGACTCTCGAACGTAGAAGGTATTGAGAGCCTTTCCTGCTCTTGTACTCACTTCTGCTCTTGTCACACTTAGGCTGTTTTCTCGGAAGATTCTAGTAACATCGGAGAGAAGCCCAACTCTGTCTGAAGTACAGAGCTCTAGCTTCAAGCCCTACTCATCAAACACCAAATTATTGCCATAGCGGCGAACATATGATATTTTAGTTAGTTAGTTAGTTATAATGCTTACTTCAGAAACTCTTCTTTGAATGGCTGCTTCAAGGCAATGTATGACTCTCTGTCTCTCTGCATCAGATTTGACTGGGGAGCCATCAATATGCCTAATGCAGTATTCCTATCAATGTTCACACAAAAGTTAAAAACATAATCTTTGTTTTCATATTCACGAAGAAGCTAGAATTGTACACCTGATGGGCTTCTTGACCCTCAGCATCAACATTGCCATGAAAAACAACATACTGCATATCAGTCAAAGTGCAAACAATATCAAAGAGGAGCTTCGGCCTATCCTTGCACCGGATTGTGACAACGGAGTAATCCCGATCGTGCCAATTAACAACGTTGACGTTCGGCCTATCCTTATCATCCGATGAGGTCGAATCCTGACCCATCCGCTCGTAGTCTCTATCATCGAACATCATTTGGTGGAGGCGTCTCTCAGTGTGAGTCTCTCCATAAGATACGGCGGTTTTAGCCTCCCTTGTTTTGTTGCTGCCTTTAAGCACGTTGCAGAGGAGGCGCTTCACAAGGGAGAGCTTCTCCAGGTTAAGAATGGCTCCCCCGGTTTCTTCGTCGGTGACTTGCATCACCGCTGCAGCTCGGGTGTTGTGAGTCCACACCTCAGCATTCACCACATTGCACTTCTGGTTAGTCAGAACTGCACTTACTTCGGAGAGGAGGCCCGGTCTATCGCTCCCGATTAACTCAATCGATGTGTGGTTTGTACCCGATGTCACTCCAACCGATCGTCTCATGGAAGATGCAAAGCAAGAGTCCGGACCAAGTGACTGAAATGAAGTCAAGGAATCATCAATCTGGACTGCTGCTCATGAATGAGGAATTTTATTTATTTTTTCAAGATTTTTACAAGTGGTTAGTTGCAAGTAGCACAAACTGACCTTATGAATGTAGTCAAGAATCCCTTCATCAGTTATCTTGTTCCCATCATTATCAGTCACGTTGAACACTAAAGAGAAAGAAGTTTGAACATCAACATTCATATCCCATCTCAAAAAGGGGGAATTTGTTTGAGAGGGAGAAATTGTGTACCATCCATGAACCATCCTCCATCAGAGCATATGTAAGCTTTTGTTATCATCAAATTGAGGTCGGTGAGGACTTGCACAACTTCAAGAAGAATGCCTTGTTTGTTAGCACTATCCACCTACAAAGATATTACTATAAATTTAGAAAGGAAAAACCTCGGAGTCTACAAATCAAGACGTGAGGATAAACAAGATCAAACCACATACTTGGATCACAGTGGCGTTCTTGCAAGATTCATTATCAATCACAACTCTGGCAATAGGTATAAAAATGTCAAGAAACAGAGAATCAAAGTAGATGTGAGTCTTGAATCAGAGAGAGAACATACCTAGGAGGATTCATTCTCCTAATCAGCTTTTCATATTCATCATCCATGTCGTCTGAGAAACTGACTGAAGTTTCTGTAGCCACAAGAAATGCAAGGCAAGTTCAGACAAACCCAAGATTTGTGATTCTCTTTTCCCCCCTTCCAATAAAGAAACAGAGAACTCGAAAGAACACAGAATCGCCAGCGCCAATCAGAGAGAAGATGCTCAAACCAATAGAAAACTTAAAAATAGAAAAATCATTAGATTTGGGAGGGAGTAGAAAGAAATCTAGAACCACCCTTATAATAAAAAAAACCCCACTCAAGAAAGAATTGTAGCTTCTCTCCTCCGTATGTGGGGTGTGGGCCGGTTGGGGCTCTGCCAAACACACACACAGTAGAAGGTGTGAGACACAAGCACGGATATCATAGCAAATTACAGGCTGGAAACAACGTGAATTTATCAAGTAAAGTTGACACACATGGGCGGATTGAGAATTTTTAATTAAGGGGGGGCGAAATTTATTGAGGATTGAGTTTTCTTTATACGGGAGTTCGGGGGCGGAGCTTCCGAAAAAAAAAAAATAGCACATTTTTCTACTTAAATCTAATTATACTTATTTTTTATGGCTTATTTAAGGATTATAATCTTCTTTCATAAATAACTCATATATTTTTTATATTTATTCGAAAAATATAGTACACAATCCTATTTTGACATCATTATAAATTTAGTTAGAGAAAATTATAAAGAAAATAGCACATTTTTCTACTTAAATCTAATTATACTTATTTTTTATGGCTTATTTAAGGATTATAATCTTCTTTCATAAATAACTCATATATTTTTTATATTTATTCGAAAAATATAGTACACAATCCTATTTTGACATCATTATAAATTTAGTTAGAGAAAATTATAAAGAATAACAATATCTAACTGATGAATTAATAAGTATTTAAATGATAGTTTTTTTATACTTCAAATGTTCTTAATTTTATATCAGTAAGTACATGAAAAAAGAAAACACAAACATAGTATATTAATTGTATCAAACAAAAAACATAGTATATTAATTGCATCAAGTTATATAAGTTGACTCTACCAAACTAGGTATCCAAAACTCAAAATCTACACCTCCACTAAAAGATTTGACACTTAATCTACGTTTTTTTAAAATTTTCAAAGTTAGGATAACAGATTTAAAAATTTCGGGGGGCGAATTCGAAAATTTAATTAGAACAAGTATAAAAATTACTATAAATAAAAAATAACTCGTAGTATTGCACAAAAATTCGGGGGGCGGTCGCACCGACCCGCCCCCTTGGATCCGCCCATGCACACACAAATTACATAAAGTACACCTAGTAACAACCAAATCCCACGACCGTAAAAAGGAATCAACAAACAGCACCGGGAAGAAAAAGAACAGTCCCAGGAGGAGAGAGAAAGGGAGAAACGGAAAATATTGGTAGAATTCACCAAGAAACACAAAAATATGAAGTTGAAAACTTCAAAAGATTTCACATACCCATTAAAATTCTGGAAAAATCCTCAACTGGGCTATCAATACAATCCTTGATACTCTCGACGCAACGCGATTTCAGTACAAGCTCGAAAGGGTAAAAGAGCAAACTTGAACGTACAAGAAAACACTACGTGAATCAAATTCGGACAGAGGTTGGTTTGTCCCTCGGAGACTAAACGAGAAAAACGCACTTACACCTGTCACTCTGTAAAATATGGCTGCGGCAGTTGTGTAGTATAGATATATATATATATATATAGCAGGTTAGGCTGATGGGGCTTTTTGTTTTTCAGTTGCCCTTCGATTTCCAGACCTCACTATATCTCGAATATTATAAAAAAGAAGAAAATTTCACAACAAACGACGGAGGGGGTTGGCCCTTTGGGGTTGTCTTGTTGAATGAATATTACTGGGAACGCAATGCGGCGTATTTTAGTAGTGGGCTCTCTTTGTTCGGGGCGCCTGCTAAAATGCGCCCCCATCAAAATTTTACACTTTATTAAGATATAATACGAAATAAATCTCATAATTGTGTAAAATTTAAGTATACGAAATTATGCACGATTTTGTTATACCTACCACTAGAAATTACTATATGGTTGTGAATAAAAAAATGGATACTTATTTATGGAATTTGGAAAAAATTAGGAGTCGGTAACTTTTTTTATGGTGGGCACGTGATAAACAGTGGGGACTGGGAAAACTCCGAGTTTTAGGGAGAGACAAGAAAGGAGTATTTAAAATTACATGTGTAACGGTTTTTTACCATGTCTATTCAATTGCTGGGCTGTAATTATTAACTGATTACAACAATGGTGGCCTATTTACAGCACACCTACTTATGAATTCCGTTACGACCGGTAATATTCATTATTTGTACATACTTTTTCTTAAAATTATTACATCCTCAACAATTCTCGATACAAGTCAGATGCGAAGCATATTTATAATTTTTATTTTCTTTTCAAAACTAATAACTCAAAAACACAATGCTAAATGTAGGTTAGTTAATTTCACAGAATTAAAGTTTTCTCTTATATTCTTCGGGGTGTTTGCAAGGGGATGAGATCATCTGTCCAACAAATTGTCTAATTGGTGTTTGATTTAAAACGACGTAATTTTATAGTTTTTCAATACAAAACTAAGTCGTTTTAAATTGGATAGGAATTTATTAAACAAGTGATTTCATCCTGTTTGCAAGAGATTTTTTTAAATGCTTATTAGCTTTTTTAACTGCTTAAGTACTTTTAAGGGCCAATTTCTTAAATACCCATTTCTTAAATCGAAAAGGCAAATTTACTCATTCCTTATAATTCATACACAAAATACCCAACTTTACTTAAATATCCCCACTTTTCAGACATGTCAGTCTGCAAAACCGTTATTTTGCTTCGTTTCGTGCGCAAATGAGTATCACCGAATCCCGCTCACGAACTGACAGAATCCCGCTCGTGTACGTAGAATCCCGCTCGGCCACGTGGATTCCCGCTCGGCCACATGGCAAGTCGAGCCGATCCCGCTCGGCCACGTGGCAAATCCCGCTCAAGGAGAAGAAACCCGCCCGTGGAGAAATCCCACTCGGCCACGTGGCAAATCCCGCTCGGAGAGCGGGATTTAAGGTACACGAGCGGGATTGAAGGTACACGAGCGAGCGAGATTTAAGGTACACGAGCGGGATTTAAGGTACACGAGCGGGATTCATTGTCTGCTCTACGCGGACGAGCGGGATCCAATCACGCTAGCGGGATCCCGCTCGCGTGGAGCGGAATCCCGCTCGTGATTTTATCTATTAATACCGTGATTGAAGTTCAAAATCGAACACACTCACTCCTCTTTCTTTTGATTTTCGTTTCATAAACAAAAAAAATGGATAGTTGGTATAATGTTATTGTTCATTTTAACGGGCAATTTAACAATTTGTCCGAGTATATCGGAGGTGAGGTTAGAGTTGTCTGCATTCCCGGGAACGTATTTGTATCCCAATTTTAAGACAGGTTTATTCAATACAATCTTAATCCCTTTACACTTTCGTCAAATTATGAAATTTATTACACATACGTTTCTCGTCATGGTCTCAAGCTTAGGTCCATTCTCGCGACCGATATGGACCTAATTCGTCTTTGTACTACACAAATCGAGCCGACTTTATTTCTCGAGCACTCTAATGCTCAACCTTATCATACACCCGATGTTGTTGAACAATTTGGTTCAAGGTTCAATTTTGAAGATCAAGCGGGTGGTAGCAATCGGGCTGAGAATTTTCGCGAACAAGAAACCTTTTTTCGCGAAGAGGATACCCATGTTCTATCCGATAGTGATGAAGAAAATATTTTGGATACTTCATCCGAAGAAGAAAACGATGAGGTCCAAGGTGCATTAAATCAATGTACTTTTGGCGACTTTGCGGCATGAATCCGACGTGAAGGTGGTGTGAATCAACTGATATCTATGCTCATGTCGGACAACCGTGCCCTTCCAACCAACGAAATAATATATGGTGGCACCGAAGAAGTAAATGACGGTTTACTTCCTCTCGTTCCTCTCGATGCATCGGATTCACCTATGGTTCGAGATCTGGATCATGTTGTGGACTATCCACTCCGTGAAGGTGCGACATTCTCGGGAGAAGGCGGATTTGTTTTCTGTTGTTGCACTTCGACACATGGAACAAGGTCTCGATTTTAGGGTGGGTCGTTCGACGGTGGTCGGGTTGAGTATAAATGCGAGACGGAGTCGTGGATCGGCCATTTTTTCTACGGGCGTCGTTTCGCGAGAGATGTGTTGTGGGTTGTAAACCGCTTGCATGCCGAACACACATGTAATCGAGATTTTTCACAAACCGGTCCAAGAAGGATTCGTGCAAAGGCGCTAGTCGCTTATGTTGCTCGACGAATGCGCCGTCAAAAATCGTCCTAAAACCGAAAGAAATTATGGCATCTATCCGAGTGCATTCGGCATTCAAGCAAGCTATAGTGTTGCTCTACGAGCCCGTAATTGTGCTTTGTGGCGATGATTTATGGCGGGGCACTCAAATTCGTTCAAGATGCTTCCCGATTACCTCTCTACGCATCGAAAACAACGAATCCGGTACAATGACCGATCCGGAAGTCGATTTAGAAGGTCGTTTCCAACAATTATTCGTTGCTTTTAATGTTTCTCGTGCCCCGTGGGTATTTAACCTCCGAGATCCGATTGTGGTCGATGCGACTCACTTGAAAGGAAGGAATAAAGGAGTGTTATTTGTGGTCGCTACGATAGACGGCAACGCACCGGATATTTCCACTAGCCTTTGGTGTGGGTCCAATTGAGAACGATTACTCTTGGACGTGGTTCATGTCCCGACTCAGAGAAGCATTTACGATGCCAACCAATTTAATAATCATATCCGATCAACATCGAAGCATAGCTAACGCGGTAGAGGCTGTTTATCCGGAAGCGACTCATGGCACTTGTTACTATCATCTTCGAATAAGCTTACACGATATGGTCGGACGCTTATCAAGATGTATCACGATGCTGCCTATGCTTATACGATGTATGATTTCGATCGTGCGATGGAAGGAATTCGTCAAGCTTATCCTGAGGCATACGAGAAGTTAATGGATATCGGACCGGAAAAGTGGTCTAGATCGAAGTCTCCCGTTCGCCGGCATGGGCCACCACCTCAAACATAGCTGAATCCATCAACTCGAGACTCGCCACAAGACGACGTCGCCGATATGCTCTATGATCGAGGCAATAGGTCACATGGTTGAACAGTGGTGTGACCAACGTCGAGCAAAAGCCATGGCACGAGATAATCCGCTTACAATTGCTGCAGAGCTAAAGTTAGCTCCGTCGGAGGACCGTTCACATCGTTTCACTGTTGTGTCAGTGAACGGAGATAAATTCAATGTTCATGACAGAATGTATCAATGGAGAGTTCAAATCAGCAGAAACGCTTGTGAATGTCGTGAGTGGCAACTCGATGAGATCCCGTGTTCGCATGCTTGTGCGGCTATCAGGTATAATTATTTTTCCGTCTATAAGGTTGTTCCGGACTTGTGTATTAACAAAATTTTTATCTATAGGGTTGCCGGACTAAATCTACTAGATTTCGTGTCGGATGCATACAAGACTGAGAATTGGAGGATGATTTATGCCGGAACATTATATCTGGTAGCACCCATGCGTAATTGGCGGGTGCCGGAAGATGTGGCCTCAATGGTCGTGTTACCGCCAATAATTACGCGTCAGGCAGGGAGACCGAAGAATAGTAGACGACCCTCAGGAGCCGAAGCAGGTACATCTAGTGGGAGAACACGCGGTCCGAAAAAATGCAGCATATGTGGTGTGGTTGGGCATACTAGGAGGAAGTGTCCGGGAATGGATGTGCCGGGAACGGATGTGCCGGAAATGGATGTGCCGAAATCACCGGAGTCGGAAGCATTTTAGTAGATCGTAATTTATAATGTATTATGTATTATGTCACTTTATAATTTTTATTTGTTTTAAATACCGTCTTCGAAAACTATAATCCATTTAAAATCATATCCAAAACTATAATTTAAAATCATATTAAAAAACTATAATTTAAAATTTAAAAAACCATAATTTAAATTTTAAAAAAAAAAATTTGAGGCAAATTTTGATTTTTTTAATAATTTTATCTTCTCGAGGCAAATTTTCGAGGCAAATCCCGCTTGTCTTAACGATTCAAAAATATTTTGTTTAACGAGGCAATTTTTTTCGTTTAACGAAATATATAAAGCAAATATTTGAATTAAATACAAATATATAAATAAAATAGCTTAATTGAAATACAAATATATAAATACGGATATTGTCATCATAGACCCGGCTTCGTATAGCACATGTCAAAGATCTTATGAGCCATCGATCCGACGATACACGGCTACATTGCTCGGCTCGTTGCCCCACTTGATTGTCGGGTAAGTGGCAATGAATCTCTCGACTACCATGCATGCCATCGGCCCACGCCTCTTATCATCTGTTTGCACCAACCGGCTCATGAGGCATAATCTGCACAATGGGCGCCCGCGCTCCAGGATCCTGATATCCAAACTCATTATTGTTCCAGTAATTGCCGTACGATAAAAATGGACCAATCAGCTTCCATAGAGGCCTCAATTGCCGAATTCTACGTGCTCGGCCATGCTCATCAGCTTTGTGCGCAAGTGAATCATACACTTCAATCTTCCAATGGCCAAGGTCAATCCGAACAGTGACCCAGTGATCAAAGCAGAGACATGGCAATAACAGCTTCAAAAAAATAGAATTAATTACCATATGAATAATTTATAATATAAATAAATGACTAAACTAAATACTTACGTATTTGACACTATACCACTTTTGCGCATTTTCCGTCAAATTTTTACCGAGAATGTACTCCATTATACTTTCTATCGGCTTCCAGAAATATGAATAGTTGATGGAGTCCTCGTCGTGCACATCAAATTTCGGATCCGGAATATATTTATTCCATTCGGCGCAAAGAATGTTCTGTTAAATAAATGAAAAAAATCAGTAATTATTTAATAAGCATAATACAATTATTTAATAAGCATAATATAATTACTTACGAAGAAAAGCGAATCGACTATCACGGTGTGATGATAGTGGGAGTAGCCAACACATCAACACCCCGAAGCTCTTCATCTTCCTCAGTGTTGCCATGTATAAATCCATGGTTTGTTGATCCATCTCCTTATTTGGATTCTCGAGGTCGTCGAATAACTCGGGGGGGATAGGATAGTTCGCAAGCAATCGTAAAGCACCATAGTCCGGATAAACGATGCTCGCCGATAATTTTCGGCTAATATGGGAGCGGTCATCGATGGAGCACCAAAAGGGTTATTTCGGGGTAAGGTCAAAGCCTAAAATTTTATGATATTTATTAAAAAATGTTATAATTAATAAAGTAAACTAAAGAAAAATAAAATATTATACGGTACCTGATACACTGTATCAACAGAAAAATCATCCAACCAATTATGGTCCTCCTCCAAGGTTGGCTCGACCCGTATCGGGTTCGCAGATGATGCACCAATCTCGGGGCGGTGTCTTTGAAGGTCGCTCCTGAATAGGAGGATAATACTGACGCCAATTTCCCCCGTCGAAAGGAAGTGGGTGCATTGGCTGTGCACCGTAGGACCAGTTCTGACGAGGAAGACAATCTCCATAAACAGGGTCGACATAGTCAAACATGCTCCTCACCGACTCCGGAGCATAAACTCCACGCTCGTATACGCTGTGTCGATCCTGCATCGGTGGAATCACCGGCTGCTCCGCCTCATTATCCAGATCCATAACCTCGGGCCGGTACACCGTGGCGTCTAGCTCCTCCTCAATCACGGGGCGGTACACCGATGTGGCTCTCTCCTCCTCAACCCCGGGAGAGTGATCTCCCATATCCTCATCTCGGTCACGACGGTGTCTCATTGACACCGATTCACTCCTAACAAGACCGTGTGGTGTACGGTTACCACCAGCGTGAGAGGACGTAGTACCCAATCCTCGACTCTTAGATCGACCAAACACCGACCTAAATAGTGTCTTCAGATCGTGAACTATTTCTTGTCGCAAGTTCCGGTGCTGCCGTTCCAAGTTTCGCTCCAAGGTTTTGTTTTCCTCCCTAATCAGTGTACGGATTTCTTCGACGGTCAAGCTATGTTGTTGCTCGGGCTCCCTCTCTCCAGTCTCCGTTCGAACCCATTTACCACCTTCAGTGGAACGGCGTTGCCTCTGTCCGGTTCCTCTAGAACTGGTCGGACGTTGTGTCTCGCCGTCCGAATCCGTATAGCTCTCGTACCCCATGGTCCCCTATGATCGTCGGATGTAATGGATTCTCAACCGCAATATAGGACACATGGAGTCGATCTTCGCCAATGACACTCTGCCAATAATAAGTTTGTGTCTCCGCATCAGATGGTGTGAGACTATCTCGGACAACAAACTGCAATTACATTAAATAAAATTACCATTAGAAACAAACTGCCAATAAAATTAAACAAAATCAACTTTAAATTTAATATTTTTACCGACGATGCCAAAAACTCGTTAAGCTTCTTTGCTTGTCCTCCACCGAAGTACCAATTCTTCCAACGAGGAAATTCGGTTGTAGACAACCTCTCGGCATAAATCGCTCCTAAATTTGGAATAGCCTCGTAGGACCAAATCTACAATGAATGAAAATCAATATTGATCAGTACATGATATATATGAATAATTCTAATAAATAAATTAATAAAATTATTAAACACACCCGTAGTGCCCAAACGAGTCCATAAAAATGATATTTCTTGGACGTCTGTTCCGCCGTTCTCGGAACAAAACTACAATAGTGCTTCAACGCACCGTAAGTGTAGGAGCCCCACGGGAATCGATCAAATGCACGTAGATCATCGACTAATACCCAAATCCACGTGTCGACTATTTTCGTGTCACTATAACCGAGAAAAAAGTAAACTAAGGCTAGAACATGTGCCACCTTCAAATAGCCCGACTCGTCCAATCTCAACTCTCCATTCTCGAACTTTGACAACAAATCTCTCCCCGTTATTGGTGTACAATTATTTAACTGTTTGTACACGTCGACTTAACCGGGATCATAGGTAGCATGCGGATCAAAATTGGTAGATCCAAACCTCAAACCCGTGACAAGGGCGTAATCGAAACAAGAAAAGCGGGTAGTCGTCCGGACACAGAAAACCAAATAGCCGAATCATCTCCTGCCGATTCAATCTCATGACATATTAACATATGGAGGGCCCTAGCTGCATTCATACCCACCCTCCAATCCAAAAAGCTACCGAAAACCTCATTCCTAAATTCGATTTCTAAAGAATTGTCCTCAAAAACACTAATTTTTTTTTTTATTATTTCAAATATCTTCGGGTAAAACTCTATGTCTATCCTCGGAGTCGCATCGAGAAAGATCAATTCGTTTAAAAACGGGCTGCAACGATAAAAAATAACCATTAAAAAAAAAATCGGCCGAGCAAATCCCGCTCGGCCGAACCGGAATCCCGCTCACGAGCGGGATTCCGGTTTGGCCGAGCGGGATTTGCCCGGCCGAATTATTTTCCGAGATTTGTTTCATGCTACGAAAATTCATAAAATTCGTGTAACGAAACTCAAAAATTCATGCTACGAAATTCAAATAATTAAACAAAAATTCATGCTATAAAATTCCACATAAATTCATGCTACGAAATTCGAATAATTAATTAATTCATTCTACGAAATTTATGATACGAAATTTGAATAATAATTAAACAAAATCATACTACGAAACTCAAATTCATACTACGAAACTCACAAAATCATGCTACGAATTTCCACATAAAATGATAAAATCATACTCCAATTCAACATAATCCATGCTTAAATTCGAATAATTAAACAAAATTCATGCTCATAGTCGAAAAATTATCAAAAATTATCGAAAAATTATCAAAACAATTCGAATCTTAATCGCGCCAAATTAACGGATAAAATTCGAGCGGGACTAACCTGATAGGTCATTCTTGTGTTTTGGAGTCGAATTCAACTACGAAATTGTTTTCTCGAGCGGGATTCGACGACGGAGAGGAAAAAATTATCGAAGGGAATGGAAAATTGAGGAGACGAGCGGGATTAGAAGGGGAAGAATCCCGCTCGAGAAGAATCCCGCTCGCCGAGCGGGATTGGGACCGGCCGAGCGGGACGGGGAGACGTGGGAGGCGGGCGTTGCGCGGCCGAGCGGGATTTCTGATGCCGCCGAGCGGGATTCTGCCGCGGCGGGATTCTCGCGAGCGGGACGGGCGTCTGCGAGCGGGACGGGCGGTCGGGCGAGCGGGATTCGGACGACGTTCGAGCGGGATTCCGGTTCGGGTACGAGCGGGATTCGAGTTTTCGTAGAAATTATTTTCGAGCGGGATTTGAATTTAAGTGAGCGGGACTGAGCGGGAATCGAGCGGGATTTAAATTTCGAATTAATTGGTATCGAATTCATGTGTGTTTTTTGTTTGTTTCTTCAATTATTCGTCTCGAATTCAGTAAAACACCTGAAAATGATTGGTGTCAGTCAACTTTTTGAAAAAGTAAGGCTAATGTAAGTAAAGTTGGGTATTTTGTGTAGTAAATATAAGGATTGGGTATTTTTGTGTTTTGTTATACGAAAATGGGTATTAAGCAATAATACCACTACTTTTAATGTGTTTGCAAAATTAAATTTTGTAGCCAGTTAGCTAAAATTAAACAGTAAAACCACGTTAAGTTAAAAGCATCAAAATATGTGTTTTTTGTTGATTAAAGTTGCTAAAATTTCTGATATACATTAATTAATATTTAAAATATTTTCCTATTTATTTTTTATGGTCCACAAATTTGAGATTTTATTTTAAACAAGTGCTTTTATTTTTTTTAAACCGAACACTAACAAAATAAACTATATTTCTTTAAGTTTTTTTTAATCTTAATACCAAAAACTATTTGTTTTTGCTTGAAAGTATTTTTTTTTTCCAACTTCATGCAAAATAAGTAAGAAGTGCTTGTAATAAGCATTTGCAAATATCCTTCATATAAAATAAATTTATACATAATATTTGTGAGGTAATCCAATTAGTCCGAGGACAGGTGGAGGCAGCCATCTCTTGAATTCTAACAATTCTAAATTTTCTCGGATTTCATTTATATCTTTTTCAAGATTTATTCTTACTTCTCTTTCAATTTACAGTTTACACATTTCGCTCCGTAAAAAAAATTGCAGATATTCTCCTTTTGTTCAAATTCTTAATTTTTAAAAATGGATCCGCCCTGCCTTAATTCCAAAGTTACTTTCCCACAGCGTGTAGGAACCACCGCCCTTCAAATGGTGTTGTACATAAAAATTAAAAAAAAAAAAAAAATCTTATACATCAACTTTTCAAAATTCCAGGTTTCACCGTTAATTTTATATTCACATGTGAATGTATGTTATAAACAAAATTCCTTGCAACATAAATGCAAAATATGACATTTGATTTTCCCCAAAGAAATTAATGAACAGCAGCCGCCACCCCACATTCAAGAATCTAAATGGCCCAAACCCTAATTTTGACTGAACTAAGTGCCCCCACATGGTGAGGCAGGCAGAGTATTTATATAAATAAATAAAAAATGATGGTCAAAATAAAGATTGTGGTGCAGGTTCACATAAGCATGTCTTCCGCTACCATGTTGGTGGGTTCATGCCTATCCCACATGCTCCTCCTGCCACCTTCCATATTTTCTGCCTCCCAATTTTAGGGTTTTTCTTTAATCCAACTTTTATTTACTTTAAATATCTTTACCTATTTATCCAATTTTGTTTTTGTCTCTTTATTAGTTAGGACCAAACCAAACCAGTAAAACTATGTTGTCTCCGTCCCATCTAAGCTGCACCAACACCCTCAAAACACGATTTATGCCTTTCCACACAGATACACACTTTGGTTTAAGGATACGTAAAAGTATCGAATTCAATTTAAGTCCCGCAACCCTTTTTTTTTTTTTTTTTGGGGGGGGAGAGTTTAGACATAATTTTTTTCGAAAGTGTCCATAGGAGTTATGTGGCCAACACGTACGGATGGTGTTTAATTCGAAAATAGACATGAAGTTTTTGAAAAGAACCTTGATGTGGTACCACTTTTGGTTGTGTTCTTGATTTTTAAAGTTATGGGTTTAATTTGTTCTTTTCTCCTTTGATGAATCTTGAGAATATAGTGTGAAGTACTAATAATTTAATAGATTACTTTGATCAATGTGGTTTTACTTCTCTCTCATTCAATTCATGAACTATTATATAAACTAATATATATATACGATATTCGAAATACAATATTAATTACAAAGCAAATTAGATATTAAAGGGCCGTTTGCATGGTAGATCCAAGGTGGATGGATAGAGTTCGTCGTCCCTCCAAAATCGTGCATAATCCGAGCACTATATTTTTTTTTTTTTTTAATTATCATTTATTTATTATCCTAAATTTCGAATTTCGCTTCTCTTTTTCGCAAAATTGTAAATTTCGTCTTATAATTTCTAATTTAAATCCGCTGTGATCGTATGTCTTACTTATTAAATATATCTTTTAGTTGTCCCCTTGGGATGGCAAAGTTGGTGAAGGTGCTTAGCCCGGGACCGATAGGTCCTGGGTTCGAATCCCACCTGGAAGAACTTCATGGTGCTGTCACCTATGGTTAGCATGCAGGGTGGTTGAACTCTCCTGTGTGGTTTGCGGCTATCGCACAAGGGCGGGTTTACCTGCAGCCGCACCGAAAGTAGCGGCTGCGGGTTCCACGTATCAAAAAAATATATATATATCTTTTAGTTCAACAAGAAACAAAACGGGTGTAATTAGTCTGTAGTTCATATATATATATATATATATATATATATAGATAGCACCCAGAAAGAAACTAATTGGTTAATTAGGGGACACAAAGCCGAAATTCTGGGAAATTGTCAAGTTATGGAACCCACTTAGGAAAAGTATTTGTTGCACAAATTTGTCGAATTGTTTCCCATTTTCACAATATATTACATCAAGTGTTTTACAAATCAGCTTCATATTTGAGGAAAGCACGTCACATTGCTTTCCACACGCCAACGCCACCTCTCTCTCTCTCTCTCTCTCTCTCTCTCTCTCTCTCTCTCTCTCCACGATAGGCAGATATGTCAAACGGCATATTCACGGTCAATTTGCACGTCGGTAATAGCAAATAGTTGGACATATTAATGATAGTTATTAAATTTAATTATTAAAGCATATGCTCAACTAAAATGGGGGCTATCTTCTTTAAAACCATTACATTGTGAAAAAAAAATTAAATGTTATTTCTCTTCAATGTTTAAAGAAGATAGAAAAGCACGAGAGGTTAAATTCCCCCATAAATATAAAATCTTAATAATCGTACATTAATTTTTTGAATCTTTACATATCAACGAAATAAATTTAAATCGTAAACAATAATCTAAATCATAAACATAAAAATTAATCTCAATTGTTTTAAATGATACAATTCAGTTTTATAAAATTTATGTCGAGTAGCAATTGCATATTATGCTCGTTGGGATAAAGGAAACTAAGTTGCGAAAATTCGTGTATTTATCATTTACAAATAATTATTAACACCATAAAGTATGTAGTATTACACAAACACTTCGAACAACGGTTTTTTGGTTAACTATCATTGAAATGATGAAGATAATAATTAAATAATCTAAAATGTTAATGAAAATGGATGTATACATAGACAAATTCATTATATTTTCATAATTAAACCAAATAGATTCCTCATTTGTTACCACGTGCACACCTACTCACCTAATCAGTTAATTAGGTTTTTACTGTTACTTTAGAGCTGAGATAATGAGATTCCATCTAACGCCAACTTATTCGACTTTTCACCGTTTCTTTTCATTAATTTTATCCATTTTAATGAAAATAATTTATCTCATATAAATAAAATCACCATCATTAGGATAACATATTTGTTTTTGGTAAGTATAATATCTTTCTATTACAAACAAAATATAATTAATCTAACTTACTCGAGTTTTTTTAACAATCGTGACTTTGTAATGGAGATCGATGTATACTATGAAAACCACACATTTAATAATTATTTCTTTATTCATGATCAGGACTTCTGACCTACTAACTTGTTTAAAAATATATTTCTATTTATGATCAGAATTTACTCGTATTTTTTTTAATTCATTATGACTTATGACCTATCAAACCTCTTCAATAATTATTTTAATACATGCACATATACGTAGTATGGAAAAATGAGAAAACGGAAATATTTTAGTGCTCTCACTATATTTTTGTGTTTTTATATCACGAAAATAATTGAAAATAATAAATTTATAGAAATAAGATTGAGGGAAAAGATGTAAATATAATATGAGGCTTTTGCATCAGTAGCCGCACAGGAGCAGTCAAAACACAAATATAGTCGCTCACTAAAACAAAACACAAATATAATCTTTTTGTCTTTATACGGCGCAGGGCCGATGGGGGGAGTCCATCGGCCCCCGGCCATCGGCCCTGAGGAAAAAAGCCGAACCCTACTCATCGGCCGAGCCACTTAACTTAATGTGATGAAATTATCGGCTTTGAGGGCCGAAGGGAGGCCGAATGGGTGGTGTCCATCGGCCCTTACCGACATCGGCCGAGAGGAGAAAGGCCGAAGGCCGAACATCCCATAAGCCGAGCCACGATTGTGATGGCCGAAGGAGGGTCGAATGTGGTTATCCGTCGACCCTCCATCGGCCCTCTATCCCTTTCTTCGAGACGGGAATGTGGCTTTTCCTGCAATCGTACAGAAGGGCCGATGGGGGGCCGATGGTGGGACGATGGAGGGCCGATCGAAGGCATGTGGGAGGTGCAGTTTTAATTCAGCTTTATCTGCTGAAATGACTAGTCGGATATGACAGTCACATGCACGTTAATGAGGGCCGATGGGGGACCGATGGGGGGGCCGATGGTGAAATGACTACACGAATCCGATTATCACGTGAAAATTGACTGAAAAATTTCTTATAAGACGTAGAATGGCTGATTTGGTTGAATCAACGAAAAATTTCCTCATTTCACTTCCACTCTTCTCAATTCTTCACATCAACTTGATAGAAATGGCCGATTATCGATCAATTATTGTGAAATTGAATGGTCAATTCGATGCAAAGTCGAATTATGTCGGTGGCAATGAGTTCATGGTTTACATTCCTTCAAACAATATTTCGCTCGAATATCTTCGACAAAGTATTGATCGGTGGCTCAGTGCTTATTCCCTTCCGTTCAACTACTTCATTTACTATAGTGTTGCTTCCCGACGAAACGGCAGGATGATGAAGGTCATTCTGGGTCATGATACTGATCTTATGCGGCTGTGCTCTATCGACTAGAGCCAGTTGTGTTTGTTGTGTATCCTGAAGTGCAAAATCCTCAATTTGGTGTCCCGAACCAGAATCAATTTTCCGAAGATAATTCTAATTTTAGGGATCCTAATTGGTTTACGGGGCAAGGAAGTAGAAGTAATGATGGCGGACGGGCTCCCCAAAGGAATGTTCTTGTGGAGACGGATTCAGATGATGAGGCGGAAACGATACAGCAATCGGATCATCTCCATTCACCCTTCTCCAATATTCTATAAGCTGCTCCTCCGGAGTAGGCATCAGGGTTTCAAAGGGAGGTGTCTGCATCTGTTGACAAGGCGGACACACAGCCGGCCCAAATCTGGTATCGCCTCATATGCCCAAATCTAAAATACAAGAACACCATTAAACATCATGACTGCTATAAAATTGCCGAAAAGTAATTAAATATTTATTCGTACCTGAAGAGCCCAAACTGGCCCATAAATATTATATTTCGATTTTAGTGTCTCGATTCGCTTCGATACAAAGCTCATGTAGTGGAGGAGGGCATTGTAGGTGTAGGATCCTCATTGAAACGCGTTCCACGCGTCTAAATCATCTGCCAGGACCCACATCCAGGTCTCCACCTTCTTCATCTCGGCAGGAGCGAAGAAAAAACACATTAGTGCCAGGACATTAGCCACCTTCAGATGCTCATCTTTAGAGAGCTCACGGAGCTTATCACTTTTCCACATTTTCAGTAGCTCGCCTCCTGTTATTGGATTTCCATCTTTGAGGCTCATATATACCGTCGACTCTCCGGGCTCGCGAGGTGCATTCGTATCAAAATCAGAGGGACCGAAAAATAATCCTCTCACCAATGCATATTCGAACTGGGAAAATCGGAGCTCTCACTCGGATATGTGAAAAAGAGCCTCCCCGGCCGGTGCCTGCACCTCATAGCACATCAACTGATGCAATGCTAATACCGAACTTTTTCCTTTCCTCCAGCTCAAAAGGTGCCCAAACTGTCCCTCTCTAAACCGCCGGACTAAGTTATTACCCCCCCCCCAGCTTGAAAGTGCAGTCTTAATCACTTCCGGTAAATAATCACTCCAGTACGTAGTCACTTTTAATGTCTTCTCTCTAATCGGGAGTCGGATGTAATCGGGCTGTCAATCGAAAAAAATATATTTTAAGGCCAAAAAAGGGCCGAGTTAACGGCCGATGGAGCTTAACCGCCATCGGCCCCCCTTCGGCCCTTCATCGGCCTATCACTACAAGAAATTCACCGTACACCGACGGAAAATTCCGTCGGTAAACCGTAATATTCCGTCGGTAAAAATATTACCGACGGAATACCGATGGACAAAAGGCATCGGGTCAGCCTTTGTCGATAAATTTTATCGACGGAAACTTCCGTCGGTAAAGTTTACTGACGGATTGCCGACGGAACTGTACCGTCGGCGGACTGTCACCGGATATTCTACCGGTGACGTATCAGCGACGTTTTACCGATGGAATTTATCCATCGTTAAAGTTACCGACGGAAATTTCCGTCGGTAAATTTAGAACTTTACTGACAGAATTCCGTCGGTACTCTGTCTGTATATTTATTTATTTTTTAAATAATTTTTTTTGTTTTTTCATACCCAGTTCTCGACAACCTGCATTTTTTAACCAACCAACACAGAATATACATATAACTATTCAAATCAAGTGAAAAAGCAAACCGAAACGGAAATATAAATATATAAATTATAAAATCTAAATATTCAGTATATATACATAAAACATAAATAAGTCAATCATAAAGAGGTGGCAGGAGGGGACTGATCAGTGCTGTCGTCCGGAGGCTGTCGTCGGCTAGAGGAACCCATCATCTCCATAAGCTGGGTCATCTGCGCATTCATAAATGCAACTTGCTCCTCGAGGCTCCTCCTAGCTGCCGACTCCTCCTCCAGTCGGCGCATGATCTCGGCATTGCTCTGGGATGGCCCAATTGAAGAAGTAGAAGAGCGGCTGGCGGCGTTGATGTAGCCGCTCCCTTCCTCGCCGAGACCGTACAGCCGCTGCTTCTTGTCCCGAACCCCTTCCAACCGCAGATAAATTGCGTTTTTATCCGCGTTGGGGCCTTCTTCAGCAGCAATCTGCTCCACCTCCGCCTATTATAATATAAAAATAGAAATTAATCAAACTCAGAATTCTAGAATAATATTCTATATATTGTAATTGTGTGCTTACATGAAGTCTCGCCGCCTTCATGTTGGAGAAGTCTCCACCTTTGTAATGGAGACTCTGGAAAGTGTCAAAGGCGGTGGACTCTAAGGAGCATCCCCTCTGTAGACAAAAACAGCTTATTCTTACAACTTGTGTAGACAAAAACAGCTTATTCTTATAATTTTTACACGGACATCTAATGTTTCCCCGTCCGTATAAGTTGTTTGACTACTTGCCCAATCAATGAAATCCTCAATGGCATTCACAAATTGAGGATTCAATGAACTGTCTACTGTCCACCGTGTATACATCCACGAACGACTCATTATTCCGAATCCTGATTAATATTGTTCACTAAAAGTTCTAGACTCACTCTAATCCTGTGTAAACACACGAGCATTATTTTAAATTGAATATAAAATCATTAGACAATTAATTGAATATAAATGATAGATGTGTGTTGACAATGACTTTTGCTCCACATAATTAAATGTCATCACATGATCCAAAAACACAATAACCCAGAGGCAAAAGTCCAAGAATTACTATATTAACGTAATGCAAAAGTCCAAGAATTACTATAGCCGGAAAGATAAGCAGCCATAAGAGAGACATTAAGTGGGAACATAATTGATAACTCAACCCTCTCACACTATCAACCCATCTACGAGTGGCTCTGATAGTGATAGCACTAGTCATTATTCGTTAGACGAATAAAATAGAGCTCGCTGACAAGATTAAACTTCAGCAACACATGAAAATAGCAAAGAAAAGCCTAGAAAGTCCAATTAGTAGCGATAATTTCAATCAATATACAATAGGATTGGCTCAATCCTAACCCATGGTACATGGACGCTATGGTCAAATGTGAAGAAATAAACATCTTGCGACAGAGGACTCAACTCAGTGTAGTGGCATTCTTATAGCGTACATTTTTCATATGAGGAAGTCCACTTATAATCCAACTCCATAGAAATAAATCTCCAAGTGTAATCAAAACTAATTACAAGAAGGGGGGGGGATTTACCCATTCACGACGTGGGGGCGGCGTCAGCGAGGGCGGCGCGGCAACGGGGCGAGGACGGCGGTGCGGGAACGGGCGACGGCGGCGCGGGACGGGCGACGGTGGCTCGGAAAATTAAAGGGGGGAAATGATTCTGGCTGGTTCAGCGGGCTTCTGCCCGTAAATCTATTTAGGTCTCACCGACGGAATATTCCGTCGGCACCTTTTGTACTTATTACCGACGGAATTTTTCGTCGGTAAATTTTTTTGTTCACTATTTAATTATATTATAAATTAAACTTTATTTATACCGACGGAAAATTCCGTCGGTAAATCTAAATTTAAAATTTAAAATAAAAAATAAATTATAATTTAACTTTTCCGATGGAAATTTTCGTCGGCAAAAATAGAATAAAAAAATAAATTGAAAATTCAAGATTTAACGACGGATGTTTCCGTCGTTAAATTGCCGACGGATTAATTCCGTCGGCATTCCGTCGATAAAATGTCCGTTTCACATTCCGTCGGTAATCCGTCAGTAAGCCGACCCGTGTTTTTATTTCCGTCGGTAATTCTGTCGGTAAAAACGGTATTTCGTGTAGTGTATGCTGCAAAATGCGATTATCGAATCGAATCCAATACAATGCCGAATTAAACGAACTACAAACCAATTCTATTCACAATACTCAATTTTCACACAATTCAACCAAAAAAACGACATCAATTCGACAAATTTCATAAAAATTTGACATTAATTCGACTCAAATTTCTACCCAAAAAATCGACAAAAAATTGCTCAAAATTGGACATATCAATACCAAATTTCACAGCAATGGCATACAATAGCAAATAATTCGACACCCAAATCACAAATTTCGATAACAATTAAAGAAAAAAAATAAAAGGGGCGAGATCTGGAACCTGATCGGCGTCCATGGTTGTTCGGTGGTCGTTGCTCGGCGGTCGTTGCTCAAAGGCGGTGGATCGGCGGCAACGCTGGATCGGCGATGATTGTAAGCTGGTGGAAATGCGTCGGCCCTCACTTTCTTTTCTGATAAAGGCCGAAAGGAGAAAAAACAGACAGTAAATACGTGTCTTCAATTATTTTCGGGGCTGATGGGGGGGCCGATGGGGAGCAATTCTTTTCGGCCCTGAGAAAATCGGCCGTTATATTCGGGGCTGAAACGAAAGCCGATAGGAGGGCCGATGGATATCGACCACAATCGTATTTTAGCACAAGGACCCCATCGGCCCTCCATCGGCCCTTGATTGGTCAATGCGCCTAATAAGATAAAATGACTAGATTTGTATTTTTTATAAGCTAAATTTTTATTTTTATTTTCGGTTTGGCTGAGAGGAGGGATTTCCACATTTAATAAAATAAGTCTAAGAAAAAGTACAATGACACTAGTCATTTCAGATTCACAACCTAGTCACCAGTCAAAATGATAACCCACTTCAAACAATATTATAAACATCAAAATCAGAACTAAAATTAGAAAAACAATATAAAATTTAATGCTCATGGGGAATCACACCGACGCACGTGACATCTGCCCGCTTCTGATACCAGCATCAAATTTTTTATTTTTAAAATTCATATTTATGATTTTTTGTTTTTCTCATGAAATGGGTCAAGTATGGGCCGCGGGGCTCCAACAAATATTCTTTTACTTTATTTATCTTATTTTTTAATTCATTTTTTTAAATATAAACGTACGCCTCTTCAGATTCCGGAAGAGTCAGCTGACTGGCCCACATGTCCACGTCAGCTGATATTGCTTGAGGGGGTAATTCTGAGATTTTCTGACGCCAAAATCTGGTTTCTACGCTTTGCCCTATCAACAAAATTTATTCAAAAAAAATATGATACTCCCTCCGTCCCATTGAAAGCGTCTTGTTTTCAATGGGCACGGATGTTAAGAAAATGATAATGTGTGGTGTATGTTGTTTGACTTTTGAATAGTTAAATCTTGTCCACATTTTCTTGGCTTTTTTATAAACAAGACGTTTCCAATGGGACGTCCAAAATGAAAAACAAGACGCTTCTAATAGGACGGAGAGAGTATATTTTAATTAACAACTAATGGATTATTATGTCTACAGAAATTAATGTTAATACAAAAATACATTAACTTCTGGCCATTAATTTCCATAATAATGTTTTAGTAACAATTCGGAAGTATATTTGAACCCAAGTAATGGGTAATGATGTAAGGCAGAGAATTTTCTGTTCTACCCTTTCTAGTTAAAGTGCATGAAATTGTAGTTGTAAGAGCATCTCCAAGAGGGAACTCTATCTCCACACTATTGTAGAGTTAAATGTAAAGTTTTTTTAAATTCATCTTCAATCGTCAACTTTACATTTAATTCTACAATATAATATTCTATGTTGATATTTTTTTGTATTAATCTAATATATTTATTAATATTTTAATAATTATCTAATATTATATATATTTAAATATATTTATTGTTGTATTTAATCTCACTAAAAATATATTTTAAATAAAAATTAAATTATTAAAAATATATTTAAATAAATGTAAAACAATTAATTTATTTCCACAATAATAAAACTCTACAAGATTTTAATGATAGATACAGACAATATTTCTGATCCTATTCTACGAAATTACTTCAAGAATGAACAAGAAAAATAATTATCAAAAGACAAGCACAGTCAAGCCTTGGAGGTGATTTTCCAGATCCTAGAGGATCTGGAAGTGATTTCGGAGGATCAGAAAGTGACTTTGGATTTATGTTAAATTTTATGTTTTTATATTGTTATATTTTTATTTCAATATAACAATAATTAATAAACTTAAAATAAATTAAAATATAAATTATATTTTATTAAATATAACAATAATTAATAAAACTAATATAAATTAATTAATTAAAAAAATAAGTTTAACGGTACCTCTACCACTACCGTGTGAACAGTCACACGGTAGAGGTACCGTATTGAACAACCGTTCCACTAGAATAGCATTTTCTACCGAGCTCCTTTGGAGAAATTCAACACTCCATAAAACCGTTGAACGTCAAAATAGCAGCTCTCTTGGAGATGCTCTAAGCTTGTACCTAAATACTCCCTCCGTCCCACTAGAAACGACGTGTCTTTCTTATTGGATCATCCAATTAAAAATGAAGCATTTTCTAAAATGATAAAAATTATGTGAACCGCATTTAACTACTAAAAAGTTAAATTACCTACACCACATAATACTACTTTCTTGATTCTCATGTCCAAAAGAAACATGTCGTTTCTTATAGAACGGGAAAGTATTTGTTTGGTAATGAATGTACAGTTAAACCTTTCTAAATTAATATTGTCAGGACCGTGATAATTTATAATTTTAGAGAGATATTTATTTATTTATAAATTAATATTTATTAATTTAGAGAGTATTTTCGAACTTCAATGGAATTGAATTTTAATTATATGAATATAAGAAGCTATAAGTTTATCTATATATCAATTTAACGTCATTTTACTAATTACTATATTGAAACAATGACTTATATTCAATCTGTATCGCTATTCTTATCTTAGTTTCCTTTTTCGGCCGTCATGCTGTTATTGTCTTTATCCTTAAAAGAAAAAAAACTTGTGGATCACAATCATTTAAAATGGACCCCACCACTATAACATACCTCTACCAACTTTTTTAAATCTACGCCGAACCCCACTAAGATAAGAATAGCGGGATAGATGGAGTATTAATTTTTAAAAAAATAAATTTATTCATTTAAAAAATAAGTACAATTGTATAGTTAATATTTATTGACAATCAACACTAAAAACACTATCACGACTCCTTTGGAACTAGTTACGCACAAGAAACACTCATTGCATATTTGCGTCTAGGATTCTTCACAATTTATGGTGCAGTTCGAGAAAACAAAACTGAATTTTTTTTATACAATTAGAAAATGTTAGAGATGAGATTCAATTATATTAAATTTTAAGAAAAAAAATAGGCAACACTAGAATCATATTTCACAAAATTGTCTTAGTGTTATTGGTGATTTTAAATGATTATTAATTTATTATATTGACGGGGCCATATATTTACATTGGAGCTTTCTAAAAATTATTATCTTATTATCTTATCGAATTTGATAATTTTTACACTGACCTGAGTTGGGACCGGAGAAAAATATTATCTTAGAGAGGTTATTAATTTACCGAGTATTAAATTATGGAGTATCTACTATACAAGCTGTTATTGAACCATTATGTGAAATATCATATCTATGCTTTAATTTCTTTTTGTTAGTATATATAGGAAAAATATAATTAATCTGCATTTATATATATTATTAATTTTAAAAACTCTAAATATTAAATCAACTCCATATCAATCACTTATGCAGAAATGAAAATATCAACTATATCACATATTACCGATAATCTAAATTTATATATACCTAAATTTCGGATGGATCTAGAATCTAGAAATAAGGAACGAAATCTACATTTTAATGAGAGAGCAGTAACCCACCTCCCTCGTATCAGCCGCATAAATGGGCAAAATGACTTGCAATATTAATTTATTATCAATTAGAAAGCAAGTTGATGAAATGTAGTAGTTGGTTAGGTCCTAGTAGTCTATATATTAATTAATTATGTCGACAAAATCTTACCTAGTAGTCTAATTAGTACTTCGGGGCCAATTAATATTTAACTAAAGATAGAATTCGGTATCTCAGTTACAACTTACAAGATTAGCATGACACATTTTTAATGTATATCAACAATGTATTTATTTAATTTAGAACCTTTTTATTAAATAAAAAACAAGAGACTTTTTGGAGGGTGGGGGGACAAAAGGGAAAAGGTCAGCCCCTCGTGAGCAGGCATTTAGGGCAAGATAATAGTGGTCCAAATGTGGAGATGCAAGAATTGGAGGATCAAAGTAGAAGATGATGAGCAACTACTAGAAAAATATGATTCCATAATAGACGTATCTTTTTTTCATGGGGTTGAGAAAGACAATCGCCCCCACTTAGACAAATTCCAACAATTTTTCCAAATGTGTTTGTTGTTTTTATTAGTGTTCGATCAGCCGAAAACGAGGAAGATTTGCATATCAATTATTGAGCAACAAGACATCACTATTAAATAAATAGACAATAATTATTAATTTAATGATATGTATAACCATTTAACCATATAGACATTGTATAACGGGCTACTTTGGTGTGGTTCGAATTTGTGATATGGGATGAGGAATGAAGATTGTGTTTGAGTGAGTGTGCCCAATGTTGATACAAAAAGGATTGGGAAATGGGTGAAGAAACGTTTAGAGCAGCTTTAATGTCGCTAAAGTAAAGATTCGGAATTTCCTTTTTCCAGAAAATCATGGTGAAGTCAATTATCTCACGATTTGCAAAATCATTATATTATTTTAATATATACTCTGTATGTAAAAAAACACAAATGTCAGAGGCGTTTGGTTCATGAGTGTGTATCACTGTGAAGTACAGGTACATTGGATGGTCCAGCAGAGAGAGAGAGAGAGAGAGAGAGAGAGAGAGAGAGAGAGAGGACCACGACTACGAGGGAGGATTGGTTAGCCCATAATTGTTGTCAAACAGATGTAACTGAATTACTAAGTTGGATTCAGAATGGGCCTCTTCCTCTTAATCATTTTAAATCTATCAAGTATCGCCAAATAATCTCATAATAAAATAAAATAAAATAATAATAATAATAATAATGATTCATGTACAATAGTGAATAAAAGTTGTATAATTAATACATTGTCCGTTTTTTTATTTTTTTATTGTAGAAAACAAAAGTATCGTAGCATTAATAACATAAAATATTATTTCTTACATATGAACTGTTTGATGGGATTGGCATTAGTAATTTAGTTATTTACCAGCAAGATTCACTTACCGACTTCAGAGATTCTGATTCCCTTTTCCTTTTTTTATTGCGTAGGTTGTTTTTTTACCGTTCGTTTTACCAAATCCAACGTAATTTCCGAATTCCGAGATTCGCAAATAGACCCCAAACAAAACATATAAAAATAATCACTTTCTTGTAAGATCTTAAAAATTATTTAAAACTAAACTCAGATTGTCTCACTGCATATAATTATAATTTTCAATGCGGTTAAATTGAACCAAAAATTCGGTTATTTATGATCGTGGAGGTGGTTTAGCCATCCAAAAAATAGGCTAGTTGACAAACGCGTCGTGCATGGTACCACTTTGAAAGACAATTAGTCATGGCAGGTTGGCAACAACTAATCCCCAACACCTACAACTACAATCGAGCCTCATCCATGCAATATGTATGGAAAAGAGACACGGATCTAAGATTTATAATTCGGTTAAGTGGCGAAATTTAGTTATAATTTACGTAAATTTATGGTTATAATAGTAAATTTTTTAAAATAAGGAAGTGTAAAATATTAGAATTTAAGGGTGTAGTGGCTCTCACCCACATCTGCATCCGCCAATGCAGACAAATATCAAGTCCAACAATTCAATATTTGGTCTTCATTAGATTTTTCAAATTTGTTGAATAAAATTTTGTGATTAGATGTCAAGTTGTAAAATCGTAGCTCTGTTATTTGTTGGTGCCATGTCTCAAGACTTTACAGCCTGTTTAATTTTATTTTTATTTTTAATTTTCCAGATTATAAATCGCACGTAAAAAGTAATATGTTGGTAACAAAAGCTGCTATTACAAAACGAAATACAATAAGCCGAAATAATAAAACAGACAAAAGAACCGTCGAGTCGAGGAGTCCTCTCTCCGCAAGACGAAATACGCCCCGGTAGTGCTCTCGGTTGTAGGCGTATCGTCTCCAAAGATGAAACGACGAACGTCTCGAAGATTGCAGCACCGCAAGATCGTCGAGCTCCGGCGAACTGGACTTTTCCGGCGAGGACAAGTCGCCGAAACTATGAGCTAAGAGGAGCTAAGAAGCGCCTAGGATGAGCTAAGAAAATGCGAGATGATTCTTGTTGGTGTGTTTTGGAATGAAAACCAGCCTTCCTATTTATAGGCGACTTCCACTGTAAGGTGTTGATTCTTTGGAGCCATCAATGCAAGAGGACGTGGGTATGGTAAGTGGAGAGGTGGACACCTGAACAGCCTCTTCCAGAGACTTCCATTCAAAAGTACTTGCTTGGATGTGGCGAGTGCACCGTACCACGGAGAGGAATCCCGGTGCGTAGGCCCACCGCACCGCCCGAACCCGGCAGCCGACCCGACGGACCACCCAAAGGACCAATTGTCAAGATCCAAGATCCAAGTCCAAGTCCAAGTCCACGGACACGGACCGAAACCGGAGCCGGAGCCGGAGCCGGAGCCGGGCCGGGGCGGGCCGGCCCGGCACGGGCGCGCCGCGTGTGAGGCGGTCGGTGAAAAAGCTCGCGCGCATGAACATGTGTGGCCCAAGCCCACCACATGTCACTTTGTTATCTCTTACAATGTGGTAGAGACTTAAATACCACATTAAAGTTATTTCATTTATCAATGTGGGACATTGATCAATGTAATACTCTCCAACATCCGAATAAGGTAAGTTCCTCCACTTTAGGTAACATATTAGTTTTGTCCCCCCAAACTTCGAGCCACTATTTCTCACTCACCGAAAATCGGAATCGAGAAATTAAGCACACTATAATTATCTACTCGAAACGTAGATCGACGTCATATATCTCAAAACATTAATCGGATAAATATCGAGGCTCGAAAATGCGATCGAACGGGCTGAAATTTGCCCAAGTCAAATTAGCAATAAATGCTAATTAACTTTCCATTATAATTAATAATATAAATATATATATATTAAATATATATATATTTAAACGATTTTCCAACAATCCCCCACATGAATGGAAATAGCCAAATGCATGCATGCAGACACACAACTCTGTCCTCAAGAGACAATAAAGCATCAGGATAGGTGGCTTGTGACCTTGAACCTTCCTTAGTCAGTGCTATCGAGCATACCGGCGGACTAGTGGACACGTGGCCTTGAACTATTCCACCATAGTGTATACTTAGACAATAACACCAACACTACAAAGTCTCAACCTCGTCCGTTCTCACGTTTGTGTCCTTTACTGGCCATGGACAACCTCTTTGGATTCATAAGTGTTTACATAGAAGCGGCCCTCACTTCACAGTTACATAGGTGATTCTTACTCGAGTATCCTGTCATACTCCACCTTCTCAAGGCATCCAAGAATCATTAAAAGTCAAAGACTTAACCTCACCACTTGACAGGTCACCAACACTCTCGAGCTCTTTTAGGGAATAGACTATTTGAGTGTGGTATCAACAGACTCATATAGCTTAGTTTTTCCATTGAACCAAGTTCATGGGATCTCCAATCTACAAGGTTGGGTATCCACTATAATCGTCTTTAACTTGTGGATTTAACTCCCATTCCCTCTATGAGCTTGTACATTTGATCTCGATTCAAACTCTTAGTAAGCGGATCCGCTAGGTTATCTATAGACTTGACATAGTCTTCAGAGATAACCCCACTCGTGATCAAATGTCTTACGGTATTATGTCGACGACGAATATGTCTCGACTTACCATTATACAACCCACTCTTGGCCCTACCAATAGCCGCTTGGCTATCACAGTGAATCATCACAGGTGGCATGAGTTTCGTCCAACATGGAATATCTTCAAGAAAATTACGGAGCCATTCGGCCTCCTCACCGGCTTTATCTAAAGCAATAAATTTAGATTCCATGGTGGACCGGGCTATGCACGTCTGTTTCGTGGATCTCCACGACACAGCTCCTCCCCCTATAGTGAACACATAACCACTAGTAGATAACGAGTCTTTAGTGTCGGATATCCAATTTGCATCACAGTACCCTTCAAGTACTGGGGGATGTCTCGAGTAGTGCAGCCCAAAGTTAAGAGTGTATTTCAAATACCTCATAACTCTTACAAGAGATTTCCAATGCTCTCTACTAGGATTACTAGTATAGCGACTCGCTTGTTCACCTGGACAAGCTAGATCAGGCCTAGTACAATTCGTGATGTACATAAGACAACCAATGACTCTAGCATAATCCTCTTGAGCAACAGGATCACCCCTATTCTTGCTCAAGTGAACATTAACTTCTAAAGGAGTCTTAGCCGGCACACTATCAAAGGCATTAAACCTCTTAAGCACTTTCTCAATATAATGAGATTGAGACAGAACAATGCCTTTGGGAGTTCTTTGTATCTTTACTCCAAGAATAACATCAGCAGCTCCCATATCTTTCATATCGAAAGTTCTTTTAAGCATACGCTTGGTGTCATTTATGACTTGAAGGTTTTGTCCCATAATTAACATGTCGTCTACATAAAGACAAACAATTACAAAGCCATTCTTTGTATTCTTTATGTAAACACACTTGTCACATTCATTAATCTTAAAACCATTCAAAAACATAGCCTCATCGAATTTCAAGTGCCATTGTAATGGTGCTTGTTTCAACCCATATAGGGATTTCACCAACTTACATACCTTTCGCTCTTGACCAGGTACAACGAACCCTTCAGGTTGTTCCATATAAATTTCCTCTTCTATTTCTCCATTTAGAAAGGCAGTTTTCACGTCCATTTGGTGAATCTCAAGATTTTGCAAAGCAGCAATCGCGAGAAGCACACGGATAGACGTAATCCTCGTTACAGGCGAATAAGTATCGAAGAAGTCATATCCTTCAATTTGCTTAAAGCCTTTAACCACTAAACGAGCTTTATATTTATCAATTGACCCATCTGCCTTATACTTTCTTTTTAGAATCCATTTACATCCTAAGGGCTTGCAACCTTCTGGTAAGTCTGCTAAGACCCAAGTGTGATTCTGCATAATGGAATCAATTTCACTTTGGACAGCTTCTTGCCAAAGTGGGCCATCGGGTCTAGAAAGAGCTTCTTTTATAGACCGCGGCTCTTCATCCAAAAGAAAGACAACATAATCAGGACCAAAGTCCTTAGCAACTCTTGCTCTAGTGCTACGTCTTGGTTCTAAAGTTTCAAGATCGACAGCTTGCCTTTTACGTGTATCGGGTTCTACCCCCACATTTCTAGAACTACTAGCAACTTCTCTTGCTCTACCACTAGAGCTTGACTCAACTTTATCATCCTTTTTACACGGATAGATATGTTCGAAGAATATAGCATTCCTTGACTCAATAGTAGTTCCAACATTCATATCGGGCACGGCCGACTTATGAATGATAAACCGATATGCACGACTATTCAGTGCATATCCTATAAAGATACAATCGACGGTCTTAGGTCCGATTGTAACTTGCTTCGGCAAAGACACTTCTACCTTAGCCAAACACCCCCACACTTTGAGGTATTTATAGGAAGGTTTCCTTCCTTTCCACAACTCGTAAGGAGTTACATCTCTACCTTTTAGAGGTATTTTGTTCAATAAGAAGTTAGCCGTCAAAACGGCTTCCCCCCACATGTTCTGGGGCAGTCCAGAACTTATCAACAAAGCATTCATCATCTCCTTTAGAGTTCGATTCTTCCTTTCAGCTACACCATTTGATTGAGGCGAATAGGGGACAGTGGTTTGATGAATAATACCACTTGTCTTACACAACTCTTCAAAAGGAGCTACATATTCTCCACCTCTATCACTTCGTACCATTTTAATTTTACAATCAAGTTGGTTTTCGGCTTCTGCTTTGAAGTTAGTAAAAACTTCAATCGCCTCATCTTTACTCCTTAAAAGATAAAGAGTACAATACTTAGTGCAGTCATCAATAAAAGTAATAAAATACTTTTTCCCACCTCTAGTTTGTATAAACTTCAAATCACATACGTCAGTGTGAATGAGTTCTAGAGGTTTTGTGTTCCTTTCTACAAAATGAAATGGTTGCTTAGCCAATTTTGCTTCAACACAAACTTCACACTTGGTTTTGTTAAACTCATTTACTTTAAGTAGATCGAGATTAACTAATCTTTTTATCGCATTTAGATTAACATGTCCTAATCTAGAATGCCATAAATCGGAACACTCAATCAAGTAAGAGGAAGTAGCTTCATTATCATTATTTTTAGCCTCAAAGGGCTCTTGGCGAATCGCCATTACACTTAGCTTAAAAAGGCCCTCAGCAGGTAGCCTTTTCCTAGGAACATTCCAAATTTTGATAAAATAAACTTGTCAGACTCAAACACTAGTCTGAACCCTCTCTTGACTAGTAGAGAGCCGGACACAAGATTCTTCCGGATGTCGGGGACATGCAGCACCTCTCCAAGAGTAAGGTTCTTGCCGGAGCTCAAGCTTAGCACCACAGTACCATAGCCAACTACCTCAGATGAGGCTTGATTCCCCATATTGAGCTTCCTCCCTTGGCAACTCTTGTACTTGGTGAAGCGGCTTCGGTCACCACAAACATGTGCCGTGGCAGCGGTATCAATATACCACTTCCCCTCATTCTCCACGACGTTTGCTTCTTCAGTGACAACGGCCGCAAGGTCGGCTTCAGTGAGGTCAATCTCCAACATATTGGCTTGACGAGCCCTCTTCTTCTTCGGCTTTCGGCAGTCCTTGGACATGTGGCCGGATTTGCCACGATTGTAGCGATCCCCTTCAAACTTGCGGGATTGCACCTTGCCCTTCCCTTTGGGGTTGCTATTTGGACGCCCTCTCTTTGCATTGTTGGAGTTGCCACCTTTCTCAGCAAGGTTGACTCTTGGCTCCACGGGTGCTTTGCCCTTCCCATCTCGAGTCCTCATGTCGGTCTCTATGCGGAGCTTGACCACAAGGTCCTCAAGCGTCATTTCCTTTCGCTTGTGCTTCAAGTAGCTCTTGAAGTCCTTCCAGCTCGGGGGAAGCTTCTCAATTACAGTTGCCACGATAAAAGCATCTGGCAAAAGCATACCTTCGGCGTGGACGTCATGGACAATGAGTTGGAACTCTTGCAGTTGCTCCATAACCGGTCGAGAGTCCACCATTTTGTAGTCCAAGAACTTGGCGACTACAAACTTCTTGGTACCCGCATCGTCGCACGCATTTTCTTTCAAGTGCCTCCCAAATTGCCTTGGAGGTCTTTACATTTGCATATACACCTATGCAGACTATCATCTAGTTCACTAAGCAAGAAGTTTTTACAAAAGTAGTCGGAAGTTAGCCAATTGTCATAGGCTATCCGGACTTCCAAGTTCTCTTCGTTCTCATTTGGAGGGGCAGTGCATTCTCCATCGATGCAGTGGTGAACCCCAATGTTGTCAAATAGAACAACATCTTCTCGTTGCCACCTCTTGAAGTCGGCTCCACCAAACTTGGCCGGCTTCTCGGCGACGGGCAACACTCTGGGACGAGTGTAGAGGTGCCGTCAGGGTCGGATTTGAACCCCCCACCACTCCATGGTGGTTCACATTCCCAAAAGGGACATTGCTCTGCAAGGCAGAGGACATTGCATTGAAGTTGAATGCCGTGTTAGTGGCATTAGCACGGTTAAGTGCTATCCTTGCATCAGTGGCGGCAGACATGGCAGCGAGGGTTGGATTGGCAAACACCGGAGTTGGAGTAGGAACAGACGTCGGCGGAACAACATTGCCGGAGGAGGCAATGATGTCAGAAACGGCGGGGTTGGCGGCGGCAACAGCGTCGGACAAAGCAGCACTTGAGGAAGACATCTTTGAAGCAGCTTGAGTAGAGAAAATTAATTTTTCGTCTTGCGATTGTTGGTAACAAAAGCTGCTATTACAAAATGAAATACAATAAGCCGAAATAATAAAACAGACAAAAGAACCGTCGAGTCGAGGAGTCCTCTCTCCGCAAGACGAAATACGCCCCGGTAGTGCTCTCGGTTGTAGGCGTATCGTCTCCAAAGATGAAACGACGAACGTCTCGAAGATTGCAGCACCGCAAGATCGTCGAGCTCCGGCGAACTGGACTTTTCCGGCGAGGACAGGCTGCTGAAACTATGAGCTAAGAGGAGCTAAGAAGCAGCTAGGATGAGCTAAGAAAATGCATATGATTCTTGTTGGTGTGTTTTGGAATGAAAACCAGCTTCCTATTTATAGGCAGCTTCCACTAGGTGTTGATTGCTGGAGCCATCAATGCAAGAGGACGTGGGTATGGTAAGTGGAGAGGTGGACACCTGAACAGCCTATTCCAGAGACTTCCATCCAAAAGTACTGCTTGGATGTGGCAGGTGCACTGCACCACGGAGAGGAATCCAGTGCAGCCGGTCCACTGCACCGCCCGACCCGGCAGCCGACCCGACGGACCACCCAAAGGACCAATTGCCAAGATCCAAGTCCAAGTCCAAGTCCACGGACACGGCCGGAGCTGGAGCCGGGGCCGGGCACGGGCGCGGGCGCGCGCGCGCCGCGTGTGAGGCGGTCGGGCGAAAAGGCTCGCACAAGCATGAGCATGTGTGGCCCAAGCCCACCACATGTCACTTTGTTATCTCTTACAATGTGGTAGAGACTTAAATACCACATTAAAGTTATTTCATTTATCAATGTGGGACATTGATCAATGTAATACTCTCCAACACCCGAATAAGGTAAGTTCCTCCACTTAAGGTAACATATTAGTTTTGTCCCCCCAAACTTCGAGCCACTATTTCTCACTCACCGAAAATCGAAATCGAGAAATTAAGCATACTATAATTATCTACTCGAAACGTAGATCGACGTCATATATCTCAAAACATTAATCGGATAAATATCGAGGCTCGAAAATGCGATCGAACGGGCTGTGCCCAAGTCAAATTAGCAATAAATGCTAATTAACTTTCCATTATAATTAATAATATAAATATATATATATAATATATATATTTAAACGATTTTCCAACATAATATATATATATATATATATTTCTTTACTACATACATTTAAAATTTTATTTAGATACAAAAAGAAAGATTACAATTCAATGGCGCTCGAAAGAGGCGTGCGGCTACAGTTGCAACTGTCCCGAGCTTGTGTGAAAACTCGATTTTATACGAAATCTTAATTTATTTATTTTTCTAAAATTGGTCTCCCATATTAAATTTTATATTTTACTTCTAATTTATTCAATTTTCAAATTTCGCCCCTTTCTCTCATGATCCTCGATGCCCCGTGGCGTCTTTCAACATAAAAGGTGATTGTTCAATTTCATTGCCACCTAACTAACGAACTAAGCATTCATTAAACCAACTTGTAATGATTCTTCCTTTATAACGAATCAACCCAAAATAAAATAAAAATTAAAAAAAAAATAGTGTTGGTCGGAGAATCCTATGATTATGGCCTACTTAGATTTGTTGGTCGAAAAAGGATTCAAAAAGGCAAAAAACGTGCGGAACTCACATATATTAAAAAATAATAACATGACATCCAATCTATAAATAACATGATTTATAATAATAAAACTAAAGAAATAAAGCTGGCCCAAAACCTGTCGACGTTTAATGGACCAACTAATTAGTTATAATAAGCCCAATACAAAGGACCAACGAACGCCTGAGTATTTATAATAAGCCCAATGTATGCCAAACTTGTTACTCCCTCCGTCCCATACAAAGTGTCTAATTTTTATGTTGCACGGAGATTAAGAAATTTGTGTTGTATGGTATATATTGTTTGGCTTTTGGGTTGTTAATTTTGGTCCATACATTCTTTGCTTTTTTTTAGAAACATGACACTTTTTACGGGACAACCCAAAAAAGAAAACAAGACACTTTATATGGGACGGAGGGAGTAATATATTAATGTCATATTTTTGGGCGGATTTAGTAACCCTTTTCAAAATTTCTTTATATTTTTTTGAAACAAAATATTATTTCATCCATGTTATTTCTAATAATGGATCTGCCGTGCTATCATTACTTTAACAAAATGAAAACATGATTAAACATAAGAGATCTTCGAATCGGCAAACTGGGGTTCTTTTGAAAAACATAAATAAATGGGATTCTTCTTTATAAACGGGAGAGATCATAATCCGATCTTTAAACAACAATATATCGGCTGAGTCTAACTCGGCCGTCGGCACCAAAGAGTTTGCAGTAGAAGAATAGAAAAAATGAACACGAGGATCACACAAGATTAGGTTCTTTCAATTTCTGTCTTATTCACTTTTATTACATCGATTCAGGTCTATTATATCATATAATCTAATCATAATTTTCTCTAGAGCGTTGGATTATTGGAAAAGAGACAAAACTTTAGACACACAACTTTATGAATGATAATTAAAGGATATGAGATTTCATATCCTTTTTGCCAGAGGCCATCAATTATTATGTGGAGTCGGCAGCGCTCCTTAAATATTCACGAAAAAAAAAATTGAGAGAGATCTACCTCACTTAATATTGAGTATCTTTGGATAAAAAATTGAGTATGAATTTGAATTAATGAATCAACAAAGTATTTTTGGTCAATAATTTCCAACAAATGTATTTACTTAATTACCGTTTTTAATTTTATCAAGAGGGATTCAAAATTTAATAGTAATGTACATTGAAAATTTGACATAATGTTTTCACGAATGCCCTTATTTAAGATGAGATCACGTGTCCAATAAATTTCAATTCAATTAGTGTCCGAATCAAAACTACTTAACTTATAGGCATAATATATATACATTTAAATCTCGAAAAAGTAATATTCGATAACGTAATAATCTCGCTAAGATAATAATTTCTTCCGGTTCCGATATGGGTCAGTGCACTAAAATAATGTTCGATAAAGTAATAACCTCGTTAAATGAATATTTTTTCTCAGTTCCAACTGTAAGAAAGTTTTAAGCTAGACTCGCTTGAGCTCAGTCCAACCATGACATACATCAACCCCTACGTCTTATCTTATTAAATGCAGATATTGTAATTAGATAGGTAAGTAAGTCTAATGAAAATACAACACCACACAAACTTCATATTTAACTAATTGATTTACAAAAGCACTACCAAATAAGCCCCGGTTGATCTAACTATCTTACAAATTAAAATGGCATGTTCAATCCAGCCTTCTTATACTTTGGTCACAGTTAAACCTTAATAAAGTAATAACTTTGGGACGGAGAAAAAATATTCATTTAAAGAGATTATTATTTTATCGAACATTATTTTAGTGCATTGACCCATATTGAGACCGGAAGAAATTATTATCTTAGTAAAATTATTACTTTATCGAATATTAGGTTTAAGTGTACTAAAATGTTACAAACACACACCAAAAAAAAAAATCCAATGCACACAAAACTCAAAAAGCCATTGCTATTCGTCCACGTGGCATAATTATGATAATCCTTGAAAGTCAAAGCGTCAACCTAGACCCTTGGAACTTCTCCTCCGTAATCCGGTCAAACTTCTCCGCCATCTCAGCGTCCAAGTAATTCCTCCAATCTCCAACAACGCCGCGTCGGAAGAACGCTTTATTCTCCTCGCCGGACGATAGTTTCCCACTCCGGTTAACCTCCATCCCACTCAAACTATCAAAGCTGCACAACTTTAGGATCTCCTCCGCCACTCCCACCTCCTCCTCGGCACCAGAGAACGGACATCCCAAGAAATCCGCAATCCGCCGCAGCTCCACCCTCGGCTCCCTCTTCAAATCCTCAAACCTCACAAACAAAACCATCTCTCGGTTCTTCAAACTCTCATTCCAATACCCCAGCGCGTGCTCCCAACACGGCCCGAACAAACTCACACCGCGGCAAAACATATCGAAAACCTCCGTCATCGAGTTTGTTTCATCCTCCGGCCGCTTCAGCACGTTGGTAAAATGCCATAGAGAGACGAATATGTCCTTGGGGTTTCTGCATAAGTAGACTATCTTGCATGCAGAGCTTTTGGTAGAATCCGGCAGTGAATTGTACGGAAGATGAGTCGAAAACAAGCGAGGAGATGAATAGGAAGAGAAGTCCGGGATTTGGTTATCGACGTAGTGTTTGATTTCTAAGAACTGTACGAGGTCGTGTGGGTTGGAGGTGATGAGAGGGTGGTTCTTGTTGATGGGGTTTTTGGCCCGGTTTACGAGGGCGAAGAGGATGGCCTTGAGCCACGTGGTGCCGGACTTGGGAGTGGAGACGAGGAAGATGTCGTTGGGTTGGGATTGGAAGTGTTTTTGGGTGGAGATGACGCCGTGGAGGTGGCGGACCGGGTACCAGAAGCCTTGGTATTGGTAGAGGTGGGCGGTGAGCCACCCTTTTTCTTTGGGGAGGGTGGAGACGAAATCTTGGAATTCTTGGGAGAGGGTTTCTTCTTGTTGGAGGTATTTTGGAGTTGGTGGGGTGATTTCGGATGGCATTTTGGAAGAGTTTTTGAGTTGGTTTGTTGTTGCATTTCACTTCTTTTGCATGGAGAGTTACATATATAGAGTTTAGTATAGGTGGTTAATTTTTAATTAAAAACCTCATAAGTGTGTTATACTGGCAAATTGATAAAAATTGTCCTCAAACTTTTTTTTTTGTTTTTTTTACCATCAACTCTTTATTTTTGCGATTTTAGTCATACCGTTAGATTTTTCGTCAATTTAACCGTTAGTTCAATTTTTTTAAAAAAAATAAAAAATGTAAAGGGCAAAATCGGAATTTTAATTTACATGGACCAAAGTTACAAATGAAGAAGGATTTGGAACCTATTTAGCAAAATAAAACAGTTTAACGACTGATTTTATAAATTTTAGACAAATAAGCTAATTGTTTCGTATCGACGAGATTTTGCATTAAATTTTTGATATTTCATACTCCCTCCGTCCCATTATTAATGTCTCACTTGCCTTTTTTGATTGTCCAATTATTTATGTCCCATACCAAATAAGAAAATAAATGAGTGGACCACAATCAATCTAAGCAAGTGGACTCACCCCTTTATACTTTTACACCACAACTTTACACCTTTACCTCCACTATCTTAATTACCGTGCCCAGTCCCAATGAGACATAAATAATGGGACGAAGGGAGTATAACTTTATTGCTTCGTATCAATATAAGCTAACGAAGACTTCGTACTAATATAAACAACATTTAATTCGAAATGCAAAATATATACTGTGAATTAACCATTAAAAAATAAAGCTATTATCACCCAAAAATTTAATTTCAAAATAACTATTTAGTGCATAATATTTACTTCAAAATAACTAGAACACGAGGAGAATTGCGAATCCGCAATTGATGAGCTCGCTGACGAATTGCGAGATGAGGAGGCCGACGGCGAAGAACATGCCCTGGAGCTCGCGGCGGAAGAAGAAGTGGGAGACGAATCCGCCGAAGCTGATACATATTTTCCTCATATTCTAGTTATTTTGAAGTAAATATTATGCATTAGGGCATGTTCTTCGCCGTCGATTCGTCTCCCACTTCCTCTTCCGCCGCGAGCTCCAGGGCATGTTCTTCGCCGTCGGCCTCCTCGTCTCACAATTCGTCAGTGAGCTCATCAATTGCGGATTCGCAATTCTCCTCGTATTCTAGTTATTTTGAAGTAAATATTATGCACTAAATGATTATTTTGAAATAAAAATTTTGGATGATAATAGCTTTGTTTTTAAATAGTTAATTCATAGTATATATTTTGCATTTCGAATTAAATGTTGTTTATTGGTACGAAGTCTTCGTTAGCTTTGAAAATTCGAAAATTTAATGCAAAATCTCGTCGATACGAAGCAATTAGCTTATTTGTCTAAAATTTATGAAATCAGTCCTTAAACTATTTTATTTTGCTAAATAGGTCTCAAATCATTCTTCATTTGCAATTTTGGTCCATGTAAATAAAAATTCCGATTTTGTCCTTTCAATTTTTTAATTTTTTTTAAGAAATTGAATTAACGGTTAAATTGACGGAAAATCTAATGGTAATACTAAAATCGCAAAAACAAGTAGTTGGAGGTCAAAAAAATAAAAAAATAAAAATTTGAGGACAAAATTCGCAAAAACGTAAAGTTTGAGGAATATTTTTGTCAATTTGCCTGTTATATTATACCTATTTGAGTCTAAACTAATATAAAGTAATGGGCTAGCATCCTAGCACGTTCTAACTTCATCGAAGTAGGGGGATTCAAGATTACGAAGGAAAGGAATTATGGATAGAAGTATAAAGTTTTGGGCGAATTCAAGAAGTATACATGCCAAAAGAATCGGACTGGTGGTTTTGGTTTGGTTTCGACCCGTTGGCCGTCAACGGTTCCGAACTGGAACTGATTACCAAGGTTCCACGGATCGATTCCGGTTCCGATTCCGAATATTTAGAATCGTAGAATCAGAACTAACGGTTTCAAAATCTGAAATTTGAAAATAAACAGCTTAGATCACGTCACGTCACCGGTTTAGGTCATAAGGAACCGACAGTTCAAACCAAAACTATGGACTAAACCAGAACTATGGATATATGGTTCACGATTCAGTTCCGATTCCCCTTTATCAGGAACCTGAACCGGCCAGCTCTAGATGAAACATATAATTTTATAAGTTATATATAAAATCGAGTTTCAGCATGATTTGAGAAGGGTCATAACCCGAGCTTTCTTAGGATTGTTTCACAATATTTGTGCGATAATAGGATTGTTTATTTCATTACTCCCTCCGTTCTAGGATATGTGGCTAACTTTTTCGGCACGAACATTTAGGAAATTGTGTTATATAATGTAAATTATTTGACTTTTTTATAGTTAAATTTGGTCTGCACAATTTTTATTTTTTTTAAGAATGAATCAGTTTTATTAGAATTTCTTAAATAGAAAAGAATGAGCCACAAAAAGGGATTAAAATGTGAGTATTTGTATTGGTTTTGCAAGTATACACATAGATCGAGGTGAATGATGAATCCACATCCTATTGGGCACGTTACAGTACTGTCGATTTCAATTATTAGCAACAGTTTTCGACAACATACAGCAATAGACGTCACATGGTTTTGTTCATAGATTCAAGAAGTATCCTTTTTTACCGATAGGTTCTGGGTTCAATTCTCACCAATACCGTTAGGTGTTGCCTGTCACCTTGTCCCATTAAGGGTGGTTGAACCTTTGGTTTGCAGGCTACTGTACAAGGAGCGTGGGCACCGAAGGTAGCGGGGTTCCATGAATTAAAAAAAAAAAAAAAAGTATCCTTTTTTCCCTATTGGTTGCGACGCACAAAAATGTGGAACACTCTGATGCACATTATTTACTTTCTGCTAAAGGTACACCACCCACATTGCATCAGATGTCGTTATGGGGACTAACCCAAGATTATAAAATATAGAGTGAAATTCAATTTTTTAGAAGAAAAAATGTGGAAGCATAGAATTTCAGGAAAAAAAAAATTCAAACGCATAAAATCACATATAAAAATTGAATATCAGTACAATTATTTTTGCAGGCACTGCTCCTGCTCCCAGTTTCCGCCTCAGACAGGGCGGATCTAAGGATTTATAACCGGAGCGATGATAAGTTTAATTTGAAATTGTTAAAATTTAGAGGATACGGTTGTAGCGATGAAAGTATAATTTTTAAATCAGAACCAAATATAATTACATCAAAATCAAGTTGACATTAGTTATTATTCATATATAGCTATAAATTGGGAGATATATCCTGGACCACCGTTACTATTTGCACGAAATGTACTTAATGGTCCAGGATACAGTACTGGGCACACATGCAATAATGGAGCCAAATTCTGGGAAGACCGACTTCCCCTGTTTTGCTAATGCCAACAAACAAACTTCAAACCCACAACAAATGTAAGTGAATCCAAATTCAAACATCAATGAGGTAAGGCAGGGCCACAATTCCACCATTATTGCTCTTACCAGAGCCACTATATAATAGAGTACATCTGCATGCGAAATAAAGGCAACCAACCAAGTAGGGACATGCACCACCTTCTCATATGTGCACTACACCAGAAATCAGACCCACGAATACGAACAAAATATGGATAAATGTTCTAAATAACTAAAGTTAGAGCAAGCATGTTTATGTTAAAATTAACACAACCTACCGCCAAATTATCTCCTAGCATAGATGTCAACAGCTACGAGTCAAAGGATACTCATCCAGCAGAAATTTGGGACTTCCTAGTTAGTCAACAAAATCTTTGTTGTTCTTATCCCAATATAAACTGCAGCTGGAAAAGGGCAACTATGAAGTCATTCAATCTCGGGCACTCCCAACAAAGGAAAGTTGGTATCTTCAGATCCAAGAAATGGAATATACTCTGATCCTCTAACATGAACACCGTAGCAAGCTGCATGATAAGCAAGCTATAAGTCTCTATCTAGAGGAATATTAAATACAAATACAAATTCATTTACATATACAGATAATTAATTACATTTAAAGAAGTCATGTCCACCAGAAACTAATTGTAGCACTTTTTGTTTCTTGTATTATATCAGCACTCACTAGAAGCAACGACTGCCAATGTAAATAAAAGCTTCACTCAATTTAACTGTCCTCAGGAAGCAAAATGAGAAAAACACCAACAATTTAACATAAGGCTTAAAAGGCGGAACTTTTCAGTGGCCTGTGAAGCAGAGTTTTCAAGGCATACTTAAGAATTGTTACAAAATCCCACAATAAAAAGAGAACTGTTTAAAAGGGTGTGGATATGGTAGGAACCCACATTTGATGTATGAAATATGTATAATCCTAATATGTATTATGCAATCCTTTTATTTTTTACGCAATATACACGTAATTTTACACTTTTGCCCTTCTACATAAAACATAAGGATTATGCATTACGATCATGCATAAAAGATATAATGATTATGCATATTTCCTAGTTCCTACGTTAAATGTAGGTTCCTCCATGATCCATTACCCTGTTTAAAATATGTTTTTATCCTCCAATACCTATTAGAACATGTATACTCACTCACTAAAACCTTAACTTTGTATTTTTTCCTCTTCCCCAATCATCCAACGGGGGAAAAGAAACAGTTCCTTTTGTTCTTTAAACCTTTTCAATGTATTTTTCTTCCCCCTTATGATAGTAGGTTTCTTATTCTCCTTAAGTAGAGTAGGCTTCTTCATTTTCTTAATTGGAAACTTCCAGTCCCGTTTGAGGATGTTCTCCCCCATCAAGAGCATAGAAGATTCAGCTCCTTAAAGTTTTAAGCTTGTTTAGCACATTCTAATTTATTGCCAGAATTGCAGTATTTGGTTTCAAAGACTATCAGATTTGTTTTTATTTTGTTATTTCCTTTTCTTTTTATATCTCTTGGAGTGACATTTGTTTGATCTAGGTGTGGTTGTATGAGCTGTATGCCTGTACCGTATATGTACTGACAGCTTCTTATATCATGCAACCTTATCTTTTGTCACCAAAAAAAGTCTGCTCATTCAACTTGACAATAATATACTCCAAGTAGTTACTTCAGCTATTGCACTTAATGGATGTAGACAGAGAAATAAATCCAGAAAGGAATCTTCAAACAATACTGAGATCATACCATTTTCTATTTTCATTACGCTTTGGAGCACCGAGGAGTCATCCATCTTTGGGGCAGTAAGTGTCAGCTCTCTGTAGATTTCACGCACAAATCTGCAAATCTTCTGAGCAAACTCAAGTTCACCATCTGATATCCTACCTATTGCCAACCTCATCAGCTCTCCAGTTAAATCTGCAAGCTGAATATCATAATAGTTGCTAATCAGTGTTGGAGACATACAATGAACAAGGCACAGCAGGATTATACGAGCCACATCCTTGAAAGAAATAAATAGGTTGAGCCTAATATGGCAGCAGAAGTTCACTATTTTTGCGTAAGAACATCCCAAGAATTTCAGAGAATTACCCCCAAGAGATAGTCAAGCTCATTAATCTGGAAAGGCTGATCAGATTGGTTGCTTAGAGTCCGTAAAGAAGCATTGATCTCATCAAGATTCAAAAGAGAACCTGTTTTGCAAAATTTACAGAGTGTAGCAGCTTCAACATATTCCTGAACCTGGAAATGCAAGGAAATCATGATTGAGATTGCAAAACATTTTGAAGACTTAATAAATTAAAATGGGAGAAACGGGTACCCCAGGAGAATGAGCTCGTCTTAACTTCCAAAAATCCGTTCCTCCAAGCTCTTTTACTAATCGAGATATATACTGATTCATCACAGCAGTTAAATCATTTTCTGCTTTTTGTAGAACTTCATCTACGTTGTGTTTACTGATTCTGTGGTCATAGAACAAATAACTCTTCTTCAAATAACAGAAACAAGCATCGAATGAAAATAATTAAACAAGTAGGCATGAATTAGAACTGGTTATGTATGAACCAAATGCTTGTCAGTTGTCACAAACATTATATGCCAATATTATTTAAAAAGTATGACTACAAATTTTAACGCTTATTAATTTTGTACACTAGTCACAATGAAAATTAGTATTCTTAGTTACTTAACTCTATAATTTGTTGAAGGAAGGCACTAAAAAGTATCAGCAAATGAACACCAAACTTCTTTTTACCTGTGCACTTGAAATATGACCTTTTTACTGTTCATTGTTATGTCTCGGCTGGCTTTCACCACCCTTTCTCTCTTGTCATTCTGCGGGCATACAGATAAAGAGTAGTAGAGCATATCAGACAACCATGTGAAGTAAATTTGCAACATACATTTATTCCAGTCAATGCACGTCCAAAGTAAGAAAAATATCGAACAAAGCAAGTTGGACAGGATATTCTAAATGTAATTTCTTCCATGATTTTGTGGTTTATTAAACAGAAAAAAAACCAGGCAACATCTTAATTATGCCGTAAGATAAAACAAACAGAACTTACAGTTAAGGTTTACTGTCTGCCGCGCCGCCTAACAATCTACAATATGACCAATACCATTTCACCAGTGATCCAACATCCTAAGTTTTCTTGCATTTCAATAAAATCAAAGATTCTATTACTAGAGAAGAGAGAGATTCAGAATCTATGAAATGGTATCATGCTTATCAAAATGCTGCATCAAGGACTAAAGCAGAACACTGAAAAACTACACCACTTATCTAACTCGCTAATAGTTTAGATATTGGAAAACTATCAAACTACACATACTGAACATCATACATTCAGAATCACAAATCCTGTAAACTAACTTTAAAATATTAATCAGTCACTTCCCGAATTCTATCCATTAATCAGTTAACAGAAGAATAGAAAACATAGACAACATTTAGCACTATGATAGAAACTCAAGAACAAGAAGCTCGAGATTTGACAAAATAAACGAAGCACGAAAAGGGGAAAACACCAGGTCATTGAGGTAGGAAGTGTAGTTGGAGAAGGCGTTCTTCATAGGGTCTTGGTCTGAAGCCACCGAATTGGTCGTCATAGTTTTGGGCTTCTTGGCGGCAGAAGCGGAATGTAACAACTTAACAGTTGTTAATGTAATTTTCGTATTTATAAAACTATTTGTGAACTTCCTGAGTGTAATCGAACAGTAAATACAGAGTAATAAATGAGAAGTAACAAGCAAGAGAAAAACAAGAACAGGAACTGAGATAAAAGTTGGCAATTTTCATGCCATTCATTACGGCGGCTGCAAGTATATATACAACCCTAGTTTTGAAAACGTGTTACAATAACACTTAATTGAAATAGCATCATTAGTTATAAAGTGGACTTAATCCAAGCCGTCCACGTCTTCCACACTCCGCAAGATCTTAGCCATTAGCCACTTGCATAATCGTTGGTATCAAATCTATCTTGAGCATCTGAGAAGCTTTCATCATCTCCCTCCGTCACCAAATCTTCTTTTTCACTAACCCTCACCCAAGCCAGCAATATCTCTCCTCCTTCTTCGATCCGTCCATCCCCTGTTCCTCCCTTCATATCACCACAACCAGCGCCGTCTGTTACAGTGCCTCCCTCTTCGAGGCCGCCTTGACCCCAAGGCGGTAGTTCTGGCCTGATCTTCTTCAGGTAAGATTCCGTCAACCAAGTTTCCATTTTGGCTCCATTATTGTCCCACTCCACTAAGAAGGAGTGGATCTCTCTTTTTTGTCGGTTCATCTTACTTCTCCTTCCCTTGATGTGCGGCGTGAGTTGGTACTCGCCGGACCGATTCGTTGCAGGGAGATTTGGGGAATGATATTTACCTGGCTTTACAGCTCGCTTGAGGAGGGAAACATGAAACTCCGGCCATATCTTAGCCCCCGGCGGCAGCTCTAATCGGTAAGTAACTTCACCCACTTTCTTTATGATTAAATAAGGATCGGAGTACCTAGGAGAGAGCTTCTGGTTCTTTCTCATAACAACTGTGGATTGTCGGAAGGGTTGGAGTTTTAGGCAGACGTATTCTCCAACCCGGAACTGACGGTCTACTCTTTTTTTGTCTGCGTTCTTCTTCATTCTTTCTTGAGCATAGTTTAGGTTTTCCTTGAAGGTTTGTTGTACCCTCTGCCTTTCCTCCACTAGATTAGAAGCCTCAACTGCATCTGTATTAGGGAATGGTCCTGTAAGAAACACTGGTGGGGTATACCCATACATGGCTTCAAAGGGTGACATTTTTAGACTGGTATGGTAGTTAGTATTGTACCAGTGTTCAGCTAAGGGTAGCCATCTCATCCATTGCTTCTGATTTTGCTTGACCATGCACCTCAAGTATGTCTCCAAGCATTGATTTAGTCTCTCAGTTTGACCATCAGATTAGGGGTGGTAGGCTGAGGAAAGATCCAATCTGATGCCCAATAATTTAAACAACTCAGTCCAGAAGGAACTAGTAAACACAGGGTCCCTATCTGAGATAATGCTGATAGGCTGGCCATGTAATTTGACTATGTTGTCTAAAAAAACTTGAGCTACGGTCAGGGCATTGTAGGGATGACTCAAACCAATAAAATGCCCCAGTTTTGTTAACCTATCCACCACCACTAGGATCACACTCCTCCCCTGTGATTTAGGCAAACCCTCTATGAAGTCCATGCTCAGTTGAGTCCAGGGTAGATCTGGAATAGGCAAGGGTTTTAGCAATCCTGGATATCCTGTTCTCTCAGATTTACATTTACTGCAAACTTCACATAGATTCACCAACTCTCCCACTTCTCTTTTTAACCCAGGCCAGAAGAAATACCTTTTTACTCTTTGATAAGTTCCTTCAGTCCCTGAGTGCCCTCCAGTGGCTGAATCATGCATTTCCTTCATAATTCCTTCCCTTAATGATTTGTCTTCCCCAATCACCACTCTTCCCTGGTGCCTCAGCAACCCCCCTTTCAGAGAATATTCTGGGTACTCTTGACTGTTTATTGATTTAGCTGCAACTATCTTAGACAACTTAGGATCCTGATGGTAAGTATTGCACCCATGTTGGAACAACAGTTGATACAGTCATACAGGTTTGATCCCAATCCTCCTTTCTGGACAATGCATCAGCAACTTTGTTCTCCTTTCCCCTCCTATAACAAATGGAATAATCATACCCAAGCAATTTGGGTATCCACCTCTGCTGCAGGGGTGTAGTAATTTTTTGGTCCAGCAGGTACTTTAATGCTTGCTGGTCAGTGAATATAGTAAAATGCTTCCCTTGCTGATATTTTCTCCACTTCTGTACTGCTAGGAGCACTGCTAGGAATTCCTTCTCATAAGTAGATAAACCCAAATGTTTGGGCCCCAAAGCCTTACTGAGATAGGCTATAGGCTCCCCCCTCTGCATGAGTACTGCTCCTATACCCATTCCTGAAGCATCAGTTTCAACTTGAAATTCCTGTTCAAAGTCAGGCAGGGTTAGAACAGGAGCTGTGATCATTGCCTTCTTTAAGGTCTGAAAGGCCTCTTCAGCTTCATTAGTCCACTGAAACTCCCATTTTTTGAGTAAGGATGTTAGAGGCCTGCTGATTTTGCCATAGTCCTTTATGAATTTCCTGTAATAACCTGTCAGCCCAAGAAATCCTCTTAATCCTTTAACTTTGGTAGGGGTGGGCCAATCAACCATACACTGAATCTTTTGAGAGTCAGTGGCTACTCCCTTTTCAGAAATTGTGTGCCCTATATAGGAAACTGATGATTGACCAAAGCAGCATTTGCTTAACTTAGCATACATCTTGTTTTCCTTGAGAACTTCCAACACCCCCTTCACATCCTCTAGATGATCCTCCCAATTAGGACTGTACACCAAGATATCATCAAAAAAAACCAACACATTTTTTCTTAATCTGCTTCTAAATATTTGATTCATTAAAGATTGGAAGGTAGCTGGGGCATTACATAACCCAAAAGGCATGACCAAATACTCATAGTGGCCATTATGAGTTCTGAAGGCAGTTAAATACCTGTGTTCGGGAGCCATAAGGATCTGATAATACCCATATCTCAAATCAATTTTAGAGAAGTATCTAGCCCCATGCAGTTCATCTAAGAGCTCATCAATTATAGGAATAGGGTAGTCATGTTTGATAGTCAAGCTATTTAAATATCTGTAGTCAACACACATCCTCCAACTCCCTTCTTTTTTCTTTACTAGCAAAACTGGGGAGGAAAAAGGGCTTTTGCTGGGTTGGATTTCCCCAGTTTTCAGCAGTTCCTCTACTGTTTTTTCTATTTCAGCTTTCTGATTGTGGGAAGCTCTATAGGGATACTGTTGCTTAGGGACATTACCAGGTTTTAAAATAATCTGGTGCTCTATTCCCCTACTGGGAGGCAATCCAGTGGGGTTGGCAAAGAGTTCCTTGTATTGCTCTAGGAGATTTGTCAATTGAGGGTTATCCCCAACTTCCTTCTCCTCCAGTTTCTATAGTGAGGACTCCTCCTCCATGGTTGTTGGCACAGCTTGTAAGTAGTGATATACTTCTGCAGCTGTGAGGTGATTACAACCATGTTCTCCCTTGGCAGCCTGAAATGTCACCCTCTGTCCCTGATGTTTAATAGAAAAACTCATTCCCTCATAATCTAGAACGATAGGTGTTCCTTGTTGCAGCCAGTCACTCCCTAAGATAATATCATACCCCTTTGTTGCCAAAACTCTGATGTCAAAACAAAAGGTATGTCCTTGCATATCCCAATTGAATGCCATAACCCTTTCCTCACTAATCAATTTTTCTCCATTAGCCACCATCACCTTAATAGGTCTCACCCTTTCCTTAATACAATTCATTTCTCGAGCCCTTTCCTCACTTAAAAAACTGAGGGTACTCCCAGTATCAAACAAAATCCTCACGGGTTCCCACATACTTGCCCCATCAGCCTCATGATCCTCCCTCCAGTGTCCTCCACTATTGAGCCCAGAGTAAGTATAGTCATACCTAACTCTTCTGTAGCATCTCCAAACACATCTTCCTCATCCCCTTCCTCAATGCTGTGGAGATATTATGCTTGTTCTTCAGTAGTCATGATCATGTAATTCAACTTCTTGGCACACTTATGGCCAAGAACAAATTGTTCATCACAGTTGTAACACAACCCTTTGGCTCTTCTCTTATCCATTTCAGAGGGGGTGAGTAACCTGAAGTCAGGCTTGTTGGGCTTGGTTTGGTAAGAGGGTCTAGCTGTAGGGACCTTAGTATATCCCTGCCCAAAATTCTCTGTTTTCCTTGGCAAATTTTTGGTGGACTCCCTGAACCTTTTTGTCCAAGCATCATTATTTGAGCATTGTTGCCTCCCTAGGTGAATGGCAGCCTCCAGAGTGGGTATAGAAAACATTCCTAGGGAAGACCTAGTCTCCCTGTCCAATCCACTAAGAAAGCTAGCAACCCAATATATTTCCCCAAACTGTCCACATTGTGAGTGAATCATAAAGGACTTAAGTTGCTCAAACTTCTCAACATACTCTTCATAATTACCTTCATATTTCAGTTTATTAAATTCCCCTATGATTTCAGTTTCTTTAAGATCACCAAATTTGGCAGAAACCATAGATACAAATTGGTCCCAATTAAGTTGTTCCCCTTTTTCTGGTAAATTATCATACCACTCAGCCGCTTTACCCTCAAAGTGCAGTGATGCATAAGCTACCATTTGATCCTCTTGTATACTAGAAACCATGCCCCAAAAAGTCCTGCATCTCTGTAACCATGCCCTAGGTTTAGTACCATCAAACTTGGGGAAATCAATCTTAGGCCGTGAAACCACCACACCAGTATTCCCCTCCCTGTTTCCTCTGTCCAATCCACTCTGATCCCTGTTCCCAGAGTACTGGAACCTTCCTCCCCCCCTAAAAGGACCAGAATGTCCTCTTCCCCCATTTCCTGATGCATATGGACCATGCCACGGAGTGTATCCCCCTCCCAACACAGCCTTCCCTGGATTCTCTCCACCATAACTCCCCCTATTCACTCCTTGGTGCCCAGAACTAGACCCTATCTCCCCCAACCTTCCTGTAGTCGTTTCCTTTGACTTTCCTGTGGTAGGGTGAAGTTTGGCTGGGTTTGTCCATGTGGGATAAAATCTGGTGGGTGACTAAGGTTTTGGGTTGGGGGGGGGTGAGGAGGAGTAATGTAATTAGAAGCTTGTGGCAGCATGGGATCTGGTGAGTTAGGAAAGGGTTGGGGTGCCATTAATCCTGGGTTAGGGTAAAAGAGCATCGGGTTTGGATAACTGAGGTTAGGGTGGTTGATAGAGGCTTGGGAATATGGGGAGTAAGGGTAGTGAGGATAAGCCATGTGAGAAGCCATGGAGTTAACCGTAGTTAAAAGGTTTTGGTACTGATTTGTTAGAAGATTTATGTGCTGTGTAGTGGAATCTGGTATTAAGGGTTGTTCAGTTACCTCGCAGGTGGAGGGATCTTGATGGGGTCTGTTCAGAAGCTGCGGTTCGCCGTCGTCCGACGGGCTGGAGTCGATTTTACCATCACAGAGTTGGGGGGCAGCCATGGCTGGGCTCTGATACCAATGTAACAACTTAACAGTTGTTAATGTAATTTTCGTATTTATAAAACTATTTGTGAACTTCCTGAGTGTAATCGAACAGTAAATACAGAGTAATAAATGAGAAGTAACAAGCAAGAGAAAAACAAGAACAGGAACTGAGATAAAAGTTGGCAATTTTCATGCCATTCATTACAGCGGCTGCAAGTATTTATACAACCCTAGTTTTGAAAACGTGTTACAATAACACTTAATTGAAATAGCAACATTAGTTATAAAGTGGACTTAATCCAAGCCGTCCACGTCTTCCACACTCCGCAAGATCTTAGCCATTAGCCACTTGCATAACCGTTGGTATCAAATCTATCTTGAGCATCTGAGAAGCTTTCATCATCTCCCTCCGTCACCAAATCTTCTTTTTCACTAACCCTCACCCAAGCCAGCAATATCTCTCCTCCTTCTTCGATCCGTCCATCCCCTGTTCCTCCCTTCATATCACCACAACCAGCGCCGTCTGTTACACGGAACCCACAATCTCTGCAACTGTTTGATGAAATGCGTCAGTGAATTATTTCGTGGTTCTCTTAGTTTCGGTGAACTATTCGCGTGTGCAATTGTGCGTCACCGTGAGAGCGAGAGCTAGGTTTGGCTTACAGTTTGATAAGCGTTGGGTTTTAGGCACCATGAGAGAGAGCTTACGCACGGCCGACGAATTCAACATCTGTCCACTAGCTCCAACATTCAAGGCAGTGCACAATTTTATTTTTCAAAATAAAGAATTAGTTTCCTTAACAGGTATATAAATATTATGAGAAAATCTTTCTATAGAGTTGCTGTGGTGTAGTGGTTATCACGTCAGTCTTACACACTGAAGGTCCCCAGTTCGATCCTGGGCAGCAACATGTTTTCTTTTTTTAATTTTTATTTTTGAACAGCATAGATTGCGTTTGATTTCTGATTTCGGTAAGAATAATGCATTTCCTGTGAATTCTGAATTTAGGATCTTTGCAAATTATGTTCTTCCTCCAGAGAAAATTATGCATTTGAATAGTTGCAATTTTTCTTGAATAAATCCACTTCTCTCCGCCCAATCACGCCTTCCCAAAATGGTATCTTTGGTGGTGGCTTCCACCGCTGACCCGGCGTCGATCAACCCGGCGAAAGCCCTTCTGGCTGGCTTCCGGGGCCCACCCTGGACGGCGGCATCAGAAGCTTCAAGAATGGCGATTCCCTTCGACTATTGGAACAGGACAAATTCATTATTCACGAAGACGATCTCGACTTGAGGTGGGAGGCCGCCACCGGAGAGACGGTGGCGGAGCTGTTCTTCCTTTCTCGCCACGCCGCCGCCTCCAGTCGTCCCGCTCTCACCATCCACCCCATAGGTATTCCGAGTGTATATTCTTATTTCGGCACGTGCTTTTATGGATTTTGTAATTTTACTTTATTGTATGAGTTTTGTGGTTTCGCAACGAATAATCGTAGTTCCGCATTATTTGCATATCAATGCTTGTAAAGAATTTGGTCTGCATGTGTCTATTTGGAGGGTTTGGTCTTAGTATATGTTGTATTGCAAAACAAGAATCATCAATCATTTGATCAGTAGGAATCATGTGTTGATTTCACTGTTCTAGAATGGGTTGATTTCATTTCAAATATTATTCTTGTCATATGTTGAACTCAGTAAATGTTTGTGCCTTTGAACAAGAATTGGAAAAACCTGGTGTTGCAAGAATCTGATGCAGGAAATTGTCTTTCCCATCTCAAGTTTCATGAAAATTAGTTTGATGTTAGAATATCAGGTTGTGCTAATTATCTAGTTGTACTACATTATATGCAGGGGTACCACATTTGAAGGATGGAGATGTTCTACCTCAAGGCGGAAGACCAGGATGGGCCGCACCGCCTTGTCCACGCATAGGACCGTGGTTGATGCTATTGAAGAAAATTGCTGCATCACATAACTTAGTTCCAGAATTTGAGGTATCTACTGATTCTAATTCACAACTTCATCTTTTTTTCCCCTGTGTTGCTTGAGGCGAACCTTTTGTTTTCGTTAAACTTCTTGTCCGTAACATCATAAGAAGTAACAAGCAAATGGGGTCTTAGAAAGCATCACAAGAATTGTAAACTCACATATTATTCACATTCAATTCAAATTACGGTGACTCACGACTATTTCTTTACAATCTATTACTCCCTCCGTCCGCTAATTCTGCCCCAGTTGACTTCGGCACGGAGATTAAGAAATTTTAGTTTAGTGTGTATTTTATGAGTTTTAATTGTATAAAGAAATTGACACAGTTTTCGAGGAATGGTTGGTGGAAAGAAATGAGAATTATCCAAATTTTTGCAAGGCTAGTAAAAGGCAATCGATTTTTATTTTTATATTTTTTTATATTGTATTTGAAGAAATAATCTAAAGTTTTCAAAAAGATAAAAATCATAATTTTCTGAGTTCGGAGCGGAACATAATCAAGTGGGAGATAGATTTTTGAAGAGAGAGAGTATAAGAATGTGGGGTTGAGTAGTGAGTAAGGGGGACCCACTTCATTTTATGTTTAAAAGTAATTTTTACTATTTTAGGAAAGATGACAGTAATAGCGGGACAGCCCGTAGGCAAGTTGTTAGAGATAGAGTTTACCGGCGAAGATCGAAGAGGCTCGAGAAGGGGAGAGGTGTTAGAGATAGGGTTTACCGACGAAGATCGAAGAGGCTCGAGAAGGGGAGAGGTGTTAGAGATAGGGTTTACCGGCGAAGATCGAAGAGGCTCGAAAAGGGGAGAGGATCGGCTGTGGAAGGAGACGAGCCGTAACCTTGATCGGCCAATATGCATGGCTTGCATGGAGGAACATGTGCATGGTTGGCGGATCGCATGCTCGGCGGATATTATTACTATTGTTATTTAGTATTTGCTTATTTAGTAATTGCCCTTATTTAGTATTTGCTTATTCCTTAATTAATTTAAGCCCATGAATAGGGCTTGGCCGTGTGAGGCCTTCTACATTGCTATTCTTATTTATATCTTAGTTCTAGTAGGAAAATATTTATCGAGGGTTTTATTCTCTTTGATCTAGGAACGGCGTTTACGCTTGGCCGATAGCTTGTCTATCGTGGGACTCATCTTTGAGTTGGATTTTGCTTTCTTTTATTTAATTTCGTTTTGATTATTATTCTTATTTGTTCTTCGAATTCCTTTACTCTAACAAATTGGTCCGACCTGCCGGATGGCCAACACGAGACAAAAACAGATGGAAACGAGATTGGATGAGTTGGAGAAGGGATTGAAGGCAATGGATGTTCGTTTATCGAGTGAATTATCGACGGTGAAGGACACGCTGGACTCTATGCGTGATTTGATTCAAGATTTGGTTACGGCGAAGACTACTCCGGCCGAGGGTTCGACGAACCCTAATCCCGCGTCGAACCCTAATTCAGCACAGAACCCTAATTCCGTGCCAAACCCTAATTCGGATGAGTACGATTCAGCGGAAGGGCCGCAGATCGGCGACCCTGAGACAACGGCGAGTTCGGCGAGCCTGGTGTCCGGCGCGCCGCAGGTGATATCGATGAAAGAGAATCGTGCAGATCAGCTCGACTATGTGCTTTGGTGGACACGCCTCGGCCAAATTGAAATCTTCACTTGGTCCGCATCCGGAGCTATTATAACGAAGCTTTTGCATCAACCTTTCCCACAGCAATAGCTTATGTTGTTGACACACCACGTTCGCCTAACCCGACTACCTTCATGAGCAATATGATGTATGCCGTAGCATCCTCTACAAGACACGATTGCCGCTGGTATTGGTGTTTAATAAAACAGATGTGGCGCAGCACGAGTTTGCACTGGAGTGGATGAAAGATTTTGAAGCATTTCATGCTGCACTAGATTCATATAATTCTTATACATCAACCCTGACCCGTAGTCTCTCCCTAGCATTGGAGGAATTTTATAGCAATTTGAAATCAGTCGGAGTATCTGCAGTCACTGGTTCGGGGATGGAAGCCTTCTTAAAGGCTATTGAAGCCAGTGCAGAAGAGTACATGGAAACTTACAAGGCTGATCTTGACAAGAGACGGGCGAGAGAAGGAACATTTGGAAGAAGAACGCAGAAAAGAGAACATGGATAAGCTCGGGAAAGATATGGAGAAGTCAGGGTGGGGAAACCTGTTGTATCGAGCACGGGTTTGAAAAATAAACCGACCGACAAGAATATGGAGCTTGATGAAGATGAAGACGACGAGGATGAAGTTGGATTGAGGTCCGGATCAAGTCTTTGCACATATCCTGGTTTTTGATAGGAAAACAAAAAGATTGGTGGAAGAAATAATTGATGCCAAGATCATGTTATCTATGCGAGCCATCTACCAATCTAAAGTAGGGCTTGGCCTAATGGACAAAGGGGCTAAGGAACTCTTGCAAAGCATCTCCGAAAAGCGTAAGGTGAAAATGAATTCACCCGAATTTGCTAATGATATTGGAAAATTTATTGGTTTGTTTAAGGATCAAATAAATTTATCTCGAAATCAAATACCCTTTAGAGCACTTTAAGACATTCAATGAAGTTCTTTATAAGAGAGTTAAAACATGGTGCGAGGCCAATCACCAATGCCGAAGGTGATGATGTTGCAAGATGTGCGCCGATAGTCGGTTGATGGCATTTGAAACCGCCGAAGATTCTAGGCGATTTTGGATTAAGTGGTCGGAAATTTTCTATACAAGGCCTTTTGGGGTCCGAGTGCTCCAATGACTTCGGTGATGGAACTCTAGTAATATTCCGCCCTGGCGCCACGAGATTATCATCGTTTCCATGTTCCGGTTTCGGAATTATTGAGAAATTTGTGGAGATACCGAGATGCTTATACACGGTTAATCCCATTGCAGAAGCAAGCAGCAAATCGTAACGTGTTCACCGAGAATAAGCGCATGTTATCTATAATATCAACCAAAGAATTTGGCAAGGTAGCTTTTGTTGCTATTGGAGCAACCATGGTTGGTAGCATTAGTTTTACTAAAAAAGAGGGTGACCATGTCAAGAAAGGAGACGAGTTCGGATATTTTTCATTTGGCGGTGTTAGAGATGGACTGTTTGGAAGAGGTCGTTAGAGATAAGTCAATTTCCAAATTTCAGCCTTGAGGACAAGGCTGTTTGGAAGGGTGGAGGAGTTGTTAGAGATAGAGTTTACCGGCGAAGATCGAAGAGGCTCGAGAAGGGGAGAGGTGTTAGAGATAGGGTTTACCGGCGAAGATCGAAGAGGCTCGAGAAGGGGAGAGGTGTTAGAGATAGGGTTTACCGGCGAAGATCGAAGAGGCTCGAAAAGGGGAGAGGATCGGCTGTGGAAGGAGACGAGCCGTAACCTTGATCGGCCAATATGCATGGCTTGCATGGAGGAACATGTGCATGGTTGGCGGATCGCATGCTCGGCGGATATTATTACTATTGTTATTTAGTATTTGCTTATTTAGTTATTGCCCTTATTTAGTATTTGCTTATTCCTTAATTAATTTAAGCCCATGAATAGGGCTTGGCCGTGTGAGGCCTACTACATTGCTATTCTTATTTATATCTTAGTTCTAGTAGGAAATATTTATCGAGGGTTTTATTCTCTTTGATCTAGGAACGGCGTTTACGCTTGGCCGATAGCTTGTCTATCGTGGGACTCATCTTTGAGTTGGATTTTGCTTTCTTTTATTTAATTTCGTATTCTTATTTGTTCTTCGAATTCCTTTACTCTAACACAAGTAGGACAGTAATAGCGGGACGGAGGGAGTATCATTAAATTACTGATGTGCTGTAGCTTTTCCCCTTTATTATTTAAAAGAGAATTAAAATCATGATCTCTAAGGTTGAATTTCCTGGGAAACTTCACATTTTGCAGCTACATGTATAGAATATGGGATTGTCAGTTAATTGGTATCATTTTCCTTATGTGGATACAGATAACACTGGAAGCTACTCATATCAAAGCCAGCTATGTTCATTGAGATAGGTAAATTGTGGACTTCCCATAGTGATGCATTATCAAAGGCATAAATGTTTGATTTAAGGTCGATGGCAGCTTATACTTGTTCCTTGAGCTTGATTCTCCTGCGAATTTATCGGCAATATCTAGGCAGACTTACTCCTTAATTATTGCAGTTGCTCTGAATCTATCACTCCTTGTCTAGATTCTTTATAATCTTTTTATCAGAAACTATCAACAGTGATTTAAGTAAGCAAGAAATTTATCCTTTGTTCTATAGATTTGGTCACTCTCTAATGAGTCTTACGGCTAGAGTTTCCTTAGATGACAGTTAAATATATCCTTGCCATGATAGGTTGATATAGTAAAAAAAGGGGGTATTAAGTGCACTCTGGAAGAGAAAACCTCAATCTTCAGGACTGTCTTTTTTCCATTTTACTTTCTCTCTCTTCTGTTTATCATTAGTCTGGATTGAGTGTGAATCGTTATGATACTACAACACTTATTTATTTGCTTTACTTTCACTATAGGCAGCGCAGAAGAATACTGGGGAAGAGAGGATGCTGCTCGTGTTATTGCTCAAGTGCGTATGTCTTGACTCTTGATTCCTCTCTTACACTGATATTCCTGAATTAGTTTCTGAAACTACACTTTACTGAAAATACTACATCAAAAAGAAGAATGTTTCAGATTGAAACATCATGAAACTCTGTATGGGTGTGAGTGGGTGTTCCTTATGTGACTTTACGTAGTCAGGTGTCTATATTTGCTATTCTATGTAGCATATTTTAAAGAACTTGCTGCATTTGTTTCACACACTTGCATTTAAATAAGCAAGAGAATAAATGGCCAATGCTCCTTTTATTATCACATAAAGCATTTTCCTTGATGAGGCATGATCAGATTGAGTATCATATACGTGCATAACGACCTGCACGCTTTTTGTTTTTCTTTCTATTAAGTGATATTTTCTTGTCGTTGAAGTTGGTCTGGGAGGGGCTTGGTCTGGAATCAAGTCCTGCTGTCGGAGTTTGGAGCAGGTAAATTTGAACTTGTCCTTGAATTTATTTTCGAGTTCTGGTTATATTTGATCGTTCCCTCTGAACATAATGCTTTCTTGATACAAGTTGGTTATGTTAATCCCAGCACAACTGAAAAGAAGAAAGTGCTGCTTGGTCTTGGAGGAGGACATTATGTCCCTCGTCACATGGATGTAATCCAGTAAGTCGATCATCTCAATCAGAGTCTAACCACGAAACATTTTATCTTCATTGCAATGTGATACAAGCATTGAATGATTCTGGTCTTAAAATTACTGCAGAAAAGGAGTTTGGAGCGGCCACCTCATCTCCGGATACTCATTGCCAATGGAAGATCCTGGCCAAACAAAATCGAATATAACCACTGAAAGCATTGGAGGGACGTGGAAACAAGCCATCCTAGTAGCTTATGAAGCAACAAAAGCAGCCTTTCCCGGTGGCGAAATCATTGCCCATCTTGATCATAAGTAAGCTCTCCTCATTACCATCTCAAGAATACCTTAACTTTGTCGAAACCCAGATTCTTAAACTGTACTTCCCTTTATGTTGATGCAGAAGTTTCAAAAGCTGGCAAAAGAATGCCATGACTGATTTCCTAAACAAGCAAAATATAAAGATCGGTAAGCCGGCGGACTTCTGCTAATCAGATTAGCAGCTTAGTTGATACTTCTCATCCATATAAGCGTTATTCATCGAGGATTCATTCAATTCTTCAACCCAATCTCCCATTAGGGTAGATTTAGGGGGAAAAACAGTGTCATTTTGTCCATTTTTGATATATTCATGTGTAAAAAAAGTTTACTAGTTCTCTTGTCTTGTCTTCTAAAATAAACTTTGTACCTTAATTATTAAACAGTCATTATAATAAAAGAAAAAAAGAAGCGAAATTTAGAGTAGGGAGCCAGCCTATTGGTTGGTGTAGGCTGTGGAAAGTGGTGACAGGAGATGGGGCGCGCACAATAGCACGGCGCAGGTTTAAGTGGCACACGTGGGGACCATCAAAGATCGTATCTGGACACGCTCTTGTGGGCCGCCTAAAAGCTCCTCTTCTACAGGCTATGATTCCGTGCACGCAGTGTACCTGAACTATCACAACAAACCCCTAATCAATAGGCCCCTAGCGGCTACCCTTCGAATATTTGTTTGATAATGAATAAGTAAACTAATAAGTTCAATTAAATATAAAATCAAATTATCAAACACACAAACAATAAAATGCAATAATATAATACAGTGCATAAAATAATTTATAATTATATTAATGTATTCTATAAGTATTTATTGGGTCATTAACAATTATTTATTATTATGGTAGCACCCTCCTTATTAATTGATTAAAACTGAAATGGAGGCCATGAACATTGGACTAATTAATTAATTATTGCTTAAATACGGTAAAAAAGAACTCAATCAATGTTATGTTTTGAAGAAACATTATTTTCATATATGAGTTTCTATGTCCATATTTCGTATTGGAAACCATCCAAACAAACGAAGAAAATCTGAAAATGAAGTCAATTTTCAGTTTCCATCGGATGAGATTTGACTTCCATTTGTGTATCTCACTTTCTATCTGTCCATTCGAAATATATTAAATAATTTATATCCCAATCACGATTCCATTTGTCAGACTTTTCCCTAAACAAGTTTTCTACATATTATATTGTCTCTAGGGATCTACGTGTTATAACTAATGAAGTAAAACGACATCGTGCTGAATCAGTGGGCGGAGAAAAGGTCAATAAAATAAAAATATATGGTTGTTATTTTCCAGCTTTATCTCTGACTGCAAATGGATTTCCTTCCCTCTGCAAAAACCCGCAGTGATTAATGCCTCTCTCTCTGTAGTATACATGTAGAGAGAAAGTTGACTCAACGTGAATGTGTGTGTTAAAAGTGATTGCCTTTTCAGTTAATATTAAAAGGCCCGTATAAATGTACTCCACAGCTCTCTCACCCTCTCTCTCTCTCTCTCTCTCATCCGAGGATGTGTTTGTCTGCTTCTACCTTTAATCCTTCAGACTTTATTGTATTTGTATATATATGTTTGTAGATCAGGTCAATCTCCGCGATTCTGTGTCGTATAACCGGCTGAGATCTCGCCACCAATTTCTTTTTGTTTTTTCACTTCTGCGTATGCTGAGCAAACGGATAATCCTCTAAGCGGTAAGTATACTGAATTGCGTATGTGCGTGATTTCTGTTTAGATCTTATGTTTTCGTCTTTCCGTGATGTTTTTGTCCGCTGTTCTTCCTCTGGTTTGCGCCTTTATGAACACCTCTTTTCTGCTGTTTTTTTTTTGGTCAATAGTTGATCCTCTTTCTAGGGTGGTGCAGTGAAAGGGGAGATTTGCAAGTCTTTTGGTGAATCGATAAAACGCGCTTTCCAGACGCTGATCAAACAGGTATTTGAGTAATCCCTCTTTATAATATTGGAAGCTTCTTAGCATTTTTTTAAAAATTTTGGTGATCATATCAAATCCAGCCTCTACTTTTAGGAGTTTTTGCTTAGACCTGGGGAAAGTATTTTTGAAGGTTAATGCTGTTGAGGTTTAAGAGATTTGTTTTGTCGAGATCTGAAAGAGGAGAATGCGTAACAGATAGGAGTCGGCAAATGGTGTAGTGGCTGGAAAGAGATTATAAATTTGAAGTGTATTTTTAGATGTTCAAGATTTTTGGGATGTTTGAAAAAGTGGGGGACTTTATCTTGTCCTCTTCTTCACCTTTACCTTTCGACAATGGGAAGATTCCAAAACTTAGGTCAACTCCATTTTTTTTATAGGCTATTTGATTTTGTCTGTAAAAGAAATTTTATAAACTCCCCATATCTTTTCTCTTTGTTGTTTCTTTTAATCCAAAACAAGTATGGTACTGTAACTTTTGCATCTATGCCCAAAAAACTTATAAAAGTTATTCTTCCAATTAATATTTGGCCTTTGATATTAATAGTTTCTACTTTCTAGGATATGTTTTTGTCCAATTAAATTTTGATGGTTTCCTTAGCTTCTGCGATTATTTTATCTTATTTTCTTCTTCAGGTCACTAAGGCTTGTTGGTTCCTTTCCCTTACTGTCTTAGTTACTATATAGCTTATGGATTATGATGCGCTGTAGTGTTTTCTATTCTGGAGACTTTTTAAATATTGTGGAGCTGTTGATTACAAATTTGTTTGGCCTAGTTGATTTGGTTCCCTGCTGAAAAAACTTCGAACTACCGCAACTGCTTCAAGTATGCAAGCTGGGAATTTTCAAATTCTGTTGTAAAAAATCTAATTGCACCACTTGCTTGGGATTCTCTTGACTTGCCAAAATTAGAATCACATTGGCCAACTAGTTAATTGCTTTTCAGATTTTGAATAAGCTCCTGGTAAAGAACTAGATTATTTTCTCATTGTACCTTTGATTGATCAAGGCCTCAGCGAGGGAGCTGGGGTCAGTGCTTTTCTTCTTCTGCTATCTTTACTGGCTCTGTGTTGTCTTACCTTACGAATCCTTCTTATTATGTGCCAACTTTTACTATAACTGCATTATCAAGTATTTCTGAACCCTCTCCAAATGCAGTGTCTGCATCTTTGACCCTGCTGAATGAATCATGACCATGAAGGAAAATCAGAATTCTTTTGATTCTAGCAAAATTGGGAAGGAAGCTGATCCCCTGATATTTGGTAGTAAAGGTAGATATGAGTTAAATGATTCTAGAATGGATGCCAGTCTTACGGAATTGGAGCCAAAAGATACAGATGACTGGTCGAACTTTAAAGTTACTGATGACTCTTCTATGGATAATGGAAATGGAAACACGGGTTGTCATAAGGCTGCAGTTCAAAATGGAGTTGCACATCATCTAAGCATGGAAGTCGAGAATGGAACAATAGATTCAAGTAGGGAGGAAAGCAAAGATGGACTCTCACATCACATAAGCATTTGTTATAAGGATGCAGATTCATTATCTTCTAATTCATCTGATGTTGACGAAGAGCAGAGAAGTTCAGAGCATGATAGTTTCGACACAGTTGAAGAGTTTGCAGATTGTAATGAAAGTGATTCCAGAGATTCGAGTTCTCTATTGTTTACTCATAAGAATGTCTTGGAATGTGATGTTCCAGAGTTTGAGGTTTGCTATAAAGAAATTGATCATCAGATTATGAAAGATATATGTGTTGATGAAGGCAGGCCGCATAAAGACATAAATGTGATTGAGAAAACTCCTGTTGACCACAACCATTTTGACGCTTATGAAGAATCGTCACTGGATGCCAACTGCACTACTGCGGATAAATGTTGGAGCAAAGAAGAAAATGATGGCAAAAGATTAATTTCTCGAGAAAGGCTAGATTCTTGCTTGGAGAACGCTTTGGAGAAGGATACCGTTGAGCATTTTGAGCCAATGAATGCCGGAGAGACAGTTGAAGAATTTTTTGATGCAACTGGCAAGGCTGAGATTGATTTTTCTGTAGAGGACTACCTTGTAGATAGGAAACTTCCAAGTGAAGATTTTGGTACTCGAAGCTGCCTTGAATTAGATGGAGGCAACAAAGTTATACAACTGCATGACCAGGTTTATTAACCAACATTGCTTCACTTACCATTTTCATACTATCTGATCATGATTGGGTGCTTATAGTTTTTTGTACATTACTGTTTGAAAGAGTACTATTGTATTAATGCTTCCTTGTTAGTATCATTTGCTCATACAACTTCAGATTGTTATACAATCTGTTTTCTTATTCCTGAAGAAGATATTTATCGTCATTCTGTTCACGACAGGTTCTTAATCAAGAAGTAGTGACCGAGATTACTTCTGCCTCATCTCAAGAAGCAGGCGACACAGTGAAAGATGTTGAAGCAAGCAGCCCATTATACAATAGCAAGGTAGAAACTGGAAGCATTACTTTTAACTTCAGCACTCCTGAAGGGGTGGTAGTTGGCAATGGCACGGCTGAAGATGTCGAGCACCAGTCTGGTGAATCAGAGAATGTGCACAAGGATGTAATTGCTGAAAAGCTCCCAGATGCCGAAGAAGAGAAAGCCCATTGCACAAGCAACAGAGTAGTCGACTCCCATGAACAACCCCTATCAACCAACGAAGGGAATTTTGAGGGCGGTTCTTCTAGTAGCTACGTTCAGTCCATTGGAAGTGAAAGCAGCAGTAGTGGGAATACTCATCAAGGATCCCTCCACCACAATCAAGCAATTGATGCACATGATGCAGAGATAACTCCTCCAAACTACGAAGAAAGGAACAGTGAAGTCCCGGTTCCTAGCCAGCTCCAATACGATATGGGCGAGACAAGTTTCTCCGCAGCAAGCATGATTACTTATTCAGGGCCAATAGCCTTCTCCAGGAGCCTCTCTCATCGATCTGATGGCAGTACAACGAGTGCAAGATCCTTTGCTTTCCCAATGTAAACCTTCTCACCACATTGATCTCCCTTTATGTTTCATCACCTGCGAACTCATTAGCCATCATGTCATATTTCTTCCTTGCAGATTACAATCCGAGTGGAATAGCAGCCCGGTTCGGATGGCGAAAGCGGACCGGAGACATTTTAGGAAACACAAGAGCTGGAGATCAGGTCTTCTCTGCTGTAGATTCTAAGTGCTTCAGTGATAGCTTGTTAGTGAAAAGTATGTCTGAAATCTCAGAAAGTGAGTATTGTAATTATGCAGGTCTATTTATACTGACATGGTTTGCTTGTCACGGCTCCCATATGAACTGGTTCATTTACTGGGGCTCAATTTTTTTGTTACAGTCTTTTCCCTCCATTTTATTTACTTCAATATGGTTAAGAAATTTGAATTGTAGTTATTTATTTTTACCAAATTATGTTTGGAGAGTTCTACATCAAACCATATTGTAATCCTTAAAAAGTTCAAATTTTTTATAATAAAATTACATGTCATGAAATCGCATGCCACCCATTAGACAGTATTAATTCATAATAATAATAATAATAATAATAATAAAAGCTTAAATCTCAACTAAAATTGTGGGGGAACTTTGACATGCATAAAAAAAAGAACAGAAAAATTAAAGCCGTTCCTGAAATTATTCTTTTGTCATGAGACTACAACTTACTAAGCAATGTGAGTTGCTTGTGAGATAAATAAATGTCCTATGTACGATAGTAGGTGACAAGAATTCAACCCAAATTGTGTGAAGGTTCCTATAAAAAGTAATTATAAAATATTAGGGTTTCTGTGTACTTGTTTTGGAACTCTGCATTTTGTGCTATGTGTATATTTCTTGATACGTCTCTCTCCTCTCTCTCGCTCTCTGCTATAAATCCCTACATTCAGAAAGCAAGAACCAGAAAACCACTTAACTAAAAACCCTTAATTTCTTGAGTCCCAAATCCCAATCTTAATAATTATGGGATGGCCAACCCTAGTAGTTTCAATTCTATTAGCTCTCTCCTTTCTGTTGGTACCCTGTGCTTCTGACCAACTCAGTCATTCAAAACCTCTTCAACAAGGTAAATACTTTGTCCCACCTCTTGGATCACTTCATATTATGCTCTTAAAAGATTTGATTAGTTTATGACTTTTTTTTTGCCGGATTGATGCAGCTGATGATCATGCAAGGTTTTCTCAACCTTCACTGCCAAGAAAGCTCACTAATCTCAATCATGAAAAAGTTAGTGTATATACACATTACTTTTTCACCCCTCTAGCTGCTGGATTAAATCATATTTTCAGTATTGAGCCTTCTAACTCGAACTATCTCCGTCTGATCAGGTGAAGAGTTCTTCTGAGGAACATTCTACGCCGTACGATAAATTCAGACAAGCCGCATCAGGTAACTTGAGCAGCTGATGTACTTGTATTATCATACTATGATCAATGGCAGTGAACTTGTTCTAATAATTAGTACTTCTATTAGTTAATGATCATGTTTAATTCATGCTCAATAATGTTGGCAATGCAGTTATTTGCTGATGATCTTTATGTTCATTAATCATTCAAACTCAAACATTAGTTCATATTATTCAGTCTGAAAAGGTTCTATTGTGCAACCTTGTGTATCGAACGTTAGATGAATACATGTATGATGCATGTGTCACTTACAAAACCATGCATAAATTAATTGTGATTGCAATGCCAACACATATATAGAAGTACAAATTGTGGGATATATACATAAGTTTCCCCATTCAATCGTAATGTTTGTTTATACCTAATACCAATATTTGAGTCAAATCTAGATCAATCGAGATTGATCCAGAAGCTAACAATTACGTACAAAAGTACAAATAGCAACAAGTGTTGATTTATAGAGCATACATCATAGTTTCATTAATTAATCACATTTTTCTATATATATATATATATATATTTGATGCATTTACATGTTCAGGTAGCAAACAACAAGAAAAGGGAGAAAATGTGATGAATGCAGCAGAAAAAGGAACAAGGGTTGAAGAAGGCCCCAACAAATCGGAATATTTTACGATGGATTACGGGTGGGTCAAAAGAAGACGTCCCATACATAACAAGCAAGTCCCATTTCTTCCATAAAACGCGGGCTTTTGCTACTAATTTAGGACAACAAATTTCGAAAGAAAGAGGAGAAATTTGTGGGTTTTATATGGTTAATTGGTATTAGTACGTATGTGTCGTGTGTATGGATTATTAGGGAGGAGATGCGGAGTTTTGTCTGTGTTTTGTGGCCGACAATTTTGTAACAAGTTATGATGTAATAATCTAGGAATATACATCACTTTGTTCTATGTTGTCTTGTTTTCGATGTGGTCAAAGGGGTCTAAAATGTATGTATTATATTATATTATATTATATTATTATATTTATAATAATATGAGTATTTATGCATAGTAATTCTTAGATGCCGTACGTTTGGAGCATGAATCAAGAATGTGTTATATCGTTTTGGTAAGGCCGCCATATCGATGTGTGTGAACATTTTGAACCGTAGAAATTTGGTGCCAACCAAAAACGATTTCATAACTAAAGTAAAGAATATTATAACTGTGGACTTCGATTAGGCTGTGGATACAATTTGGTATACCTTACCTATCATATTGGAAAAAACATTGTAAATATTAAGGTTATAAGTACATTTTAATTTTCGACTACAATAACAATGTTGATTTTCAAATTCCGTGGTATACTAATGAATATTGAAAATTCAATATGTATCATTGAGTATTGTGGTATATTAATGAATATCGAGAATTCAATCTAATACTAATTCGATATACCATGAGAGTATTGTATATGATACTTACTCTAGTTAGAAACGACATTTTATATCAAATAAAACATTACTGTATTTGTAAATTAATGATTAAATAAAAAAAATATCTATTGACTGATAATAGATAATATCCTTGGGTCCTCAGATTGGGCCTAGGTTTATTAGACTTCAATTTTATGGGCCCTTGCATCTTCTTCTTACGCCCACTTTACTGCAATTCCACTAGAATCCAACTTTACCGTCACCGCCACCCCCGATGGCCATGGTGGCGCGCCTCCTTCGTGCTGAATCAACAACTAGAAAGACGCTACTGACCTTCTCCTCCTATTTATTCCCCACTATCTGCAGAAGAAGGCACGACTTCGACTTCCCACCGCCGCCGGTGGCCAAGAAACTACCTTTCGCGGCAACCGCGCATGGGTTTACGTGGAAAGACCCGTACCGTTGGATGTCCAACACCAGCGAGACGGATTTCGTCAGCTACATCAACCAAGAGAATTCCTACGCCGATGCTTGGATGAAAGACACTCAAGAACTGCAGCAGATACTTTACTCTGAGATGGTGTCCAGAATGCCCTCCAAGATCACTACCCCTCCTGAACGTTGGGGGCCCTGGTTCGTGATTTCACTCGACCACGCCTCTCCAATGCTCTGTATGATGTAAATTGATTCTAAATCAGCATGTTATGGAACCTTATAATTTAGTGAGTCTTTAACTTGTTTTTCACGGCTTCAGTTGATTTTAATGTATGCTTCAGTCTTGAATGCGTAGAAATGTGTTTTATGCATGTATTCAAATATATGCTACTTTAGAGGCATTGCTTAATGCAGTAAATTTGTGTAATTTTAGCTTCTCAGTTTGTTTAATCAAAGGAAATAAATGAAAATAAACTCGGGTTGACTCTCGGTAGCGCCTCTTTATAGTCTTTGGCTAGACTTCCTCTTAAAGGGTCAATTTTGTGGAGGGATGCATAGTAGAGTCTCATCCACTACCTTGAACATCCGATGCAATCTCTTCACACGGTCTTTATACCACATGGAATCATCATATGCCTCTCTCCAAAACTCTTTCTCACACTTGGTTGATGGCCTATCCACTCGTCAAATAATGGAAGTCTGCTCCCTTGTTGTCCTTTGCTTGTTTCTTTCAGGTTGGGGCTTCAGCTTTGAAATGCATGACTTATCATCAGAAGATAACAGTCTTTTGTAAATGCTCTGTCTGGGCAAGTGAAGCACATTCTGTACAAAGGCAGAATAAAAAGCTTTATCTGGTGGTTTCCTTTTAATGGTAAAATTCGGTCAAAATCCGCCTGCTTGGGCAAGTGAGCGATACTGCCGACAGTAGCAGTTTCAGGCGAGTCATAGAGTGCCATGATGCTCTCCCTAACCTCTTCATCCCTTGTGTCTTTGGCATCCAAATCAGTAAATCCATGTGTGAGAGTGAGTTCCTTCTTATCCTGCAACAAATGCGTCTCATGATATTCTTGGACAAAGCTCTCAATAATGTTAGTAGAAAGTGCAACTTCATTCTCATGATTATTAGGTTTCTTAAGTGCATCCGCAATGTAATGACCATAAATTTAATTATGATACTTAACACTTATGGAAACTTCATCAACATCAATCACTGCCCTAATAGTCTTCAAAAATGGCCTACCCAACAGAACACCCGCAGTACCCTCAACTTGTCTATCATTGATATCTATAACATAAAAATCAGCAAGATAGACAAAATTATTGATTCTGACTAAGATTTTCTCTAGTAAACCTATTGGAGCAATGCATGACCTATCAGCAAGTTGTATAATCACCCTAGTAGCCACTAACTCCACTCTAATTAATTGATTATACACAGAAAGTGGCATAACATTGATAGATGTACCCAAATCACACATAGCTTGCTTAACCATCATATTACTCATAAGACAAAGTAAAGTAAATATATCTGGGTCCACGCACTTGGCGGGAAGTATCTTCTAAATAATAGCCGATACCGAAGTATCCATTAATACCTTCCCGGACTGTTGGATCTTACCCGCTATGAAGTCTTTGACAAATTTTCCAAATTGAGGATTTTAATGGCCTCTAAGAAAGGTATGTTGATTTCCAGTTTTTCGAACAGCTTCACATAATCCATGTAGTTCTTGTTCGGTGTCCGTTTCCTCTCCAATGCTTTAGGAAATGGCGGAGGTATGACAGTTTCAGGCTCTGCCTGGGCAGTTTGACCCTCCCTGTCAGTCTGTTCTTCAACTTCCAAAATCAGCCTTGCTGTAGATTCTGCCAGATTGCTCGGCTTGGCCAGTCCGTCGGTCTGTTCTGCTTCAGATTGATTCTTTTGAGGACTCGTCTTCAGTGTTGGTTTGGGCAACTTATTTCCATGCTTAACATGATGTGGCTGCAATTGTGGGAGTTCGGAATAGGCTGGGTTTGTGAAGGTGATTGCCCTTGGCTATTCTTCATATCAAGAAGTGAGGCATTTATCTTGGACAATTGCTTGGAAAGATTTTCCCAAATATTTTGTTGCTCCCACTTCGATTGTTGCATTTCTCTCTTCATGGTTTGGATCTCATCATGATTTGAAGTTATTTCCTTCTGCATTTGCTTCTGATATGCAATGGCATCGTTTTGAAAAGCAATTATCTTGCCCATCAATTATTCAAGCGAAGAGGATCCCTGGTCGGCTTGGCCAAGCGAAGGCATAACTGACATTTTTGGCTTGAAGGTCATTTGATGTGAGGCTCTGTAGGGTTGCTCTGTACCAAGGGTAGGTGTCCGGTATAAATTGGCATACCGGTGGATGAGTTGTTGTACTTGAGTTTATGGAAATTCCACGTGCTTTCGTGTTCGGACACCTTGCTCTCCATCAATTTCCTTGTTGAACTCATTCTCTTTTTTACCGTACATGTTAATTTGACTTACATTAGCCATAGCATTCGGATTGGGCTGGACTTGCGACGGTAATTGCCCTTGATTTGCCTTCATTTCCTTGATTGAAGAATTCAACTTGGAGATTTTCTTAGACAAATTCTCGAAAGTTCTTTGGTTATCCCTCTTGGTCTGATTAATCTCTTCATGCATCTATTGTTGATAGGCAATAGCATTCTTTTGAGAGAAAATCATATCTACCATCATTTTCTCCAACGAACTGCTCTGGTCCGTCTGGCCAGATGGCTGACTCTGCTGCTGAATTTGTCTTTGATGTGGAGGCTTGTAGGGTTGTTGGTACCCTTGCTGCAGCGGTGGATGGAATTGTTGGTGTTGATATGCCTGCTGCTGGTATGATTGTGGTGGAGGAGTTCTTGTCAGTTGCGGCACTTGATCTTCTTGTCTCCACCTTAGGTTCGTGTAACCCTTTTGTTGCCCGTTCCAATTGCCGGATGCATTAGCACCCTCACCATGACATTGCAATAAAGTACGCCCTCTCTGACCGCATGTTTCACATGTGTGGTCAGCCATCGTGTGTGGTCAGCCTTGAACAAACGATCTAATTTGTCTTCGAGTTGGCTGAACTTCTTCTCCAATTTTAGCTCAACCTCATATCAAGATCGTCTAGAAAGTCTCCACTCGATAGGTTGACTTATCTTCTTTGCATCCTTGGACCTTTATATTGTGAAGTGGACTCGGCAAGACCTTCAATGATAGCTTTGGCATCATTATAGTAACTATTAGCAAAGTTACCCTTTAACCCAACGTTCACCATGGTTTTGGACTCGTGTGCCATCCCTTGGTAAAAACACTACAGCAAATCCACATCAGAAAAGCCATGGTTTGGGCAGCTATCAACTAGCTTCCCAAAGCGCTCCCAATAAGCTCCGAATGACTCGTCAAGTTCTTGAGTAATTCCCGAAATTTCCTTTTTGAGATCACTCGTCTTTGATTGAGGGAAGTACTTGTCTAAGAATGTCACACGCATCTAAGCCCAAGTAGTAATCGACCTAGGTCGAAAACTAGAAAACCATGTACAAGCTCCGTCTTGAAGAGTGAAGGGGAATGCTTTTAAGTTTGAAAACATCTAAATGACCCTGCCTATGCAAGTTGCAAACTTGATTAAATCCCTCCAAGAAAGAGAAAAGATTCTCATTCAGTTTTCCATAGAATTTTGGACATGCTGCGACCAAATTCAATTTCACGTCGATCTGCTCAGTAGGGGTTATGTGAATTGGTCCAGGCAAATCCTCTCCCAAGTTTCTCGAACCTGAGTTTATCTTCAGATTGGCTCCCTCTTCGTCGGCCATGATTTCTTCTTCAGATTCTGAACTGTTCTCTTAAGAAAAGTGGTCCGCTTGGTCAGGCAGAGTAGTTTCGACTTACGGTTCGCCGGTTCGTCACCGCCTTACGTTCGTCCCTCCGCCCGGGCGCTTGAAGCGCTTTTTGTCATGACGACGAACTTGTTGCTTTTGCAGCTTTGTCGTCTTCCTATTCCTTTTTGCAGTCTTTTCAATTTCCAAATCAAAGTGTAGAAAAGGACGGGAAGACCTGCTCATGCAACACTTAAAAAGCACAAAAGATCAATAAAAAAATAAGCTAAAAATAACACCGTTCCCCAGCAACGGCGCCAATTTGGTGATCGTTGTTTTCACCAAATAAATCCTGCAAAAAGCTAGAACTTAGATTAGTATAGCAAGTAGGTATCGAACACAAGGAACAGAGATTTTAACGTTAAATTCCTATTAATCTATGGGGTTGGTTAGCGACCAAACAATTTTTGGGGTTTTCTAAATCCTAAAACAAGAAAGTAAAAGGCAGAATAAATATGTGAATTAACGTATGCAAAGAAAATAGGTCAAGCAAGATGATTCACACACACACAATCGATCATCGACACTAAAGATAAATTAATCCCTATAAATCAATCAGTTGTAGGACGCCGTAATTAAACTGATAGATCCTCTATTCCCCCTTAATTATTCTATAGTCGCCATGGTTAGGGATGGCAATGGACCGGATTTGGACCGGATCCTCCTCGGTCCAGATCCAGATCCAGAATTTTTTACTTCGATCCAAATCCGATCCAGATCCATTGGATCTCAAAAAATGAGATCCAGATCCAGATCCATTGGATCCACCAGGTCTCGGGTCTAGACCCGGATCCATAAGTTTTTTTAATTAAAATTAAAAAAACTCTAAATCAATTAAAAATTAATTAAGTTAATTAATTCTTCGATGACACGATAATCTATAAGAGCATTATTATCATTAAAAAATTCAAAATACTCATGATATTATAAAAATATTATAATCATCTATAAAACTACGATCTTCTCTCTAAAAAAACTTCCAAATTCGTGGATAGTGGGTACTCAATCTCCTCTCTCTTTTCTATTTATTAGATTACTAGTAAAGTATTTCAAACTCAACAAATAATGTAATGTGATATTTTAAGTAGAATAATATAAATATAATATTTTAGATATGATAATAAAATAATATTTTAATTATAAAAATTGGCGGATCTGGACCGGATTCGGATCTTAAATCGCAAAGTCCAAATCCAGATCCGTAATTTCTAAAATGGATCCAGATCCGATCCAGATCCAATGGGTCTAATTTTTAAGATCCAGGTCCAGAAAAATGGATCTGGATCCACGGATCTGGACCGGGTCCAAGATCCATTGCCATCCCTAGCCATGGTGGGCATCGAAACGACTACTTCTCTAAATTAGATGCAACCTACGTTGGTGGGCGAAATCAATAGATTTAACACCTAATCAGCTCTAAGAACTAATGGAACCCGATTTAGGAGTCTACTCGTATGGTGGGCATCTAATAGTCTCCTACCAAATTAATCATATTGTTCTTAGAACAATTGTACTACTTATTTAGTCTAATCCCACGAGAAACTATGGAAGTACTAAATTAGCTATGAATTAAACTAACATATGGTGATCAAACCTAAATTAATTAATTCAATTAATTAATCAAGATTAATTTGAAACCTAAGTGATTAATTATTAAAGCTTAAGTCTCACGAATTCATTAAAGTGTGTGCTTTACATCCCGTCGGCCCCCTAAAGAATTAGCCGTGCATACTGGTCCGACTGGGCAGGCGACCGTAAAACTGGGCAGAACCCTAAACATGCTGAAACTCGGAAATTAACTGCACGAAAATCAAAGCAAGTCTACGAACTGATTTCAAACACGAATGCAAACGAAATTTAAACTAAAAGATCATAAGATACCAATATGAAGAATCTAAATCATCCAAACGATACGCACAAATCGAAATCTCCAAGGCTAAATTAAGAAACGAAAGTAAAATAGTGTTTGTGTATCCAAATCCTAACTAGAACGAAAGGAATAAATTATGACTCTCTGTTGCTCTCTCTTGTGCTTCGAATGGTGTAAAAGATGTGTTAATTTTCGTTCGTCTCCTCTCTTAAATATATGGCGGCTCATTTTCCTTGTAGAAGTAGGGTTTTTATATCCGATATGGAAATATATTAATTAGATATATCATATCCAATTCTTTCCATATCATCTCTTTCCTTATCTTTCATCTTCCTTCTCTACAATTTCGTCCAAAAATCAGTCTCTTAACCCCAAAATCGCGTCTGCCACCTCATCATCTCGTCCTCGCCATATCAACACTAAAATCTGCAAGACAACACAGAAAATACGGTCCAACTGGCCAGGTGGACACAAAAACAGACAGAATTTGTATAGTACGAATTAGACTGATCAGACACCTGGCCTCTTCCTTAATAAAAACGGCTCCCCTTCAATATGTTCTATCGACATGCCTATTGATTTTGACTGTGAGGTATCAACGTCTTCCTTCATCAATTAATAAAGTTAGTCTTTAGGAAGTATAGAATTATGTTTTACTCATTCACTTTGCTTGATGTCACAAGATCTGAAGATGGAGAGATGTCTACTGAAGTGCTCCACATGCAATCTTTTGTCTCTTACTTGAAAATATACTATTTTCTGTAGTTGATCATGATTGCATGTAGAGCATTTCAGTAGATACAATCGTTAAGCTATCAATCATGAGTATGATTGTAATCTATCAATCTCATGGATCATATGGTGCTGTCTTTCTGGCCACTTTGTAGTCATGATAAATAGAAGTAACTCTTGTATTGCAGAAAGAAATGGAGATTGATGATCTCGATCCTTGGTATTTTCCTGTGCCCTCCAACTTACAGTCACACCGGGCTCAAATCATGACTTCACGACCACCGTATACCGTGCTGTTATCTCATCAGCTGCGGTATAGTTTTGGATAACATCGCCCTTGAAGTTTGACCATTAATGCTACTATGTTTATTGGAGTAACGGAATCCTTGCTTGTTCTTGATATGCAGACACCTGACCTCCTCGTTGACTATGATATGTCGACAAGAACCTTCTCCATCGTTCACCAGGAAGATGTAAAAAACATCTCAGCAGGTATTGATATTGCTTCCTAAATTATGAAAATGACACTGCTAAGCTTCTAAGGCATACTCGAAATAGATACTCAGGTCGATGGGAGTCTTACATGGAAAGATTTCTCGGGGAAATATTCTTGTGAAGAGAAGGAAGTGGTTTCCCATGATGGCGTAAGAATCCCACTGACAATCCTTTATTCTCGGACTGCATATAGAACGGGTCAGTCTCCGGGGCTTCTTCATGCATATGGCCTATGGTGAAGATTTGGATAAAAGCTGCTGTCCAGACCGTCTAAGCTTACTTGATTGCGGCTGGCTCTTGGCGTTCGCGGACATAAGGTATGTTCCCAATTCATTGTTATCTTTGTGCTGTAGAAGTTCATGTGATTTTATTTTGTGGTCAGAGGTTGTGCTGGTGTAGATCCTTCATGGCATAAAAACGGTCGTGAGTTTAACAAGATGAACTCAATACAAGATTTTGTCTCGTGTGGTCAGTATCTGATCAATGATGGCTTAGTCCATAAAGACCGGTTGAGTGCTCTGAGTATGACGCGGGTTGTTTACTAGTCGGAGCAGCCATCAACGCGCATCCACAACTCTTTCGTGCTGCCATCTTGAAGGTATGTAAAGCTTCTCACTACATCCTGCCTTTCCAGAAAATGCGTAAAACTACCTTGTGTAGCTTTTTTCAAAAAAAATTACTCCATGTTCTTAGAAATGTTCACACGAATATTTATCCGATCAAATTTAATTGTGGGAGAACTTTTCATGCAATTATTTTTTCTTTTGAAGAAAACAATGAATCTAAAGTAGTTTTACACACTTCAATTGAACACTAAATACCTTTTTGCATATTTCCTATTGAAATTTAGTTACTTATTGAGCTCCTTGCAATCCTTCTCATGATAGGTGCTTTTTCTTGATGTGCTTAACACACTAACGGATCCAAGTTTACCTCTTACAATGTTGGAGTACGAAGAGTTTGGAAATCCTCAGATTCAAGCATGCTTTGAATACATTCTTAAGTACTCTCCTTGTGATAATATTCCTCAAGGCGTTTGCTGTCCTTCGATGCTCGTCTCTGCCTCGTTCAACGATTCCCGGTAACCCTAACCTCTTGCAGTTGAAGTCATTCATAGCAGCATGCTTATCTTTGCTTACTGTGTAGGGTTGGTGTTTGGGAAGCTGCAAAATGGGTGGCTAAGCTACGCGACACCGTGTGCACAAGCTGTTCGTCTGCAGTCCTCCTGCGGACAAATATTAACGAAGGCCATTTCAGTGAGGGTGGGCGTTTTGCTCATTGTTTGGGAACTGCTTATGATTATGCTTTTCTAATCAAGGCTGTGGGGCTTATTGAGACTATAAGGAAAGGGTCAGCACAAGTTTGAATCTCGTCAATACTTTCGATTGTACAGAGATATGAGGAAAATTGTAACATGGGATGTTCCCAATTTTTAATAATAGTAGAGTAGGCATAGATCATATATACACACACTATATGCATCTCTGTCTTAATCAAGAATTGGCTTCATAATGTTAATAGAAGGTAATAGACATATCTGAGTTTCGACATCTTGAAAGCTAAAAGACACCCACAATTCACACATAAATGAGCTAAAAGATTGAGTAAACAAGAGAAAAGGATCAAGAAAGAAGAAATATACAATGGTGAAATACAGCAGCAGATCTCTATCAAATGGATGTTTCTGAAGCTGCCCATGTTCAAAGTTTTCGCCTTTTTTGAGCAGGATCCAAGTCTTCACTGCTCGTGACGTCTTGATACATTCCGGCCGGTTGGTTGCCGGAGGGAGTAGGAATTATATGATCCTAATAAATGTAGGGACAAAAAGGGTGAACATAGAAGGATTGGAAAAGGCCAGTTTTTGGATTCTGAAATACTAACCTTAGTCATTGTTGGTGTGGATGCCGTATTAGCTCGTTTTCCGAGATTAATCTGGACCGAAATGCTGGCTTGAGAGAGATCCACTCCTGTGCTCTCAAGTGCTTGTGTCAATGCAGCCAACAATCTGAACATGATAACAAACTCATTTGCTAAGGTGAACAAAGAAAGAGTTCTACTTCTATGATATGATAGAATTATAACGGACAAGAAAAGTATAAAGGTCTATCAAATGCATATGATCAAACATTTCCAAAGCAGTTTCTGAGCGGAAAGGGATAAAATAAAACTAACCCTTCAGAGTAGACGCTTGAAACGCTGATTGTACCACCCTCAATTGCTAGGTCATCTTGACGGCAGAGACCGTCAGCGGTGGAAGGACATTCTGTTGACTGCGGTTCTGATGGTAGTGGCCCGCCGTGTAATGTGTGGGAGAATGCAGCATCATTTGCCATGGGAACTGGGATGGGCAGTTGCATGCTCAATGATTTGTTAGGAAGTTCAGTGTGTGGATCTATTGGTCTACCTGGGCCATCCCTAATGTGATCAGGTTCAACAGGACTCGGCTGACCCGGTGGCATGGTTAAAGGGTCAGCACCACTATTTTCATCAAATCTGCCAGGAAATGCAGGACCGGGAGCAGAACCGTTCTTCGTGATTTGTGGCTGACCGACAAAATTCTGAACACGCCAGTGACTGTTTCTCTGTTCCAAGCAATAAGAACATAACTTAGAAAAATATCTCAAGATAAATTTTGTCCGATTCTAAGCTTTCAATCCAAATTTGGCTTCGTTTATTCACATAACTTGGATGATATTTCAAAGCTCAATGCATTGACTATGAAGAAATTGTTAGAATCAAGAATCAAATTTGTTGTGATTCAACAGAAAGAGACCACCGACTCACTATGGAACCCTTACTATAATGCATATGCACAAGACAGTTACCAAGGCAAGCAGTATACTATCATAATGTAGTGTAATTTATGAGCCAGAGCAACACATGTGAAGTCTAATTTCATCATTATAGCAAAAATAATAAATAAAAAAATAATAAAGCAAAGCATACTAAGCTTACATGTTAAAGGGGAATGAAAGAAGTTAAGTGTGGTTGAGTAAGTTGCCGCAAGTTGCAAGGTCAAGGCAAAATGTTCAGGTTCTACAAATCAAACCAACAAATATTCTTATATATTTTGCATAACTAAGATAAATTAACCTTCTCTTTGAAGGAAAACCCCAAGTGGTCTCAAGGAAATGGGCCAAATTGAACTTTGGATATCGGATTCATCTACAGTTTCATAGCGACATAAACATAGAAAATGAATGAGGTAAAGAATCAAGAAAATTAATGCTTGATATTATGGAAATCAGATATCAAGGTATTACCCATGGCATCAGCTTCGTGGGTTCTGAATTCCAAGGTTGATATGATCCCTCATACTTTTGTACCTTCTCTTGTAAAAACTGTACGTACTGAATCACCTGCAGCAAAATCACTAGTAAGGAAAAGAGGTTTTAAAGAAGAAACTCCAACTACTTTGCACTATATCATGAATTCTAGAATGATATACCTCGAATAAAAATGATGCGGTGTCTCTTTTCTGATCACTGTTTGGTATCAGTTCTCTCAGTATCTGAAATCTGAGATCGAAAAATTACTAGTATAAGCTAAACAGAGGTGCGATCAGGGATCAAACCATAAGAAGCACTAGAAAACTAAACACCCTGATTAGTGATTACTGATCGCATCAAAAGTGGAATGTAACAGACTTTGGTAGCAATCCATCAAGTTCAACTCGAAATTGCATTAGATAGATTAATGAAACTAGATATATGCCAAATAACATTACAGATAAAGTTGGATGGAGAAATTGTGAGAATGTCAAATTAGCATCCACCGTCCATGCCTACTTGGCCAGAATCTAGAAACAATGATACCACTCTGTACTTTAGAAAACAAGATTCACCAGTAATGCTAACCAAACTCATGATTCCACCAAAATGTCAATATTTTGAATACTACAAGACCAGGTCCACCCCTACACTAAACCGATTGAATAGGGCTCCAGGTACAACCTATTTTTCGCTACCTCGGCTGCTGCTAGATACTCATAACTAGGACTATCTAACTGAGAGATAACTCATTGAAAAACTTTTCAGAATTATTCCCAGGAAATATTAGTTTAGCTTATTCCTATACTAAAAGTTCAGTGTTCACTATCCAAGATGCTCAAAGTTATGAAATTACAAATATGCACAATTTTATTTACGAATATATTCACCTCTCATTGATCTTGCTCCTCCTGCGCTGCTCTGTGACCGAGTGTTTTGACCTTATAGCATTAGCTTTGTCGCTGCTTTTCCCATCTGCTTCCACAATATTCAATCGAAACATAATTACAATTACTCCCATTCCAACACCCAATTCCCATCAACAGCGACCCATCCACCCACACCCTCAAAATTTAAACAACTTAATCATGAAAAAGGATCGCCATTCGCCAAAAACGTACATATTTAATGGATATACAGAGAAATCAAGTGTGTGTATATACCTTTGCTATTATTAGCGGATGATGTGGCGTCCTTCTTTGCACCAAACTCTTCCTCCTCCTCCTCTTCCTCTTCCATGTTCCCTTTTCCAGATTTCATTTTTTCTGATCTTTTTCCCCAATATTGAATCTTTTTATTACTGTATGAAATCCAGCAATCGAAGATTCGAATAGACCCACAAAATTTAAACGGAAGAATCGCCTGAAAAAGGCTAACCCAGAAAGCAAAGATTTTTAGGAAACCCAAAATGGGGTAGAAAAACGGAGAAATTTTGAAAAAGGGTAAAAGATCGCAACTTCATTTATTTGTGCCGAGTTAGAGTTGATTTTGTGATTTTCTGGAGGATTTGGTAATAGCTGTAACTACTACACCGGCTTTACTGTTTGGTATGTGACAATGAACTTGAGCTGTTGTTTTTTAGACTGTGTTTATCGGTTGTTGTTTTGGGGTGTTCGTTCACTTAGGACCGTATTTCAGATATTAAAAAAAAAAAATACAAAGTGAGGAGAGAGAACATGGGAGAACGCGTTCTCCTCTCACTTGATAAGCAAACGTCCTGGTTGGTTTCATGTGGCCATTGAAATGGTGACACTTGTCACTATCTCATTGGTCACATAAAATAAACTTTATTCTAAATAAAATTTGAATATATCTTTTATAATATATATTTTAAAAAAAAATTTATACCAAAATTCATGATTTTTCATCCTCTATAAATAGACACCAATATTGATATATTTCTCCACATCCTACAATTATCTCATTTTCTCTCCACATTTTTAATTACTCCTCACTCTATCAATTATCCAAAAATGCACTGCTGCGATGAGAGTGCTGGCATACGGCACAGCAGCCGACTTGCATGACGAATATTTGCGAATGAGTGGTCAACTAATTCGGAAATCACTCAAAAGATTCGTAGAAGGCATCATTTCCAACTTCAGTGACGAGTACCTGAGAAAGCCAACTGAAGAAGATATGGCATATCTTCTGCAACTAGGAGAACGACGTGGTTTCCCAGGCATGTTGGGCAGCATAGACTGTATGCATTGGGAATGAAAAAATTGTCCCTCTGGTTGGGCGGGTCAGTTTGCAGGAAGAAGTGGTAAACCAACTATAATCTTGGAAGCAGTTGTTTGGCATGCATTTTTTGGAACCCCGGGTTCCAGAAATGATATCAATGTGCTTGATAAATCGCCTGTTTTTGATGATATTTTGGAAGGCCGAGCACCAAAGGTTACTTATGTCGTAAATGGCAAGGAGAAGAATATGGGATATTATCTTACTGATGGTATATATCCTGAATGGGCAGCATTTGTCAAATCTATTAGAGTTCCTCTCATTCAAGAGCATAAATTATTTGCTCTACATCAAGAGGCTGCGCGAAAAGACGTTGAACGAGCATTTGGCGTTCTACAAGCTCGTTTCGCTTTTATCAAGCAACCATGTCTTATCTGGGATCGAGATTTTATGGGAAAAATAATGAGAGCTTGCATCATCATGCACAATATGATAGTGGAAGACGAAAGAAGCTCTTATCTAAATTACCAAGATCCTACAGAATTTATACAGGATCTGCAAACTCGGTAGTAATCGAGTGCGAAGACGGAGAAGAAAATAATGATTCTGGATACTCTACAAATAGGATTGCAAGCGTAGTCTCTTATATGAGAACTAAGTCACAACTTCGGAACAGAGAAGGGCATAAAGAGCTTCAAAACGACTTGATCGAGCATATATGGCAAAAATTCGGCCATGATAGCTAATTGAATTTCCTACTTCGTATTTGTAGTTGTTTGTTTTTCGTTGTTTCAATTTTTTACTTCATCAATTTGTGTTGCGCCTTTGTTTTATTAATATGAGTTGTATTGATATTGAGTTTTTTTTCGAGTTTTCCATTAACCGAAAATTAATTTTAATACTTTTTATTCAAAGTAATAATATGTTGAAATAAATAATTATAAAAAATAATGTGAATATATAATATTTTAGTTGGGTGGTTGCTTTGGTTGGGTGGTCACGGATAAACTATAAAAAGTAGAGATGGTATATTTAGTAAGAAAGTAGAGTATATGGAGGAGAGAGAAATTAATAAAATATTGAAATGGTTGGATGTTTGGGTGTTTGAGGTGTTCATTGATAAATATAGTCTTAGTACTACACATTTATTTATTATTAATTTACTTATATCAACATTAAGTTAATGATTTAATTCATTTTTGTTTGCATATTTAAGTTGATTATTCAAATTATATCAACGTGACAAAGAATATCAAAAAAAAATTTACACTTAACTATAGTCAACTTATTCTTCTAAATTAAATGATTTTGAAATATTTAAAATTCAGGCGTGCTTTCACTTTTTAATACATCACTTTTTAATACTCCCTCATTCCCATCTCATTAGTCTAACTATTTTTGTTGCGCGCTCCCTTTCGTCTTACCGAACTTATTTTATATTCATCGTTGTGTTGTTCCATCGAACTTGGCTTGTTTCTAAATAAGGAAGTAAAGCCTACGTCCCGCTATTATTGTCCTACTTTCCTAATTAGATTGTCCCGCTATTACTGTCATCTTTCCTAAAATAACAAAAATTAGTATTAAACAAAAAATAAAGTGGGTCCTCCTATTTATTACTCATCCCCACATTATCATAATCTCTCTCTCCAAAAATCTACCTCTCACACGATTTTCATTCTACTCCGTACTCGAAAATTTATGATTTTTAACTTTTTGAAAAATTAATATTATTTCTTAAAATACAATATGAAAAAAAATAGAAAAAAAAAATCGATTGTCTCAGCTATGCCCTGCAAAAATTTGAATAAATTCACATTTCTTCCACCAACCACTCTTCGAAAATTGTGTTCATTTTTTAATACAATTAAAACTCATAAAATACACACTTAAATAAAGTTTTTTAAGCTCCGTACTGAAACCAATGGGACAGTTATAGCTCGACGGAGGGATTATGTCTCACACCTTTACCAATTCAACTCTACCTCACAAATCAATTCTATGTGACAACCTACACCAGCTTTTCTAAATAACTGCGCTGATGAAAAACAAGACAAGTTCGGTGGGCGGAGGGAGTAATAAAGTGCACGACCCATAAAATTAATCAATTGTTTAGAATTGGTTTGTGTGGAATAGGTGTAAAACTCATATAATTACTTAATTGTTTAGAGTTGATTTGAATTAATAGATATGTGAGACACATTTCCTTATTTAAAAATTGGACAAGTGAAAAACAATCTGAAATATAATACGGAACAAATGTAATAAAATCGAGGGAGTACAATTGATTGTGTCATGATGTTTTGTTTTCATATTATTTACTTATTTATATATAAGCCATACATACGAACGGCTATAAAATGAAAGAATGCGATAAACTGATAATCCTAATCAAACCCTCATAGAAGCCTTTCAGAAATGTCAAATTTTGTTAGAACCCATTATTATGTTTCACATCGACTTGATGAAGATCATACATATCTCTTCTATATAAAGTTGGATATTCCTTCCTCTTATAAGGTCTTTTAAGGGAAATGTGACTCAATTTATCATGGTATTAAAACAACCTCGACTCATGAATGTCAGTATGAGATAAACTCGAATTTATCATATTTGACTAATATACTAATACATTTGTGAATTGTGATGACTCACTATTTAATAAGACTACTACTAATCCAGATCAAACAAGAAATAATTAAGGTTTTGTTGGACTTGACCCCATAACTACTCCAGAGATACACCATACCAAAACAAACAACTTTCTGCATCACCTTCAAATCCCATTACTATTTTTGGAGGGAGGGTCATGTTATGAGTCAAAATGGCCATTCAAAATTTGTATGGCCAGTTTCAAGAAAAGTGCAAACAGACTTAAAGAGAATTATAAAAAGAAGTGGGATGAGAAAGAAATAAAGAAAGATGAATGATGTGCAACCTTATGGAAGCTTTTCTGTAATATACCAAAACTATCATTTTCCTTATACATATTGACAAATTTTTTTCTCCCATTTTTCAATTGATTACAACATTACTTATTGGATATTAGCTCTGATTTTCTTAAGCTGTTCTTTAAAAGATATAACCTGTCACAGTCCATACAATACTTATTCAGTGCATTATACGAAAAAATGGTTCAACCAGTATACACTTTAGATAGTAGCAATGTAGATGTTGTTATTGCGGGGTGTGTCGAAATGACGATTACAATGATAGCCGAGGCAAGAGTTAGACTCTTTCTCCGCAATACGATAATGCTCTACTACTCGGTGCAAGCGATCTATAGCACTCATCGCCAAGATACAACGACTTCTCAATTACAAGTAGTTACAATATTTCTCGTAATTCCGACGAACTACTTGGTATTTTGGGACTAAGGAAATATAAATTAATCTATATGTATGTAATGAAATTATAGGATAAATAAATTAGGAAGAGAAATATTTGGTGGGTTTGTTGTGTGTCTAACAATGATTGAAATTGTATAATTTATAGACAATCACACAACTCTTCACAAGGGACACAATTCTTCGTAATGGACACAACTCTTCACAATAAGATTAATTGTGAATGGTTGCATTTGTTCAACTTCCAAATACCTCTTGGCATGAACCAACATATCCCTTCATGAATCAACTCATTCATTTATCATTTAAAGTATGAAACAATGTGTTCATTTCATGAAGTAACGTGTTCATTCATCTAGGAACTAATGCATCCTTTCAATTCTTCCCATAAATCTCATGAACTAATGCATCCTTTAAATTAATTATATGTATTAATTAATTTAATAATCTAATTTCCATTATTAAAATTCTAACAATCTCCCACATGGAAGTTAGATTATTAAATGCAAATGCAAAATGTTAAGCAAACCAAACTCTCGATGACCTATTATTGCATCAGGATAGGTAGTTGTTAGCTTTGAACCTTCCTTAGTATAATGTTATCGAGTTTACTCGCTGCTCGGTGAACGTGATGTCTTGAACCGGTCAGCTTTCGTGTAAACCAAGACAATAACATATACACAATAATAGATACAATATATTTCATTCTCACGTTGTGTCCATTTTGGCCTTGGACCATATCTTGGATTCATCAGTGTTTTTCTATTTGAAGCGGCCACACTTCTCACTTATATAGGTGATCTCCTATAAAGAGTATCCTGTCATACTCCACCAATAAGGATATAAGAATCATTAAAAGCTTATACGTTACCCTTTACCACAAGCTACAGGTTTGCACTTGAGGCAGCTTCGAGAATGGATTGTTAGTTGTGTTTCCAAGTGCACAACTTGAACATTCTTAAGTTAGTTGTCTCTTTGAACCATGTTCATGGAATCTTCAATCATCATGGTAGAGTTACCATTAAGAGCGTTCTTTTAGAGTGGATTTTAATCTCATTCCTCTTACTGCATTGTACAATTGATCATGATTAACACCTTTAGTAAACGGATCCGCAATATTATCTTTTGACTTCACATAGTCAATACATATTATTCCACTAGTGATCAATTGTCTAACGGTATTGTGTCTTCGACAAATATGTCGAGACTTACCATTTTAGATACTACTTTGTGCTCTCCCTATCGCAGACATACTATCACAATGTATCAAGACGGGAGGCACGGATTTTTCCCAACAAGGAATATCCTCTAAGAAGTTTTGTAGCCATTCGGTTTCTTCTTTTCATAAAACTTGTGTTTCTTCAGGTTAGTGCTAGTGTTGTACTTGGCTAGATTAATCCTTGCCTCCATAGATGGCTTGTTAGTCTTTCAATCAGCTTTGCGGTTGTCCTCTTCAATTCTGAGACGGAATATTAGATCTTCGAGACTCATCTCTTTACGTTTGTACTTTAGATAGTTCTTGAAATCTTTCCACATTGGCGGTAACTTCTCGATCACAGTTGCGACTTGAAAAGATTCAGAAATGACCATACCCTCGGCGAGGATATCATGTATGATCAATTGAATCTCTTGCACTTGTTCGATGACGGTTTTGGTATCCACCATCTTGTAGTCTAAGGATCATCCAACAACGAACTTCTTTAGACTGGCATCTTCTGTCTTGTACTTGATCTCCAAATAATCTCACAATTCTTTCGATGTTTTTGCAGTCGAGTAGACACTATAGAGAGTGTTATCAAGTCCATTTAGGACATAGTTGCGACATATGTAGTCGCTATGATGTCATGCATCAGACGCTATGCGTTTTTTGCTCATCCGTTTCATCTTCCCCCACAATTGGAGGTGTCTCTTTCAAGAATCGATACAAATTCAAAGTAGTTAAATAAAATAACATTTTAGATTGTCAACGCTTAAATCCAGAACCTGAGAAAACTTTGCCGACTTTTCTGCATGAACAGGGGCGCTTGGAATTTGGTTGTTTGTTGTCGTTGTAAAGTTCGGCGGCACGTTGTTACTGCTTGTCATCACTTGGACAGGGGGATCGGGTACATCACTGCCACTAGTCGTCATTTCTTCAATTCAATTATCGTCTTGCGATTGTTATTGTGGTGTGTGTCGAAATGACAATTACAACGATAGCCGAGGCAAGAGTTAGACTCTTTCTCCGAAGACTATAATGCTCTGCTACTCGGTGCCAGTGGTCTATAGCACTCGTCTCCAAGATACAACGGTTTCTCAATTAAGAGTAGTTTCACTACTTCTCGTAATTCTGGCGAACTACTTGATATTTTGGGACTAAGGATATATAAACTAATCTATATGTATGTAATGAAATTATAGGGATAAATAAATTAGGAAGAGAAATATTTGGTGGGTTAGTTGTGTGTCTAACAATGATCGAAATTGTATAATTTATAGACAATCACACAACTCTTCACAAGGGACACAACTCTTCGTAATGAACACAACTCTTCACAATAAGATGAATTATGAATGGTTGCATTTGTTCAACTTCCAAGTACCTCTTGGCATGAACCAACATATCCCTTCATGAATCAACACATTCATTCATCATTTAAATTATAAAACAAAGTGTGCATTCCATAAAGTAACGTGTCCATTCATCTAGGAACCAATACATATTTTCATTTCTTCCCATAAATCTCATGAACTAATGCATCCTTTAAATTAATTATATATATTAATTAATTTAATAATCTAATTTCTATTATTAAAATTCTAACAGATGCGTCAATCGATTTGTCTAGTAAGATTATTATTGATTCAACTATATCATGTCAAATTACATGTAACCATGTCCAATGCATTTTAATTTTTGCACATAATTTTAATAAATTTTAGTATTTATTATTTTTATAGATTGGTGTTTGTATTGTATCTTAAATTTTCTAAAAAATTATGTGTTCGTTAAACCCAATGATTCACTCTAGTTAACTGCTTCATAATTGAATCTGATGCTTAGGGTTTTTATTTTCAGCAAAGAACCACAAATATGAGGACATGTGTTATTACATAATGCAGCATCACGTGCCGGCTTTGAATTCGGCCAATGCCTTCGGTCTTAAACTGCTTTAACTTTCCAGAAATTATGCTTCAAGTATTCCCACCGTCTCATTATTAATGTCTCATTTGTCTTTTTGGTTATTTCATTATTTATGTCACATACTAAATAAGGAAATAAATGAGTGAACCACAATTAATCTAAGCAAGTGGACCCCACCCCTTTATACTTTTACACCACAACTTTATACCTTTACCTCCACTATCTTAATTACCGTGTCCAATCCCTGTTGGAAAATCAAAGTATATATATATATATATATATATATATATATATATATATATATTTATTTATATTTATTTGGAAAGTTAATTAGCATTTAATGCTAATTTAATTTGGGCAAATTTCAGCCCGTTTGATTGCATTTTCGAGCCTCGATATTTATCCGATTAATGTTTTGAGATATATGACGTCGATCTACGTTTCGAGTAGATAATTATAGTGTGCTTAATTTCTCGATTCCGATTTTCGGTGAGTGAGAAATAGTGACTCGAAGTTTGGGGGGGCAAAACTACTATGTTACCTAAAGTGGAGAAACTTACCTTATTCGGGTTTTGGAGAGTTATTACATTAATCATGTCCCACATCGATTAATGAATAATGTTTTGTGTGGTATTTAAGTCTCTACAATATTGTAGGAGATAACTAAGTGACATGTGGTGGGCTTGGGCCACACATGCTGCTCATGCGCGAGCCTTTTCGCCAACCGCCTCACACGCGGCGCGGCGCGGCCGCACCGCGCCCGCGCCCGTGCCCGTGCCCGACCTCGGTTCCGGTTCCGGTTCCGGTCCGTGGACTTGGACTTGGATCTTGGCAATTGGTCCTTTGGGTGGTCCGTCGGGTTGTTCGCCGGGTCGGGGTCTGGCCGGGCAGCGGTGCGGTGGGCCGCCTTTGGATTCCTCTCCGTGGTGCGGTGCACCCGCCACACCTGGCAAGGTACTTTTGGAAGGATCCGGAGTGTGGCCTTGAACTCCCAACCTTCCATGTCTCCACTCCCCTCTAACCGGCGCTGCGCTTTAGTGGCGGGGAGTTATTCCCGCAATCAACACTGCAGGATGACGCCTATAAATAGGCCGGTTGCATTTCATTCTCAACACACCAACACCCGAAATCATCCTAGCTGCATACTTAGCTCTTCCTAGCTCAAGTCTCCAGCGATCCGTCCTCGCCGGAAAAGTCCAGGGCCACGGAGCTCGAAGGTTTTGCGGTGCTCGCAATCTTCGAGATGTTCGTCATTTTATCTTTGGGGACGATACGCCTACAACCGAGAGCACTACCGGGCGTATTTCGTCTTGCGGAGAGAGGACTCCTCGACTCGACGGTTTTGTTGTTTTATTTCATTTTGTTATTTAATAGTTTACTTGTAATAGCAGTTTATAATACCAACAATCGCAAGACGAAATACCTATATCTCGCTTCAAGTAAACTAAGAAGATGTCTTCCTCGAAGTCTTCGCTTTCTCCGACGCGCCCGCCGCCGTTTCGCTGCCACCAACCCCACCGCCTGGCGACGTCCTTGCCCCCTCCCGGCAACGTAGTTCCGCCGGTGTCCGTCCCTACACCTACTCCGGTCTTTGCTAATCCGACACTCGCTGCCATATCTGCCGCCACTGACGCAAGGATCGCACTTAACCGTGCTAATGCCGCTAACTCGGCATACAACTTCAATGCCATGTCCTCTGCCTTGCAGAGCAATGTCCCTTTTGGGAATGTGAACCACCATGGAGTGGTGGGGGGTTCAAACCCGACCACGACGGGCGCCCGCACTCGTGCAGAGTGTTGCCCGCCGCCGAGAAGCCGACCAAGTTTGGTGGAGCTGACTTCAAGAGGTGGCAACAGAAGATGTTGTTCTACCTGACAACATTGGGGTTCACCACTGTGTTGATGGAGAATGCACCCGCCCCTCCGAGTGAAAACGAAGAGAACCTGGAAGTCCGCATAGCCTATGATAATTGGCTAACTTCCGACTACTTTTGTAAAAACTTCTTGCTTAGTGGACTAGATGATAGTTTGTACAGTGTATATGCAAATGTAAAGACCTCCAAGGCAATTTGGGAGGCACTTGAAAGAAAATACCGCATGCGACGATGCGAGTACCAAGAAGTTTGTAGTCGCCAAGTTCTTGGACTACAAAATGGTGGACTCTCGACCAGTCATGGACCAAGTGCAAGAGTTCCAACTCATTGTCCATGATGTCCACGCCGAAGGTATGCTTTTGCCAGATGCTTTTATTATGGCAACAGTAATTGAGAAGCTTCCCCCGAGCTGGAAGGACTTCAAGAGCTACTTGAAGCACAAGCGAAAGGAAATGACGCTTGAGGACCTTGTGGTCAAGCTACGCATCGAGACCGACATGAGGACTCGAGATGGGAAGGGCAAAGCACCCGTGGAGCCAAGAGTCAACCTTGTTGGGAAAGGTGGCAACTCCAACAATGCTAAGAGAGGGCGTCCGAATAGCAACCCCAAAGGGAAGGGCAAGGTGCAATCCCGCAAGTTTGAAGGGGACTGCTACAACTGTGGCAAATCCGGCCACATGTCCAAGGACTGCCGAAAGCCGAAGAAGAAGAGGGTTCGTCAAGCCAATATGTTGGAGATTGACCTCACTGAAGCCGACCTTGCGGCCGTTGTCACTGAAGAAGCAAACGTCGTGGAGAATGAGGGGAAGTGGTATATTGATACCGCTGCCACGGCACATGTTTGTGGTGACCGAAGCCGCTTCACCAAGTACAAGAGTTGCCAAGGGAGGAAGCTCAATATGGGTAATCAAGCCTCGTCTGAGGTGGTTGGCTATGGTACTGTGGTGCTAAGGTTGAGCTCCGACAAGAACCTTACTCTGGGAGAGGTGCTGCATGTCCCCGACATCCGGAAGAATCTTATGTCCGGCTCTGTACTAGTCAAGAGAGGGTTTAGACTAGTTTTTGAGTCGGATAAATTTATCCTGTCTAAATTTGGTATGTTTTTAGGAAAAGGTTACCTATCTGAGGGCCTTTTCAAACTATCTGTAATGGCAATTCGCCAGGAGCCCGTTGAGGCTAAGAATAATGAGAATGAAGCTACTTCCTCTTACTTGATTGAGTGTTCCGATTTGTGGCATTCTAGATTAGGACATGTTAATCTAAATGCTATAAAAAGGTTAGTTAATCTCGATCTACTTAAAGTAAATGAGTTTAACAAAACCAAGTGTGAAGTTTGTGTTGAAGCAAAATTGGCTAAGCAACCATTTCATTCTGTAGAAAGGAACACAAAACCTCTAGAACTCATTCACACTGACGTATGTGACTTGAAGTTTGTACAAACTAGAGGTGGAAAAAAGTATTTTATTACTTTTATTGATGACTGCACCAAGTATTGTACTCTTTATCTTTTAAGGAGTAAAGATGAGGCGATTGAAGCTTTTTCTAACTTCAAAGCAGAAGCCGAAAACCAACTTGATTGTAAAATCAAAATGGTACGAAGTGATAGAGGTGGAGAATATGTAGCTCCTTTTGAAGAGTTGTGTAAGATAAGTGGTATTATTCATCAAACCACTGCCCCCTATTCGCCTCAATCAAATGGTGTAGCCTGAAAGGAAGAACCGAACTCTAAAGGAGATGATGAATGCTTTGTTAATAAGTTCGGACTGCCCCCGAACATGTGGGGGGAAGCCGTCTTGACAGGCTAACTACTTATTGAACAAAATACCTCTAAAAGGTAGAGATGTAACTCCTTACGAGTTGTGGAAAGGAAGGAAACCTTCCTATAAATACCTCAAAGTGTGGGGGTGTTTGGCTAAGGTAGAAGTGCCTTTGCCGAAGCAAGTTACAATCGGACCTAAGACCGTCGATTGTATCTTTATAGGATATGCACTGAATAGTAGTGCATATCGGTTTATCATTCATAAGTCGGCCGTGCCCGATATGAATGTTGGAACTACTATTGAGTCAAGGAATGCTATATTCTTCGAACATATCTATCCGTGTAAAAAGGATGATAAAGTTGAGTCAAGCTCTAGTGGTGGAGCAAGAGAAGATGCTAGTAGTTCTAGAAATGTGGGGGTAGAACCCGATACACGTAAAAGGCAAGCTGTCGATCTTGAAACTTTAGAACCAAGACGTAGCACTAGAGCAAGAGTTGCTAAGGACTTTGGTCCTGATTATGTTGTCTTTCTTTTGGATGAAGAGCCGCGGTCTATAAAAGAAGCTCTTTCTAGACCCGATGGTCCACTTTGGCAAGAAGCTGTCCAAAGTGAGATTGATTCCATTATGCAGAATCACACTTGGGTCTTAGCAGACTTACCCGAAGGTTGCAAGTCCTTAGGATGTAAATGGATCCTAAAAAGAAAGTATAAGGCAGATGGATCAATTGATAAATATAAAGCTTTTTTAGTGGTTAAAGGCTTTAAGCAAATTGAAGGATATGATTTCTTCGATACTTATTCGCCTGTAACGAGAATTACGTCTGTCCGTGTGCTTCTTGCGATTGCTGCTCTGCACAATCTTGAGATTCACCAAATGGATGTGAAAACTGCCTTTCTAAATGGAGATTTAGAAGAGGAAATATATATGGAACAACCTGAAGGGTTTGTAGTACCTGGCCAAGAGCGAAAGGTATGTAAGTTGGTGAAATCCCTATATGGGTTGAAACAAGCACCATTACAATGGCACTTGAAATTCGACGAGGATATGTTGTCGAATGGTTTTAAGATAAATGAATGTGACAAGTGTGTTTACATAAAGAACACAAAGAATGGATTTGTAATTGTCTGTCATTATGTAGACGACATGTTAATTATGGGACAAAACCTTCAAGTCATAAATGACACCAAGCGTATGCTTAAAAGAAATTTCGATATGAAAGATATGGGAGTTGCTGATGTTATTCTTGGAGTAAAGATACAAAGAACTCCTAAAGGGATTGTTTTGTCTCAATCTCATTATATTGAGAAAGTGCTTAAGAGGTTTAATGCCTTTGATAGTGTGCCGGCAAAGACTCCTCTAGAAGTTAATGTTCATTTGAGCAAGAATAGGGGTGATCCTGTTGCTCAAGAGGATTATGCTAGAGTCATTGGTTGTCTTATGTACATCACGAATTGTACGAGGCCTGATCTAGCTTGTCCGGTGAACAAACTGAGTCGCTATACTAGTAATCCTAGTAGAGAACATTGGAAATCTCTTGTAAGAGTTATGAGGTATTTGAAATACACTCTTAACTTTGGACTGCACTACTCGAGACATCCCCCAGTACTTGAAGGGTACTGTGATGCAAATTGGATATCCGACACTAAAGACTCGTTGTCTACTAGTGGTTATGTGTTCACTATAGGGGGAGGAGCTGTGTCGTGGAGATCCACGAAACAGACGTGCATTGCCAGATCCACCATGGAATCTGAATTTATTGCTTTAGATAAAGTCGGTGAGGAGGCCGAATGGCTCCGTAATTTTCTTGAAGATATTCCATGTTGGACGAAACCCGTGCCACCTGTGATGATTCACTGTGATAGCCAAGCAGCTATTGGTAGGGCCAAGAGTGGGTTGTATAATGGTAAGTCGAGACATATCCGTCGTCGACATAATACCGTAAGACATTTGATCACGAGTGGGGTTATCTCTGTAGACTATGTCAAGTCTATAGATAACCTAGCGGATCCGCTTACTAAAAGTTTGAATCGAGATCAAATGTACAAGCTCATAGAGGGAATGAGAGTTAAATCCACAAGTTAAAGACGATTATAGTGGATACCCAACCTTGTAGATTGGAGATCCCATGAACTTGGTTCAATGGGAAAACTAAGCTATATGAGTCTGTTGATACCACACTCAAATAGTCTATTCCCTAAAAGAGCTCGAGAGTGTTGGTGACCTGTCAAGTGGTGAGGTTAAGTCTTTGACTTTTAATGATTCTTGGATGCCTTGAGAAGGTGGAGTATGACAGGATACTCGAGTAAAAATCACCTATGTAAGTGTGAAGTGAGGGCCGCTTCTATGTAAACACTTATGAATCCAAAGAGGTTGTCCATGGCCAGTAAAGGACACAAACGTGAGAACGGACGAGGTTGAGACTTTATAGTGTTAGTGTTATTGTCTCAGTATACACCATGGAGGAATAGTTCAAGACCACGTGTCTACTAATCCGCCGGTATGCTCGATAGCACTGACTAAGGAAGGTTCAAGGTCACAAGCCACCTACCCTGATGCTTTATTGTCTCTTGAGGACAGAGTTGTGTGTCTGCATGCATGCATTTGGCTATTTCCACTCATGTGGGGGATTGTTGGAAAATCAAAGTTATATATATATATATATATATATATATATATATATATATATATATATATATATATATATATATATTTATATTTATTTGGAAAGTTAATTAGCATTTAATGCTAATTTAACTTGGGCAAATTTCAGCCCGTTTGATCGCATTTTCGAGCCTCGATATTTATTAATGTTTTGAGATATATGACGTCGATCTACGTTTCGAGTAGATAATTATAATGTGCTTAATTTCTCGATTCCGATTTTCGGTGAGTGAGAAATAGTGGCTCGAAGTTTGAGGGGGCAAAACTACTATGTTACCTAAAGTGGAGAAACTTACCTTATTCGGGTTTTGGAGAGTTATTACATTAATCATGTCCCACGTCGATTAATGAATAATGTTTTGTGTGGTATTTAAGTCTCTACAATATTGTAGGAGATAACTAAGTGACATGTGGTGGGCTTGGGCCACACATGCTCATGCGCGCGAGCCTTTTCGCCAACCGCCTCACACGCCGGCGCGCGCGGCGCGCGCGCGCACCGCGCCCGCGCCCGTGCCGTGCCCGGCTCCGGTTCCGGTTCCGGTCCGTGTCCGTGGACTTGAATCTTGGATCTTGGCAATTGGTCCGTCAGGTTGTTCGCCGGGTCGGGTGCCGGGTCGGGCGGTGCGGTGAGCTGGGCCGCACCTGGATTCCTCTCCGTGGTGCCGTGCACCCGCCACACCCTAAGCAAGTACTTTTGGAAGGATGCAGGTGTGGGCTGCCGAACTCCCAACCTTTCATGTCTCCACTCCCCTCTAACTGGCGCCTGCCTTAATTGGCAGGAGTTATTCCTGCAATCAACACCTGGGTGGAACTGCCTATAAATAGGCCAGTTGCATTTCATTCTCAACACACCAACACCTGAAATCATCTTAGCTGCATACTTAGCTCTTCCTAGCTCAAGTCTCCGGCACTGTCCTCCTCGCCGGAAAAGTCCAGGTTCGCCGGAGCTCGAAGGTTTTGCGGTGCTGCAATCTTCGAGACGTTCGTCGTTTTATCTTTGGGGACGATACGCCTACAACCGAGAGCACTACCGGGGCGTATTTCGTCTTGCGGAGAGAGGACTCCTCGACTCGACGGTTTTGTTGTTTTATTTCATTTTGTTATTTAATAGTTTACTTGTAATAACAGTTTATAATACCAACAATCCCAATAAAACATAAATAATGGGTCGGAGGAAGTATTAATTAATGAATTAATTAGTGAGATCATATAATTCTTACTGATAGACTTAAATAATTAATAATCTACTCAAAATATCGCGTACCGGATCAAACCACAACCGAACACTTGGCCGTCCGATTTAGGTTGTCAGAGAAAACCACAGCAGATCTTCTTCAATAATGATTTCAGAATACCAATTTAGCCGCCCAAACGTACAACCTAAATACAGCATATATATATTGTAGTAGTGGACTAATTCCACTTTAAAATTTGAAAAAAATTCGAATTCTCAAAGGAATTTATCCACACGTATCGCATTCAGCAGTTTAATCTCAGAGAAACTATAAGCATTAGATTTCATAAACACAAAAGTTTTATTTGATTAAAAACAGATAAATAGTTCGAAAAAATTGAAACAGTCAGCATTATGAGAACTATATTGATATTTGTTTTGTATGTTTAATTTATTTAATAATATAGTATGCCTCGTTATTTAACGCAAAAACTTGGGTGCAACCAGTTGCAGGTACAACCGGCTGCACCCAGTTAAATAGCATATTAAAATAGATGTCTACATAAGCATTCATGTAGCGCAGCCGGTGAGTTGCTGGACTCTCACCCGAGAGACCAGGGTTCGAGACCCAGCAACAATGTTTTAGTTTTTTTTAACTTTTAACATTAAAAATTTAATTTTTTATTTTAAAAAAATTAATGTATGACACAAAGAATATTAATATGTAATATTAAATTTTTTTTCTTGTTAAAAATATAATATTTTTAAAAAAAATATATAATTGTATAAACAACTACAATATGACACGAAAAATAATAAATTTAATTTCTTATATTTTGAAAAATTAATATATGACACAAATAATATTAATATGTATATTAAAAAAATTTCTTGTTAAAAAAATATAGTAATATTTTTAAAAAAAAGTTATAATTGTATAAATAACTACAATATGAGACGAAAAATAATAAATTTAATTTCTTATTTTAAAAAAAATTAATATATGACACAAAGAATATTAATATGTATATTAAAAAAATTTCTTGTTAAAAAATATAATATTTTTTAAAAAATTATAATTGTATAAACAACTACAATATGACACGAAAAATAATAAATTTAATTTCTTATTTTTTTAAAAATAATATATGACACAAAGAATATTAATATATATATTAAAATTTATTCTTGTATATATAATAGTCATAGAATTTAAAAAAAATATATAATTATATATGTAATAGTCATAGAAGAGATATAACATAATGATGAATATGTATGAGATAATAAAAGTATTTGTCCTTAACAAAGTATCACATTATATGAAAAAGTATTCATTATTCTGAATATATCACTTGTTCTGAATAAAATTATCACTTCTGACTAGTAATGTATCACTTGTCATGAATCAAAGTATCACTTGCTATGAATATAAGTATCACTTATTATGAATAAAAGTATTACTTGTCATGAATCAAAGTATCACTTGCTATGAACAAAAGTATCACTTATTATGAATACAAGTATCACTTGTTCTTAACCAAAGTATCACTTTACATGAAAAATATAAATTATTTTGAATATTAGTAGGAATGATACTGTTCTTTAGACAGAGTGATACTTTTGTTAACAGAATGTGATACTATTGCTCAATAGAAGTGATGTTTTTCCTTAGAAAAACTGGTATTTTTGTTTACATATAAAGTGATACTATTGTTCAATAGGAATGATATTTTTTCTTAAAAAGACTAATACTTTTGTTAACGTAATGTGATACTTTTGCTCAATAGAAGTGATACTTTTTCGTAGAAAAACTGATACTTTTGCTTACCGAAAGTGATACTATTGTTCAATAAGAACGATACTTTTCCTTAGAAAGAGTGATACTTTTGTCAACAAAATGTGATACTTCTTTTCCTTAGAAAGACTAATACTTTTGTTAACAGAATGTGATACTTTTGCTCAATAGAAGTGATACTTTTTCGTAGAAAAACTGATACTTTTGCTTACTGAAAGTGATACTATTATTCAATAAGAACGATACTTTTCCTTAGAAAGAGTGATACTTTTGTCAACAAAATGTGATACTTCTTTTCCTTAGAAAGACTAATACTTTTGTTAACAGAATGTGATACTATTGCTCAATAGAAGTGATATTTTTCCTTAGAAAAACTGATACTTTTGCTTACATATAAAGTGATACTATTGTTCAATAGGAATGATATTATTCTTTAGACAGAGTGATACTTTTGTTAACAGAATGTGATACTTTTGCTCAATAGAAGTGATACTTTTCTTTAGAAAAACTGATACTTTTGCTTACATATAAAGTGATATTATTGTTCAATAGGAATGATACTATTCTTTAGACAGAGTGATACTTTTGCTTACATATAAAGTGATACTATTGTTTAATAGTAATGATACTTTTCTTTAGAAAGACTAATACTTTTGTTAACAAAATGTGATACAGTAAAAATACGAAAAAATACCGTAGCAGTTCCACGACTAAAAGGTTCGGAACGCTAGCTTTTTCCAAACCCTTTAAAAATGCGAGTGTTCCGAAGGAACGCGAGCATTTTTAACCGGAGAAAAAAATAGGATTTAGACTTCCCCTCTAGGGTACAGTAAAAACAAGAAAAAATACCGTAGCAGTTCCACAACTAAAAGGGTTTGGAAATGCTACGTTCCGAAGGAACGCTAGCTTTTTCCAAACCCTTTAAAAATGCGAGTGTTCCGAAGGAACGCGAGCATTTTTAACCGGAGAAAAAAGTAGGTTTAGACTTCCCCTCTAGGGTACAGTAAAAACAAGAAAAAATACCGTAGCAGTTCCACAACTAAAAGGGTTTGGAAATGCTAGCGTTCCGAAGGAATGTTAGCTTTTTCCAAACCCTTTAAAAATGCGAGTGTTCCGAAGGAACGCGAGCATTTTTAACCGGAGAAAAAGTAGGGTTTAGTCTTCCCCTCTAGGGTACAGTAAAAACAAGAAAAAATACCGTAGCAGTTCCACAACGCTAGCATTTCCAAACCCTTTAAAAATGCGAGTGTTCTTTTTTTAACATGTGATACTATTGCTAAATAAGAATGATACTTTTCTTAAGGAAGAATGATACTTTTCTTAAGGAAGAATGATACTTTTCTTTAGGAAGAATGATACTTTTGTTAAGAACATGTGATATTATTGCTCAATAAGATTGATATTTTTCTTAAGGAAGAATGATACTTTTGCTCAATAGAAGTGATACTTTTCCTTAGAAAAACTGATACTTTTGCTTACATATAAAGTGATACTATTGTTCAATAGGAATGATACTATTCTTTAGACAGAGTGATACTTTTGCTTACATATAAAGTGATACTATTGTTTAATATGAATGATACTTTTCTTTAGAAAGACTAATACTTTTGTTAACATAATATGATACAGTAAAAATACGAAAAAATACCGTAGCAGTTCCACGACTAAAAGGGTTTGGAAATGCTAGCGTTCCCTTTTCAAAACCCTTTCAAAATGCGAGTGTTCCGAAGGAACGCAAGCATTTTTCACCGGAGAAAAGAGTAGGGTTTAGACTTCCCCTCCAGGGGTACAGTAAAAATACGAAAAAATATCGTAGCAGTTATTAAAAAAATTAAAGTGTTATTAAAAAAATTAAAAATAAAAATGGGTGTATCAATAAGATTTTTAAAAAAGGTCTTATTAAAAAAAAAGTATTACGTAAAAAAAAATAAAAAAAATAAAAATAAAAAGTGTTATTAAAAAAATTTAAAAATAAAAAGTCACATGCGTAAGAAAAGGTGTTATTAAAAAAAATAAAAATAAAATAAAAAAGTGTTATTAAAAAAAAAGTGACACGTAAAAAAAATTTAAAAAAATAAAAAGTATTATTAAAAAAAGTATCACTATTTTAAATTAATGTATCAATTTAAATGAAAATGAAGGAAAAGAAAAAAAATAAAATGAAAAGAAAGGAAAAGAAAAGAAAAAAAAATTAAAATTTAAAGAAAGGGAGAGAAAAAAAATTAAAATGAAAAGAAAGGAAAAGGTAAAAAAAAAAACTTTAAATGTCACTGCTGGGATTTGAACCCAGGCAACAGAAATGAGTGTCCAACATACTCAACCAACTGCACTACACAACATTAATGTAACAATTACAAACCGAATTGTATATATCGGTAAGCATCCGGTTGCACCTGCAACCGGATGCACAGGAGACCAACTCTATTTTTAATTGGCAAATTTCAATTAGAAGGAAAATTACTTATTTCGAGTCAAAACCGTTACCTACATCGGAGTATTAGTTTTGTCTTTGTATGTTATAGTTTTAAATGAAAATTAGGAACTAATGAATATAATGCTCAAAACTATATCGGTTTATTCATACGATCAATAGATACATTTTAATTTTATATTCTTATCTTTATATCAAAAAGTAAAAATAATATTTATTACTGGATCAAATTCAAACCTGACCCTAAAATAAGTAATACGAAGGGTACAAATTAGTTTTTAGTTCTCATGTAACCATTTTTCTGTTTATATGAGTTTGTATAATATTATAAAATAATAATAATAATATTTTCATTTTTCAATAAATACAACAATTGGAGTTCAAAAACCTAACAAACGTGAAACGGAAAGAAGCAGCAGAATCTTGAGCGGATAATATCGACATGTCATATAAACACAATTTAATATTTTCCCAATATTTGTATGACGTGCAGTGCGCGTTATGTTTGTTCGGTTCGGACAACTTGGATAGACTTTCCTCTACAACTTGGACTGTTGGAGTGCAGTTGACTCCTACACATGCACCTACCTTATTATTCATTTTTTTTATTAATATTAAAAAAATCCACCTCACTAATCAACCATCTTATCCATTCATAATTATCTATTGCCTTTAAGATTTTCTTGTCACAATTTATTGAAGTAGTATTAATTTTTAAACTTGATTAGTAATGTCAAGTAAAAAATTGGTAAGAAAACAGACATGTACAAATATGACGAATAGACATGGCATTGTGAACGAACAGGGCCCACTATTATTTTGATTATAAATCAAGAAAATATCAGTCATCAGTTAAGTAGCGGTCATAACATCTAGTATGACTTTTTCAGAATTTTATTTTGTGGAACTGTTAACCAAATTCAAAAAAACAAAAAATATATTTAGTCATACTGTAAACAAAAACACAAATCTAGTCAATTTGTCTTCTTGTGGGCTGAGGACCGATTGAGGGCCGATTGGGCCGATCTAATTTGTACTGAGGGCCGATCGTGATCGGCCGACCTATCGGCCCTATTTTAGAAAAGCGAAATAATTGAAGGGCCGATGGTGATCGACCCCTCTTGAGCCGAGACATCGGCCCTCGGAAAATAATAAACATAAATAATAAACATTTTTTTAATAATTATTAAAAAAAATAAATTTGTTATAGAGGTTAAAAAAAATGAGGGCCGATGTACATCGGCCCCTAATCGGCCGAGCCATCGGCCCTGATCCTTAAGAAGCTGTTACTTGTAACGGCCGAAATTTACCGAGGGCCGAACAATTTTTAACCGTTTATTAACCGAGGGCCGATACACATCGGCCCCACCATCGGCCCTACCATCGGCCCTGCGTCGCAATAATGGAGGGCCGATTCAATATTACCGTTGGCCGACAGAAATATTACCATTTTATTGAAAGCGAAAAAAATTGAAATCGGTCGCCGCCGCCGCCACTTGAGTCGCCGAAATCGCTGTGTTCGCCGCCGCCGAAACAGTTCCGACAGTGCCGCCGATCCCCTTTGAAACGCCATGTCTTCCGGGGAAATTGAGGTTCGTACTCTTCGTAATTTATGCCATGAATTGTGATTGTATTTCATTCATAGATGAAATTTCTGTTGAAATTGGGTTGAGTTTACATTTAAATGTCCATGTATAGATGAAATTGTGGAGAATTTGGAGAGGATTCGAGTGTTGAATTTTTGGAAATTTATGAAACTGGGGCCGATGGGAGGGTCGATTGCAGGGCCGATGAAGATACACTCCATCGGCCCTGACTCGGCCGAACCCAATTTAATAGGCTGTCGGCCCCGGCTGGCCTTATAGGCTTCAGCCCCGGCTGGCCGAAGATAATTCGGCCCTGGCAGGCCAAAAATGTCTTTGGCCCCGGCTGACCTTCGAGGCTTCGGCCCCCGATTGGCCTTCGAGCCATCGACCCCGGCCTTAGAGAAATCGGCCCTACCATCGGCCCTAAATTGGCCCTTCCATAGGCCCTCGTTCGGCCCTTAGTTATTCGGTTTTGATAATTAATTCGGCCCTTCGTATATCTTGTAGCCCGCTTATATCCGACTACCGGTTAGACAAAAGACCCCAAAAGTCATGACATATTGGAGAGATGGTTTACCCGAATTATTAAAAAGCAGTCTTGCTAGACGGGGGGTAGTGGCCTAGTTCGTCGCTTTAGAGACGGACAGTTTGGACATTTGCTGAGTTGGAGGAAGGGCAAGAGTTCGATCATAGCTTTGCATCAGTTGATGTGCTATGAGGTGCAGGCACCGCCCGGGGAGGCCCATTTTAACATATCGGGACGGGAGATTAGATTTTCGCAGTACGAGTATGCACTCGTAACTGGCTTATTTTTCGGCGCTTCTACTTTGATACGACGGCAGCTCGTGCCCCTGTAGAGTCTGGAGTATACATGAGAGTCACAAATGGGAATCCAGTAACAGGAGGCGAGCTGTTAAATTTATGGAAAAATGACAAGCTCGGCAACCTCTCAGAAGACGATTATTCGAAGGTGGCCAATGTGTTGGCCCTGATGTGTTTTTTCTTCGCACCTGCCGACACGAAGAAGGTCAAGACCTGGATGTGGGTTCTTGCTGACGATGTAGAAGCGTGGAATGATTTTCCATGGGGAGCATACACGTACAATGCCCTCCTGCACTACATGAGCTTTGTACCGAAGCAAGTCGAAGCAGTAAAATCGAAGTATAATATTTATGGGTCAGTTTAGGCTCTTCAGGTACAATTTTTTAATTTTACAATGAATTTTTTTTAATTTATATTTTATTGTTGTACTGATCTTTAATCGTATTGTAGATGTGGGCATATGAGGCGATACCAGATTTGGTCGGTCTGTGTGTACGCCTTATCAATGACGGTGGTATGCCCCGATGTGTCAAATGGGTATTTGTCACGCCACCAGACACAGAATGGATTACTTTCTTTGCCTTGCCGGTAAGTGACATTTTAAATATTTATGAACAGATACGGAACGGATTATAACCTGTTTTTTAAACTTTTCGAACAGATGGAGACATCGCCCCATGAGAGTCTTACGCCCACTCCCGAGGAACAGCTATCGGAATACTGGAGACCGGTGATTGGAGATAATCCGATCGGTGTGGAGTTTCCTAGACCGACCCCCGTACATTGGAGACGAGTTGATGAAGAGGGCAGTGTACGGGATCCTCCGCCGGCAGCACAGAAGAAAAAATCGAAGAAGAAACGTGCACCGGTGGAGGGTCAGTCATCTGGGCATCGGAGGGAAGAAGATTGGACTTTGCCCACTTATGACACAATGATCCGGTCCATAGATGAACGGTTCCAGCAGCGCGAGACTGAGTTGTTAGAAAAAGTGGACAAGCGCTGGAAGGAGAACAAGGATCGGTTCTTCAAAAAAGTGGAGAATTTGTTAAAAAATGTGTTCGGAGCCGGTAAGGACAAGGGCAAGGGCAAGGGCAAGGGTAAAGGGATAGGATCCAGTTCTACGTGGGATGTGGAGCAACTTCTAAATGACTCGTCCGAGGAGTCATCTATACCATATGAGGCACCACGGGGGAGGTTTGTGACTGTACATGAGTGGCCCAGTTGGAATCAAGATGCCGAACAGCCACGGGCAGATGTGGAAGATACGACGAGTGTCGATGCAGATCCCTGGGCTGTGGCTGCTAGAAGGGCTACTCGGGGCTATGAACAGGGGCGGCATAACATGTACGAGGAAAGAGATGTCTGGGTCCCGAAACGTTGGGAGCCACTCCCTTATACGGCTCCACGGTCCCCACCACCTGTACAGGTACCATTAATATTCAAATTAAAATTATTTTTTTCAGCATGAATTTGACCATGAGTTTTTGTCCAAAATGCAGCAACATGAGTCGGTCGTGATGGACTTATTTGATACGCAACATGTATTTCGGCTGTATGATAGCCAACCGTCGGAGCAGCAAATTGTACAAAGCACTGAGGTACAAACATAATTTTTTTATATATATTTGATCCCATTATTTTAATACATGTTATTTGCAGCCTATAGTAAGCCGACGACCCAATCCTACAGGAGCTCCACACATGTTTGATCCCGCGGACGCATTGCGAAGAAATTTTGAGAATTTCATGAAAATGGAAATTTCTGCCAATGTGATGGTTTTGCAGCATAAACTCTCTCACGGATTTTTCAAGAACCTTTTGGATACAAAGTTCGACATGGGCCACACAATGATTGATTTGTACTTATGCTACCTCCGGCAGAGGCTTCAAGCGCCTGACCGTGACGTATTGTCTACACCCGATGCACGCTATACCGTCATAGCGGCTTCGTCATTGTTCGTAAGTATATATTTTTATTTTTTTAAGATATAATGTGTTTGTTTTTACTAATTCTTCTGCTAATGTGTATATTTTATGAGAGACGACTTTATCCGGAACTTGGACTTCGAAAATTTTTGAACTCGATAACGAGTTCCATGAACGGTACGAGTTGAACTATACTTAATGGATCCCTGTAAAGGGTTTAATGGATGCCGTTTTTGGAGACGATACGGGAATTGGCGTCGCGAATATTCTGTGGTTCGATGCCAAATTCGTAAGTTATAGTAATTTGCTAATTATTACTCCCTCCGTTTTACTCCATTAGTCCACTTTCCTTTCGGCACGGAGATTAAGAAAGTTGTTTGTTGTGTGTAAAATAGATAAAGTAGTGGGGTCTACTTGAGTATATTAGAGTATTATTTTAAGTTAAAAAGGGAAAGTGGACTAATGGAGTGGAACGACCCAAAAAGGAAAAGTGGACTAATGGAGTGGAACGGAGGGAGTATTTTTTACTAATTTGCATTATTAATATTATTTTTTTGAATAATTTATCTTTTTAATTAATAGATCATTTTCCCGGTGTTGGCCGCCTCCCATTGGGTGACAGTTAGATTGTGTATCGAGTCATGGAAGTTGGAGCTGTATGACTCACTGAACGGCCGTGGAAATAAGGATATATTCGAGTTGCGAAAACAGAATTTGCGGCTACTCCGTAAATTGATCGGTCGCTTGCTAGATGTACGTATTCGCTATATTTTATGTTTTTCGATCGGCTACTAATTATTTTTAATGTTTTTCGTTAGGCTACTAATTATTGGACGATGAACAAGTACAATCTGCCGCATCCGGGCACGCGAACTCCGAAGTTGGTCTTGATGCCGCAAAAGGAGCAGTTCAAGCAAGATGATTCACATAGTTGTGGTCCATATACGTGTATGACAATTGAGCGGCTTATAACTCGATTTCATACTCCGAAATGGGGTAATATGAAATCAAACATCAGAGTCTACCGGGAGTGGATGGCTTGGAAATATTTTGAGCAGTGTTATTACGGAGATTTTGGTTCAGATTCCGAATGAATAGTGTATATTTTTAAATTTAGTGTATACCGAATTTATTTTATTTCATATCAATTTTTTAAATTTATTTAATGTAATACCAAATTTCATCTATCGGCCAAGGGCCGATGGATGGCCGAATTTGTATCGGCCCTAATGCCATCGGCCCCGAGCAGCGCATGGCCTCGACCGAGATTGGATAGGCCTCGGCCGAGAAAATCATCTATCGGCCAAGGGCCGATGGATGGCCGAATTTGTATCGGCCCCAATGTCATCGGCCCCGACCAGCGCATGGCCTCGGCCGAGATTGGATAGGCCTCGGCTTCGGCCGAGAAAATCATCTATCGGCCAAGGGCCGATGGATGGCCGAATTTGTATCGGCCCTAATGTCATCGGCCCCGACCAGCGCATGGCCTTGGCCGAGATTGGATAGGCCTCGGCCTCGGCCAAGAAAATCATCTATCGGCCAAGGGCCGATGGATGGCCGAATTTGTATCGGCCCCAATGCCATCGGCCCCGACCAGCGCATGGCCTCGGCCGAGATTGGATAGGCCTCGGCCTCGGCCAAGAAAATCATCTATCGGCCAAGGGCCGATGGATGGCCGAATTTATATCGGCCCCAATGCCATCGGCCCCGACCAGCGCATGGCCTCGGCCGAGATTGGATAGGCCTCGGCCCCGAAGGGTTTCGGCTAAGGTCGATTGGGAGCCGATGGGTTAACCATTGGCCCTTAAAGGTTTCGGCCCTTTTTTTTTATCCTACCAAATAACTCGATCAGTGACAAAAAACTTTAATCGATCAGTTCTAAAAAAAATTAATCGTTATTTGTCGTTCCAGATACGGGGCATCTCCGCCTTGTGTGACCTTCTTCTCCACAGTTACCACATTTTTTCCGGCGGCGCGTACCAGATGTACTAGCTTCTGCTCCTGAAGGACGACGGGTGTTTCTCGGGCGTCCGGCTTGTCGCATAATAATTGGTGGAAGAACAACAATGTCCTCTATTTCCGGTTGGACACCCCACTCATTTCGAGGAGGCAAGGGATTAACCACACCGGCGTATATTGCCTTCCACGTCGCCGTCGTATAATAATCATTAATATGATTGTACAGATTTTCCCGGCGATGATACAAAACGGCGACAATGTGACTACACGGCAACAAGTCAATTTGCCAGACGCCGCATTCACACATTTCGTCTACAAGATTGACCCTCCATTGTCGCTCACCTGCGTCGACCTTATATTTGTGGTTAGTAACCTACGTAACTGTAAACCTTCGAGCCAGTTCTACTTCGTTCCGCATCCTCAACTCAGAAGCCTTTGTCAACGGATTGTTTCTGGAACTTGCTTTTACCCGTCGTGTATCGAACCACAACTCTATCATATGACGGATTACTTCGAGCATAGCTAGAATTGGTAGTCGTCTAGCCTCCAACAACCGAGAATTTATTGACTCGGCAGCATTCGATGTCAGTAGACTGTAACGACGACCTTTACTGAAAAGTCTGGACCACTTCTCCGATCTGATTTCCATCAACTTTTCGTAAATAGCAGGTTTTCCTCGACAGATGACGTTCATGGCGTCATGGAATTCTGTTGCCCGATAAGCATAAGTTGCTCGATAAAATGACCGGATAACCCACTCACCGTGCCTAGCAAGCTTATTCGATAAATGGTAGTAACAAAGTCCGTGTTGTGCGTCTGGGAAAACCACTCTTACCGCATTCGCTATGCTTTTATGTTGGTCTGAAACAATGACTAAATTGTCATCCGTTGGAAATGCGGCTCTCAGTCGCATCATAAACCACATCTAGGAAACATCATTTTCAATGGGACCTACACCAAAAGCAAGAGGGAATATTTGCTCGTTCGCATCAAAAGTAGCTGCGACGAATAATATTCCCTTGTTTCTCCCTTTTAAATGGGTACCGTCCACCACAATAACCTTCCGGAGGTTGGCTATCCAAGGGGCTCGCGATACACCAAGTGCCATAAATAAATGTCGGAAACGACCATCCTCACCGACATCAAGATCCGTATAAGTTCCCGAATTTGTTTGTTCCAACAAATGCAGATATTTTGGCAGTTTGCTGAACGAATCAGCATGTCCACCGTAAATCATCGATATAGCTGCGTTGCGCGCTCGGAGGGCAACACCGTACGTTGCTTCTATTCCAAATTTATCCAACAAATCGACCTGAACATCAGCCGGTTTCATTAACTTGCTTTGACAACGCATTTTACGGGCTATATAAGCAGCGACAGCCTTCGACCTCACATTTCGTTCGCCAAGTCCGGATAAATCAGTTGTACAGTTGTGGTCCGCAACCCATTTAACAACCTCCCAACACGTCTGACCTCTACAGTATGCCCGTAGCTCGAATGGACAATCAACACTTCTTCTGCACAAATATTCCAAACGGGAAGCACTGGAACGTTGCACTCTGAAATCCGCACCGTTTTCCAAATGGAATAGAGTCACAGCAGCATAAAGTTCGTCTTTCGAGCTAAACATCAATCCTGCTTGCAGACTTCCGTCTACAACAGTAATCATGTTCTGCGACGCTACTGAATCGGATACATCAAGGGGAACAATAGGAAGTAGCCAGTTGCTTGCTGCTTCTGTGTTGTCGTATACAGTCTCGTCATTTGTTCGAGAACGATTGACTGGAACTAGCAAAGACATAAGTTGACTTACGCCACCCTCCCTCCGAATCCATGCAGCAAAATCTTGTAACGAACAATTAATCAAGGCAGAAGGAATATCTCCATCCTCATCATCATCAGATGATGAGTCCAAGTCCGCCTCATCATCTGAATCTGTCTCCACACGAGCATTCCTTTGGGGAGCCCGTCCGCCATCATTACTTCTACTTCCTTGCCCCGTAAACCAATTAGGACCCCCGAAATTTGAATTATCTTCGGGAAATTGATTCGGGTTCGGAACACCAAATTGAGGATTTTGCACTTCAGGATACACAACAAACACAACTGGCTCTACGTCGATAGAGCACAGCCGCATAAGATCAGTATCATGGCCTAGAATGGCCTTCATCATCCTACCGGTTCGTCGGGAAGCAGCAGTATAATAAATGAAGTAGTTGAACGGAAGGGAATAAGCAGTCAGCCACCGATCAATGTTTTGTCGAAGATATTCGACAGAAATATTGTTTGAAGGAATGTAAACCATAAACTCATGCTCACCGATATAATTCGACTCTGCATCGAATTGACCGTTCAATTTCACAATAATTGATCGAAAATCGGCCATTTCTGTCAAATTTTATTTGAAGAATTGAGAAGAGTGGAACTGAAATGAGGAAAATTTTCGGTGATTCAACCAAATTGGCCATTCTACGTCTTATAAGAAAATTTTCTGTAAATTTTCACGTGAAACATCGAACTCTATTACCCATTTCCCCATAGGCCGCCATCGGCCCTCATTAACGTGCATGTGCATGTCATATCCGACTAGTCATTTCATCAGATAAAACTGATTTAAAACTGTACCTCCAACATGCCTTGGATCGGCCCTCCATCGGCCCCCATCGACCCTCTATCGGCGCTACGGCATGTTTGCAGGAAAAGCCTTACAGTGTCTTGTCCAATCACGTCTCGAAGGAAGGGCTTAGGGTCGATCAAGGGCCGATGGATACCCACCATCGGCCCTATTTCGGCCTTCACATCCTTTTTTAGCCGGCTATACGGGATCGACTTATTGGATGTTCGGCCATCGGCTTTTATTATCGGCCGATGGCGAGTAGGGCCGATGGACACCACCAATTCGGCCCCCATCGGCCCTCAGAGCCTCTAATTTTAAAAAATCAGGTTAACTGGCTCGGCTGATGGGGGAGTTCGGCTTTTTTCCCTCAAGGTCGATGGAGGGCCGATGGACTCGTCAATCGACCCCGCCATCGGCCCAGCGCCGTATAAGGACAAAATGACTATATTTGTGTTTTATTTTAGTTGTGAGCTATATTTGTGTTTTGTTCGGCACTGTTCGGCCACTGCTGCAAAAGCCTCTTTTATTTTTTTAGGTAAAAGCAAAAAATTGGGATTTAATTATTTTGATTAGATTGATGAGTGCGACGTGCTAAATTAATCAAAAAACATTATCTGCCAATCTTTAGGACACTAAAGTCTAGCTATTGACTTCATGTGGGGTTATTAGTCAACAAAATTGCAACATCACTCTCTTCCTGTGATGGTGGTGCAGAACTTGATCATACATATACCAAATTATACCTAAACATCTGACACTAAATTTATGAAAAACGCTATATAAAAATTTATGTTAATTTTATTAAATTGTAATTGTAGTTGTAGCGACTATGAATGCTCAATATAAATTATATTATGAAAATTATATACTGAGATATTAAATTTAATTTTTTTTAATAAGATACGAATGTGAAATCTCATTCATCATATTTCGAGTATTATTAAGCAACACAAGCTTTGTGTTCGATCATTTTGTTCGTCTTTGAACTCAATACTCGATGGCATAAATGTCACTTGACTATGAAGTTTTCATCAATTCATGTGGTTCTATACCACTATTAAGTTTCAATTTACATATATATGTATCACTCGGTTAAATTAATTAATTGATCAGCTAAATTATTGACCATACAAGTGGAAAAAGTGCGAGTAACTTTAATTAGGGTACATAAGGTCATGTTCCCTAAAGCATCCTAAAAATGATTG